>CM060943.1:206084634-207334634 GCA_030765085.1 Allium cepa
AAATACGGGAGGATCATCCAAACCATGGTTACCCAATCCAAAAACCAATTATCTCTTAAAACTGACGAATTCACATTCCAGGAAAGTTAAATCGCCGGATTGATGGGGAAAATCGTTCCTTACCTTCTAAGAACTAGTATCGCTCTTTTAGCACCTGGATGGCCAGAACCATTGTGCGCATCCCATAAACCGCTCCTAGCATCTTGAACCGATGAAACTATGGTCAAGCAAATAACGTTCCGAGTTGAGAGGCCAAATCGACTCAAACCGCTGGATCGATGGAAATCGATCCATGTCTCCACCAAAACAGATGTCACTCCGGCAACACCTAGAATTTCCAAACCATTTCGGATCGATGAGTTGTATCGATCCCATATTTCATGCACTGGCATTAGTTATGCATCACTTCTTGAGCTGTGAAACCATGCTCTCGAAGCATGAACTCCTCATGTTACCTAAAGATTGACAACGTCGAGAAGTTCCAGACCATTTTGGATCGACCAGTCGTATTGATCCCATAAGCCGCACACTCCCATAAGCCATGCATCACTTCTTGAGCCATGGAACCACGCTCTGGAAGTATGAACTCCCTGCATTACTCGAAGATTGACAATGTCAAAAAGTTCTAAACCGTTCCGGATCGACGAGTCGTATCGTTCCCATAAGCCACGCATTTCATCAACCATGCACGCTCAAAAACTTTGCATTTCGTAAGCCACACACTCTAAAAAACAGCGCATTTCTTAAGCCGCGCACCGCGTATGCCGTGCACTCTTAAAAGCCGCCTGTTTCGTAAGACGTGCACTCTTAAAAGCCATGCATTTCACAAGCTACTCAAGTACTTCTTGATGTTGCTCTAGGATCATCAATGAACTGTTAAAACTTTCTAAGTACCGATGCTGTCTCGACAACACCGAGAAACTTGTCTATTGTAGGTTTAACAGGGATCAACTCCCGCTACTCGAAAAAACATAAATTGCTCCAGTAGTGCCGCAAAGTTCACATACTAAGAAGTCAGCAAACAATTCTAAATCTTTGACCAAAGTTAATGTACAAAATGTCCAAATTCAAGACATCCAAGTCACGAGTTTCGAGAGATAGGAGCTACTATGCACCTTTGACTGGCATCCGAGGAGCCACCCAAAACATCAAGTCTCACATCAATTATTCAGAATAATCAACCCCGTGGACTGAGGGGCACATAACACATTAAAATTTGGTTAGGATAAACAATCGCTCCAACTTGCGTTAAAAGGAGGAACTTACTATCGTCCAGAGATAGAGGACGATGGAAGGCATTTCTAGAATCAAATCATCAATGCAAAAGTTTCCAAAGATAGGAGCAGGTGCTTGACTGAGGTCTCAAACCCCAACTTCCAAAACATCAGCTATTATTTGAAAACAGATAATGGCAAGGAGAGAACGCTTGAAATTGAGCAGTTAAACTGTTGATTCTTGAAGATTGGAACCAACGAATAAGGTTGGTATTCGCAATAATGCTATCAGCACCGCATAACACATATGGCCTGAAACAAGCAAGGTTAAGTGTCATAGATTCAAGACAAACACTACTGAACTCCACCAGTCCGTGATCAGGATAGGAATGAGTGATGCCGTACCAAGGGCAATGTGACAACTTGCTCCACAACTTATAATTTTCTATAAGAACCTGAAATTTAGCACTTGGAAATGAAGGGTTTTGTAGGTAGTCGTTAGATCATAACAAAAACAGTAGGAGGAAATTCGATTTTTCATGAATAAGAACAACTATGGAATTGATTAAGCAACAACCTTGCATCTCTATGGGTAATATTCGATGGTTATAAAAAATGCTAGGCAACGGAAACGCCTGGGACTCCTATCCTTTTAGAACACGTCGTATCCCGGAGTTAAGCAACATCGAGAAAAACATTGGGTTTAAAGGGATCTATTTAACTATACAACATCAGATGAATGATTCAATTCTAACCAACATGATTTTAACATTTCCCGAAGATAGGTAGCGCTAAGAAAAGACTTCTACAATCCAATCATCGAAGTGCAAGTTTTTGAAGATCAAAACTAGTGCCTACCTGGATTAAAAGCATTGCCGGATCGACGAGGAAAATCAATCCCAAACTCCTAATGCCAGTGTTTCCCCAGCAATGCTAAGGCATTTTTTTCATTTCCAAGTACCGGTGTTGCCTTGCAACATCGAGAAACTTTCTGTTTCATAAGTATCGGTATTCCCTCGGCAATGCTGAGAAAACCTCTATTTCCTAAGTTGCAACATTGCCGGGAAATCTGCTATTTTGTATCGGTGTTGCATTGGCAATGCTAGGAAAAATTAATCTACAGGTTCGATGAGAAACGCTCATCGTTGTAAACCATCAATGCACTAGCTTTCAAAGATAGAAGTTTGTCCTCAATCGAGATTCTACCCTTATCTTCAGAAAATCACCGTTGCCCGAAAATGGGCAATAATAGGAAGACATAACCTTTCATAGATCTGCCAGATGGTTCAACCTTTCATCAAAGGAATCATCCACTGCACAGGAATAAAGCAGCATTGAAAGGAAATCCCAGGATTGAATTGCTCGTGTACTAATTTCTATGGATGAAAGCTGGTGCACAACTAAATTTCCCAAATTCAACTTAGAAAGAATTAGATACAACCAAAAGATAGGCAGCCTCGACGAAATGTTGCTTGAAACCAAGCAGCTAGGCTATCAATTCCCAAAGACAGGATTTGGTGTATGAACAGAAATTCCACGACGACATCAATTAAGCAAAGTATGCACGACTAAGGACATATAGGGACAATCATGGAAGGTTGGAACTAAGGCCATTGGACTTCCTCAATCCTAGAATAGGATTGTGAGGCAGACCAGGGACAATCGAATCATTTATCCCAAACTTCTCCATCTCTCACATCGCCCAAATATAGGCATTTGAAACAGCTAGTCCCTCGAGCAGGGATAGACGCATAGATACTTGATCGAAAGAAATGTTGCAAAGTCCAAACACGAATAATCATGAGGTTGGTTAGATAACGGTTCTGTGGTGACCCCTTTAATTTTTACACATAGATTTTTTTTTTTGCAAAATGAATATATAATTAAATCCCATAATGTTAAGTTTGAATATTTAGAAAATTCATAGATTCTTTTCCCAAGATCCTGGATGACCAATATAATTATATCAGTTCATGATTCACCTTAAAATAGCTCTACATATTTGATGATATGTTTGCTTCTTTTGTTTTGTATGAGATGAAATTTACAATAAGCACAATGCATAAGTGATTGAAATACACAGTGCACCTTTGTATATTTTTTTTTTATTATTTACTAAACTTCCTGCCTATACATGTATATGCCTGTAATCACCTAAAGTAATGTTTAAGTATTAATCTGAAAGTTTAACAGAGTTTTGGGGTGAAGACACTTTGAAAATACTTAGTTGCAGGCTTAAGCAAACAAAACTGATTTTTATTTCCAGGTTGAATCACTTAAAGTTTTCACTACGATTCGAGACAGGCTGGAATGCAAACTGGTGTGCTTGGAGTTTGTACTTCAAAAACTTGGAGTTTTTCTATCTTTTTCTTTGAACTGGAAGCACTTTCACAACATGGATTTGTAGGGAAGTGATTCCAGGCTTATAAGGGTTTGACCCTTAACCATCTAGGCCGGTCATGATCCCATACTTACCACTTTCAAAACCTTATCTTTTATGTAAAAAAAATTTCTACAAATGTTTTTCCTATCACAAGTTTGCTTCTACCATATCAAAGTTTTTCTGAGAATTTACTTTCTCAGGCTTTCAACACAAAACAAAAATATTTCCATGTCCATTTCTTTTAAAACCCTTTTTATTTTGAAATCAAATGCATAAATATGAGTCATGCATTTTCTCAGAGATTATGCATCAACCAATATCTATTACAGGCCATGCATAATCCATTTTATTCAAAATTTGCAAGCTCATTTTATTTTCTGGAAATCAGATATACTTGGCTGTTTTTAATTGCCATCATTAAATCACAAAATAATTTCAAACCAAAGAAAACAGGGGCTAACATGCACACATATCATACTGATATGTTATATCAGTTTTCTCAGTTCCAAAAAAAAAAGATGACCAGACATTTATAAGAACATCAACTAGTTACTTGCCATCAGAAATCATTCAACAAAGGTTTAGCTAAATACATGTCATAATCCAAGCACTCAGAAAAATATGCTTACAGTTTACTTTAACTACTAATGATAACCAGATCATTCACTACAAGCATCTGCAAATACAAAGCAAAGTTTCTCTTATTTATACTAATAGCTAATGCTACCTTCATCCATCAAGTCAACCTTAATTACCTGCATGCAATTCACCGAGCTTCCCCATTTAATTGAGACACCCAGATGATTGCAAAAGCAACCAAAAGGGTCAGTTTACACTCGTATGAACATTAATAAATTTTATACACATGTTTACAGTTTTTTTTATGAACATATAACACTTGCATAATCTAGCAGTTTGTGAATTATGCACATCAGTAAAAATTGCCAGATAACTTCAAGAATACAACCATTCATTCAAAAAATGTTCAAAAAGCAATGCATTATTCATAACTTCATAAATAAACCCAGGTTTTGTTCTCCCAATTTCTCCCAGTTTTTTTTAATTAGGGCATCATATTAAAACATATTTAATTCAAATCCCTGTCCAGATGTATATAGCTCAGAGATTTAAATCTCATACCCCATTTTATTTTATGGTCTAAATCCCTCTGTCAAATGAACACAAGTATGCATTGTGAAAGAATCACCCAGATTGTTTTATTTATTCCAACACACAAAGGCCTCAGGGTGCACTTGCACCATGCATATACTTCCTCCCACCTGAAGCAAGCAGATCATTGACTAACCCCAAATGACCAATTTAATTTTCTTTCATTTATTCATAGGGTTTATTAATTTAATAAGTTCCCCCTCCAATTCTCTGCTTAATTCATTAAGCACCTGTTTATGAGTTTACTCATAAAATCTCCAACCCATTCATGTTTCAGAAAAACATAGATACATTCTAGTACAATCCTTTGTTATCCATTTAATTTTCTTACTACAGAGATTTACAACAGGTTTGTGGGCTTTCCAAAATAATTTAAGCATCATGATCCTACTATATTATTGTAAAAATATGGACAGAGGTGTTTGTTAAGAAAATTCACCAAAAACTCAGAAATCCTCCTGCCTTATTATTTAGAAAATAAACATGAGCCAGATTTCTATCTTGCTGCCTATGTCCTAAATAATTTAAATCCATACTTGACAATAATAAGAATAGAATAAAAAAATGCTCAAACCATTTTAACTTGGAAAAACTGTCATACAAAACTCCAAACAGAAATGCACAACAAACATCCATTTCATCCATATCAAACCATTTCCAAGATTTAAATAATTCTTATAATACTTTAGGCTGCCTACCAGAGGACTTAATGCCATTGCATAAAATGGATTAATGCTCACCTAGTATTTTCTTTTATTATCTTGCTCCTCCACACAGCAAATCCCTTCAGAGCTGCTTACCCATATTTCTCCTATTTTATTTTTGTTTTATCCTTTTTTTTCTGAGATGATGATGGTCATGATGGTGTACAGGTTTTATAAAGCTATTTTAGGGCTTAAGGAAATGGGTAATTCCTTTGATACCCCTTTATTTTTCATGCACAGATCATACTTATGTATGGTCCTCAATTGGAATTACACTCATCTGATTTCCTTTAGTAGTTATTTCGGGATTCCAGCACTTTAATTACTGCATGCTATTTCCATGATCTCATTCTATTCATGCCATATGCATGTGACCTTTGCTTATTTTATTTTCTGCTCAGTTTTTAAAGAAACTTTAATCTTTTTGCACTTTCTACTTAGCCTCCTTTTCTTATACAATTCATGTACACTGTCATATATGTTTAGGTGGTGAAAAAATTATTCATACTATATTGTTTTTATTCCTCCCTTTAAAACAACAACTCCTTTTTACATATCTATGTGATAAAAATTATACACACACAAGATTATTTATTTTCTTTTCTGGCAGCATGATTATATAAGTCATTTGAAACTTCATAAAACTCCATTGTATTTTTGCTTTTTAAATTAAATAGAAAATTTCCCTATATATTAAATACATGTGCTTATATAATTGTTTAGACATGGAACTATATTTGTTTTAAGTCCCAATTTTTGAACACCTTAACTCCTTGCATCTTTATCAAACAGAAACTCCTATGCACATTTTTATTTACTAACAAGCTTTTCTGTTTTGATGCATCTTTTATTTTATTTTTATTTTAGGGTCATTACATACCCTCCCCCTTAAAGGAATTATGTCCCCATAATTTTTTTTAATTTCTCCAAATAAAAATACTAATCCATAGTCTGTTTTAATTCCATAACCCCATACTCGCATTTTATGAAAGCAAGCAATGCATAAGAATATTCAGAAAATCATCATAAGCTACTTAAACATACCTCTCCATCAGTAAACAAATTGGGGTATTTAGCCCTCATTTTGTCCTCCACCTCCCATGTACAATCATTGGTGTCCAAGCTGCATTGAATTTTTACTAGTTTGATCACCTTGTTCCTCAACTTTTTCTCCTCCTTGGCAATTATCCCTACTGGTTCATTTGCATAGACCAAATTCTTTTGGATTTGAATTTGAGTAGGTGAATCTAGAATTGCTCCTTCATCATGCACCCATTTTCTCAATTGAGAAACATGAAACATTGGATGCACACCACTCAACTCCTCAGGTAACTTAAGTTTGTAGGCCATAGCACCAATTCTCTGCATAATTTCATATTGTCATACAAATCTTGGTGATAGCTTACCAGATTTCCCAAACCTGAACACCTTTCTCATTGGTGATACCTTCAGAAAAACATACTCTCCTACCTTAAACTCCATTGCCTTTCTCCTTTTATCTGCATAAGACTTTTGTCTTGATTGTGCTGTCTTCGTCCTATGTCTAATTAACTCAATCATGTTGGAAGTTTCTTTAACATGATCTGGTCCTAGTAGTATACCCTCTCCCATATCCAACCAACAGGCAGGAGATATGCAGGGTCTCCCATACAAGGCTTCAAAGGGAGCCATTCCTATTGTTGACCGGTAGCTATTGTTATATGTGAACTCTGCCAAATGAATGTGATCCTCCCAATTACCCCCAAAGTCAAGCACACATGCTCTCAACAGATCCTCCAATATTTTGTTTACTATCTCTGTCTGCCCATCACTTTGAGGATGGTAGGCAGTGCTTAAGCATAGTTGAGTTCCCATTGCTTCTTGGAAGCTTTCCCAAAATCTTGAGGTGAACAAAGTGTCTCTATCACTTATAATGGTCTTGGGTATACCATGTAGCCTTACCACTTCCTTAATAAATAATTGTGCAAGCCTAGTTGCATTTCTATCTGACTTGACAGGGACAAAATGAGCTGATTTGGTTAGTCTATCAACGATTACCCATATACAATCATTGCCTTTCTTAGTTCTAGGAAAACCATCCACAAAATCCACGGAAATACTTTCCCATTTCCACTGAGGTACCTCCAAAGGTTGCAACATGCCAGAAGGCTTTTGGTGATCTGCTTTAATTTGCTGACAGGTGAAACACTTTGCCACATATCTTGCCACTGCTTGTTTCATTCCTGGCCACCAGTAACTTCTTTTTAAATCATGATACATTTTAGTACCACCAGGGTGTATGGTGTACTTGGTTTTGTGATGCTCATTCATGATTTCTTCCTTTAATTCTGCAATGTCTGATACACACAACTTCTCATTCTTCCTCAAATACCCCTTGTGATCTATTTTAAAATTTTCCAACTCAATGTTGCTAAGTAACATTTCCTTCTTCTCCTTAAAATTTTTATATTGGTCTTGCATGCCACTAATTTTCTCCACTAGATTAGATTTTACTGTAATCAATCCTAGTGTACCATATTCTACCATGTCATCATGCTCTCTAGAATTCTTTTCATTCTTGCTATATATATCTACCTCCCCAAGCATTACAAGGTTTTTAAATTCATCAATTATTAGACTTGCTAACCTAACTTGATGCCTACTCAAGGCATCTGCCACCCTATTGGCTTTTCCGGGGGTGTACAAAATATCTAGATCATATGCAGCTAGAAATTCCATCCACCTTGCTTGTCTCATATTCAAATCTTTTTGAGAAAATAAATACTTCAATGCTTGATGGTCTGTAAATAATTCAAATTTTGCTCCAAGAAAATAATGCCTCCAAAGTTTTAATGCAAACACTATTGCAGCTAATTCTAGATCATGAGTTGCATATTTGGTTTCATTGGGTTTAAGCTGTCTTGATGCATATGCCACTACCTTGCCATGTTGCATAAGCACTGCACCTAACCCAGACCCACTAGCATCAGTATATACAACCATTCCTTCATTTGCTTCTGGGATTTGCAAGACAGGAGCTTCCACCAGTGCTTGTTTCAATTTCTCAAAAGCTTGTTCACACTGCTTAGTCCACACATATGGTTGGTTCTTCTTTGTCAACTTGGTATTGGTGTGGCTATTCTTGAAAAATCCTTGATGAACCTTCTATAGTACCCTGCCAATCCCAAGAATGATCTCACCTCAGTCACTGTTCTGGGTCTACTCCATGATTGAACTGCAATCACTTTGCTTGGATCCACACTTACCCCTTGCTGTGACACTATGTGTCCTAAGAATTTTACTTCATGTTGCCAAAATGTACATTTTGAATACTTGGCTTTTAATTCATGTTCTCTAAGTCTGGATAATACTAGGTGTAGATGCATAGCATGATCATTTTCTGTCTTTGAGTAAATTAATATATCATCTATAAATACTAGAACAAATTTATCCAAAAAGTCTCTAAAAATTCTACTCATCAAATCTACAAAATAGGAGGGAGCATTGGTCAAGCCAAATGGCATTACTAAAAATTCATATAGGCCATACCTTGTGTTAAAGGCTGTGTACTCAATGCTTTCCTCTGCAACTTTCATTTGGTGAAATCCAGAGGCTAAATCTAACCTTGAAAATATTTTAGCTCCATGCAATTGATCAAATAGATCATCTATTCTAGGCAGTGGGTACTTATTTTTAATGGTTACCTTGTTTAAATCCCTATAGTCTACACACAACCTCATTGTTCCATCATGCTTCTTAACAAAGAGCACTGGGGAACCCCAACTGGAACTACTTGATCTTATGAATCCTTTCTCTTCTAATTCTTCTAGTTGATGCTTTAATTCTACTAACTCTTTTGGACCCATCCTATAAGGCTTCTTAATGATTGGATTTGTTCCTGGCATTAACTTAATTTTGAATTCAACTGGTCTATTCTGAGGAATTCCTCTCACCTCTCCAAACACATCTATGTATTCATTCACTACTGGAATTTCCTCTATTTTTAATTCCTTTTGAATTTCATTTATACTCCAAATTTTATTAAAACATGTGTTCTTTGCTATTTCACTTAGAACTGTAATTCTTTTGCCTTCATATGTCTCCAAAGAAATAGTAAGGTTTTCTAAATTTAAAATTGCTTTATTTTTCATTAACCAATCTACCCCCAAAATAATCCCAATACCAGGATAATTTAAAGTATATAGATCCGAATCAAAGCCATAACCCCCTATGATTAATTTCAGACCCATACACTTCATCCCTAATATACAATGACTCCCTATGGGGCTGTGTACACTTAAGGGTTGTTCAATAGAAACACAAGCAAGTGCTAACTTCTTTACAATTTCCAAAGATATTAGTGAATGTGAGGCACCAGTGTCATATACTACTGATATTGGTTGGGTATTGATTAGAATTATACCTTCAAGTTGCCCAACATTTCCAGTGGTGTTTGTTGCCAAAGCTCCTACCCTTGCTGTTTTCTTATGAGTCTCTGGGAAGTCCTTCTTTAAATGTCCTATTTTCCCACAGTTATAGCAGCTTCCTTTAGGTATTTTAGGGTCAGGGCATTGGTTACTATAATGTCCAGCTTTTCCACAATTAAAACAATGAATAAATTTCTTGCTTTCAGGTGCTATTGCATCTTCCCATTTCTTAACTCCTTTACTTGCATTTCTCTTGTCATAAGGTTGCACTTTGTTCTGACCTCCCCTCTTCTTATTGAGCTTCATGTTCCTGAATTTCTCTCTTGTGGTATCAGGTTGCTCAAAGGAGAGAGTTAGATCAATCACTTGATCAAAGGTTTTGTCTTTGTATGGCAACATTGCCCTGGATAGATTGGGGTTCAAGCCTTGAATGTATCTTGCATTCTTTACTTCTGCATTCCCTATCAACACCATTCCATATTTGGACAATGCTTCAAACTTCTGAGTGTACTCATTTACACTCATGCCTCCTTGCCTTAATCTAATAAAGTCTTCAAGCAGTGGGGCTTTGGTAGATGCTGGGATAAATCTGGCCTCAAGCATGTCCTTGAAATCATTCCAAGTAATGTTATTCTCTGGCCTTCCTACTATCACAACCTCCTACCAATCCAGTGCAACCCCCTTCAATTTCCTTGAAGCTATTTGTCTTTTCCTTTGGTCACTGATTTGCATATCTGTAAAGACCCTCTCCATAGTCCTTATCCACATTTGAACACCCATAGCTCCTTCAGTGCCTTCAAAATCCTTTCCTCCCAAATTGGTACAAGTCTTAAGCAGTTTGGAGATCTCCTCATGAGGATTGTCTTGCCTTGGTGCCATTCCATCCCTCAAAGCCCTTACAAAATCCTCCATTCTTATCACAGGTGGCTCACGTGTTGGTCCTGCACCTGTGTGATGTCTTGGTCCTACCATAATGCTATAGATATAATTTTTAAGTTAGTTTATTTACCCCTATTATTTTTAGTATCTTTACTTTGTTTATTTATTTTATTTAGGTGTACTCTGTACATGTATCTCAAGCATACATTTCATTCAGTCATACAAAAGCTCCAACCCCAAGAATTCAATCAATGCATTCAATCATCCATATGCATACAATAATGTTTACTATGTTATTTTAAAACATAGCTCTGATACCAACTGTGGTGACCCCTTTAATTTTTACAAATAGATTTTTTTTTTACAAAATGAATATATAATTAAATCCCATAATGTTAAGTTTGAATATTTAGAAAATTCATAGATTCTTTTCCCAAGATCCTGGATGACCAATATAATCATATCAGTTCATGATTCACCTTAAAATAGCTCTACATATTTGATGATATGTTTGCTTCTTTTGTTTTGTATGAGATGAAATTTACAATAAGCACAATGCATAAGTGATTGAAATACACAGTGCACCTTTGTATATATTTTTTTTTATTTACTAAACTTCCTGCCTATACATGTATATGCCTGTAATCACCTAAAGTAATGTTTAAGTATTAATCTAAAAGTTTAACAGAGTTTTAGGGTGAAGACACTTTGAAAATACTTAGTTGCAGGCTTAAGCAAACAAAACTGATTTTTATTTCCAGGTTGAACCACTTATAGTTTTCACTACATTTCGAGACAGGCTGGAATGCAAACTGGTGTGCTTGGAGTTTGTACTTCAAAAACTTGGAGTTTTTCTATCTTTTTCTTTGAACTGGAAGCACTTGCACAACATGGATTTGTAGGGAAGTGATTCCAGGCTTATAAGGGTTTGACCCTTAACCATCTAGGCCGGTCATGATCCCATACTTACCACTTTCAAAACCTTATCTTTTATGTAAACAAAATTTCTACAAATGTTTTTCCTATCACAAGTTTGCTTCTACCATATCAAAGTTTTTCTGAGAATTTACTTTCTCAGGCTTTCAACACAAAACAAAAATATTTCCAAGTTCATTTCTTTTAAAACCCTTTTAATTTTGAAATCAAATGCATAAATATGAGTCATGCATTTTCTCAGAGATTATGCATCAACCAATATCTATTACAGGCCATGCATAATCCATTTTATTCAAAATTTGCAAGCTCATTTTATTTTTTGGAAATCAGATATACTTGACTGTTTTTAATTGCCATCATTAAATCACAAAATAATTTCAAACCAAAGAAAACAGGGGCTAACATGCACACATATCATACTGATATGTTATATCATTTTTCTCAGTTCCAAAAAAAAAGATGACCAGACATTTATAAGAACATCAACTAATTACTTGCCATCAGAAATCATGCAACAAAGGTTTAGCTAAATACATGTCATAATCCAAGCACTCAGAAAAATCTCCTTACAGTTTACTTTAACTACTAATGATAACCAGATCATTCACTACAAGCATCTGCAAATACAAAGCAAAGTTTCTCTTATTTATACTAGCAGCTAATGCTTCCTTCATCCATCAAGTCAACCTTAATTACCTGCATGCAATTCACTTAGCTGCCCCATTTAATTGAGACACCCAGATGATTGCAAAAGCAACCAAAAGGGTCAGTTTACACTGGTATGAACATTAATAAATTTTATACACATGTTTACAGTTTTTTTTATGAACTTATAACACTTGCATAATCTAGCAGTTTGTGAATTATGCACATCAGTAAAAATTGCCAGATAACTTCAATAATACAACCATTCATTCAACAAATGTTCAACAAGCAATGCATTATTCATAACTTCATAAATAAACCCAGGTTTTGTTCTCCCAATTTCTCCCAGTTTTTTTTTAATTAGGGCATCATATTAAAACATATTTAATTCAAATCCCTGTCCAGATGTATATAGCTCAGAGATTTAAATCTCATACCCCATTTTATTTTATGGTCTAAATCCCCCTGTCAAATGAACACAAGTATGCATTGTGAAGGAATCACCCAGATAGTTTTATTTATTCCAACACACAAAGGCCTCAGGGTGCACTTGCACCATGCATATACTTCCTCCCACCTGAAGCAAGCAGATCATTGACTAACCCCAACTGACCAATTTAATTTTCTTTCATTTATTCATAGGGTTTATTAATTTAATAAGTTCCCCCTCCAATTCTCTGCTTAATTCATTAAGCACATGTTTATGAGTTTACTCATAAAATCTCCAACCCATTCATGTTTCAGAAAAACATAGATACTTTCTAGTACAATCCTTTGTTATCCATTTAATTTTCTTACTATAGAGATTTACAACAGGTTTGTGGGCTTTCCAAAATAATTTAAGCATCATGATCCTACTATATTATTGTAAAAATATGGACAGAGGTGTTTGTTAAGAAAATTCACTAAAAACTCAGAAATCCTCCTGCCTTATTATTTAGAAAATAAACATGACCAGATTTCTATCTTGCTGCCTATGTCCTAAATAATTTAAATCCATACTCGACAATAATAAGAATAGAATAAAAAAATGCTCAAACCATTTTAACTTGGAAAAACTGTCATACAAAACTCCAAACAGAAATGCGCAACAAACATACATTTCATCCATATCAAACCATTTCAAAGATTTAAATAATTCTTATAATACTTTAGGCTGCCTACCAGAGGACTTAATGCCATTGCATAAAATGGATTAATGCTCACCTAGTATTTTCGTTTACTATCTTGCTCCTCCACACAGCAAATCCCTTCAGAGCTGCTTACCCATATTTCTCCTATTTTATTTTTGTTTTATCTTTTTTTTTTCTGAGATGATGATGGTCATGATGGTGTACAGGTTTTATAAAGCTATTTTAGGGTTTAAGGAAATGGGTAATTCCTTTGATACCCCTTTATTTTTCATGCACAGATCATACTTATGTATGGTCCTCAATTGGAATTACACTCATCTGATTTCCTTTAGTAGTTATTTCGGGATTCCAGCACTTTAATTACTGCATGCTATTTCCATGATCTCATTCTATTCATGCCATATGCATGTGACCTTTGCTTATTTTATTTTCTGCTCAGTTTTTAAAGAAACTTTAATCTTTTTGCACTTTCTACTTAGCCTCCTTTTCTTATACAATTCATGTACACTGTCATATATATTTAGGTGGTGTAAAAATTATTCATACTATATTGTTTTTATTCCTCCCTTTAAAACAGCAACTCCTTTTTACATATCTATCTGATAAAAATTATACACACACAAGATTATTTATTTTCTTTTCTGGCAGCATGATTATATAAGTCATTTGAAACTTCATAAAACTCCATTGTATTTTTGCTTTTTAAATTAAATAGAAAATTTCCCTATATATTAAATACATGTGCTTATATAATTGTTTAGACATGGAACTATATTTGTTTTAAGTCCCAATTTTTGATCACCTTAACTCCTTGCATCTTTATCAAACAAAAACTCCTATGCACATTTTTATTTACTAACAAGCTTTTCTGTTTTGATGCATCTTTTACTTTATTTTTATTTTAGGGTCATTACAGGTTCTGTGTAGCAAAATAGAGCATTCTGTTAACAAAATCACAAGCAAAGAAAATCAAGGATTTAACATCCAAAAATCAATCGTCGCTCGTACTCTGACAATGACGAGAAGAATCGATGACCTGGGTCTAACTAGATCATTTGGTTTCAAATTGCAGGAATATGCCATTACCTAAAATTTGGCAATGCTAAGAAGAAACCCCCAGAATTAAACTATCGATACATCAGCTTTCGAAAATAGAAGCAAGAGTTTGATTGAATCCCTACTTTCTAGCATCTCATGCTATCTAAAGATTCACAACATCATGGAAAAATCCATAGATTTGAGTCATTCGCACATGAGTTTCTGAAGATAAAAATGATATATGATTAGGGTCTCAACACTGGACTTGGAAGAATTCACTCTAGCAAAAGATGACGGCGATGTGTCATTCCAGCACATGTACCCAAAAGAAATTAGATTACGATGTCAACTTAGAGGAATTCAATTACAGTCTAGAAATAGACATCATTGAGAAAATCAAAGCTTGGAATCAAGCGGCAAAGTGCCTAGCTCTTGGAGATAGGAGTTATCGTGTCAATCAAATTGGGGTAATCGAACGTATTGCCTAGGAGACCTAGTCTCCCGAAAACATATAGACTTAGTATTCAAAGAATCAACCTTATAGACTAGGGTATATGCACCAACACTTTGTAGAAACGAACTTAATTGAGCATGCATAGGGATTAGTTATGGAATTGGCTAGACCAAGCTACCTCATAGTTCTGAACAAAGCTATGAAATAGAATATTCTGAAGACCGTAGAAGTTTACTTACATGTATAGAATTACAGTAAACGAGTATGCTACACATGAACACAAGAGATGCAGCAACGAGAAGAAACAATACTTGGAATCGAGAAATTAAACCAATAGTCCCCGAAGACAGAGGCTGGTGTGCAAGTTGAATTTCGAAAAACGCACAGGAAGGATAATCACAATTGCACAAGTCCTACGCAAGTTTTCGAAGACTGAAACTGTGCCTGATCGAACTTCAACTACAACTCCATAAGAGCAGTTATGATTGTAATTTAATTATAATCAATCATCTTAATATGACAAGAATAATAAGTGAAGTCTAAGTTGCGAAGGACCCAACTTGTGGAGGAGTGGAAATCCCTCCGCCAGACTAAAGATTGGATGACCAAAAAGTCATTTTCGACAATAAAACTTGGCATAGTTGGGTATGTTTTACTTTAAATAATATCCTCGTATAACTAACACCCAGAATCCAAGGAAAATCTGTGTATGTTGACCAATCGGGTTCTGAGTGCTGGCCGGGGAAGATAGTGTGTTATCTATATGAGAAGAGTCCAGTGTTCTGAATACTGCAAATGAAAAATCTAGTGTAGATAGCTTGCTTACCTTTGGAAAACAATTCATATCGTCCTTTGAAATTATCTTTTCCACGCTTACCCATTATCGATCAATGATCGATAACGGAGCTGCTGTTCGAAGCGACTTGGGAAGCTTTTCTTTTTAGGATCATTAGAGTGTAATAATGGGAAGAGAGATATGATTGAATCATCCATTATATCCGATTTTTGAATAAATTGTCGTGTTAGAATTCAAAATGGCAATAGGAACTTAACCAAATCCTCAAAAAGAAACAGTTAAAGACAAAGAGCAAGACTTCACTCCAGAATGGTATACAATCGTTCGAGATATAACATAGCTTCATCATCGGTCAGGTAAAAACTATATAGGTCGACTTCAAACCTAAATCGCGCATCTACTTACCGACCTAAACCCTTGTGTAAACTACGGAGAAAAGGTTGCATCGTCAATACCAAGTGTTGAAATTTTGATCAAAATTGAAAAAAACAGCTATTAAAAGTCAGTCAATTGAAAACCACATCTTGAGAGGGACTCTGATGATTCACTAAAATTCGTAGAATAATAATCTAAAACTTGTCTTGCTTTAGAGCACACTTTGTTTCCAACGAAGGCATACTTTGGGTGGCAAATTTTAACTGGGTTTTTAACCTAGCAGAATTCAATAGGAGTTAGAACATCCAGGCTAAGCTAGAATGACTTGAAACTTGAACAGGGCATCTAAAAGAAAAATCTAATGGAACTTAAGATAAACAAGACAAAAATCCACTAAGTAGATGTATCGTTGGCGATCCATCATCCATGGATCACTAGCGATCCAAAAGGAAGCATAATGAGTTGTCAAAGCCTCTTGCATCATGACCTACAATCTCGTCTAAGAGAACTTACCAAGTTTCATAGCAATCCAAGCAGTGCAATTCAAGAAGTAAAGACTTGTCTGATTCAGGCTGTATTGACCAAAGCAGCTAACTTAAAACGAACCTTGAGAACTCATACTGAGTCGGATTGACATGAAATTTTGGAAAAACACATAGAAGACAAAATAGAAGGCTCATAGAAAACTAGGATAATTTGGAGGTTTTTTGATGGATCGCTAGTGACATAACTAGATGGATCGATAACGATCCATGTAGGTTAGGCCCCATAACCTAAAATTTATAAGGTAGGTCCCATACTTCCTAGAGAGAGTACCTACAATATTTCGTCCGGTTTGATTAAGTTTTGAGTGAGTTATGGGTGATTCTTCTTCGAATTGGGCTAGTTTGATCCATCGGGTTCGACTTATGAGGAATAGGCCCCATAACCTATGATCCAAAGTGGAGGCTCTCCTAATCATGTACATTGCATGTGTGAAGTTCCATGTGATTTGGTTAAGTATTAGGTGAGTTATGAATGATTCTTCTATACCAGATGACCATGAAGACGGATGATCAAACAAACTTCAAACGACTTGATATTTGGAAAAGGAACTTAAATAGAAGGTAGGAAAACAACCAAACTAAGATCACTCAAAAATATACTAAGTGGATGGATAGCTAGCGATCCATACACTATGGATAGCTAGGGATCCATCACCCATGGATAGTTAGCGATCCTTTAAGATAAGTTGGATCCCCCCTCAAACTTTCCAAGCTCCTTCATAGCACAAAGTAAAAGCTTCTGGTAGAAAAATATGCTAAGTTGTTGGATAGCTAATGATCCATCCCCTATGGAGTGCTAGCGATCCATCCCCTATGGATAGCTAGCGATCCATAAAATTGACACAGATTGATTTAAAATTTTTGGTGATGACTTGTCGTAACAATTGACTCTTCTACACTTGGACTTTTGGCCCAATACACACTCAATTCCCTAGTAAATACTCACTTACCTACAACATAAAGAGAATCTTCTAGACTAGCTGTTGGAACTCTGTAGAGACTATTCTTTACTCTTCTACTTCCATACAATTGTCATCTAGGGGATCACTGTAATTCTCCAGTGAACTCTTACACTTGTGACTTGATCTAACTTAGAAGATTCAATCATATTGTAATCCTATTCAACTTTTAAAAGTGGTCAGTTAATAGAAAGTTATAAAGTGGATGTAGGCTTCATTAACAGCCAAACCACTATAAAATCTTTTTGTCTATTTACTATTTTTGAACTTATTACATTAATTTTCTATATTATTGCTCTGTAAGAATAGGGATGGTACTTTCACTTTCAATATAGGATATTGAACCATATTTGGGGTTAAAACTATACTTTAGCCCCTAGCTAATATAAGTCCAAAATTATAGTGTTTAGGGCTTTGTCATGGGTAATACTAAAAGAAGGTTACACATAGAAAGAAATATACATATTAGAGAGGTTATTGGTAAGCCTGCAAAACCATTAGGATCAGTTTACCCTAAAAGTAGTATGTTATGGATAGACAGTTCTGTTTTCCTCTAACAGTAAGTTAGAGTATTTATTATGTCTGGTAGGCCCGTGTTAGCCACAGTTTATAGTTAGCCTGATAAAATTATGATGTTGGGGGTAGATAGTCCATTGATTACCTACTCAACAAGAATACATGTTATTGTTATATTGTTTATTATAACCAGTTTGGTTGTAGGATTCTGATTAGAAATAATACGCTTTTATAGGATATTAGTGAGGGGAAACCCATTCCGCTAGGCGAAGTTGTCTCACTTAATACCGATAAATAAAGATATCATATTATTATTCACACTAGGCTTTATGTCTGACTTTAAGTTTATATTTTCCCCTTAAACTCTTGGATGTTCAAAATTTAATTTGAGTAGGTTGAGAGTTATGGTTTTCAGGTTTAATATGTTATGTTGAATAAAGCATCTGAAGACATGCATGGGGCAGATCTGGCTATATAGGAGATATATATATTTATATATTCCACTGTGATTGAATGTTGTGTGTAATGGCAGATGTTATATCAGTCTATTCAGTAACTTCGATCATCCAAGAGGGCATCTTCATATGTTTCTCTTGGTGTATTTTGTAATAACTATATTTATCTAGACCAGGGCAACCTTATGGGATTATGTACTGAATATGAAATGCTGGTTTGAAATGTAATAAGAAAAGTTGTTTTGAAATTGTATTTGAAATATTTCATATTCTTATGCATATGATATTATGGATACCATTAACATTATTGCATTTTGTCATCGAAAATTAATACAATAAATTACTGCAACATCTGTAGCGGTTAGTTTCGAGCCTCAAAATGGAGGATGTTACAACTTAGTTCAGAGTATCGGTTTATGTAAAATTCAATCCAAATGCATCAGAGAATAAGATTGGGGTATGGGATAAAGTTATAGTAATGTACTTGTATTTTCTATATATGAGAATACTCTTTATCTCTATTCTCCCATCTCTCTTAGACCATTCTTCCATGTCTTACTAAGGTCCAAATTCAGACTAAAGGAAAGAAATATGTGGAGGTAGAAAATGGAAGGGTGAATCTCGGTGGAGGAAGCACCGCAATAAATGGAAATGCTAGTCCTAGTACTAGGAGAAACCTAGGTTGGCAAACATCTGCAAATGTAGGTGCTTGAACATTGCAGGTGGATATGGGAGCTATGTATCAGTTCTTTATCAACATGATGCTAGCAGAAGCGGTTGCTGGATTAGTAGGTGGAAATGCTGGAGGAGTGAATTAGGAAGCTCCGGTTGTCAACAATTATGTCGTGCCAGTAAAGACTATACAAGACTAGGAGGAAAGCCATTCATTAGAATGGAATGCTATTGAAGTGGAGAACTTGTTGCTTCATTGTCAGAGGATTTTCACTGATCTTGGACTAAATGAAGAATATAAGAGGAGGTTAGCGTCCAGGCACATGCAAGGAGTTGCATTGTACTAGTGGAACAATGTCACTACTGGAGTAGCGGAGGAGACTATGATATAGGCTGAATTTAGAAGAAGGTTCAAGGAAAGGTTCATGTCAGAAATCACTAAGTCTACCATGTTGAGGAAATTTGCTGAGTTAGTGCAAGGAGACATGAATGTGCTAGAGTATGCTATAAGGTTTGAGGAATTATCCTAGTATGCGTATGCTATCGTGGATACAATAATTAAGAGGGATGAGAAGTTTATTCGAGGACTGGGACCTGAGCTTGCTGGGGAAACTTTGCCATATCTCAGAGATCCATGTGATGTAGTTGTTGAGATGGCTTCAAGGAATGAAGAGATGCTTGCTTTCTTTGGTAATAACAAAGCAGTGGAGGCTCAAGATGGGCATAATCAGAAGATGAAGTATTTCCACAAGAAGGAAGCACAAAAGAGTGGAACTGTCAAGAAAGGAAAATATGAGATTATCTGCTATAAGTGTGATAAGAAAGGGAATTTCACAAATTAATGTCGTTCTAGAGATGGAAAGAAGGTGATAGGAAAGAAGAACATTAAGTGCTTTAACTGTGATCAGATCGGTCATTATAAGAACCAGCGCAAAGAACCAGCTAAAGCTGAGAAGGGCAAGGTGTTCGCATTGGAACCAGCTACCTCGAGACCAACAACTTAGCAGAAAGGAAAAGTTATGATGGAAGGTATGCTTTTGATTCATGGTGTACCTGTTAGAGTTATATTTGATACTACTGCTGCAAATTCTTTCATATCTCATTGTTGGGTAGATAAGCTTGACGTTGAACCCTCATACTTATTTACAACCTTAACGGTTGTGAATCCTTTAAAAGGGTATGTGACTCTTGGGATGAGATGTGATTGGTTAGAGTTTGAATTATCAGGTCATATATTTTCTTATAGTTTGCATCTGTTTGATTTTGTAGGCTTCGAAATTATTTTAGGTATGGAATGGTTAAGAAAGTATGATGCTACGATATTTTGGCATGATGGGAAAATATCACTAAGACACCCTAGTAGTAGTGACCGAATTATATATTCTATAGAAAATCTAGTTTTGATATTTTTGCTTTGTTGGGTGTAATGGAGAAGGAAGAGGAGTTGAATTCAGTTTTCATCGCTAGAGAATTTGTAGATGTCTTTGAACAGGTGACAGGACGACCGTCAAACAGGCTATTAAGTTTTAGATGGATCTTGTATGAGTAGCTGAACTTGTTAGTAGACCGCCAAGTAGGATGACACCTACCGGGTTGAAGGAGTTAAAGGTGCAACTGGAGGATTTGGAAGTGAAATTTTTTATTAGACCAAGCAGTTCGCCTTCTAGAGCAGCTGTAGTGTTTGTTAAGAGACCGAAGGGATCGTTAAGGTTGTGTATCGATTGTCGTAAGTTAAATGAGAAGACAATAAAGAATCGATATCCTTTACCGAGAATTGATGACTGTTCGAGCAGTTGAGTGGAGCCAGAGTGTTCTCTCAATTAGATTTAGCAATAGGATTCCACCAGCTAAGAGTAGCAGATGATAGAATTCCTTCGATGACATTTAAGATAAGGTATGGATCATATGAATAGTTAATAATGTCGTTCGGGCTAACTAATGCACCAACCTTCTTCGAAGACTTAATGAATCAGATCTTTCGAGAGCATTTGGATAGATTCCTATTGTTGTTCATAGACAACATTTTGATATATTCAAAGGATGAAAGAGACAATGAAGTTCATCTTAGGATAGTGCTTAAGATACTGAGGTAGCATCAGTTAAAAGGGAAGTTTTCTAAGTGTCATATTTGGATGGAAGTGAAGTCTTGGTCATGTAGTCTCAGAAAAGGACTGTTAGTAGATCCAGCTAAGATAGAAGTAGTTAATAATTGAAAGAGAACCGAGACAGTGATGCAGAAAAAGAGTTTTCTTGGACTAGTTGGCTATTATCGGAGATCTATTAAGGATTTCTCGTAGATTGTAGCATCGATGACTAAGGTTACAAGGAAAGAAGTAAAGTATGTTTGGATCGATAAATATGAAGAGGCATTATAGAAGCTGAAACATTTATTGACCAATGCATCGGTATTAGTTTTTTCGGATATGAATCAAGATTTGGTAGTGTATACAGATGCATGCAGAACAGGATTAAGAGATGTGTTAATGTAGAGGGGTAAAGTAATTGCCAACGCTTCTCGACAGCTCTGACCACATGAGGTTAGATATCTAATGCATGACTTAGAGTTAGCCGCAGTAAATTTTGCATTAAAAGTATAGAGACATTACCTTTTAGAATCCAGTGGTTTACGGACCACAAGTCATTCAGATACTTATTCTCTCAGAATGAATTGAATATGAGACAACTGAGATGGCTAGAGTTTTTAGCCGCTTATGATTTTGGAATTGAGTATACACCGGGAAACTAAATAGAGCAGTAGATGCGCTCAGTAGAAGGCATCAGAATGTAGTGTTAGCAGTGATAGCTGAGTGGAAATATTTAGAAGCATTGACCACACGCGATATGCAATTAAGATCTATGACAGGTTTGTGTCAAGAAACTACTATGTTGTCATGTTTAGAAGTTCGACCAGTAATGATCGAAAGGATTTCTTTTGTACAAGGAGATGAACCATTACTAGATGAACTGACCAGAAGGTTAAAGAGTGGCACATAGATTGATGATTTAAAGGATTTCAGTCTTGACCAAAATGGATGGTTGAGAAAGAAAGGAAGGTTATGTGATTCAAATATTAGAAACTTAAGGAAGGAAGTTCTTAAGGAGTGTTATCGATCAAAGTTCATCGTTCACCCAGGAGGAAAAAAGATGTATCAGGATATAAAAAGAAGTTTCTTTTGGGAAGGTTAGAAGAAGGATGTAGTCTTATGGGTAAAGCGGTGGTTGAACCGTCAGCAGGTAAAAGCCGAATATTAGAAGCCAAGTGGATTGCTTCAGCCGTCAAATATTCTAGTTTAAAAGTGGGATTCTATATATATGGATTTTTTATATGGGTTGCCAAGGTCGAATTAGCGAAATGAAAGTATCTAGGTTATAGTAGAAAAATCGACCAAGAGTGTATACTTTATACCCGTTATGTCGACAAGAACGGCACCAATCTTAGCTAAGTTATTAATGAGGAATGTAGTTAAACTACATGGAATTCCTAGTAGTATAGTAGATGACATAGATTTCTTATTCACTACTGAGTTCTTGAAGAGTCTATAGGAATTTTTAGATACCAAGCTCAAGATGAGTAACGCTTACCATCCATAGACCGATGGAAAAGTGGAAAGAGTTAACAAAATCTTAGAAGATTTGTTAAAAGCTTACATGCAATATTTTGGAGGATCATGGGAAGACCATCTACACTTAGTCGAGTTTTCATATAACAATAGTTATCAGACTAGTATAGGGATGACACCATTTGAAACTTTGTATGGAAGTCCATGCAAATCTCCTGTATGTTATTTAGAGACAAGCGACAGATTAGTTTAGACCCAGAGTTAGTGAGAGAAGTTGTGGAAAATATTGAGTTAATTTGGGCTAGAATGAAAGAAGCTCAGTCAAGGCAGAAAAGCTATACATATAAGAGACAAAAATACATAGAGTTCTCAGTCCGAGATCATGTCTTCATCAAGGTGTTACTAACTTAGTGTGTAATAAGATTCGAGAAGTCAAGCAAATCGGTGCCAAGGTTTGTTAGACCCTTTCCTATTATAGAAATGATCTGGAAATCTGCTTATAGGATAGAGTTATCGAATAGTTTGGCAGGAATCCACAATGTTTTCCATATTTCTCATCTAAGGAGGTGTGTTCGAGATCCACAGACTAATATTACTCCAATTGTGTTGGAGGACTTAGTAGTTGAACCGGACATGACTATAGTTAGACAGCCAGTTCGTATAGCGGCTAAGGATGAGAAGAAGCTAAGGAAAAAGATAGTCAGATTAATAAAGGTCCAGTGGAGTGACGACGACAAAGACTACACTTGGAAAAAAGAGAGCAGGATTAGAGACACTTAACCTGACTTATTTGATGGTATGTTTTACCTTTATGTTTAATTGATGTATGCACCTTTTCATAATTTCAAGGACGAAATTCTTTAAGGAGGGGAGTTTGTAATGATCCTAATTTTGAATGACATTATTTAGAACATTTAACTAGATAACTTAAATGAAATAATATAAAGGGATAAGAAAATTAAGATTTGGTAATTAAGTTTAGGACATGCCTTAGTTAATAGACCAATTAGAGAAGTAAAACGTTACGATAAGAAGGATGAAAATGATAACGACAAAATGGGAATAGCCTTCATTCCTACCTCTTAAACTTTTCTATCTTCATTTTCTTTATTTATTTTACATACATACAAACTAAACATAGAGAGAGGCCAGCCATAGCAAAGGGAAAACAAGAAGGAAACTAAAAGATTAAGGAATCAAAGCTAAAAGAAATCAAGTCTACACTAAATCTCATCTTTCTCATCCAAATCAAGGTGAATAATGAATATACATTTCATATTTTTGATTTTTTTTGGTTTTAAGTGTAAACTTATTTCTTTTGCAAGTATTATAACATGTTTTAGTAGTTCGAAGGATTATATGCTTGTTGGTGATATTCTAGAATTTAAATATGAAATTTAGTGATATGTTTAAGTTGGAAAATCTATCATATGATACCCAAATGACTTGAGATTTTGATATAATATTAGAAATATCATTTTAGAATTGGGTTACTAATTTCATAATTTTCCAAGCAAGTATGGATTTTATCTAAGTAGAGAAATTGGTTAATTTCGGTTTTTAATCATTAAAAACTAACTAAAATATGTTTTTGGTCCTAAAATTATTATATGTCAAAGAGTATGATTAATTTGATTTGAGTGACATCTAGTGTCATTGATGCGTAACAAAACAATGCATATGATGTCAATGGTTTTGCCATGAAATGGATTGGTTTTGAACTTTATTGAGGTCACAGTAACAAAGATAAAGAGGTGGACTCGACATAGGCATATCAACGTTTATACATGCCACGTTTTATACCAAGAGGCTTGTTGCCATGTTTTATACTAGAAAGCATGCTGCGACATATACTATTCAATGTTTTGACTCGAAGACCCGGATGGTCATCGAGCTTACACTATGCCGCTTTCAACTTGTTGTCGAGTCTAGCCAAGCAGCTTTTAACTTTTCATCGAGTTTACCCTATGGCGCTTTTAATATTGTTACTGAGCTTAGTCAATACCTTTAACTAGTCTTCGAGCCTAACCCATATTTTTAATCATCGAGCTTAACCCATAATCTACATTTTTATACCCTCGATGAGGCATTGATGCCAAATATTTTATGTGTTTCTGAAGTTCAATATTTATAGTTTTAACACTATGACTTATGAAGTAATATCTTTGATATTATCCCCATATATTTTCAAGTAAAAGACTTCGACATGCTTTTGAGTGGAAAAAGATCTTTAATGGCGATGATGTCGTCGAGTGTTACAATTGTAAAGGTATTACATAGTTTTGGCCTTATAGCTTAAGTTTTGAGAGGGTCGAAGACTCTAATGATTTCGAGTCTCATCAACAACATTTTGTAAAGTATATATCATGACATAAGTATTTCGAGTAAAGTAAAGGACCAATATTTTTCTTGTTTTAAGTATGATTTCAAAGGTTAAATCATTTACAAATATTTTTTTAAGGAAATATGGATAGGGTAGTTAACCTAGAATTATACTAAAAAAATGATTCAGAGATTAGAATACCAGATAGGATTGGTGTGGGGTCTCACCCTATACTTTAGCTAGTAACCCCTTGCTAATATAAGTCCAAATTTAAAAATGTGCGGTAGTGTACGAGTGCACGTACTAATATAGTACACACGGATCGTGTAATATGGAGTATAATATAAATGCGGAAATAGATGATAGTAGCAAAGTAAATAAAAATAGAAAAATCACACCAGAGATTTTTATACTGGTTCGGAGCACCGTCCTACATCCAGTCCCAGACTTTTATCTGGATTTTCACTATTAACTACCTCGCTTCACCCGGAGGAACAGGTTTAGAACACCCGAGCAAACGAACGGGATTTCACGCCTCTAATACACTGAGGACTTCAACACTTGCCTCTTACAACACCGAGGACTTCAACACTTGCCTCTTACAACACCGAGGACTTCAACAACGATGAATATAATTGTTTGTTGAAGGTATGTGTTCTTGCTAACACAGTTTTGTCACTTGCAGTACAAACTTCCTATAATCTTATCCTCAAAATATGTGAATGATGTTTTGTGAAGATTAAGGGAAGTATATTACTTATTGAATCAAAAGATATGAAATAATTTCAATGATTCAATAAGCAATTAAAATAATTGAGAGCTTTTAGAATGTAGGAGTATTTAGAAAGTAAGATCAGAAATTAGAGTAAAAAAAATATGTTTTCATGCATCTTGAATCAATGATTTAGATGAGTTTATATAGAGAAAAATGGTTGTAACTCTTTGTGAACAGTAGCCATCAATAGATATGATCATTGATGAAAGGTAAGAGATGTAACCATTGGAGAAAGAAGTGTCTTTTGGAAAAGGTTGCTCTCTGTTTAAAAAACGGTCGACAGGTCAAAACATGGCCAGTAGACAGGATTTCAAATATATAGTCGTTATGTGCATGTGTGCACGTTCATTGTGCATTTTACACAGAAACGGTCGACCGCCTGATTTATTACCGGTCGACCGCTCCCTGTTAATATGCTCAATGAATGTGCAATGCTATTCAAACTTATATATATCGATTATATTGAGGTGCAAGATTATTTGAGGACAGATTTTAACAAGTTTATCACTATTACAATATCAAATAATCAACCTATAATCTAGAGTACCATATGTAGCTCTTTTGTGCCTCTTTATAGCCATGATGCCTGTGTTTTGTCGATCGCCTTTATTTCTTTGTCAGAAATCAAAAACTTCATAGAACCTGTGACTCAACACAAATTTCTAGTATGTAGGGCTTTGTCATGGGTAAGACTAAAAGAAGGTTACATATAAAAAGGAATACATAGAGTAGAGTAGGTTATTGGTGAGCCCGCGAAACCATTAGGATCGATTGACCCTAAAAGTAGTAAGTCATGGACCGACTATCCATTTTTCCTCTAACGGTAAGTTATAGTATTTATTATGTCTAGTAAGCCTGGGTTAGCCATATGGTTATAGTTAGCCTAATAAAACTACGATGTTTAGACAGATTGTCCACCGATTACCTTTTCAGTAGGCATA
Source organism: Allium cepa (assembly GCA_030765085.1). NCBI lineage: Eukaryota > Viridiplantae > Streptophyta > Magnoliopsida > Asparagales > Amaryllidaceae > Allium > Allium cepa. The sequence continues at coordinate 206,111,514 of CM060943.1, forward strand.
CATGTTATTTTTTTTTTATAACCAGTTTGGTTGTAGGATTTTGATTGCAAAAGATATGCTTTTAAAGGATATTAGCGAGGGAAAAACCTTTTCCGCTAGGCTGTGGGGTCTCACTTAATATCAATACATCAAGATGTCATATTATTATTCACACCAGGCTTTATGTCCGACTTGAAGTTTATGCTTTCCCCTTAAACTCTCGGGTGCTCAAAATTAATCTGAGTAGGTTGAGAGTTAAAGTTTTTAGGTTTAGTATGTTATGGCGAATAAACCATCCAAAGATGTGCACATAACAGATCTTGCTATGTAGGAGATTATCTATTTATCTATTCCGATGTAATTGAATGCTATATGTAATGGCAGATGTTATAACTGTCTATTTAGCAACCATGATCGTCCAAAGGGATATCTTCATATTTCGCTCTAGGTGCATTTCGTAATAATTATATTTATCTGAACCTGGGCAACTTTATAGGATTATGCACTGAATATGAAATGCTGATTTGAATTATAGTGAGAAAAGTTATTTTGGAATTACGCTTGAAATATTTCATATTCTTGTACTTATGATATTATGATACCATTAACATTACCGCATTTTGTCATCGAAATTTAATACTATAGATAACTGCAACATCTATAGCAGTTAGTTTTGGGCTTTAAAATGGGGGATGTTACACGATCCTCCAGAAGGATATATAGCTTGCAATAGATACATGTGCTTGGCAGGTTGCGTCCCGTTATTTAATCAATTCGTCCGTTGAGTCTTGAGCTTTATGAGACTGGCTCCCACACATCTTCATCCAAACAGCTACGCTTTTCTTCTTAGCACTTATATGGTCTTCCTTGAGCATTTGAATCGAGTGGCCAGCGATGAAGAACTTTGATACATCAATATCTTTAAGAGACGCAAAGAAAATCCATTTCTTATTTCCTTAGAGCCGATGAGGTGTTGCAGAATAGCTACCGAGGCTTCGAACAAGCTGAGTTATTTTAAGGATGAATGGTTTTATGTATGCAGTCTACCTAGGTTCGCTCGTAGATGGATATCCGAAAGTAATTTTTATTTCAAACACCATTCGTGCATTTGTCTTATAGTCTGCGTATTTAATTTACCTTTCTCTGTTACAAAAATGTTCTGGAGAGACCTAACGGTGGATCACTTTCGGACACTGTTAATACTTTGATGGTAGTTCTAGCCGAGGATAGGTATATAAGAACTCTATTGACATACGAGAATCTTCTCGCCTATGGTTTATTAGAGGAAGGCTACAGCACCAGCATAGTTTTAGTTGTCGACATTGAGGATAATAGTGATAATAATGATAACAATCCACCTATAGGAGGCAAAGTCGATCAAGATTTTCCTTCGGTCCCAAGTCATGGGTCTGGAGTTGATGAATACATAGATTTAGAACATAAAGGCACCAGGGAAGGAAAAACTATTGAAGAGAGTGGTGAGGCTGGGTAAGATAACATTGAAATAGGTCACGGGTCTCAGAATGAACAACCCAGAGACGACCTACTGCCTACTCTTAAAAAGATATTAATTGTGAAAATTTCGAAGAAGTGGTCTTACACTCTGCCTCCACCAGTCAGAAGTGCAGAGAGGACTCCATCTATTCCTTCAACGGGCACATTCGTCAGTTTAGAATCTATCACTGTGGATTTTTGTTTTTTGACGTTGGTAACATTAGCATTGGTTCACTAATCTACTTTGAGAAGGAAATTATTCCAACCAGTGCGGGAGAGGTTACATCCATGAGTAAAGCTCCAGTACATGGTCCGTTGTGGGGATACTAGGACACACCCGCACAAATGTACTACAATTGACCCGTGTACTTACCCATTTGATTTAACTCATTCCTATTTTCTTTATAGGTTCATTTGATAAGAGAAAGGATTAATTCCGATCCCTAGAAGAGAAAGCATTACATGTTCAACGATCCCGGTCGAGCTCATAGCATCAAAGGAGTGACGAGATTACGACTCAAGCTATCACTCTAGCCATGACAGAGACGATTGGGACAGAGGTAGCTATGACATGGATCGTCACTCATATGATTCGGCTTCTAAGTACCAGCATAGGTCCAGATCACCTCCCCTAAAGTTTCTACTAGGCAACCTGACCGCAACGGTGAAAATCCACTGACAGACATTTGTCGAGCTCCTCATCCTCCTTCTAATCCTATACCGCCTTCAACATTATCCTACTCCAGCCAATATTCCGAGCACAGACATCATAAGAGTGGCTCCGATACTGTGCATTAAAGGTCTAATAAAGGAAGTGTTGTTGCTTCGGCCATTACAAAGGAGCGGCAGATAGACACCGCTGAGCTTAAGAATGAATTCCCTAACATTTGCTTTGTTGGAGTTATGTTTTTGCCAAAGTTAAAGAGAATTCCTAATGAAGTCCAACAAAGGACCATCAATTGCACAATCGATGTCCACAATCAATACAATGAATGGGAAAAGCTAGCTGAAAAGATTTCATAACTTTCAAGAGACAAGCTATAGAAAGTAGAGAACCAAAAACTCATTAAAGCCGAGAATAATAGAATCTTAGCCTCTCTTGACACTGAGATTGAGAACTCAAGAAAATCCCAAGCTAAAGCAGAGAAGAAGGCTGAAGAGGCCATTAAAGCACTCAAAGTCGAGAGATCAAAGCATTTGAACAAAATTGAGCAAGTGCATCATTAGAACCACGAGCTTATAATGGAAAGGGTGCTACTGAGAGGAATGCGGCTGAATTGAAAACCAAGTTCTAGTGCGAGACCAAGGGAAAAGATGAAAATCAAAAAATTACTCATGACTCAGGCGATGAGCTAGTCACCGTTAGCTTAAAGAGTAATGAAGGGCTTGAGAAAGCCAAGGACATAGATGACCTTATAAAAAGAGAGGCCAAAGCCGTACTTAAAAGAGAAGCTGAAGTGTAGAACAGCAGGTAGAAGAGAAAATGATGTAGTGATTTGAGCCACTGATCGCTAAATACAACGCCAATGTGCTTAAGTTTTAAAATTTAGAGTGGTTCAGAGAGGGCTACCCTTTAATACTCACCCATGCTTGGGAATGGGTTATCGAGGAAGAGAAAGAATTTCTTAAAAATGATAAAATTGATGTGGAGCAGCAGGAAAAAGAGATTTTGAAGAGGATTAAATCACTTCTTGCAGATGGCTTTCTTCTGGAATGTCAGATATGCTTTTACTGGATTATCACTGCTCAAGATTGTATGCAGTGAATTATGTTGCTTAGTTTTATTTTGTGTTTGCTGATTGTAAGTTTGTATATTTGGTTATGTTATTTACATTGAAACTGTCAAGATGGTTGTAACAGGTTGTAAGTTTTGTGGCATTGTATCTGTTGTAATGTTGCTTAAGTCAATAAAATGAGTTTATGCTCTTGCCTTTAAAAAAAAGAGAGATTTTGAAGGGAAATGAGCCCAAAATCCTTCATGACAACCAACATCTTATTCATCATGAACTTGGTGCAACCATTAAAATAGAATCAGGCTAAGGTTCCGGCTCTGCGCATCATGATGTTACTGCCCGTCAAATCCTAGGACTCAAGCTTCTCCTAGTTCTACTATTGATTCCTCTACAGGCACTGGTTATGACCTAGGGAAGCCATAGCTCCAGAAATCCACTCTTCTCTCCGCTATTCCTAAGGGAACTTTCGGCAACACTCCAGCTCATGCGGAAGTTCAAACCGAAAAAGGTATCTATTATCCATACAATTTTAGTATTGGAAATAATGTTATAGGCAATGGCATCATAAAGGGATTAAGGCTAATGATCCTAAATTTAAGAATAATGCAACATATCTCTTCGAGGGAGTCTCTCCGCACTTTGTCACTCTATCAATAGCACATCCCTTCGAAGGCTGGAAACGTGTATCATCATTAAAGTATCACATCACACTTTACCATGTCGACATGGTCCATCTTCATTAATGCATTTCATTGCCTTTTTACACCACACTTAACTCCTAAAGACGGGTTAGTCATATCACATGCTAGCAAGGTTTGGAAGGACTACGACCCAAATAACACCACCCATCATCGACACCATACTTAATTGACTTCGAAGGTGTTAAGCATTGATGACAAATTAATATCGAGGAGAAACCTCATCGGCAGACTACCAACACCGTAACAACATCCCTTCCTACAAGCATTACGAAGCACATCGAATACATTGGAAGCACCGTTATTTAATCGTCATAACCAAGAAGGCTCATCGACATGCTGCTCTTCGACGATTAAAGTACTTCACCGCTTAAAGGGAATCCTACATTCAAACAAAGCGATATCAATGGTAAGCACCACAAATGTCCTCAAAGAACTTGGCACTTCTTGAAGGACCCTAACGATAGTTTCATTAACCCATGCGAAAAACCTCATGCTGTATAGAGGCACCAACACAGTCCACAATGCTTCGATGGTACCCTTTTTAAACTAGCAATGTTGAGGACATTGAAGTAAGGCGATGCCACCTCCTCAAATATTAAAGTGTAAATAACACCATCAAAGTCCAAGGCGCCTGAACTCCACCAAATCGAAGACGTTAAATGCGAAGAGGGGGGTCGCCTACCTTTATAAATATAACGCTAGGGGCACCTTTTTGGGGGACAAATTTTCATTTCTCTTTCTCTCCCTTCTCAAATTAAAATCTTGTAACTCTAAATTGAATTGGGGATAATTCAATTTGACTGTAATCATATTCGAATTGAATGAACATGAACTTAGCCTTGCATATTGACTTCGATTATGACTTTATTGAACGATATTGATTTGGACTTGCATAATATGAACTTATCATGACCAATTGATATGAACCTAGTCGAAGTGCCTTGGATTATGATGAATTTCTATATGCATATTTACATGAACTATAAGCTATAACTTATGGACTTTGAACATAAGAACAAGATGCCTAGTCTAATGACATGCATAATGGACAATAACATGACTTCAAGAGCTATTTTCTTCGCCTATTGAACATATGGCATAGCATGGGACCTTTGGATTATATTGTCTGAAGGCCAACATGGACTCATATATAGATGACACCTTTAATGGCCTTAGAGGAATTTGAGTATATTAAACAATAGTGACAAAGATAAATCTTTCCTCAAAGGCCATTTGTCTTCCATTCTCTAATTATCCCATCATATGATTAGTCTCAAAGTAATAAGTTATACCTTGATGTATCATCATATCAATAAAATGTCCTTAATCACATCGATATGAGGTACTCGCATATGCACTAATCACATCGATATGGTCAGCCTATTCTTGACTAAGTCTTCGTACATATACTGGAAAAGACGATGAGATTATCTTATTATGACTCCATACATATTCAAATCAAGGAATAATTTATTACATTTGGCATCTGAGGTGTTATACCAAGTTTTGATCCAACATTTTTGATGTGAGAATGAGGGCTCGAACCAGCAGCCTTATTTAACTTCCCTCTTAGACTAATTATGTTACTCTTTTAGGAAATTGCAAAAGCAAAATGAACTAATCTTGTGAACTAGGAAGTTGTGCAAACATAAATTCTAGAGGAAAACATTACCCTAAATTTCAACAAAGGAAATGCTAAACCGGGACATCCATCTGCACTTGTACAACCAGCAAACAACGAGGCAAAAATCAAAAGTTTGGAACAACAATTACTAGGTATGAAAGGGCTATTAGAACCGATGCTCGCTTAGAAATCTTCTAAGAATGCCAAACTCACGAGTGGAGAAGAGGCGAAATCTCTAAGGAAAAACTTAAATGCTTCCCTGCTCGGTAGTAAAAGCAAAAGCAAGCTTACTAAAGCTCTGTAGGAAAAGGAAAATGAAAAACAAGCTAGGGCAGACTATCATGGAAGAATGAAGAAGAAACTTAGAGAGTAGTCTAGGAGTTCGACTTCTGAGGGATATAAACTAGAGAGGAGCAATCACCAAAATGATGAGTCTTATTTGAGATACCTAGTAGAGATAGTAGCAAAGGACATGTTCAACCTCAAGGGGAAGAGGACTTTAGATGATCGGGCTAATGATAATCAACGAGAGGCTCCTTTTACTGATGAGATTATGAGTGAGAAATTTTTATCTTATATCAAGATTCCAACTATTAAATATAGTGGAACCACCGATCAAGATGACCATCTATTAGCCATTGAAAGTCAAATACTTTGTATAATGTATCCAGAGATATTCACTACAGATTATTTCCAACCATATTCCAAGGAGCGGTAGCCAGGTGCTAATCGCAATACTAGGATAAGAATTCAAAGCGATCCATAAGTCAAACTTGTGGATCGGTACCGATCCATAATGTTTGATGATGTGGCAACCAATTTTTTAGAGGAATTAGTCTACAATGTGTAAATCTATATGGAGATCATTTGGGTTTTAAGCTTCATACATCTATAAATAGAGGGGCATGGCTCATGACTAAGTATCTTTTTTCTCTTTTGCTCTCTTACTCTTGTTTATTGAATCAGTCAAGGATTTATACCAATCGTAACAGATTTATACCGATCCTAAGAAATCCTACCTGTAATCAGCAATCAAAGCAATAAAAACTTAAAGTGGCCATAGTCCATAGTACATCGAACCACTATAAATCTTATGTATTCTTTATCTTACTCGTTTTTTATTTATTTTCATCACTTTTATTTCTCTATTAAATCTATTGAGTGTTTATGCCATTTATGGTTCAAACATTTTGGTTTTTTCACTGAGAACGACTTGAATTTGCTGATTTGAGACTTGAAAAGATCCAAAATGACAAGACAATCACCATGAATGCTGTTGTTGGTGGAAAGCAATAAGTGGGCAGCCAAGAAACGTCCTAAGAGCCAAACCCCTTCCATCTACATAACCGAAGATGAGATGGAAACCATGATGAGTGGATTGTAAGAAAGTATGATTGCTCGTCAAGAGGAAGTGATGGATAGTTCCTTTAGAAGAATGGGACAAATAGGAACAAATTAGAGAAAACCTCAAGTCCATCATACGAATCAGTACCAATCCGTAAGCATGGATCAGTACTGATCTACGAGGACTCAAGGGCACGAGTCATGTTGGCCTAGGACGAGATGATGTGGTCATGCAAGTGATGCAGACTGTTTGAATGTGAATCAAAATATAGAAACACGACTAGGGGAGTACGTGCCAGAATGCCCTCCTAGAGTTGGCGGGTAGACTGATAATGCAAACTTGGGAGTTCATTTTGATGATGACAACAGACTTGTTGAGATGGTAGGATGAGCTATGAGGAGTGGACTGCCTAAAAACGGAGCTTCGAGGATGTGAACAAGATTCCATTCACTTCGAATATTTGGTATGCTATGAATCCACTTGATTTCAAGCTGCATACGTTAGAAACATATGATGGAAAGGCCGAAACAACAATTCATTTGATGCGGTACATCCGGCACATGGAAGTGTTGGGTGTTATGGGATGGTAATTTCCTTTGTATTTGACAGATTTAGTGACATTATGGTTTAGTCAGTTGGAAAACAGTTCCATTAGAACTATTAATTAATGAAGGAAATTTCTATTGGTTAGAAAATCATCGTTAAAAATATTATCGTTCTAAATTGCAAGCGCACGACGTACAATTATAGTACGTAAACAAGTACGGGTTGATCCGTAGGGAAATGAATTAATTTTAAAAATCTACTCAATCAAATTAGACCAAAGTTTGAAGAGGTGTTAATTAAAAATTCAAAAAAAAATAACAAAAGAAGTTTGGAAACTATGTATGAGATTAAACGCAATTTAGGAGCAAATCCACTCTCATGATCATATAAATCAACATTCACGAAGTTATGATCTTTTATTTTCTTTTCGTCATTTGTGATTAATTGAAGCATTTATCAAAAGCATGGTCTAATTATGTCATTAATTAACACACACTTAAACCATCAAACTTTAATGCACCCGCTAACCCACTTACTAACTTTAATGAAAATGACATGAAATTAAAAGTAGAATCTATTTTATGCATGGCTTATTTACTATTTAATTAGTAACATAAACCATCAAATTTGGATTCTAATTATATTTTCATTACCATAATTATATATAGATGAAGAGGTAAATAGTGATTCATATGACTAAGAATAGCCTATTTGTTTTGAGCAACATAGGCTATCAAACTCAATATTAAACACAAAATCACATAAACATCAACATGTCATTAAGCACAAAAAAGGAAGATCATAAGATGAATTCGCTTTATTTGTTCATTATAAATCATGAAAGCTTCATCACCCCTAAATTTAAGCGGTTTGGCTATGCATAATCGAATTCATGTTAACATAAAATGATTCCAACATACAAAAAAGAAGGAAAATGAGAGCTATTAAAATAAAAGAGAGAAACTACTTGCATGAAATAAAAATAAACCGATTACAAGAATTAAAAAAGAGCATAAGAGAATAAATGAGCATAAAAGAAAACATAAGCAGAAATTGCATGAAAGTAAAAATAAGGCTAAGAAGCCATGGAAGAAAATGTTATTTACCTTTGAATTTGTGGCTACAACTTGCATGAAAGGTAAGAAGATCATTGCATAGGACATAAAGGGTATTTATACATGCTTAAAACCCTAATTCATATTTTAGGGTGCTACCTAAAATGCCCTTTATGAAGTGTAAACTCCAAGTAATCATTAAGAAATTAATTAATCCCCACTAACATGCCTTTAAACCTCCATTAATATATGCATGTGCTTTAACTGCGGCCATATGGTAATGGGTTAGTGGGCTCCTCCATGTTGCATGAATTCATTTATTTCCAATCTTTGTTTGCCTTCAACATATGTACATGCGTTTATCCATGAAAGCTTCTTCATATTTTCTCTCCATTTCCTACAATTAAAAATAAAAATGTGCAAATAATTTTTCTCAAATTAAATCATACACAAATTTACCATTTTACCCCCAAATAAAGATGAATAAATGATGATTTGAAAACAATTTAAATTTTGGTTTAAACATGTATAATACCCTTATATGCTCATTTATTTAAATAAAAGTAGATTAAATATGGAGGTATAAATATGCACTTTTACGCGCACATCAAGCACATGGGCTGAGTTAGTTAACATATTCGTGAAACAGTTTTGGGTCCATATCTCACGACCCAAGAATGTAATGACGTTAGCTAGCATGAAGCAGAGGGCTGGAGAGACCCTCAGTTGTTTTTTGACAAGGTTTAGTGTGGTGGTTAACACGGCTGACAAACCAGAACCATCAATGGTTTTGATGGCTGCAGTCTCAGGAATAGTCATTAAGGCGAAGAATCCTCCAAGGGATCTTGTAGAATTTTTAAGGCCGAGAGATACTTGCGTCAGGAGGAAGCTGAAGCTGATCAGGAAGAAGTCAATACCATGGATGTCAAAGGACTGCCCGTAGAAGGATCCAACAAAGGCAAAGGAAAACAAAAAAGGGATGAAAGCTTTGAAGGATCAAAGCGACAAAAAAGAGTGCGAAAAATTCTCTTCTCACATGAATTTAAACAAAAACCCAGAGCGGATTTATCTAGATACCAAAGGATAGATCCCCATCGGAAGCCGACGAAAAGAAAACCCATGGACTATGAGAGGGCGTCCGAATTTTTTTGCCTATTCCATGATATGGATGAGCATAACGCTAATGATTGCAGGCATTTGCATGATTTGATTGAAGAACAGGTCAGAAACAACCAATTGCAGCAATATGTGAGAAACTGAGATGGGGAGGTGGAATAGGAGCAGCCATCAGCCACAACTAATGGGAACTTCCTTGGATAAAGAGCGAGGGTGGTCATATGTTGATTGAGATGGTTGGAAATCGGGTTCCGTTCTCGCACTCTATCTCCCCTTTCAATAAACAATGCAATAATATAGTCTAGCCACTTACTAGTCTATGAGATCTCAATCGATCCCTAGGCGTACTCTGAGCTAGATGCTAGACTGTAATGCTCGGTGGGGCGGCTATCATGATATTTGATTTTATGTTTCGTAGTATTTAAATTCGATTTTTTTAGATGAATTCCTAATTGTTGAAATCCACTTGAACATAATGACTGAAATTTATCGCTTTAACCCCCGTTCGAAGAGAGGGACCGTAATGCAAGAAATAAATCCCCTCATCGAAGAATGTACGGATGTTCTTGCTTATTGTTAAGTCCCCTCATGGGAGAGCGAGCAGATCGGGCTCAACAAGAGTCCGGAGAGACCAAGTATTTGATTATTAAGCCCTAACTGCCATGGATTTGATTAACAGTCCGGAGAGACCATGGATTTGATTATCGACGCCGAACGACCTTGGATTTGATTAATGGTTTTAAGAGACCATGGATCTGATTATCAGCCCAAACGGCCATGGAATTGATTAATGATACGGAGTGACCATGGATTTGACTATTGATGTGCACGTAAATATGCATATTTTTACCACCATATTTAATCTATTTAAATTAAATAAATGATCATATTGGGTATTTTAAGATGTTTAAACCAAAATTCAAATTATTTTCAAATCATCATTTATTCATCTTCATTTAGAGGCAAAATGATCATTTTTATGTGTTAATTAATTTCAGACAATTCACTTACACATTTTATTTTTATTTATAGGAAAATTGATAGAAATTAGAAGAGGCTTAATGTATTCATGCATGCATACAAGAGAAGGAAGCAGAAGAAGATGGAAATAATTCAAGTCATGGATCATGGAGGACCCTACCTACCTACCTTCTGCAAATTAGAAGCTAATCCACACGCTAATGGCCATTAGACTTTCATGCACACTGTTTAACGATGGAAATTCTATCAGTTTAGAAAACCATCGAAAAATTTCAAATTAAAATTACCGCAAGCGCACGGCGTACTATCATAGTATGTGGCGAATACGGGTTGATCCGTAGGGAATTATTGATTTTAAAAATCAATTCAATCAAATTAACCAAAGTTGAGTGAAAGTTAAGCTAGAAAATTAGAGAATTAACCAACTAACTAAATGAAAAGAGAAGCAAATATAAGAGTTAAGTGACAATTTAGAGAATACATCCACTCTCTAGATCATGTAAGTCAGCACATATGAAATCATGATCTCTCTTTTATGTTCATTAGTGCTTTAATTGATATGTTTATCATAAGAATGACATATTTGTGCTATTGATTAGCCAACATAAGCCATCAAACTATAACATATCCTTTAAACCACTTACTAACTTCCGTGAAACTTGAAAATTAAAATGAAATCTATTTTAAGTATGGACTATTAATTATTGATTAGAAATATAGACCATCAAATTTGAATTTCAAATCCCCTTTCTTATGCTATAATCATATTTTAATGAAGAGGCATTTGTGTTAGTGATTGTTTAAGCATAGCCTATTTGGTGTCAACGATATAGGCTATCAAATTCAAAGAAAGAATAATAAATAAAACACTTCATTGATCATCATTAAGCACAAAAAGAGAGCATGAATTAACAAATAGTTGAAGCCACATAATTATAGAGCTTCATTACCCCTAAATTGAAGGGGTTTAGCCTTTCATATTTTTCATTTTATTAAAAAATGTAGCTAAAAACATGAAAGTAAAAAAAGAAAAGAAAAGGAAAAGGAAAGCTAATGGAAAAGAGAACTACTATTCTACTTGCATAAAATAAAAGAGATCTACGCCGCACATGAAAGGAAATAAACAAGAAAAGGAAAAGAACATGTATTAAATTGCATAAAAAAGAATTACATAAAATAAAAAATAGCTAAGTAGCCATGAAAAGAAAGAGAGCTTTCATTTTATTTTCCTAAGAGAAGAGAGCCAAAAAGAGAGACTAAGGAAGAAGAGGGTTACATGAAACATAAGGGGTATATATACATGTGTTAAACCCTAATTCATATTTTTGGAGAATGCCCAAAATGCCCTTGTAGGAAGTGTGGTGGCCAAGTTATCATTAGCTTCAATAAACCCCCACTTAAATGTGCATGAATCTTTAATGGCCTTTTCGCATGTGCATTAGCTTCTAATTGAAAATCAAGGTATGTGGGTGGGGTCCTCCATGTTCTTCACTTTGAATTATTTTCATCTCCGTTCTTTTGTATCTTCTTTGTGCATACATATTACTTTGTGAAACCACTTGTAATTAAGATTAATTTCCTACAAAATAATATAGAATTTTCCAATTAAATTTTTTCAATTATGCACAAAAATGACTATATTACCCCTATATGAAGATGAATATGTGACAATTTGAAATAATTTGAATTTTTGGTTTAAACAAGTTAAAATACCAAATATGATCACTTATTTAATTCAAAAAGATTAAATATGGTGGTAAAAATATGCATATTTACGTGCACATCAAATACCCCCGCACTTATCTTTTTATTCGTCCTCGAATAAATTGAGACTAAGATAAATCTGCTTTTGTAGAGAGCACGAATGCATTGAGCGTATGCAACTAGCCGTTAAATCTCTGGGTGTTCCTAGTAGGATGAGTGTTGTCTCGTGAGGGTTTTCAACGGATACCACCAACAAAATCCGAATGCAAAGTGAAAATATATACAAAATGCAAGATTCATTTACAAAGAGATGAATGCGAGTTTTTGAAAATATTTACAATAAAGGATTAACTTTTAAATCGATACAAATAAGTTAAATATAGGTTTCGGTCATTATCTTGAAAATTTAAGTCATTTACTCATCAAAATTTCCAACAAAAATTAAGTTATCATAACAAATAGACTATAGTTTAACTTGTTGTTTCGGTTGATAACAAAGTGTAATTATAAAATGGATCCTTAGTTGATTGTCAAAGTTTATCAAAGTGGTATATTCATTTCTTTTCAATAACAAGTCAAATCAAATAAGTTAAAAATAGTGCTAGGATTTCAATTGCTTACTCTCTCTTTTATTTTTGAAAATTTTGTTAATATTTATAATATATTTATGCCTAACTCAAGTAAACTGAAGCCAAATATATTACCCATGCACTGCCTTGCGGACTTATGTGAGGGGAATAGAGAGCGTGGCGAGTGAACACACGAGTGTGAACATCTATCTACTGTAGGCATTATTAATAAAATAATTTTCATATGCATACACCTAGCTCAGATAAACTGAGGCCAGATATATCGATCACGCACTGCCTTTTGAGCTTATATGAGAAAGGTACAGTGCATGGCGAGTGTACACACAAGTGTCAACTATAGGCGTTAATAGAATATGTATACACACACACACAAATGTTTTGTTTTTCTTAGTATGTTTTTTTTGTTTTTTAAGATAGAGAGAGAGTTTTGCAAAATCATCTTAGCATATTTAATGTACAAGACAAAAAAATGTTATATCCTTTACTTTAAATTCACCACTTTTAAAACAAAGATTTTCAATTAGGATGTATTTCATAATTACCACGTATAAATCTTCCTATATACTAGTTAAACCATTGTTATTTGTAATAAAACTTCATTTTTATTTTTGTTAAGATGAACAAATTTTGAAAATTTTAATTTAATAAACCAAAACCATATATTTATCCTATAATGTTTCTTTAAAAATAAATCGAAATGCTTAAAAAAAATTCTTCTTTTGCTTTTGAACAAATTTTTATATATTTTTTCGAGTTTTTGGAAGAAAAATGAAAAGTTAATCCTGAAAAATCAAGAAGAAGGTAAGTCTCACCCCACATTTGATTTTGACTATGTCCCCACAGTCAACCCAAGTAAAAGGTACATTTATTATTATTTACATGAAAATGAAATGTAATTACACAGCATCAGAAAGTATATCGCCAAAAAGTAAATGAAACGGTCTTCCAAAGACCGATTCAATTGTCTCGTCAAGCATGCGAGACATAGATTAAGCGCGGAAAACCAAATCGTAAAAGATTTCAAAGTTGAATGTTGATTTGGAAAAACGAATGTCGTTTTATTGAAAATCGTCCGAGTTGTTTTATTTCCGATAATTTAGGGGTATATAAAACAATTGATTGAAATTCAAGTTTATTTTCACCAAGTTGAAGTTCAAACCTATCATTGAAAACTTCTTCAAAACTATCGATTTCAAAATCAAAGTGGTGATTTAAATCTTCCTCGTCGATATTTAACAACTCGTCATCCAAAAGCCTAAAAAATTTGTGTTCATTAAATTCTTCTTCCTTTGATTGATATCAACAACTTCATTGCGTATCTCATGTTCAAAATCCAAACTAGTTGTATTCAAATTTTCAAAGTCGAGAAAAGGAAGATCGAATTTTAAATTTGGTTCCACACCCTCAAAAGAATTGAAATCTGACGCAATTACCGTCATTTCAACAACTTCATTAAGATTTTCATTTTCAATTTCAAAAGTTGTTATTTGAAAATCGCCGATTTGGGTAAAAGATGGATTATCACTTGACTCGTCACACATTGAAATTTGATTTTATTTTTCACGTTTTTTCATATATGTTTCAAACAACGAATCCGTGTGATCATCGTAAATTTCGTCCATTTCCTCAACAAAATCCAATTTATAGTTATTAACTTGAGAATTTTTTATTTGGATTTGTTGAGAACAAAAATTTTCCCTCGTATCTTAGTCGAGATTATTTCCATTGCCAAAATTATTTGAAAAGTGGATCACATTTTTGTTTTGATTTTGAAATTCATTTTGTACTTCAAAATTGAATTGGCATGGGCTATACTAGAAGTCATTTGAATTTTGAAGTAAATTCAAATTTTGATTATTTTGAAAATTTGGACTTGAGTTATCACACAAATAAGAATTACACAAATCATTTGTCTCTTGATTTTGTTGGGTGGAGATTTCAAGTAGAGACGAGATGCTATTTTCGAGATTCGAGGGTTCGTCATCGTTTTGAAAACTTTGTTGTTCAAAATTCAAATTGTTTAAAGAATAGTTGTCGTTAAAATATCCATACGAATTTGGAGTGAACTCATATGGATTATATTGATTTTCACAACATTGTAAAATTCAAGTGAGTGGGGGAACTCGGACATTTTCAAGAATTTTTATTTTGGGGTCTTTTTGTGTAAAGGAAAAGTATTCACGAAGAATTTATTTTGAAAAAAAAATTATAAAGGGAAAATATTTATAAATAGAATTTATTTTTCAAAATGGAATTGTATTTTTAGTTTTTCAATTTTTTTCTTTTTTTTTGAGAAGGTTTTATAATATATTTTTTGGATTTTGGTTTTTCTGAATTTTTTTTTAAGTTTCGAAGAAAAAGGATTAAAAATTTCAAAGGAAAAGGGATATTTACAATATTTTTTAGTTTTGGATTTTGATTTTTTTTTTAAATATGCATGAACTAATGCAGCTATATGAATGCAAGGGTCTAATTACAAATTATTTATCCTAAGTTAACCAAAAATTGTATAATCACACAATGTCTTAAATCAACAAGATAGTTCTCAGCCAGGTAACGGGCAGGGGTTATCGGTGCACCACGAATCACCATAGCAATGCAGCCGAAGGTTTAAGTACCTTCAGAGGAACAACCACTATAATATTTACAAATCATCGTATTATTTATAAATGATTATTACTCTGCCGTAGTCTAGACACCAAGAAATTAAAATGTTCAAAGAAGACAAATTGTCAATATACAATTAAGAGTTATTGACGTCTAATCGATATTATTGACAAATTCTAAGATGAAATGCAAAATAGAAATTAAATATGTATTAAAAATGCAACTAGAATGGATTTTTTTTTTGTTTTTGAATTTTTTTATGAAAATGCAATTAACCAAAAATAGATGGGAAATATATAAGAGCAGCAATTTTTTTATAGCAAGCAAGCTAAGCAATTTAATTTTGGCAAGTGGGATGTCTCCTTCTACTTCGGCAACATGAAATAACAATAATATATACACAGAAATTTTTTTTATATATTAAAAATGAGAAAGTAAACAAAGGAAATTCGAAACAAATGAAAGAAAAATCGGAGGAATCAAAACAAAATAAATGATGCCAAAAGCTTTTTTTTAAGAGATGAAGAAAATAAAAAGGTTCAAAATCAAACAACAAAATTTAATAAACCTTAGCACAAATTATTCTTAGCCCATTACCCAAATGTTAAAATCTTTTTTTTTAATAAAGGTAAATAGGAGATGCGGGTGAAACAGAAATCAATCCCAAAACTTCCCTTTCTAAAAAAACGAAATGGTGTGTTTGCGCCAAAATTGGCCACAAACACCCGATATCGTGAAAGCACTCGTTTATGGACACGAATCAGCAATAATCAACACAAAACTTAGACCTAAGCAATATCAAACACAGCAATTCACAAATAACAATCACAAACACAGGATTTATAGTGGTTCGGCAATCATGCCTACGTCCACTTTGAAATTGGTGATTTTATTGATATTCTCTTGATGATGTTAATCAATTACAGCGGGCTACAGTTGACGAAAGCTCTGAAATCTAATTACAACAGCGATAAGGAAGAGTAGAATTAAATCCGGCAGAGTCTAGACGTTGAATGGCCAAAAGATCCACTTTCTGTAGGCTTCAGGGTGCTATTTATAGGCGTAGGAGGCCCAGATCTCGCTCAAACTTCGGGAGATCTTTTCTGGCATGTGAGTGGGCCCACACGACCGTCCTCACCAAGTTTCGACTCGATCTAAGATCGATTCGAACTCCATTCGAATCGATCAAAAAATGACCCAATCGAGCTGAAACTTGGCAGGAACAAACTTTACCTTGCATGGAAGCTTCTGTGAAAATTTCGTTGCATTTGGATTAGTGGCGTGGAGATATGATCGATACGAGCTGGTGATTTTCGTTCGGCTGTTTATTTCGACTCGATCACTTCGAATCCATGTATTCGAATCGATAGATGCATGTGGTACTGAAGTGACGTGGCGCGCACTCCTCGCATCGATCCTATTTTTCCTTCGAGTTGACTGCTTTGCATCCATGAATTTCGCCTCGTTCGTATCGTGTGCCACGACCCAGTTTGCATCGATGGATTCGAATCATGGAACAATACGAAGGGGATCGGGACGAACCAAGTGGATACGAACAGGGAAGATTTCATGGATACAAAATAATGATCTGGCACTCTTGATGGATGCGAGGACGATCGATACGAAGCAGCGCTTGGGAACGAGACCGATCGATTCGAAGTAGGGTATGCCGATGGATATGAATGATGGATTTGAACTGCTCGGACTCAATGGATACAGACGTGCTGAGTGAATGTCCATCTGATCGATTCGAAACCGATCGATTCGAGGTGATCAATATCATTGCTGATCGACTCGAATGTGATCGATTCGAAATACGTAGAGCATGATGGATTCGAAATGGACATCTCCTCCACATTTTGATGGATACGAACAACATCCTTTAGCTAATTTGCATCGATCATATCTCGTTCATACGAACTCCAATTAACCTGAAATTTGGAACACTGACTCTCATGGCTTTGCTTGTCATGTCCTATCAATCGTAACCTGATCCGGGCTCGGACAAAATTCAACGATATCCATAGCGAAGTGAAGTACAACCAATCTCTGAGACGAACTGTCTTTTGTTTTCGATCAATCTTTTGGTATCACGGCTTTGCCAAAAAGCGGGATAACATTTGCCCCCCAAAACATGCCTTGCGGTAGGAAGGTGTGTTTTGTAATGCCTTGAGTTGGATGTTCATATCATGTCAACAATCTGTAAAGAACTTAAAGTTTCATATGATCTCAAATGACGATCGTTCGGGATCGTGTGTCATTTGAGATGAGTCGGGACCGTTCGCGGTCGTACGCCATTCGCGGCGAATGATGGAATGAGACCGTTCGCGGTCGTATGTCGTTCATGGCGAATGATGGAATGGGACCGTTCGTGGTCGAATGCCATTCGTGGCGAATGATGGAATTGGACCATTCGCGGTCGGATGCCGTTCGTGGCGAATGTCGATCGTTCGCGATCAAGTGCCGTTCAAGGCTTATTGTGACCGTTCGCGGTCGTGTGCTGTTCGAGGTGAATTGTGATCGTTCGCGATCGTGTGCAGTTCGAGACAAGTTGTGATCGTTCGCGATTGTGTGCCATTCGAGGCAAGTTGTGATCGTTCGCGATCGTGTGCCGTTCGAGGCAAATTACGCGTGCCTAGGGGGGACTTAGTATTTCCAATGCCGGAGTTCATGTTCGGGGGAGTTTCCGAATTAAAGATTTTGGCGGTTCATCGCCATGCAAGAGGTGCTCGCGGACCGTTCGCGATCCAATGGGCATACCAGCAAAACTTTTTTCATAGAGTTGCAAATATTAGAGCAATAACAATGCGAATCTCATAACAAAAATGTTCAAACGAGCAGAGTCTAAATGTTCAAGTCAACATGAAACAAAAGCGAAGTAAGGAAGTCAAAGTGCAAATTCTCACTATGGTGCGGTCGGTAGTCATTCAGAGCATGCCTATGGATCGTGCGCGATCGCTTACATGTGTAAATGATTTAACCGTGTTAGCGAGAGGTTTACAACTTGTTCATCGTTATTTCAATTGATCAATGGATAATCAAACGGTGCCCCAATTCAGGGCCGCCTCTCGCTGATGTAGACGGTGGTCGCTCTGGCTCCACTGTGGGGGTTCGCCTCCTCACATACTGAAGGAGCATACCGTTCCTGATATGCCCTTCCACCTCGTCCTTCAGATGCCTACAATCATTAGTGTTATGATCGTTCAATTCATGAAATACACAAAACTTATCTGATTTCCTTTTGTCGGAAGTTGGATCCCTTCGCATCGGTCTACGATACGGAACCTGCTCTTTGGTATCCTGATAGATTCGCTCCGAACTCTCATTCAGCTCAGAGTAAGTGGTGAACCTTGGTTCCTTTCATGGTTTCATTGGTCTGTTGTGGCTACTTTCAGCCTTTCGTTTCCCCCTGCTAGTTTCTGTACCTTTCTCGGGGGGATTTCCAACTTTGACCGTATAAACATTAAGTTCATCCCCTTCTTCTCTTTCTACAGTTGCGTCTTCCAGTCGCAGGAACTTTTCTGCCTCGTGATAGAATTATCCTAGATCCAAAGGTGGATCTCTAGTTAATGAATTTTTGAACTCTGTTCCATTAGCTATTTCGGACACAGCTGCCATCATAACCATAGATGGATCAGGTCGATCCACCGAAGCTGCTACCGCATTGAATCGCGTCAAAAAACTCCTCAAAGTCTCCCCGGCTTTCTGTTTTAGAGTTGTCAAAGTCATCACATTCTTGGGTCTTGCAATGTGAACCCTGAATTGCCTCATGAATCTCTCAGTTAGGTCTGCCCATGTCTCTATGGATCCGCTCTCCTGTTGTCTAAACCATAATGTCGCAATATCTACCAAGTATAATTGGAAGCACCGGGCCATAACCTCCTCTGATACCCCCAGCACCTCCATATGCCTCATATATTTCGTCAGATGAACTGTAGGGTCTGTCCTACCATTATACATATCCAACGATGGTCACTTAAAATCTGGTGGGTTACTTGCTCGCTTGATTGTCGTAGAAAAAAGGCTTCTATTAACATCCTCTAAATCTTTGTTTACTAACCCGCCTCTCATGGCTCACCTACCGCCAACTTGTCATTGTCTCCAAGATGCAATCCTCGTTCATCACTTTCAACCTTCCCCCCGAGTTCACGAGGGAACTCTGGGATCTGCCCCATTGACTGAGCATTCACTCCTCTGCTACTCCCAGGTTGCGCAGATGCTCCTCTCTCTCTCTCTCTTCGAGATTGGATCAACGTTCTCCATGGGTGTGCCTCCTAATCCAGGTGCTATGCCGGACGGTCCTTCTCCGTTCTGAACTCCATCGGCTTCTCTATTCTATGCTCCAAGTTGCCGTATCTGTTGACATAAGCTCTGGATCAATTCCTCCTGTTTCTTCATCATTGTCTCCATCTCGTCCCTAGTGATGAAGACTGAAGCTTGGTTCGCTCCTGAAGAGGCCTCTTGACTTCTTTGGTGTTCGATTCTCTCTGGCCTTTGTCTTTTACTTGTTTGTCTCGTCATAGCTCTTAGATCTGAATTCTTAAATCTTCAAATTCAACTCTCAATTGATAGAATTCCTGAGTTAGCATTTCTCAGCGAAAGCACCAAAATGTTTGCGCCAAAATTGGCCACAAACACCCGATATCGTGAAAGCACCCGTTTATGAACACAAATCAGCAATAATCAACACAAAACTCAGATCTAAGCAATATCAAACACAGCAATTCACAAATAACAATCACAAACACAGGATTTATAGTGGTTCGACAATCGTGCCTACGTCCACTTTGAAGTTGGTGACTTTATTGATATTCTCTTGATGATTTTAATCAATTACAGCCGGCTATAGTTGATGAAAGCTCTGAAATCTAATTAGAACAGAGATAATGAAGATTAGAATTGAATCCGGCAGAGTCTGGACGTTGAATGGCCAAAAGATCCACTTTCTGTAGGCTTCAGGATGTTATTTATAGGCGTAGGAGGCCCATATCTCGCTCAAACTTCAGGAGATCTTTTCCGGCATGTGAGTGGGCCCACGCGACCGTCCTCACCAAGTTTCGACTCGATCTGAGATCGATTCGAACTCCATTCGAATCGAACAAAAAATGACCCAATCGAGCTGAAACTTGGCAGGAACAAACTTTACCTTTTATGGAAGCTTCTGTGAAAATTTCGTTGCATTTGGATTAGTGGCGTGGGAGATATGATCGATACGAGCTGGTGATTTTCGTTCGGCTGTTTATTTCGACTCGATCACTTCGAATCCATGTATTCGAATCGATGGACGCACGTGGTACTGAAGTGACATGGCGCGCACTCCTCGCATCGATCTTATTTTTCCCCCGAGTTGACCGCTTCGCATCCATGAATTTCACCTCGTTCGTATCGTGTGCCACGACACAGTTTGTATCGATGGATTCGAATCGTGGATCGATACGAAGGGGATCGGGACGGACCAAGTGGATACGAACAGGGAAGATTTCATGGATACGAAATAATGATCTGGCACTCTTGATGGATACGAGGACAATCGATACGAAGCAGTGCTTAGGCACGAGACCGATCGATTCGAAGTAGGGTATGCCGATGGATACGAATGATGGATTCGAACTGCTCGGACTCAATGGATACGAACGTGCTGAGTGAATGTCCATCTGATCAATTCGAAACCGATCGATTCGAGGTGATCGATATCACTGCTGATCGACTCGAGTGTGATCGATTCGAAATACATAGAGCATGATGGATTCAAAATGGACATCTCCTCCACATTTTGATGGATACGAACAGCATCCTTTGGCTAATTTGCATCGATCATATCTCGTTCATACGAACTCCAATTAACCTAAAATTTGGAACACTGGCTCTCATGGCTTTGCTTGTCATGTCCTATCAATCGTAGCCTGATCCGGGCTTGGACAAAATTCATCGATATCCATAGCAAAGTGAAGTACAACCAATCTCTGAGATGAACTGTCTTTTGTTTTCGATCAATCTTTTGGTATCACGGCTTTGCCAAAATGCGGGATGACATGGTGATCTTAAAAAATAAAGAAAAGAACAAAAATTGCGAAATCGCGAATGGAAGAAAAGTCGATTTGGAATTGTGAATGCGATCAGGTCTGTTGTGGCAATGGACGAAGGGCGTTTGCAGAGATCAGTTTAATTCAGATGAAATTTGGGTGCTATGATTTTGGTCGATTTGGGTATTCGAAGGAGGGCGAGCTTCAGGCATTTGATTGCTGGTGGTTGTCGAGTGTCTTGATCGAATGGTTGTGGCAAGTCGATGTTGCTGGTGGCGGCGAAGGTTTGGTTCGTGATGGGTGTTCGAGGAATGTGATGTTGGAAGTCACGAATTGGAGATGGATTGCTAGAGTAGACGTTTTGGAATTCGATTTTAGGATGACTGTCGCGGCTGGAGTTTGTCAAAGGGGCGGTTATGGAGATGCTCACAGTGAAGCTGTAGCGTGGTCACAATTGTTTTTTTATTTTCTGTTTTGCTGTCGATTGATGGAAGAGGGTTGCAGTTCACGGCTGAAGTTATTGATTTGGGGATGTGGTGATATGGTGGTGATATGTTGGTGCAGCAGCTTGTTTAGTTGAGTGGTGGTAGTTCTAGTATGTAGTTGGTATTTGTGATTAGTGCAACGGCTGCTCTGGTGGTGATCGATATGAAGGTGATGGTTGGGTGGACTTGTCTATTATCAAAGATGATTGTTGATAGTAGTCGACAGGGAAAGGGATGACAATGATGGGAATGTGGTTATCTGAAGATGGGAAGGTAGAGGAGATTCTGTTGAATTGAAAGTCAGTTGAAGTGAGTGAGATGGGGCAGTATCGAAGGTTGTGAAGGATGAAACTGTTGAACGTGGTTGACGAGTATGGTTGCTGGTTGTTGTCGATGAGGGAGGAGTAGTTGCTGTAGGGATGGTCAGGGGGTTGCTGTAGTGATATGTTGATCAGGTGGTGGTTTGACAGATTTGTAGAAGTGGAGGAATTTGTAGAAGTAGTGGAGTAATGGTTTTTGAGGTGTGAGTATTGGTGGTTGATTACAAGTTTGGGTATGTTTGAGATGACAAAGAGGTTGTTGTAATTGGTGGCAGTTTCAACTATTCAATGTATGTAGTGACAGAGAGGTTGTGAAACTTGAAGAAAGGCAGTGGTTAAAAGATGGACAAGAGGATGTAGGCAGTGAACAAGTCGGCAGGTGATTGAGATAGAGTGGTTCAGTGATGTAAGGTATGTAGTGAAGTGGAATGGTGCTAGTTTTCAGAAGACAGTAGCAATAAGCACAGAGAAGTGTATTTGCAACAGAGAGTGAACAATGTAACAGTAAATGAACAGTGCAATTTTGTAGATTTGTCAATGGAAATTGTAAATTCAAGCTTAAAAATTGTAATGTAAATGAAAACAGTGCAATTCCTTTTCAGTTGAAAATGTGCTCCCTTTTTTTAATATATATATATATATATATATATATAATGCAAAATGCTAAACAAACAAGAAAAACTAGCACACAAACACAATGCACATAAAAATCAATCAAACACACAACAATTTTTTTTAAAAAGAAAATTAACAAACAAAACAAACACACAAAATCAAACAAAATAATTCGAAGACAATAAAATTGAAACCAAATAATTTCCCCGGCAACGACGTCAAAAACTTATTTAACGACGGAAATTCTATCGATTTAGAAAACCGTCGAAAAATTTCAAATTAAAATTAACGCAAGTGCATGGCGTACTATCGTAGTACGTGACGAATACGGATCGATCCACAGGGAATTGTTGATTTTTGTAACAACCCGATATTTTCAGCCATTCGCATCCGCACATGTCGGACTTGAATTGCTCAAAATACCGCGTTGTAAATAAATTTGAGCAAATGAAATACAATCACAGAATCACAGACACAGAAATATCAGAATAACTCGCAGCGAAAATAAAATACATAGTAGTTCATGAAGCTACTACGGCAGAGTCTCAAACCAAATACATAATACAGTCTGAATACAACATAATGGAAATCCCAATTACATAGAAGTTCACTAGTACATGAGATACACTAGAACAGCTGAAACAGAGAGTAGATATAAATGTAGATAAGAAGAAACTCCAGCAAAGACCAGCTCCAGAAAGAGAATCCAAAGCTGTTAATACTCAGGCTGACCCGAGCGTAAAGTAAAACACAAAACACTCGAGTCAGGACAATATATACTTATATAATGTAAACCAACTCAAGTGAACTGTAGTAGAAGTACACAATAACTTAAAGGATGCTTGGGATCGCCCATCCTTTAAGAATCAGTTAAACTATAAATTGATTACATCCCGTGGTTAAAATTTCAAAATGGTATTTTATACTTCAAAATCAAATATCATTTCAAAATTTAATATCATTCAAAATCCATTCCAAAATATCAAAAATATAATATCTTCCAAACCACATTCAATTTTATTTAATTTAAATACCATTACAAAACACATTTCAAAATAGTTTATATTTCAAAACAAATTACTTCATTTTAAATCATAAAATGAAGTTATTATATTTAATAATTAAATTATTAAATTTACAAAAATTTAGTCTTTCAAAATTCATTTACTCACTTAATTTATTAAAACAGATGAAAATTCAACTTTCGCAGCATTTAGAAATTGCTACAGAAAGTTACATTCAAAACAGTTCAATTTAACAAAAGATAGCATTTAAAAATGCTGTAATAGGGTTACATTAGTTTCAAATAAAACATAGTTAAATTCAACAATTATAGCATTTACAAAATGCTAAAATAAACTTTAATTAAACTTAGCCATTTGGTTCATTATTATCAACTACAGCATTTACAAATGCTGTATTATCATTTACATTAGAATTAATAGCATTTCAGAAATGCAGTTAATTAACTTCAAGTATTCAATAAAATTTCACAAACAATTATATTTTTATTTAAATCATTTTTAGCTTATAAAATCATATAATTTCACTTTTAAAACAGTCATTCAAATACCCTTATATTCATGATTTTATAAAGTTAAATCTCCATTCAAAAATCAAAATTTAATAATAATTCACTTATTAAATTCCAACATAAAATTTCAAATTCATTAAATTAAATTTAAATTAACACTTAAGTTTAAAATTTTAAAATATAACTTAATTTCATTTTTATTTACTTAACTTAAAATTCACTTTTAAGCCAAATTCACAAATTTCCAATTTTAGTTATATTTTCAAATTTCAACCTAAATATTCATTCATTTCACATTTTAACTTCATTCAAAAATCATTAATATATTATAAAATCATTTTAAATTCATTTAATTCAAAATATCATAAATTTATCATATTTTCATATTTAATTTAAATTCCATTTATCACCAAATTCTAATTTCCAAAATAACTTACATTTCAGATTTTCTAACTTTACCATTTATTTATTTCACTTATAAATTTTCAGAAAATCAATAATGCTTTACAAAAAATCATTTTTAATCAAATTTAAATCAAAATATTATAATATTTACATTTCTAAAATAATTTAAATTTTTTTAGAAAAACACATTTTAACAACGGGTTTGTATTTCATTTTCTAGCCTAGGTAAAGTGATACGGGTAATATATCATTTCAACCCGTAATTTACAAAGAAAACCCGGGTTTGATCATTTCAAAACCACAATCCCAAGTAAAAGAAAATAATTAAAAATCATTCAGGCCAATCATTTCAGCCCATAACGATTTTCTCCTATTCTAAAGTCCGTTCGGGTATGTATCATTTCAACCCATAGTGATTCTAGTCTATAGGGAACTTGAAGTGTGATAAACTGATGAAAGTAACAGAATAGCATGAAATAACAGTAACAAATGATATAACAGGTGTAAATATAGGTGTGAACATCATATGAATATACTATAGCAGTTATAACAGGATGATATGCATTTACAGATTCAGGTGATGTCAGTTTATCACTACATAAGTACATATTAGTCTGCTGAGATTTACTCACTGTTTTGAGCTGATGATACAACGAAGAATTGCATAATGGGATCTACATAAGAACAAAAGCACGATACAGATACGAAATGGAGGAGCCAAGGATTAATTCCCTTGAATACAAATCAAACAAACAATACAAACAGCATAAGTTTTCAACCCAAAAATTCAATTAAACAAAGCTAGAAATGAATACACAAAACATCACCGAAGTGTTTGCACTTGCTTTCTACCACCTATGCTTCAACTCCAAATCTGAAATGGCATGGCTAAAGGCATGGTTTGGATATGGTTTGGGTTCTTAAAGGTCGGCCTAGCATGGCAAAATGATGGAGCAAAGATATATGAGCATGAACTAACACTACAAGCCAAATATCATGGATTCCTATGCACTAGAGGGCTCGGCCAAGGCCAAGGAGAGCACGGCCAGGTCTGTAGTGGGATGGAGGATGATGTGGCAGTGGGCTCAGGTCAGGAATTTGCTGGTGGTGGTGGTGTATGGTCGTCCAAAGTGATGGAGAGAGGTGGTGGAACAAGTTAGGCTAGGCTAGAACAATTGGGTGGAGTTTTGTTCATTTTTAGGTGGGTCTTCTTCATCAAGGGGCATAGCCATGGCTTGGGCCTGGGCTGGAGGAGGTGGTGACCAGATGTGGTGGTGGTGGAAGAGGCCAAGGTGGAGGAGGAAGGAGGAGCTGAGCATAGAAGGTGAGAAAACAAGTGCAAAATCATAAGAAAACAAGTAGAAGTTGCATAGAAAAGAAGAAAATTTTTACCAAGCTTTTCACATAGGAGAGGCCGTACTTTTTTTTCCAGAGTTTGAGAAAGAAAAATCACGTGAAATGATAGAGGAGTCGGCTGGAGAAATGAGTTAAGGCAGCCAATTGAATGAAAAGTAATGGTTGGAGTTGAAAAGGTGAGAATACAAAGAGCCTTAAGAAATAAAAGTCACAAAACCTTTCAAATTTTTCTTATTTCTTTTTATAATTTTAAATAAATGAAATATATATATAATTTTCAGTTAAACTACGAAAATATCACAAATAAATCAAATATAAATAAATAAATATTAATTATATATGATTAAATTAGGAAAATAGCACAGAAAATGAAAACTAGTTTAGAAAATTTGAAAATAAATGCAATGACTTTGGAAAAATTTTATGTACATGAAAAATATTTATAAATAGAGATAAGAACATAAAATAAAATTTCATTCACAAAATAAATATATAAATTTTAATTAAATATAATTTAAATGAAGAAAATAGCAGAAAAATAGAAAACAGCCTTTAAAAATAGGAAATAAATACAGTAAATTTTGAAAAAAATTTGTTATCACTTTAAAAAATATTAAAAGACAAAATATATATAAAATAACATATTAACACATATTAAAATAAAATATAGCAAAGAAAATATTATTTAAAAAAATTTAAAATAGATAAAATTGCAAAATAAAACAAATTATACCCAAAATTGAAATGTACATAACTTTTACAATTTAAATCCGTTTTCAACGAAACGAAAAGCAGTATTCAAGTTATTAAATCTATTTTCATAATAAAATATAAAATTTAAGAATTTAAATATTTAAATTTGAAATTTAAAAGTCAAGATTTGACCAGTTTGAACAGAAATTCATCTTTTAGTAAAATATCCAATTTATACCGGTTTGAAATTATAATTCACATAATAATCAACACTTATATTTAAAAAAAATTGTTTGAAATAAAATAAGTTTAAAATAATTTCAAAATAAAATAAAGCCAAATATTAAAATATACGAAAATCTAGGGCTGTTACACTCTCCCCCACTCAAATCTTTTCGTCCTCGAAAAGGAAGGAATCGGGGAAACAACAAGAAAGAACAATTGGTTGGAAGACATCCTGAAAGAAGGTAGGGAAAAAGTAGCTAGGAGGGAAAGCATGTTGAAAGACAAGGATGAACCATTGATTAAACCATTATACATTTCAATTAAAATTTTATACCATTTAAAACATTTTATAATATGATGAATAGTCATTTGATTCAAATCTGATGGTTCAAGGTAAACAATATTTAAACATTTTAAATTTTTAGAAGGGAAAATAACTGATCAAAATATTCTTTGTACAGTACTTTATCAAGATACTTTTATCAACTACTTTTATAACTCGATGTCTTAACAAGTTTACTTTCGTTCCTACAGACTCTGGCTATGCGTTGATCGGGCGCAAAGCTAGAATTCTCCAAGTACTTAGTAGACTTGTTTCAACACCCAATGAAAATAATGAAAACACTTTTAAAAACAGATATGGAAAGTACAATCCAAACAAATCAACCAAACCGAAACAGTTGTCTAACCATGGATCGCAGATACACAATGGTTATGCCTGCATCCCCCAGGAAACAATCCGTATCCGTAAGCTTTCTCAGCCCTGCGAGTTACGCCATGATGACGAGTAGAATGCAGGATACACAATGGTTACGCCTGGATCCCCCAGAAAACAATCCGTACCCCTAGGCAAGACTCAGCCAGGCAGTTGCGCTATGTAGTCGCGATCATAAGACCACGGGGATCGCCGTGGAATTCGATGGACACTCGAGTATCATATCCGAAAAACCCAAATCAAAGAGAGAGAATAATATCGATAGAATGAATCCACAGTGTGGCCACAAAGAGGATATCAAGCAGAAGGCACTTTCCATATCTTTACTTCAAAAATATGTATCATATAGTACCTTTCAAAATCACTTTCAAATATCATACTTATATAAAGTCCATATATATAAGATTTCATTTCAAATCAAATACTTTCCAAAATAATAGTATATCAAATCACACTTATATAAATTTCGATTATATAAGATTTCATTTTTCAAAATCGAGTACCTTTCAAATCAGCAGTTCTCAAATCAATAGTTTACTTATACAAATCATTTTTATATAAGTTCGATAGCTCCCAAATCAAGTATTTAATAAAACAAGGTTCTAAATTTCAAACCTTTTCGATATCAATTAAATTTTAAAATCATATATGATGTCACCAAATCATTTCTTTCAAGTTATACATATTCAGTTTCAAAATTTCTTAAAACAATAGGTTTAGAAAATAATCCAAATTTCCAAATCAACAAAATTTAGGTCAAATAAATTCATTTCCATTTCAAACATGTATTCACTTCAAAAATCATAATACTTTCAAAGTAATAAATCTTTTGAAACCAAATACTTGAAATCATTTCACTTTGACAATCATAACATTTTGAAATCATACACTTGAAATCATAAAACATGCCCTTAATTCTTTACATTTCAATTTTTTTCTCAATTAAACCAAAATCTAAAATTACCAATTTTAATTCAATTCAAACCACCAGTTTCAATTTTATTTTCCAACAAAACCATTTCAAATATTATCAATTTCAAATATAGATTTGATTTAAAAAATAAACTATTAAATCTTAAATATGTTTCAAGGCTTAAATATACCATATTTCAAAACTAAATTTCATAATTTCATATATCTCAAATTTTACTTCATTATTACTTAGTGTAGAAATATTTATTTCATAAATCCATTATTTTTAAATAAACTCAAATTACAGGTAAACCAAATACCATTTCATATTAATACAACTTCAATTGTTGATTTGTCAAAATCAATGGTTTTCAAAATCATTTTATACTTACGTAAAATTTATCTTATATAAGGATCAAAATTTTAAAAAAATAAATTTCGCTGCATGAAAAGCCATATGGGATTGAACATCTTTGCTTACTAAAAGATTTTTAATTAAGAATAGTTTTGTATATAAAATAGTTTTTATGGAAAATAGAATAAAACAGTTAGTTTAAGAAAAAGAAAAATAGTTTTGAAAAATGGTTTTAAATTTGATAGTGGTTTTTCATAAAAGAAAAATTCCAATTAAATTACAAAGATATCCAACCCAACAACTTTCAATTTCGGTGTCAAGTATACCAATGAAATTAGGATATAAGATGTACATATGTCATCATTTCGCAACATTACATTAGATCGCTCGCTCGATCACACAAGTTCGCTTTCGAACTAGTATTGTCCATTCGACTTCCCTAATGCAGACTTCGATATGGTTTCTTGACTAGAAGCCATCAGTCTCCTTGCATAGCTATATACTATGATAGAGAATTATAGAATCAAGCCCAAAATCCATATCAAATATTCGCCATCAAGAATCAAATGAAAAATCCTAACACGAAATGGTGTAATTCACCTCGAACTTGTGTACTCAAACTTTGATCAAATTAATTATGCGAATAAAACAACATACGTACAACTTATGTATCTAATCCAACTTTTTAAATAAATAGTTTTGTAAAGATGTTACTAAGTTAAAACATTTAAAACCAAAATTTTCTCAAACATTTGAAGACTAATTTTTTTTTATCCAAAACATTTCAAAACTAAATTTCGTATTAGTATAATTCAAAATAGTCTTATTTATTTACTTAACAAAACAGTTTCAGCTTATAAAATCATATTATTTCATACTTGAAACATACAAACTACACTTATATTCTTTATCAAATAACTTATACCTTTCAAATATATTAGCTTTGAAAAGTTAACCCTGATTTGGAAGTGCTCGAATCTTAAAATAGTCGAAGAAATCATATTTTCAATCCAAGAGTTGGAAATCAACAACAAATCAGTAAACCAATTTCAAAAGATAGTGTTATACCAAAACAAATCTGAATCTCGAGGACTGAACACCGGCTTACTTTAAATCATTTCAAATGTGTGTGTGTGTGTATCTTTCGAATATCAAACCATACTTCAAAATCAAAAACCAAAATTGGTTTCACAAAATCACTCGCATAGCAAAGCTACTAGAGTGGCCTCTCCCCCACTCAGAAACTCGAAAATCAATGTCGATGATGCATGCATTCATCACCGAAATTATTTTCCAGCGACATAAGTGGGTTCCGGACTTTTACTTTCTTGAAACTTCTTTAAAATCTCTTCAAAATCTTTGGAATTCATTCAAATACATTTGAAATATTTCTTATTCAGAAAATATCTTTAAATCATATTATTATTTTATATTTTCCAAAATCTTAAAACCGATTTCAAAACACCAGAGTTCGATTCCTTGAAATTCAAATTCAAATTCAAATTCAAAACCTTTCAGTTATAAATCATTTCATATAAATTTAAATTTCTCATAAATTTTCAAAATTTCAAATCCTTTCAAAATTTCAAGATTTCATTTTTGAAAGGTATATAATCCTTATCGAAAACATTTCACTTTTATATATAGGAAAATGGCCATCCTTAATAATTTCGATGTATGCACAATATCAAAATACAACCAAACACAAATTTCCAAAGGATGATTCAAGGAAGGATTTGAAACAAACAAAGATTCAAAATTAGAGGAACTCTAATCAAATAGAATTCTAGTTCGAAGATAAACTCATACGAAGATGAGATAATTTAATTACCAAATAGAGGATAGATAAGCCTATATAAATCGCGGGCGACCTTAACCGGTCAACCGAGACTTTAGGAATATAATCAATACGGAAATCTGAGGCAAATCGACCTTTGATCGCCAGAGATAGAATCCGGGTAGAGTAGGAGATAGATAGCATCGACATCCGAGGATACAGAAATCTCCAGTGAATCAAAGCCAATTGTAAAGGAGTTCCACCCCTTTACAAATCATTCAACGATTTACAGAATCACCGTCCTTTAGAGAGGCCATTCCAAAGTAGAGTTACAGAATGCTCCGAATCAAAAGGAAAAATGGGGAAAACAAGACTGGATTCCAGAACAAGTCGGAGCATTCCAAAGTTCAAGAAATCCTAATTGATAAGAATCTTAACCAAGAGATTTCTAACAAGGTGGATACCGAAGAGATGAAGTTTAGAAAATCTTGATTTCGAAATAAGAACATTTTTATACCAAAATAATATTTGAAAATCCTTTAAAATCATTTGGAAATCATTTTATACTTCGAAAATACGTTCTCTCACAAAGAAAGGATTCTGAGATTGATTTCACTCATTCTAGGGTATTTCTACCCTATCTCTAATGAGTTTTTGCCCCGCAGGCTAAGGTTTGCCTAAAACCAAAGCTCTGATACCAACTGTAACAACCCGATATTTTCAGCCATTCGCATCCACACATGTCGGACTTGAATTGCTCAAAATACCGCGTTGTAAATAAATTTGGAGCAAATGAAATGCAATCACAGAATCACAGACATAGAAATATCAGAATAACTCGCAGCGGAAATAAAATACATAGTAGTTCATGAAGCTACTACGGCAGAGTCTCAAACCAAATACATAATACAGTCTGAAAACAACATAATAGAAATCCCAATTACATAGAAGTTCACTAGTACATGAGATACACTAGAACAGCTGAAACAGAGAGTAGATATAAATGTAGATAAGCAGAAACTCCAGCAAAGACCAGCTCCAGAAAGAGAATCCAAAGCTGTTAATACTCAGGCTGACCCGAGCGTAAAGTAAAACACAAAACTCTCGAGTCAGGACAATATATACTTATATAATGTAAACCAACTCAAGTGAACTATAGTAGAAGTACACAATAACTTAAAGGATGCTTGGGATCGCCCATCCTTTAAGAATCAGTTAAACTATAAATTAATTACATCCCGTGGTTAAAATTTCAAAATGGTATTTTATACTTCAAAATCAAATATCATTTAAAAATTTAATATCATTCAAAATCCATTCCAAAATATCAAAAATATAATATCTTCCAAACCACATTCATTTTTATTTAATTTAAATACCATTACAAAACACATTTCAAAATAGTTTATATTTCAAAACAAATTACTTCATTTTAAATCATAAAATGAAGTTATTATATTTAATAATTAAATTATTAAATTTACAAAAATATAGTCTTTCAAAATTCATTTACTCACTTAATTTATTAAAACAGATGAAAATTCAACTTTCGCAGCATTTAGAAATTGCTACGGAAAGTTACATTCAAAACAGTTCAATTTAACAAAAGATAGCATTTAAAAATGCTGTAATAGGGTTACATTAGTTTCAAATAAAACTTAGTTGAATTCAACAATTATAGCATTTACAAAAATGCTAAA
The DNA here is from genome assembly GCA_030765085.1 of Allium cepa. NCBI lineage: Eukaryota > Viridiplantae > Streptophyta > Magnoliopsida > Asparagales > Amaryllidaceae > Allium > Allium cepa. Next base: position 206,144,104 of record CM060943.1, read on the forward strand.
ATAAACTTTAATTAAACTTAGCCATTTGGTTCATTATTATCAACTACAGCATTTACAAATGTTGTATTATCATTTACATTAGAATTAATAGCATTTCAGAAATGCAGTTAATTGACTTCAAGTATTCAATAAAATTTCACAAACAATTATATTTTTATTTAAATCATTTTTAGCTTATAAAATCATATAATTTCACTTTTAAAACAGTCATTCAAATACCCTTATATTTATGATTTTATAAAGTTAAATCTCCATTCAAAAATCAAAATTTAATAATAATTCACTTATTAAATTCCAACATAAATTTCAAATTCATTAAATTAAATTTAAATTAACACTTAAGTTTAAAATTTTAAAATATAACTTAATTTCATTTTTATTTACTTAACTTAAAATTCACTTTTAAGCCAAATTCACAAATTTCCAATTTTAGTTATATTTTCAAATTTCAACCTAAATATTCATTCATTTCACATTTTAACTTCATTCAAAAATCATTAATATATTATAAAATCATTTTAAATTCATTTAATTCAAAATATCATAAATTTATCATATTTTCATATTTAATTTAAATTCCATTTATCACCAAATTCTAATTTCCAAAATAACTTACATTTCAGATTTTCTAACTTTACCATTTATTTATTTCACTTATAAATTTTCAGAAAATCAATAATGCTTTAAAAAAATCATTTTTAATCAAATTTAAATCAAAACATTATAATATTTACATTTCTAAAATAATTTAATTTTTTTTAGAAAAACATATTTTAACAACGGGTTTGTATTTCATTTTCTAGCCTAGGTAAAGTGATACGGGTAATATATCATTTCGACCCGTAATTTACAAAGAAAATCCGGGTTTGATCATTTCAAACCCGCAATCCCAAGTAAAAGAAAATAATTGAAAATCATTCAGGCCAATCATTTCAGCCCATAACGATTTTCTCCTATTCTAAAGTCCGTTCGGGTATGTATCATTTCAACCCATAGTGATTCTAGTCTATAGGGAACTTGAAGTGTGATAAACTGATGAAAGTAATAGAATAGCATGAAATAACAGTAACAAATGATATAACAGGTGTAAATATAGGTGTGAACATCATATGAATATACTATAGCAGTTATAACAGGATGATATGCATTTACAGATTCAGGTGATGTCAGTTTATCACTACATAAGTACATATTAGTCTGCTGAGATTTACTCACTGTTTTGAGCTGATGACACAACGAAGAATTGCATAACGGGATCTACATAAGAACAAAAGCACGATACAGATACGAAATGGAGGAGCCAAGGATTAATTCCCTTGAATACAAATCAAACAAACAATACAAACAACATAAGTTTTCAACCCAAAAATTCAATTAAACAAAGCTAGAAATGAATACACAAAACATCACCGAAGTGTTCGCACTTGCTTTCTACCACCTATGCTTCAACTCCAAATATGAAATGGCACGGCTAAAGGCATGGTTTGGATCTAGTTTGGGTTCTTAAAGGTCGGCCTAGCATGGCAAAATGATGGAGCAAAGATATATGAGCATGAACTAACACTACAAGGCAAATATCATGGATTCCTATGCACTAGAGGGCTCGGCCAAGGCCAAGGAGAGCACGACCAAGTCTGTAGTGGGATGGAGGATGATGTGGCAGTGGGCTCAGGTCAGGAATTTGCTGGTGGTGGTGGTGTATGATCGTCCAAAGTGATGGAGAGAGGTGGTGGAACAAGTTAGGCTAGGCTAGAACAATTGGGTGGAGTTTTGTTCATTTTTAGGTGGGTCTTCTTCATCAAGGGGCATAGCCATGGCTTGGGCCTGGGATGGAGGAGGTGGTGACCAGATGTGGTGGTGGTGGAAGAGGCCAAGGTGGAGGAGGAAGGAGGAGCTGAGCATAGAAGGTGAGAAAACAAGTGCAAAATCATAAGAAAACAAGTAGAAGTTGCATAGAAAAGAAGAAAATTTTTACCAAGCTTTTCACATAGGAGAGGCCGTACTTTTTTTCCAGAGTTTGAGAAAGAAAAATCACGTGAAATGATAGAGGAGTCGGCTGGAGAAATGAGTTAAGGCTGCCAATTGAATGAAAAGTAATGGTTGGAGTTGAAAAGGTGAGAATACAAAGAGCCTTAAGAAATAAAAGTCACAAAACCTTTCAAATTTTTCTTATTTCTTTTTATAATTTTAAATAACTGAAATATATATATAAATTTTCAGTTAAACTACGAAAATATCACAAATAAATCAAATATAAATAAATAAATATTAATTATATATGATTAAATTAGAAAAATAGCACAGAAAATGAAAACTAGTTTAGAAAATTTGAAAATAAATGCAATGACTTTGGAAAAATTTTATGTACATGAAAAATATTTATAAATAGAGATAAGAACATAAAATAAAATTTCATTCACAAAATAAATATATAAATTTTAATTAAATATAATTTAAATGAAGAAAATAGCAGAAAAATAGAAAACAGCCTTTAAAAATAGGAAATAAATACAGTAAATTTTGAAAAAAATTTGTTATCACTTTAAAAAATATATATAAAATAACATATTAACACATATTAAAATAAAATATAGAAAAGAAAATATTATTTAAAAAAAATTAAAATAGATAAAATTGCAAAATAAAACAAATTATACCCAAAATTGAAATGTACATAACTTTTACAATTTAAATCCGTTTTCAACGAAACGAAAAGCAGTATTCAAGTTATTAAATCTATTTTCATAATAAAATATAAAATTTAAGAATTTAAATATTTAAATTTGAAATTTAAAAGTCAAGATTTGACCAGTTTGAACAGAAATTCATCTTTTAGTAAAATATCCAATTTATACCGGTTTGAAATTATAATTCACATAATAATCAACACTTATATTTAAAAAAAAATTGTTTGAAATAAAATAAGTTTAAAATAATTTCAAAATAAAATAAAGCCAAATATTAAAATATACGAAAATCTAGGGTTCTTACAATTTTAAAATTTATTCAATCAAATTAACCAAAGTTGAGTGAAAGTTAAGCTAGAGAATTAGAGAATTAACCAACTAATTGAAAGAAAAGAGAAGCAAATATAAAAGTTAAGTGACAATTTAGAGAATAAATCCACTCTCTAGATCATGTAGTTCAACACATATGAAACCATGATATCTCTTTTATGGTCATTAGTGCTTTAATTGATGTGCTTATCATAAGTATGACATATTTGTGCTATTGATAGCCAACATAAGCCATTAAAGTATAACACACCTCTTAAACCACTTACTAACTTTCATGAAACTTGACAATGAAATTGAAAATGAAATCTATTTAAATATGGCCTATTAACTATTGATTAGAAATATAGACCATCAAATTTGAATTTCAAATCTGCCATAATCATATTTGATGAAGAAGCATTTGTGTTAGTGATTGTTTAAGCATAGCCTATTTGGTGTCAACAATATAGACTATCAAATTCAAAGCACGAACAACAAATAAAACACTTCATTGGTCATCATTAATCACAAAAAGAGAGCATGAATTAACAAATTGTTGAAGCTACATAATTAAATAGCTTCATTACCCCTAAATTGAAGGGGTTTAGACTCTCATATTTGTCATTTGATTAACAAATGTAGCTAGCAACATGAAAGAAAAAAGAAAAAAAAGTAAAATGAAAGCTAATGGAAAAGAGAACTACTATTCTACTTGCATAAAATAAAAGAGATCTACACTACAACATGAAAGAAAATAAACAAGAAAAAGAAAAGAACATGCATTAAATTGCATAAAAAAGAATTACATAAAAGAAGAAATGGCTATGTAGGCATGAAAAGAAAGAGGGCTTTCATTTTATTTTCTTAAGAGAAGAGAACCTAAAAGAGAGAATAAGGAAGAAGAGGATTACCTGAATCATAAGGGATATATATACATGTGTTAAACCTTAATTCATATTTTTAGGGAATGCCCAAAATGCCCTTGTAGGAAATGTGATGGCCAAGTTATCATTAGCTTCAATAATCCCCCACTTAAATGTACATGAAGCTTTAATGGCCTTTTAGCTTGTGCATTAGCTCCTAATTGAAAATCAAGGTAAGTGGGTGTGGTCCTCCATGTTCTTCACTTTGAATTATTTTCATCTTCATTCTTTTGTAACTTCTTTGTGCATGCATATTCCTTCATGAAACCACTTGTAATTGAGTTTAATTTCCTATAAAATAATATAGAATTTTCCAATTAAATTTTCTCAATTTAATATATGCACGAAAATGACCATTTTGTCCCTATATGAAGATGAATATGTGACAATTTGAAATAATTTGAATTTTTGGTTTAAACAAGTTAAGATACCCGATATGGTCATTTATTTAATTCAAATAGATTAAATATGGTGGTAAAAATATGCATATTTACGTGCACATCACACACTTAATAGGTGATTATTGGAGTTAATGATTACTTGGTCACCATACTTCTTAGGAGGGTAATTCGGGTAGTTTCCAAAAAAGTGGATTAGGGTTTTAAAGTTATATAAATACCCTTTATGTTCAATGTAACCATTCCATCCTCTTCTTTAGTCTCTCTTAGGTGCTCTTCTCTTTAGTTTTAGTTTAGGATCCAAAATAAAAGTCAAGCTCTCTTTCTCTTTTCAGGTCTACTTAGCCATTTTTATTTCATGTAATTTTTTATGCAATATTAATTAGTTTTTATTTTACTTACATGACTCTCTTTCTTTCATGCTAGTAGTGTAGATTTTATTTTATGCAATTAGATTAGTTCTCTTTTCCATTAGCTTTCATTTTTCTCTTCATTTTGTTTCATGTTGCAAGCTACATTTGTTGATTTGATAAAAAATATGAGGGGCTAAACCCCTTCATTTTAGGGGTAACGAAGCTCTCTAATCATGTAGCTTCAACATAATTTGATAATTTTTACTCTCTTTTTATGCTTCATGGAAAGTTGATGTTTATGTAATTTTGTGTTTGGTATTGAGTTTGATAGCCTATGTTGTTCAAAACAAATAAGCTATGCTTAATCCTATGAATCACAAATTGCCTCTTCATTTACATATGATTATGGAAATGAAGTGAAATTAAATCAAAATTTGATGGTCTATATTTCTAATTAATAGTTAATAGGTCATGCTTAAAATAGATTTCATTTTCAACTTCTTGTTATTTTTCATGAGAATCAAAAGTGGTTTAAAGATTGTGTTATGGTTTGATGGCTTATGTTGAGCTAATTACTAGCACAAATGAGCCATACTTTTAATAAACACATCTTTTAAATTCACTTATGACCAAAAAAATAAAGATCATAATTTCATAATTTGTTGAACTATATCTAGAGAGTGGAATTATCTCTAAATTATCATTTAGCTCTCATATTTTTATCACTTTCATTTTTTCATTTTTTTTTACATTTTTAGCTTCGCACACTTCAAATTCTTAGTTTAATTTGATTGAATAGAAAATTTTAAAATCTTCAGTTCTCTATAAATCGACTCATACTCACTACATACTATGATAGTACGTCGTACACTTGCGGTGTAAATTTTATTATAAATTCTACGGTGGTTTTCTAACTCGATAGGAAATTCGCTAATAAACAATTATCAGCTCTAAACGACCATAAATTCAATTAATGATCAGGAGAGATCGCAGATCTAACTATCGCCTTGAACATCCTTGGAATTGATTAACGGTTTGGAAAGATCATCTCGTCAACTTAAATGGTAAATGGTCGAGAAATATCATCCCCTTGACTTAAACATTAAACGATACTGAGATATTGCACATTAAACCAAATATAAAATGATCCAGAGAGATAAAACCTTTAAACAAATACAAATTTGATAGAAGGATTTAAATGCCTTAAAATTAGAATGAAACAGATAAATTCTGGCTAAACATGGGATGATTTAGATATGTAATGTAATGACCCGATTTCTCGACGCCCGAAAAATCGAACCATTAAGGTTAAGAAGAAGGAGGTAGAAGAAGAAATAGAAACAATATCAGAATCTTACAATCATAGCGGAACAATATATAATAGATAAATGACTAATCTTTAAAACAAAAGGAATTATATCTATTTATACATTACATCATCAGAGTACATCAACATTCTGAACACACAATAGGACAGTTATCATAACCTGTCCTCAGAAAACTGAATATACAGTGGCATAATAATCAAGTACGGAAGTACGTCTCGCCATCCAGCTCGTCTCCTGAGCTCCTAAGCATCATATCCTCTATTTTATAATAATTGGTCTGACCCGAGCATTATAGTAAAATAACACCCGAGTCAGTCTGGAAAACCAGCGTGAGAAAACACACTCAACTGGATTATTAGAGTTTTCAAAATCCTTTGAAATCAAACGTATCTCATAAGACCACGCCACAAATAAATATGTCGGGTTTTTACCTTACGATAACCAAAACTTTTTTATCAAATCCGTCTCGATAGAAAATTCGCTGTTAAACAATTATCAGCTCCAAACGACCCCAAATTCAATTAATGATCCAGAGAGATCGCAGATTTAACTATCGCCCTGAATGGCCTTGGAATTGATTAACGGTTTGGAAAGATCATCTCGTCAACTTAAATGGTAAATGGTCGGGAAATACCTTCCCCTTGACTTAAACATTAAACGATACTGAGAGATTGCGCATTAAACCAAATATAAAATGATCCAGAGAGATCAAACCTTAGAACAAATACAAATTTGATAAAAGGATTTGAATGCCTTAAAATTAGAATGAAATGGATAAATTCTGGTTGAACATGGGACGATTTAGATATGTAATGTAACGAGCCGATTTCTTGACGCCCGAAAGATCGAACCATTAGGGTTAATAAGAAGGAGGGAGAAGAAGAAATAGAAACAATATCAGAATCTTACCATCGTAGTGGAACAATATATAATAGATAAATAACTAATCTTTAAAAAAAAAGAATTATATCTGTTATACATTACATCATCAGAGCACATCAACATTGCCAACATACAACTGGACATTTATCATAACCTGTCCTCACAAAACTGAATACACAGCGGAATAATAATCAAGTACGGAAGTACGTCTCGCCATCTAGCTCATCTTCTGAGCTCCACAACATCATATCCTGTATTTTATAATACTCGGTCTGACCCAAGCATTATAATAAAATAACACCCGGGTCAGTCTGGAAAACCAGTGTGGGAAAAAAAGCACTCAATTGGATTATTAAAGTTTTCAAAATCCTTTGAAATCAAAGGTATCTCGTAAGACCACGCCACAAATAAATATGTCAGGTTTTTACCTTACGACAACTAAAACATTTTTATCAATCCTTCTGATATTATAATAGTGTCTATAGAAAGTAAAATAGAATCTAACTGAAATGCTTGCATCTCAAGTTTCAGCAATAGTTGGGCACAATCAAACCGTACATGCGCTTATTGGAGATTGGGTTCCACATAATGGCAGAGCTACTGGGGTATCGCCCGTCATAGCACGTGTTCTAGATCACCGTACCGAGGATCCACCCTAAATCCCCTACAACACAAGACCGGAGCTACCCCTTACTGGATAGTACGAATAAGTTCACCCCGCGGTTGGGATCAGCAACCGCCACACAGCCAAATATATAAAGGGACATCTAGACACGCGTGACCTTACCCTAATTGGTTGTTAGCCACTTAGCCTTGTGTGCACCTCCTCTGTTTTAGCCATTCCCGGCTGATGAGGCTTGAGGCCATGCGTTACCTTTTTAGCACATATACACTTTGAATGCTCATCGTCCTCCTGACGATGCTCTGAAAGCATTCGTCCATACAAGTCCGTTCCGGGTTCGAACGGAACTGAAGGCACTACTCCTACTACATCCATTTTGGAATCACCCTCAGGATTAGTAGCGATTAGCCTTTGCACTTCAGTACTCCATCTTCGACTTTAACTCTTGTCTTCTTCATGAAAATGTTCAAACCGGATCGAAGTGGTTTTCGAAAAATTAATCTCGATCCCGGTCTCTTCGAAACGATCAACGCATTGGCCAATATTGATAGTCGGTTATTTAACTATCAATTTACATCCACAAATAGCCATCAGATTTAAATAATTTTTCAAATTATCTATTATTCAAAATATCTTTGCCAGATATCTTCTTCACTTCAATCTTTTTGAAATCAATTTCAAATCTTATTTTATTCGCGGAATAAATTCCCAAAACTGTTTATTTCCCAATGAAAATTTCCAAGTCCAAATACTTTTGATTTAAAATAATTTAAATCACTTTATTCCAAAATATACTTTAAAACGTTTAAATTAAAACTACATAAACACTTTATTCAAAAATATATACTTTAAAAATATTTAAAATAATACTATTTTATAAAATATAAAACTAATTTTTTTAAATAAAAGTTAAGCCAAACTAATTTAAAATAAAAGTTACGCTATAAGGTATAAATATTAAATAATTATCTTTTAAAACATAACATTAGTTAAACCCTTTAAGTTAATTACTACTATAATTAATTTAAATAAATATTTACTATAAATTTTTTAAAATAATTTAAGAAAATAATTTCTTCCAAAAACATTCTTTTTAATACCAACTTTAAAACTTTTAATTTATACTTAAAAATTACTTTGAAAACATACTTGGCTTTCCAAGAAAAATACACTTTCCATTCCAAAATAGTCCATTTAATCAATTAATAAAATTTTTCCGATTTATCCCAGTTTACAATCCAAATCCGTAAATTTTCTTTCCACCCTTTTAAAAATAAACCACCATTTATTTTTAAAACAAATTACCCATTCCTTTATAAATTTCCACCATGAATTTATACTTCCAGATATCCGCTGATATCTTATTTCACTTTATAAACCCAGCTTATAAATTCCATAGTCTTATCTTCTTTTAAAAACACAGTTCAAACACAAAATCAATTTCCAAATCGATTTCCAAAATCAACTCCATTTTAAAATAAATTCCTTCTTACTCAAATTTATTTTAAAATCCATTAATTCCATTAATTCTAGATTTAACTTCCTTATTATGATTTAAAATCTTATTTAAACTGAAAATACCAATTTCATAAAAATTCCTTTTTATTTCTTCCTAAACCTTTTAAATTCTGAATTTTAAAAATAAATCTTTTATTCCTTTAATTAATATCACTTAAGTTTTAAAATTCAGTTATTCCCATTTATTCAAAAATCTCATTTCCCATACTTGGAATTTATTTATTAGAATTTTAAAAATCAACTTTTATTATTTTCCAATTCATTTATCCAACCTCTATAATTATTTTCTTAAGAATTTTCTCTTTTATTTCCCTTCAAAATCCAATCTATATATTTTTGATAACTCAATATACCCAATATATTCAATCAAACCATAGCATCTAATATTTTCAATTACCAATATAATTCATCATGGATTATCAAATAATCATATCACGTACTACTAGAACAATCTAAATAATTTTGAGGAATCTAGTTGGATCCCTCCAACCTGTTTCCTGCATCCACAGATGTTAGCACAACAATTTAAAATACCAATTCCACTTGGAGGTGGAATATCGCGGTATATGGGGTCATATAATCTCATCTGCTATTATGCAGCGCATAGGGTCTCATCAGATATATAATGTGGAAAATCATTCACTCCAATATATATACTACTATATATAACATATCACATCAAATGCTGATAATAAAATATCAATTCAAGCAACAACAATAATTTATATTTAACCGTTTAAATTTAAAAGGCATTCCAAATGAGTGAGATTAACTCAACTTTAATTTGTTTGCAACCCATTTCCATCTCGACTTGTTTCTTCATAGTTTTAGACCTTGTATAAACATTTGTGGTTTATTAATATTCGAAAAAATCGAACAATCAATTATCATTTATTCAGCTTTAATTAACTAATCATTTAATTATTATTTTTTAAACTAATTTTCTTTTGATAAAATATTTTTAGTGACTAAATTAATTAAATAAGTTTATCAAAATAAGTTGATCACTAAAATACATTATTTAAAATAATCTAGTAAATTAAAAAATGTGTATGAATATTTTATTTTATTTTCACTTTCAACCATATATAAAATAATCTACATAGGCTTAAAAAAATCAAATTTTCTATACATTCCTATATTTCCCAAAAACTTATAAATATATAAATAAAATTTCTGTTTATCTACGTATGTACTTGATTTTAAAAATAGGTATGAGTATATATATTAAATATGCAAGTGTATTCATAGAAATGTTTTTTTCTTCTTTGTAAACAAGAATGTAATCTATTTTACTGCCTAAATATATATAAATCTAGGAATTTGAAGATACGAAACTATTTTTATAAACCTCACTGTAAAAATCATTTCATACACACACACACATATCAATTGGAAACAGAACTCTTCTTTTCAAATTAAATAGAAATTTTATTCTTACTGTAAAATTCAAAGCGGTGTACATATGTTCAGACGTACATATAAATAAAATTAAAATCGTTAATACCTTATAGACCAAAATTGCTTTGACCCCCAGCCGACATCATGAATGCCGCCACTGCTGCATGCTTCCTATCATCGCCGCACTCGCCCAAATCACCATGCTCTCGACTAACCTTGATGCCAACAATCCCTCACGAACGCCGCCTTCCTCCTCATCATCGCGAAACCCAGTCAACCCAGCGAAGCCCTCGAGCTTAATCAAACAAGTCGCAATCGATTTCGAAAGTCGACTTCAATTCGAAATCGAATTCAATTTCGTACCCAATTGCTTTTTTTGATGTTGATCGATTTAGGACTGAAGAGAGCGGCCATTATTTTGATTTGAAGAGAGTTTCTTTGATTTCAAATGAAAATAGTTTCGCTCCTGTTGATTTTGGGTTTTATAGTTCTGAGGAAAAAAGATGCGTTCTCCCCTGATTTTTTTAAGATACGTGTTAAATGCAGTTCAACACGTGTTTTAAAATGCCATTACGTGTCCATAGAGATTTGCAATAGTCCAAATGCAATTTATATTATTTGTTTATATTTAAATTTCAAATTCAAATCGTCTTGATTCCGCACTCACAATCTCGACCTCCTATTGAGGCATGCCGCCAGGCGTTTATAATGTTAAACCTCTATTCAGAATACAATGGAAAATGTTTCAAGTCCTAATTCGATCGTATGGAGAAGATAGCTTTTTGGATCCAGTTAAAATATTAAATATTCGATGTAAACCTAGCGCGTTTATATATTGTATGATCACGCTACAACTCCGAATGCTACGAAAATTAAAAACCGGTAATAAATCACTATTACGGATCAAATGGAACTGGTTTCATCGAATTCCGAGACTGTGCCTTGGAAGGCTATTTTTAAATATCGATTTAAACGATATATCTTCAAAACTTAACAAAACACTTCCAAATCAAGTTTAACATTTCTACTATCTCCAGTATAATCAATATAAATTTTATAAGTCATTGAAATACTTTTAACCAGCTTAAAACTCAAGATTTAATATTACCCAATCTCTAATGATTAAATTCAATAATTTAATTGCCAAATAATAATGATATTTAAAATTCAAGTTAAACCAACTTCCAAATATTCGAAATAAATTAAATATTACAGTTTCAAATATCTAAAAATTTCGGGTTGTCACATGTAATGTAATAACTTCGAATGAAATTAGAATGATGATGATGTATAAACTATACTTGGGCAGAGACTAGAGTCTTAGGATGTTATAGGTTTGAAAAGACCCATGATTGATAAAAGAATCCAAAGGAACATGATGATTCACAATAGCTTGATCGGTTGATAACCAAAAAATTCAACTATAATATCCCATTGAATTCAATAGTTGTTCTTGAGCGAAGTAGACCTTCCATTCACAACGTGCTTTGGGGTGCAAGCGTTATTCCTCCATTTTACCCGCGGTATACATACAAACTTCAATGTTATCAAGGCAAGATGTCCGTAGAGATGGCTATGATTCCCAAAACTCAAGTACAGCCAAGATCAAAAAGCAAATACAAATCCATTCCAAAAATCCAAACTCAAAAATTCCGCCAATTAGTGGATTAGTACCGATCCAACATCTTGGATCTGTACTGATCTAAATTTATTCATCTAAATTTGCCACCACTCCTCTTACTTACTCTATGATGCTAGAAGCCCATTTCAGAAGTTATTTTGTTGATTCTGTGCAATTCTCTATCGATCTCCATGAGTAAAATCAGCAACTTCATTCATCCATAGATCCATCGTTTGAACCCAGAAACAAGCTATTAAAGATGCAAACAATATTAGAATCATGAAGCTAACCACGAGTTGCACCTAGGTAAAGAATTCATAGCGATCCATAAGTCACTTATGGATCCATACTGATCCACATGGATCGGTACTGATCTGTATTGTTTAATAACGTGGCAACCAAATATTTAGGGGAATTAGTTAAGACGTCGAAATATATGTAGACACCGTTTGGGCGAGATTTTAGGCTTCTTACGCCTACAAATAGAGGGGCGGGGTTCATTTCTAAGGATCCTTTTTTCCTCTCTTTCTCTCTTACTCTAATTTCCTATAATCACTCATGGATATATGCCGATCCATAATGTCTTTATACCGATCTATTAGAACTCCTGCCTGTAATCAACAATCAACGCAATAAAAACTTGAAGTGGATGTAAGCCGGAGTACGCCGAACTACTTTAAATCTTGTATGTTCTATTTCTTACTCATTTTTTCATTTATTTTCTTCAATTTTATTTCTCTACTAAATCTATTAGGTGTTTAGCCATTTTTGGATCAAACACTCGACATCCTGATTTCAATAGCAAATATTTTAAAAGCTTCGTATAGATGATAGTGCTTTGGCACAAGATTTTAGCTATGTATTTAGGGCTACATTTTCCTTGTTCTTAGAACGACTTAAAGAGATTTATCAATTTTGAAGATAAATATTTTCATAAAAATGGAGTGATGTTTTAGCCCAATTTTATATGAATTTGTTAAAGGAAAATATACATAAATGTAAGTGATTTTACTATGTATATGACTATTGATTGAACATAATTGATGGACAATGTTATATGTTCTTATTATCATTTAATCAATTAAATTTGCATATTTTATCATTTTCCATACTCACATTTTCTTTACCTGACTGCATCTCGGGACTTAGTAACAGAATTACTAGTTAGGTTGTTTCAGTAGCAGGTATGGTCAAACTAGTCTCATTTACACATATTGCATGCATATGATCATGTCATGTTTTATTTTAACAATTGTGGTTACAGGTGCATGATTTTTATTCAGATTGACACTTTTTGGTAAGATACTAGTGAGGGGAAAACTCATTCTGTTCTGTGGCGTGGTCTCACCAGATATTTGTTTTTGGTTCAAGTGGGTATATTATTATTCACATCAGACTTTTTGTCTGATCTGAATTTTTTGTTTTTCCCTTTGAACACTTGGTACTCATAGTATAGTTCAAGAGCAGGGTTTTCAGGCTAAATGAATAAGCTTTCGGAGACATACAAGAGGCAAGCTAATATTAGGAGTTATTTCCATTGCGTTTGTTAAAGTTTTATTTTGTTTGTTATCCCGCTTTTTGGCAAAGCCGTGATACCAAAAGATTGGTTGAAAACGAAAGACAGTTCGTCTCAAAGATTGGTTATGCACAACTTCACTATGGATATCAATGAAATTTGTCTGAACCCGGATCAGGCTACGATTGATAGGACATGACAGGCAATGCGATGAAAGCTAGTGTTACAAATTTCAGGTTAATCGGAGGTCATATGAACGAGATATGATCGATGCAAGTTAGCCAAAGTATGTTGTTCGAACCCATCAAAAAGTTGAGGAGATGCTCATTTCAAATCCATAGGATGCGTATCCATCACTGTTTGTCTTGATCGAATCCATTGGTTTACACATGATTCGAATCAATCGAGTTCGAATCGATCGATAACGTGATATCGATCAGTTCGAATCGATCGGTTTCGAATCGATAAAGTAGGCATCACCTCAACAAGTTCGTATCCATCAGGTCAATGCGTTTCGTGTCCATCAACCATCCACAGTTCGTGTCCATCAGTGGGTTGCGCTTCGTATCGATGGACCTTGTATCCATCAATATAGTTTTCTTTGTATCGACCGCGACGGCCGGATCCTCGTATCCATGAATTTCGTATCGTTCAAACCAATGCCTAGTTCGAATCGACGAACAAAGCCTTCATTCGAACCCATCAGGTAGCATTAGTTCATATCCATCACAATCGTATCCATTGAATGGAGACATCGCTATCGATGCGAGCTAAGCCGCTTATCTCGGTTTGAACTAGACATTGAAAGTTGGTAGTACTCGATACAAAGGAGGCGAAATTCGTGGATGCAAAGTAGTCAACTCGGCACAAGAACCGGACCGAGGTGAAGAGTGTATGCCACCTCACCAAAGAACCACGTGAGAAGATTGATTCGAACGTATCGGTTCGAACTGATGGATTCGAACCAAACAGCCAACCGAAGCACTGAAAGTCGTATCGATCATATCTCCCAAACCATGAGGCTAAATGCAATGAAATTTTCAGGGAAGCTTACGAACAAGGTAAAAAATGTTCCTGCCAAGTTTCAGCTCGATTGAACTAATTCTTGATGGATACGAAATCAATTCGTATTGATCGCAGATCGAGTCGAAACTTGGTGGGGTCGGTCGTGTAGGCCCACTCACGTGCCAGAAAAAGTTTCACGAAGTTTGAGCGAGATCTGAGCCTCCTACGCCTACAAATAGCACCCTGAAGCCTTCAGAAAAGGGGATCTTTTGGCCATTCAACATCCAGACTCTGTCGGATTCAATTCTATTCTTCGTTATCGCTGTTGTAATTAGATTTCAAAACTTTTATCAACTGTAATCCACTGTAGTTGATTGAGATCATCAAGTGAATCAATAAAGACATAAGCTTCAGAGTGGACGTAGGTAAGATCGCCGAACCACTATAAATCCTGTGTTTGTGACTGTTATTTGTGAATTGCTATGTTTGATATTGCTTAGATCTGAATTTTGTGTTGATTATTGCTAATTTGTGTTCATAAACGGGTGTTTTCACGATATTGGGTGTTTGTGACCAATTTTGGCGCAAACATTTTGGTGCTTTCACTGAGAAAAGCTGATTCAGGATAAGTTGAATTTGAAGATTTAAGAATTTGGATCTAAGAGCTATGACGAGGCAAACAAGTAAGAGACAAAGGCCAGAGAGAAGTGAACATCAAGGAAGCCAATAGGCTTCCTCAGGAGTGAATCAAGCGTCGATCTTCATTACTAGGGACGAGATGGAGATAATGATGAAGAAACAGGAGGAGTTGATCCAGAGTTTGTTTCAACAGATAAGGCAACTTGGAGCACAGTATAGAGAAGCTGATGGAGTTCAGAACGGAGAAGGGCCATCCGGCGTAGCACCTGGATTAGGAGGCACGCACATGGAGAATGTTGATCCAATCTCGGAGAGAGAGAGAGAGAGAGGAGCATCTACGCAACCTGGGAGTAGCAGAGGAGTGAACGCTCAATCAAGGGGGAAAATCCCAGAGTTCCCTCGTGAACTCGGGGGCAGGTTGAAAGTGATGAAAGAGGATTGCATCTTGGAGACAATGACAGGTTGGCGGAGATGGTCAGGCGAGCCATGAGAGGCGGACTAGTAAACAAGGATTTGGAGGATGTGAATAGGAGTCCTTTTAGCACAACAATCAAGCGAGCTAGGAACCTACCAGACTTTAAGTTACCGTCGTTGGATATGTATAATGGAAAGACAGACCCTATAGTTCATCTGACAAAATATATGAGGCATATGGAGGTGCTGGGGGCATCAGAGGAAGTTATGGCCCGGTGCTTTCCATTGTACTTGGTAGATATTGCGTCGTTATGGTTTAGACAGCTGGAGAGCGGGTCCATAGGAACATGGGCATATTTAACTGAGAGATTCGGGAGGCAATTTAGGGTTCACATTGCAAGACCCAAGAACGTAATGACTTTGGCGACTCTAAAACAGAAAGCAGGGGAGACTTTGAGGAGTTTTCTGACGCGATTCAATGCGGCAGCAGCTTCGGTGGATCGCCCAGATCCATCTATGGTTATGATGGTAGCTGTGTTCGAAATAGGTGACGGAACAGACTTCAAAAATTCATTAACTAAAGATCCACCTGTGGATCTAGGAGAATTCTATCATGAAGCGGAAAAGTTTTTACTATTGGAGGATGCGAACTCCGAAAGAGAGGAAGGAGAGGGAATTGATGTTTTCACAATCAAAGGCGGGAATACACCTGGAAAAGGTGCGGAGACTAGGAAAGGAAAAAGAAAGACTGAGAATGACGGTGACAGGTCAAAGCGGCCATGGAGGGAGCCGCGATTCACCACTTACTCAGAGCTGAATGATAGCCTAAAACGAATCTATCAGGATACCAAAGAGCAGATTCCATATCGTAGACCGATGCGAAGGGATCCAACTTAGGACGAAAGAAAATCAGATAAGTTTTGTGTATTTCATGAATTGAACGGTCATAACACTAATGATTGTAGGCATATGAAGGACGAGGTGGAATGGCACATCAGGAACGGTATGCTCCTTCAGTATGTGAGGAGGCGTACCCCAACAGTGGAGCCAGAGCGATCATCGTCTACATCAGCTAGAGGTGACCCTGAATCGGGGCACCGTTTGATTATCCATTGATCGGTTGAAATAACGATGAACAAGTTGTAAACCTCTCATTAACACGGTTAAATCATTTACACATGTAAGCAATTGCACACGATCCATAGGCATGCTCTGAATGACCACAAACCTCATCATAGTAAGAGTTTACGCTTTGACATCTTCATCTTGCCTTTTGCTTTGATTTTGATTTGAACATTTTGACTCTGCTTGTTTGGATATTTCTGTTGTGAGATTCGTGTAATTATTGCTTTGATATTTACAATTCTATGAAAGAGTTTATTTGCATGCCCGTTGGATCACGAACGGTCCACGAGCACCTTATATATGGCGATGAACCGCCAAAAGTCTGATTCGGAAACTCCCTCGAACATTAACTCCGGCACCGATAATACTGTCCCCCCCCCGGCACACATAATTTGCCTCGAACGAAACACGATCGCGAACGATCACAATTTGCCTCGAACGGCACACGATCGCGAACGATCACAATTTGCCTCGAACGGCACACGATCGCGAACGATCACAATTTGCCTCGAACGGCACACGATCGCGAACGGTCACAACTTGCCTCGAACGACATCCGACCGCGAACAGTCACGATTCACTTATTATGTCCGACCTCGAACGGTCACAATCAGCCTTGAACGGCGCTCGATCACGAACGATCGATATCCGCCGCGAACGGCATACGAC
The DNA here is from genome assembly GCA_030765085.1 of Allium cepa. NCBI lineage: Eukaryota > Viridiplantae > Streptophyta > Magnoliopsida > Asparagales > Amaryllidaceae > Allium > Allium cepa. The sequence continues at coordinate 206,161,514 of CM060943.1, forward strand.
CGCGAACAGTCCCATCTCATCATTCGCCATGAAAGACATCGACCGCGAACAGTCCCATTCCATCTTTCGCCGCGAACGGCATCGACCGCGAACGGTCCCGATTCATCTCAAATGACACGCGATCCCGAAAGGTCGTCATTTGAGGTCATATGAAACTATCAAGTTCTTTATAGGTTGTTGACAGGATATGAACATCCAGCCCAAAGCATTGCAAAACACACCTTCCTATCGCAAGGCATGTTTTGAGGGGCAAATGTTATCCCGCTTTTTGGCAAAGCCGTGATGCCAAAAGATTGGTCGAAAACGAAAGACAGTTCGTCTTAAAGATTGGTTATGCACAACTTCACTATGGATATCAATGAAATTTGTCCGAGCCCGGATCAGAGTACGATTGATAGGACATGACAGGCAATGCCATGAAAGCCAGTGTTCCAAATTTCAGGTTAATCGGACGTCGTATGAACGAGATATGATCTATGCAAGTTAGCCAAAGTATGATGTTCGAACCCATCAAAAAGTTGAGGAGATGCTCATTTCGAATCCATGGGATTCGTATCCATCACTGTTTGTCTTGATCGAATCCATTGGTTTACACATGCTTCGAATCGATCGAGTTCGAATCGATCGATAACGTGATATCGATCGATTCGAATCGATCGGTTTCGAATCGATAAAGTAGGCATCACCTCAACAAGTTCGTATCCATCAGGTCAATGCGTTTCGTGTCCATCAACCATCCACAGTTCGTGTCCATCAGTGGGTTGCGCTTCATATCGATGGACCTCGTATCCATCAATATAGTTTGCTTCGTATTGACCGCGATGGCCGGATCCTCGTATCCATGAATTTCGTATCTTTCAAACCAATGCCTAGTTTGAATAGATGAACAAAGCCTTCATTCGAACCCATCATGGAGCATTAGTTCGTATCCATCACAATCGTATCCATTGAATGGAGACATCGCTATCGATGCGAGCTAAGCCGCTTATCTCGGTTTGAACTAGACATTGAAAGTTGGTAGTACTCGATACAAAGGAGGCGAAATTCGTGGATGCGAAGTAGTCAACTCGACACAAGAACCGGACCGAGGCAAAGAGTGCGTGCCACCTCACCAAAGAACCACGTGAGAAGATTGATCCGAACGTATCGGTTCGAACTGATGGATTCGAACCAAACAGCCAACCGAAGCACTCAAATTCGTATCGATCATATCTCCCAAACCACGAGGCCAAATGCAATGAAATTTTCAGAGGAGCTTACGAACAAGGTAAAGAATGTTCCTGCCAAGTTTCAACTCGATTGGACTAATTCTTGATGGATACGAAATCAATTCGTATTAATCACAGATCGAGTCGAAACTTGGTGGGATCGGTCGTGTGGGCCCACTCACGTGCCAGAAAAAGTTTCCCGAAGTTTGAGCAGGATCTGAGCCTCCTACGCCTATAAATAGCACCCTGAAGCCTTCAGAAAAGGGGATCTTTTTGTCATTCAATGTCCAGACTCTGCCGGATTCAATTCTACTCTTTGTTATCGCTGTTGTAATAAGATTTCAGAACTTTTATCAACTGTAATCCGCTATAGTTGATCGAGATCATCAAGTCAATCAATAAAGACATAAGCTTCAGAGTGGGCGTAGGCAAGATCGCCGAACCACTATAAATCCTGTGTCTGTGACTGTTATTTGTGAATTGCCGTGTTTGATATTGCTTAAATCTGAATTTTGTGTTGATTATTGCTGATTTGTGTTCATAAACGGGTGCTTCCACGATATTGGGTGTTTGTGACCAATTTTGGCGCAAACATTATTATAACTATCAAGTACTTAGACTTTGATTATCCAAGGAGGGTTCTTCGTATGTCACTCTTGGAATATATTTATAATTATCATATTTTCTCTGAATAGGGGATCGACGAGATTATGTAATGAATATGAAAGCTATTAATGAAATGTGTTTTGGAAATTTTCATATTCATGCGCTTTTGATGTTATAGATACAATTAACTGATCTCATTTTGCCACCATGAAATAATACTGTTGATGACTGCAAATCAGTAGTGCTTATTTTCAGGCCTCAACAAAGGGGATGTTACACAAATTCAAACAGAATGTGTAACGACCTCACCATAATACCCAGCTTAGCAAAGAACATTACAAGTAATGTCGACTGCCAAGCCGGAGAATACGTCTTGTTAAGGGCGATCGAATGTGAGTATATCTTTATGCTAATACTAACACTCATTTGTACCTTTTAACTTAATATCTGAACTGAGTTTGACGTGAACAGTGTCAATACAAAGTAATATACACTCGAATTTCTCAAAATTAGAACAATATATCACACAATAACAGTTGTAGATCACAGTGGAATAAATCTCAAATTATACGTACACAAATTATTTAGTTTAGAAATTGAAATACTAAACTCGATTGTTATACAAATTTACAATTCTCTAATCCCAATTATACCTATTATAACATTTTCACAAATTTCCTAAACGAGATAAACTAAAAAGTCAAAAGTGTTTATCTCCTTGCTAGCCCAAACATCCAAAGGTCAACTTGTTCTGTAACCTGAAAAGTCTCGGCCTGACCTGAGCAAAATATTTCCCGGGTCATACTATCTCTAAATATCCAATAGGGTGAGAATAGAATATAACACAAGAATAAACAACATATAAGTAAATTAAAATGTCCAGGATATAACGAGTCGGGTACTTAATTTAACCCAGAACAGGGTTATAAATTTAAGTCACAAACACGAACTAGTCACTAAACATAGAATAAAAGAATTAATTTACGTAGCATCTGTCACTATACATAAGAAAATACATTTATTTCACGAATACAAGACACAAGAATATTTATTTATTTCACGAACACAAAACCCAAGGATATATATTTATTTCATGAACACAAGAACTAAGAATATATATATATTTCACAAACATGAAATAGTCATAAAATCCAAATATCTAGCACCCAAATATCCAGAATCCAAGAGATATTACTCAAACATTCGTAATGATCGTACCCAGAACCGTAGCAAACAAACGAACAATTTGGTATCACACAAACCGATCCGATACCTAGGATCGTACACAGGATGAGAATCATAGGATCACATAATGAACTCAAGGATAGAAACCATGACCGAATTTTTTAGATTTATTTTATATTATTACACTTAAAAAGAAATCTAGGAGTAACTTCTTAAGGATCTAGTAGCCACTTGTCGCACACTAAAAGAAAGTAAACTCTAAAGTACCAAATCCTATCGCCTATAATAATTACTACGATTTAACCAGTATGTCGCATACCGTATCGTGAAATCCAAGTATTTACTAAAAGCTAGTAAATATCACTTATTACGGATACCATTGGAAAACCTGAACTACATTCTCTTAAGGATCTAACAACTACTTGTCACACACCAGAAGAGAATTCAACTCTAAAGTTTTAATTACTTCGCTATAGTTATCACATGAATTTAACCAAAGAATCCCATACTACCTGATGAAATTCATGTATTCGCTAATGGTTAATAAATTCCACTTAAACGTTCTATTCTATGAGTTTATGTCATATTCGACGAAGCATTATATGAAAGCATTTAAACTAATCGATAAAACTAAGTCGATTATTAGCACTCCTCACATCATAGATCTAAGGCTCTCAAAACATTTATTTGATTTACAGTTGTTAAATTATTCCATTACTCCGAATTGTTCCTAAAATACTCATTTAAGTAAATTATTAGCCTAATAGCAGTATATAAATAAAGTGCCATTCAAACTCTAGAATCAATATGTACAACAAATTCTTAAAATCAAACATATACAATATGGTGAAAATATACAAAATAATTAAAAGGCGCATGACTTGTTTCATGGCAGGGAGGTACGAAAATAAGGCATAAGCCTTGCGGACATAACAAAACTGCAAAACATGACATATATATAAGAATGAAACAAAGCGAGGCAAGCAAAGAAAGGCACAAGAATGTATTAAAGGCAGTGTGTGCTTATACTTTTATATTATAACTTATTCTTCAAAAAAATTTACATATATGCTTCGAAATTTTCGTGCTCCTAGTACATAATCTTCCACTAGTTCGTATAATATCCTACTCTTTGTACTTGAATTGCTTGACTCATAGTTTACCAAGCTAGAAATTACATAGTCTATCACTTTCATTTTATTACATAACCTTTTCTTTTCAAAAACAAAAGGTGTCTGGCTATAATATGAAACATGAGCAAAGTCAAGAAATTTACATATATGGTACTATATTTACTCTAGCTTTTTTATTAAAATCACTTCTATAAATATATGCATGCAATATATACACTAGACTAAGGGATTGCAAACTATATATATAAAATCAGGCAATCTTTTCAAAGAAAAAATGCATCATGCTTTCACTTACAAAGTTATTGTATATAATGAAATAAGATGACAGAGTAGTTTATATACATAAGCCTATGCCATAAAAGGAAGTGACAAGTCTTTAATACAAACATAGGCATAGAGATTATGTGTATCAAAGCATAAAAAGGAACATGCATATGTCAAGTCTTTTAATATAGGCATATTAATTTTGAAACCCATATATACCATAATCTAACTAGTGATATGCATAGAAAATAATTTTATTACACAACAAGGTTTTGGAATATGCAAATATATTGGCTATAAATTATTAAGCAGATTGGAACATCAAATCTAAAATGTGCCAGACCCTCATATGAACTTAGTCATATAACATATAAAACCAATAGCAGTTACTTTATGTATTTAGGAATTATAGGCTGCCAAGTAAAACTTGTAATAAGTCAAAGCAAAGGATATCAGGTTGTTAGTTTAAAACATGTACTATGGTAACAATTTATGTATATACATATATAAATATTGATATTTATACATACAAGGCCTATAAATTTTGAAACTCCTATATGTTGGCAAAAGATGGCAGCCAACACAACAAAACAATAGCATGGACGTGACTCATTTCCAAGCAACAGGATAAATCAAAGGAATGAATACTAAAAGCATACAAAGAAATCAACACAAACGTGCCAAAAGTGTGTATAAATTCAAGTGCACAAGGCATGTAAAATAATTCTTTTCAATGCATCGGTCATGGGAATGTGTATGTATTTATGACAATAGGATAGAGCAAGATATAAATAGTAGCCTACAAATAAATTCTCATGTCAAGGATGTATGAAACTAAAGCAAAGGCAAGGTTGTACAAAATTAAAGTCACAATAGGTGCTACTATTTAAAAAGTGGGAATTTACATTTAGATCTAAAAAAATGTGTTCAATTGCTATGTGGCATTAAGCCTGTCTAATTATAAAAACAATAAGGACATGAGAAACTAGTGCAAAAAGCAAGGATGACCATTCATTAAACAACAAGGCTAAGCATAGGCTGACAAGTCAAAGAAAGCTAGGCAGTAGGGTGCATGAATTTCAAGGAGGCGAACAATAAGAATGGCTGAAAGCCAAAAGCAACATGCACATGAACAATATGCCAAGGCAGCAATATTGAAAAATATATACTAATTAATGCAAGCAAAAAATTATCAAGTTTTAGTAAACAACCAAGTGACATAGAAGCATTGATTTCATTTCACTTAGTAACAGACAGGTGACCACCTAATTTTAGAATCAGCGATCATTCACATCACAAATTCTACAAAGCATTAAATTAGCGTTTCAAAGATAGGTTGTATGATGATTAACTCACCTCAAATACGATTTCTCCTTGTTAGATATTTTGATTCAGCCTTGAGTTTGATTTCCAGCAACTTCTAAAATTCCCTATTTTATTATCTTTGTAGATGCGACGCCCCACCTCTATACTCACGCTAGCCAAGGACATTACGGGGTAATGCCGTCAAAGAGCATGAAGAATAAGGCTGTTGAGGAGCGACCATCCATGTAATTGCTTTGGGCGAGCACCGATATGTCAAATAGTATAACATGCATTTCATTTCAAGAGGAAATCCGACATGTTGATACAAACTCAAAACTACTACACAGTGGCTATGTGGTCTTCGGAAACAAACTTAGAAATAAGCATAACATAAATCAGTCACAGATATCCATATCACAAAGGCGGAAATAGATATGAATATAACACATAGAAGTGTATATCAGAGTAGTGGTCAAACAAGATCCACTATATCATAAAAGAATAGATACAAGTGCTACATAAAAGAATATGTATACATCAAGGAGTCTTTATCTCGTATGTATAACAACAAAAACTACTAAACTAGAGTAGTCAGACAAAAGTCAGGTAATGTTCCCAAATGAGGTGTCAAGCAGAAGCACCTGTAACATCTCGGTCTGACCCGAGTATTATTTAATAAGAAAATAACAAACGGATCAGTCTAGCTATAAATATCAGATAAAATGAGATATAATAAGAGATATGATAAAAACATATGATAACGAAAATGCCATACTGCGATAAGTACACATTAGGCAACAAAAAAATCATACAATACCTCAAGAAATATCAAAACACAAAAAAGAATGTCATACTCTTTATTTCATTCATCATACCACAAATATCGACAAGTATATCAATGCCAATCACAAAATTGGTGAATCACAAATTCTATAATTCATCAACTAGAAATCCAGAAATCACAAAAGGGGGAGGTCTATCACAAAACGGGAGCATGAAAACTCACCAACACGTGTATTACAAAACGGGACGCTAATCCATGGTTGCTAACCAACAATTTTGAGCCGAAGCTCCATAAAATGGTCCGAAGACCATGGGTCGCTACCCCACAAAATTGAGCCGAAGCTCCACAGAAACTGGGTTTAGTCTCCCTCGCGGACAAAGAGACATCACACATTGCTATTCTAAATCACCAAATGATCATCATTGGTCATCAAGAAGTGTCAATTACACTAAGCTAGTAAATAGATGAGTTTAGCTTCATGTCCCATAACCACTGGCTTAACTTAAAAATTTACAAACAAACTGTAAATCTCCACTCAAAAGTTGTCACAAGAGTTTCAATCGAACGAGTCTAAGAATTAACCGACAAAGGAAACGCAAGCGTTTCATTCTACTTGTTTTGCGAAGTCGTTTAATTGGATTTCTCGAACAAATGAGGTAAAGGTTTGTATATACTAATAGATTGGTAAACGGTTTTATAAACTAGCTTTGTATTAAAAATAGAGTTGAAATCATCTATGTAAAAGAGTGTGAAATAGTATAGAAACCTTTGTATTTAAAAGTGACAAGTCACAAAATTGAATGTCGAAACAATCAATCACCAAAAATTCACATTCGAGGACGTGAATCAAATCCAAAGAAACCAATACCAAATCCATCAAAATGGGTAATCCCCAAAAATCCCAAAAAGAAGTTATCAAAGTCAACAAAGGTGATAACTACAAATTGGAGAAACAAGAATCAATTAAAAATTGGAAATTCAAACACAAAAGGCAAAATAGGCAAAGACAGCAGATTCAGTCGACTGAACCAGGGTGGTCAGTCAACTGACACAAATCCTGGAAACTTTCTGTTTCTAGGTTCAGTCGACTGAACCAAAGTGGTCAGTCGACTGAATCATGCCTGGAAACTTTCGGCTTCCAGGCTCAGTCGACTGACCCAAAATGGTTAATCAACTGATACTGGCCCAGGAAAATTCCTGGGTTCGGTTCAGTCGACCGACCTTTTAGTTCAGTCGACTGAACTGGTAATTCCAGTATTCTCAGCCTAGCTCCCAAGGGCAAAAATCCCAAACAATTTGCCATCGTAAGAGCGATGGGAGCTAGGGGTTTGCTCAATCCGGCAACCCAACCCTATAGGCCCTTCGATGCGCTACCAAAAGCATGATCAAAAATCAAAGCTAGAATTTTTAAAGATTTAACTTCAAGACACCAAAAATTGGAATATTCATAAAACCAATTCAATCCAAAGCAAATGGACAAGGAATAGATGTTAGGAATCACTACCTAACAACTACCAAGGATATAGACATAGATATGAGTTCAAAACCTCACCTTTTAAACAAAAACAAGGAAGAAGATGCTTGAAAACTAATGAGGATCAACCACTCTTCAGTCTCAACTCTAAAAGCCCCAATCTAAGATAATAAGCAATATTTCCCAAATTAGGTTATAGGAAATTTCTAAAATTAGAGAGAGATTGAGATGGAGAAGAAGAAGGTGATGCTTACCTAAGCTTCTCTTTGAATTTGGAGCTAAAATTTGGATTTGCTAAAGAAACTAGGGCTTGGGATTTTAATTTTCAATCTCCTCCACCATTTTTGCTAAAGCTTGAGTTGTAGGAAATATTATGAAGGAAAGAAGAGGAGTGGAGTTGGAATGATATGTTAGGTTAATGGGCTGAAACCCAAACCCAAAGCCCTAAGTGAAAATGTTGAAATTTTAGCTAGCTCCAAACATTTCGATGTTTATACTCAAAAAGGTCGCAAACGCAATTTGGAACTCAATGGAAGTGGTCCCGAGTCCTAATTTGACTTTTCGCAAAAAGTAACCTTTTCGGACTTAAATCTGACTAACGATGTTATATTTAAATATACAATCGTAAAATTTACGTGTTGTTACAGACTCCCTCCTTAAAGAAATTGCGTCCTCGCAATACTTAAAAAGAAAATATAAAAAGTAACAACCATAAAAGCATATCAACACAAAAGAAATTTGAAATAAGAAGTTCACCTCAAAGAGCACGAGAGAGTATGTCTGGACGTATTCGCTCGATGAATTCTCTAGATTTCCATAAACAATCCTTAGGATTTGAGGACCATTGAACTTTCACAAGAGGGACATCTTTATTTCGAAGGCGTTTTACTTCCGAAGAAATAATACGAATAGGATGTTGCTCATAAGTGAAATTAGGCAAAACTTCAATTTCTTCCACAACACTGGGCTCGAGAATAGAATCAGAATCTCTAAGGAATTTTCGTAGTTGAGAAACGTCAAACACGTCATGAATAGCAGAAAACTGAGCCGATAATAAAAGGCGATAAGCCACGGAACCAATACGTTCGGTGATGGAAAATGAACCAATATATCGAGGTGCTAATTTCCCCGATCGACTGAAACGCACAACACCCTTCATAGGCGAAAAACAAATAAACACAAAATCTTCCACAGAAAATTCTAATTTCCTTCTTCGGTTATCGGCCTAGGATTTTTGCCTACTTTGAGCTTCTTTCATCCTATGACGAATAAGGTCAATCTTTTCTGTGGAATCATGAATAAAATCTGGACCTAAAACCAGCTTCTCACCGGCCTCAAGCCAACAAGAAGGAGATTGGCATGGCCTTCCATAGAGTGCCTCGAAGGTGCAAACCAATAATAGATTGGAATCTATTATTATAGAGAAACTCAACAAGAGAAATATGATCTTCCCATCTTTCACCAAAATCAAGAACACATTGCATGAAGAAGATCTTCCAGAGTTTGATTCACACGCTCGGTTTGTCCATCAGACTGAGAATGATAAGCGGTGCTGAAATTAAGCTTCGTTCCCAAAGCTTTTTGAAGACGCTTCCAAAATCCACTAGTAAACAACGGATCACGATCGCTAGCAATGGAAGTAGGGACTCCATGCAATTTAACAATTCTTTAATAAAGAGATTAGCCAAAAGAGGTACGGTCCGATTGGACCGAACTGGAAAAAAATGGGCGGATTTAGTAAGTCTATCAACTATCACCTATAGGCTATCATAACCCGAACGAGAATGGGGAAGTCCGTCAATAAAATCCATGGAAATTTAGTCCCACTTACAAATTGGAATGTCTAAAGGTTGCAATAACCCAATGGGCCTTTGATGCTCGGCCTTAACAAGATGACAAGTCATGCAACACTTAACAAAATTAGCAATATTGGATTTCATTCCATCCCAATAATAAAGTCACTTCATATCTGCATACGTTTTACTACTACCGGGATGAATGGTAAATTTAGAACGATGAGAATCTTCTAAAATATCTTTACGAAGATCACTGATATTTGGCACGATAAGTCTACCAAATTTTCGAATTCCGCCACGAGAATCAATAACAAAGTCTTTCAAACCTTCAATATCAATTTTATCCCTAAAATTTTGGCTAAGAAGGGCCAATTTGGGATCTTGCTTTTGAGCTTCAAGAATGCGGTCTAAAAGAGAGGAATGAGCCACAAGGCTACATAGAACGAGAGATGCACGTAAATTGGATTCACGATCTCGAATCTTACAAGTGGATAAAGTCTCGAGATCATTCCATTCGGATATCATCATGGAAATAACCGCATGTTGCTTACGACTATGGGCATCGGCAACACGATTTCCCTTTCCGAGAGTATAAAGAATATCAAGATCATAAGATGCAAGGAACTCGAGCCAATGTTGTTGATGAAAATTAAGTTCCTTTCGGGGAAAATAAATACTTCAAAGATTTATGATCGGTATAGAGAACAAATCTTTCTCCAAAAAGATTGCGCCAAATTCTAAGGGCGAAAACAATAGCCACGAGCTCTAAATCATGAGTGGCATAACTAGTCTCGGTCGACTTTAATTGCCTAGAAGCATAAGTAATAACACGTTCTCTCTGCATAAGAACGGCACCCAATCCAACCCGAATAGCATCGGTATCAATAAAATCATGGTTCCCTTCGGGAATCACAAGAATAGGAGCATCAGAAAGGAGTTCTTTTAATTTCTGAAAAGAATCTTCACATTTGTCCGACCAAATGTATTTTAACTATTTTCTTTTTCAAGCCAGTAAGAGGCACAACAATTTTAGAAAAGTCTTTTATGAATCGACGGTAAAAACCCGCCAATCCAAGAAAACTACGGATTTCCATCACTCTTCAGTCTCTTCCAATCTTGAATCACTTCAATCTTTGAAGGATCCACAAAAATTCCAGATTCAAAAATGATATGACGAGGAAATTTCACACGAGATTGCCAAAAGTAGCACTTAGAAAATTTTGCTTTCAATTGATTGCTCCTGAGAGTTTCCAACACAATCCGAAGATGCTTTTCATGCTCCTCCTCAGTTTTAAAATAAAAAAGAATGTCATCTATAAAGATGAGAACAAATCGATCGGGGAAGTCTTTGAAACTCGATTCATAAGGTCAATGAAATAAGCTGGAGCATTCATTAAACCAAATGGCATAACAAGCCATTCATAAGATCCATAATGTGTACGGAATGATCTCAAAGGAATGCTATCCTATGTAATACGAAGCTGATGAAAACCGGTTGCTAAGTCTAACTTTGAAAAGACTCTGGCACCGCTAAGTTGATCGAATAGATCATCAATCTGAGGTAAAGGATATTTATTCTTAATGGTAAGATCATTAAGCTTGCGATAGTCAACACAAAGACAAAGTGTATCACAAAAATAGCTGAAGCTCCCCAAGGAGAGGAACTAGAGCGAATAAATTGCTTCATCTCCAATTCGGACAATTGTTTACACATCTCCTCATTTTCCTTATTGGACATACGATAAGGAGGATGAGTGATAGGTAAAGCTCCAGGGATTAGATTAATTCTAAACTCAATTGCTCACTTAGGTGGAAATTCTAAAACGGGCTCAAATATGTTGGGAAGTTTACGAACAACATGAATGAGAGAAATGATGTCTTCCACATCATCATTATCGTCATCATGAGGATTTAGAGAATACAAAGATGTTGCCAAGTTGGAACCCGAATCTTCAAGAATAATAGAAATCTTCTTAACAGACTTAGGATGTAGAAGATGAATAGTCCGCTCAGGACATAGGATATGAGCTTCATAATAGTTAAGCCAATCCATTCTCAAAATCATTCCAAAGCCTAAGTAGCACATGACATGCAAATCGGCTCGGAAAGAATAATCACATAAAACAATCTCGACATCTTTACAAAGCAAACTGAGTGTTGCGGATCCACCAACTAGATTCGCAATTCTCAAAGAAGTTATTAAAGCGATAACACTCAAAGAAAAAGTGACAATAAGTTCTTTGATATAAAAGAATGGGATGCACCCGTATCAAAAAGAACTCGATTAGGTTGATCACGAAACATAATAATGCCATCAAGGATAAAATGAGAAATACCTTAACCACGAGAAGTGTTCCTAGGGGCTTGCACCACATTTAGCTTTCCCTCCGTCTTGCTTTGAAGTTTGGGACATGCAGATATATAATGACCCGAACTTTTGCAATAGCGACAAGCAAGGGGCTTTAAACACTTATTTGCATAATGGTCCTTAGAACCGCAATTGTAGCATTGCTCTCCACTAGAGGTAGGAGTCATTGCTACCGGAGTTGCTTGCTTCCCTTTCTTGTTGGGATAAGGACTTTTGAGGCCTCTTCTTGTTGTTGTTGAAGTTCGGTTTGGCACTCCCAACTTCAACATCACTCTCTTTATCTGCCTCTTCAAGTCGAAGAGCGATATCAACAAGTTGATCAAAAGAAACATCTAATTTCATAAGTAATGGCCTTTTGAGATTCTTATTCAAGCCATAGACAAACCTCTATTTTTCTTCAATGGGGTATTAATATACTCGACCCCGTATTTAGAGTGAGACTCGAAAGATGCGACGTAATCTTCCACAGAAGATTCACCTCGAACAAGGTCAATAAAACGACGGGCCAAAGTCACTTTTTCAACTTTCGGCATAAACTTTGATTCGAATCTTTCCCGTGATTGCTCCCAAGTAAGATCCGCTTTAATAATTTCAGAAATAAGAAGCTCATACCTATCTAATGCTCATTCTTGGAGCATGCTAGAAGCCACTTGGACTCGATGAAGATCAATAAGATTCATGCGAGAAAAGATATGATTGCATGTTCTAAGCCAAGCTTGGACTTCAATAACGCTTTCGAAACCCTTGAATATCTTCCCACCCAAGTTGGTATAATCACTGCATGAGCATGCAAATCCGGATTTTGGGTGAGTAGGCTCTGGAATGGGTCCGACAGCTTGAGCATTCTTTACAAGATCAAGAAGCTCTTGAGCTGACATAAATACTCCATCCTGAGGAGTAGCACTTGATTGACCGGCACTGAGACGGCCTGGTCTAACCATTTCTCTTCTTTAGGAAAGAAAGAAAGAAGAAGAAAAAGTTATTCTCAGAATGAATATCAAAGAATAATGACTGATAAAACAAGGCAACATAAAGAAAATAGGATAGAACGGGTCCAATGACTCGAATAAAACCCTAAGGCACGACTCCTAAGAGGACTTAGGACGATGATCCTTGTTAAATTATTCTACATTGTTCTGAAGTTTGGCTCTGATACCATACTGTGACGCCCCACCTCTATACTCACGCTAGCCAAGGACACTACGGGTTAATGCCGTCAACTAGCACGAAGAATAAGGTTATTGAGGAGCGACCATCCGTGTAATTGCTTTGGTCGAGCACCGATATGTCAGATAGTATAACATGCATTTCATTTCAAGAGGAAATCTGACATGCCGATACAAACTCAAAACTACTACATATTGGCTATGTGGTCTTCGAAAAATATATATAGAAATAAGCATAACATAAATCAGTCACAAATATCCATATCACAAAGGCGGAAATAGATATGAATATAACACATAGAAGTGTATATCAGAGTAGTGGTCAAACAAGATCCACAATATCATAAAAGAATAGACAGAAGTGCTACACAAAAGAATACGTATACATCAAGGAGTCTCTATCTTGTATGTATAACAACAAAAACTGCTAAACTATAGTAGTTAGCCAAAAGTGAGGTATTGTTCCCTGGTGAGGAATCAAGCAGAAGCACCTTAACATCTCGGTCTGACCCAAGTATTATTTAATAAGAAAATAATAAACGGATCAGTCTAGCTATAAATATCAGATAAAATGAGATAGAATAAGAGATATGATAAAAACATATGACAACAAAAATGCCATACTATGATAAGTATACATTAGACAACACAAAAATCATACAATACCTCAAGAAATCTCAAAACACGGAAAAGAATGTCATATTCTTTATTTTATTCACCATACCACAAATATTGACAAGTATATCAATGCCAATCACAAAATTGATGAATCACAAATTCTAGAAATCATCAACTAGAAATCCAGAAATCACAAAAGGGGGAGGCCTATCAAAAAAGGGGAGCATGAAAACTCACCAACAAGCGTATCACAAAATGGAACGCTATTCCATGGTTGCTAATCGTCAATTTTGAGCCGAAGCTCCACAAAACAGTCTGAAGACTAGGGGTCGTTACCCCACAAAATTGAGCCGAAGCTCCATAGAAATGGAGTTTAGTCTCCCTCGCAGACAAAGAGACATCGCACATTGCTAGTCTAAATCACAAAATGATCATCATCGATCATCAAGAAGTGTCAATTACACTAAGCTAGTAAATAGATGAGTTTAGCTTCATGTCCCATAACCACTGGCTTAACTTAAATATTTACGAACAAACTGTAAATCTCCACTCGAAAGTTGTCGCAAGAGTTTCAATCGAACGTCTAAGAATTAACTGACAAAGTAAACGCAAGTATTTCATTCCACTTGTTTTGCTAAGTTATCTAATTGGATTTCTCGAACAAATGAGGTAAAGGTTTGTATATACTAATAGATTGGTAAACGGTTTTATAAACAAGCTTTGTATTAAAGATAAAGTTGAAATCATCTTTGTAAAAGAGGTTGAATATTTACTGCTAGTATAGAAACTTGGTATTTAAAAGTGAAAAGTCACAAAATTGATTGTAGAAACAATCAATCATCAAAAATTCACATTCGAGGACGTGAATCAAATCCAAAGAAACCGATACCAAATTCACCAAAATGGGTATTCCCCAAAAATCCTGAAAAAGAAGTTATCAAAGTCAACAAAGGTGATAACTACAAATTGGAGAAACAAGAATCGATAAAAATTGGAAATTCAAACACAAAAGGCAAAATAGGCAAAGACAGCAGATTCAGTTGAATGGACCAGGGTGGTCAGTCAACTGACACGAATCCTGGAAACTTTCTGTTTCCAGGTTCAGTTGACTGAACCAAAGTGGTCAGTCGACTGAATTATGCCTAGAAACTTTCAGTTTCCAGGCTCAGTCGACTGACCAAAAATGGTCAGTCGACTGATACTGGCCCAAGAAAATTCCTGGGTTCGGTTCAATCGACTGACCTTCTAGTTCAGTCGACTGAACTGGTAATTCCAATATTCTCATCCTAGCCCCCAAGGGGCAAAATCCAAAACAATTTGCGATCGGACGAGCGACGGGCGCTAGGGGTTTACTCAATTGGGCAACCCCGCCCTATAGGCCCTTCGATGCGCCACCAAATGCATGATCAAAAATCAAAGCTAGGATTTTTAAAGATTTAACTTCAAGACACCAAAAATTGGAATATTCATAAAACCAATTCAATCCAAAGCAAATGGACAAGGAATAGATGTTAGAAATCACTACCTAACAACTACCAAGGATATAGACATAGATGTGAGTTCAAAAACTCACCTTTTACACAAAAACAAGGAAGAAGAAGCTTGAAAACAAAGGAGGATCAACCACTTTTCAATCTCAAATCTAAAAGCCCCAATCTAAGATAATAAGCAATATTTTCCAAATTAGGTTATAAGAAATTTCTGAAATTGGAGAGAGATTGAGATGGAGAAAAAGAAGGAGATGCTTACCTAATCTTCTCTTTGAATTTGGAGCTAAAACTTGGATTTGCTAAAGAAACTAGGGCTTAGGATTTTAATTTCCAATCTCCTCCACCATTTTTGCGAAAGCTTGAGTTGTAGGAAATATTATGAAGGAATGAAGAGGAGTGGAGTGGAGTTGGATTGATACATTAGGTTAATGGGCTGAAACCCAAACCCAAAGCCCTAGGTGAAAAGGTCGAAATTTTAGCTAGCTCCAAACATATCGATGTTTATACTCATAAAGGTCGCAAACACCATTTTGAACTCAATGGAAATGGTCCCGAGTCCTAATTTGACTGTTTGCAAAAATTAACCTTTTCGGACTTAAATCCGACTAACGATGCTATATTTAAATAAAATATTTAAATATAAAATCGTAAAATATGCTGGTTGTTACAGTAGAGCACTTGCTTTGAAGGATTTTGATTTTTTCTTGAGAGGAAAAGGAACCCTAGCATTTTTTCTCCCCTTTTTGAGTTGTGCAATGTACAGGAAACGCTTTTTTCTTCTCTGATTGAGAAAATTACATAAGAAGCTTTTACATTAGCTTAAGTTAGGGCTATGGGCTTGTAATTCCTTAAGACCTAATGATATAAATAAAATTCAAATATTTGTCTTTAATTATCTCCTACACTAATTAATTGAATTCAACTATTCTAAGATAAGCTATTTATCTATTTAGCCCTTATTAAACACTCTATTGATACTTAAAAATATGAAACAAGAATATAGTTGTAAAACTTCATTTTTACAAATTCACAAGTTATTGATATTATCATATTATATTTGATAATCAAAATAAAACATTTTTTGACCAATTCAAACTTTATTTTCTTACTAATAATTTATTTCAATTATCAAATGCTAAAAAATTGATAATCATATCAATTATTCAAAACAAAATTTAATTTCACAATTTATATTACAAAATCCCGATAAATATTAATTAACCAAAATAAATCGTAATTAATTACGTAATTAATAAATAGGGTTGTTACGGACTTCCCCTCTTAAAGAAATTGTGTCCCCGCAATTTCCATAATGAAAGAAATCCATAATTAAATTTCCAATTTTCAATTATTATTATTTATGTCAAAATGCCACGTTAGATGTTTAGGAACCCCTATCAATAACGTGATGTCCCACATATCGATCAGAATCCTTAAACAACGTCTGGATAAATCAACACAATAGATGATCTAAAGTTCAGATGCATTTATTTTATTATCACTAATATCCATGCATCTAATTTTAAATAAATACAACCAAGCAATTAATTTCTAGCAACCAATCAACTAAACCATACATAATCACTTACAGTGGAATAATTCAATGTCTGAAATTCTGCTGCGCAACTCCGATTATTCCTAGATCATTTAGATATTAAACTTATTTACTCAGATTTCCCAAATTTTCTACTAAATGAAAATAATTCACTTTAATTTAGTTCATTCGAGTTTAATTCCAAAATTTTCTGAACTTTAAAATATTTACTCATTAATTTCCAAAAGTTTGAATGTCACAAATTCCCATTTATTAATATATTTTTAAATCAATTTACGCAATATATGATTATCTCGTTAATCATTTTACATTTGTAACCCTAATTAGATAATTAGTATAACTATCTACCACGCACCCTAACGGACATTGTAACAACCCTAGAATTTTGACTATGTATTTAAATTTGACTTTATTTCATTTTGAAATTATGTTAAATTTGTTTTATTTGTGTGATATCATTTCTAAACATTTTTAAAATGATAATATACTTTTTCCGAAATTTACTGCATTTATTTCCTATTTTTAAAGGTTGTTTTCTAATTTTCTGCCATTTTCTTCATTTTAAATTTCTTTATTTTATTTTAAATTTGTTTTATTTGTGAAAATTCATCTCTAAATATTTTTAAAATAATAATAGAATTTTTTCAAAAATTACCGTGTTGATTTCCTATTTTTTTAGGGTTGTTTTCCCATTTTCTGCTATTTTCTGCATTAAAATTTTATATTTAAATTAAATTTGAAATATTTATTTTGTGAATATATTTGTATTTTATGTTATTATTTATGTTTAAAAATACTTTACAAGCTTATATGAATTTTCTAAAAATTATTTCCTTTAACTTCAAATTTTGCTAGTCTAGTTCACTGTTTTAACTATTTTCCTTAATTTTACTTTACATAATTGATAAATATTATATATATTTGTATATTTGTTAAAAATTTCGAAATCTTATCTGATATTATTGTTATTTCAGCTACATAAATTTATATAAATAATAAAAGGTAAATTGAAAGGGTTTGCGACCTTTTGTTTCCTATGGCTTTTGATTTTCCCACCTTTTCACATTTTAACTTACTTTTGCCATCAATTAGCCATAACTACTCACATAATTCAGCTGCCTACCTCCATTCTTCATTCACGTACATCTTTTTCCTCCTTCCTGAAAAAAATTTCGGCCTCCTCTTGATTGAGAAGTTTGGTAAAATTCTATTTCCTTTTATCTTCTTTTGTTCACGTATGTTGATTTTTCTAGTTTGATTTTGCACTT
This sequence comes from Allium cepa, assembly GCA_030765085.1. Classification (NCBI taxonomy): domain Eukaryota; kingdom Viridiplantae; phylum Streptophyta; class Magnoliopsida; order Asparagales; family Amaryllidaceae; genus Allium; species Allium cepa. Next base: position 206,179,734 of record CM060943.1, read on the forward strand.
GCCTCACTTCATGTAGGTTCAACCATGCCACCTTGCTGCCTAGCTGCCTCCACCACCTGATGACACACCACCAGCACCTCCTCCTCACCAGCCACCCAAGCCATGAACCCCCTTGGTGATGCATATTTGCAAAAGTTTCAAAACACCCTTCATATTGACCTCGCCGAGCACTAGCTTCCACATCCACCACTTCCACCAACCATGGCCGCCCCTACTCCACCACCACCACCTCCAGCACCTCCAGCACCCACGGCCACACCACCAAAGTGACCCCACTCCTCTGGCCATGACACTTAGGGCCTTGGCCGAGCCCAATTCATGGCCCAAAACCCATGTGTATGCATGATTTTGTGTTCTTGCCTTCACCCACCTTTACGCCATCACTCAAACTCATGTTAGGCCGTCCTTAGCAACCCAGACCTGACCCTAAATCATTGTCTTAGACCTGTACTCTATCTCTGGCCGAGCCTATGAGATGTCGGAAGCAAGTGCAAAGCATTTCAGCTTTGTTTTATGAAGTTATTTCTAGGATCGTTTATCGTATTTTTGGTCTGAAACCTTATAATTGTTATATTGTTTGTTTGATGTGTATTCAAGAGAATTAATCCTTGGCTCCTCCATTTCATATCTGTATCGTGCTTTTGTGCTTGTGTAGATCCCGTTGTGCAATTCTTCGTTGTGTCATCAGCTCAAAACAGTGAGTAAATCTCACCAGACTAATATGTACTTATATAGTGATAAACTGACATCACCTGAATCTGTAAATGCATATCATCCTGTTATAACTGCTATATTATATTCATATGAAGTTCACACCTATATTTACACTTGTTATACCATATGTTACTGTTATTTCATGCTATTCTGTTATTTTCATCAGTTTATCACACTACAAGTTTCCTGTAGACTAGAATCACTATGGGTTGAAATGATACATACCCGAACGGAATTTAGAATAGGAGAAAATCGTTATGGGCTGAAATGATAGGCCTGAATGATTTTCAATTATTTGTTTTACTTGGGATTGCGGGTTTGAAATGATCAAACCCGGATTTCTTTGTAAATTACGGGTTGAAATGATATATTACCCGTATCACTTCATCTAGGCTTGAAAATGAAATACAGACCCGTTGTTAAAATATGTTTTTCTAAAAAATTTAAATTATTTTAGAAATGTAAATATTATAATATTTTGATTAGACTTGATTAAAAATGATTTTTGTAAAGCATTATTGATTTTTTTGGAAATTTATAAGTGAAATAAATAAATGGTAAAGTTAGAAAATCTGAAATGTAAGTTATTTTGGAAATTAGAATTTGGTGATAAATGGAATTTAAATTAGATATGAAAATATGATAAATTTATGATATTTTGAATTAAATGAATTTAAAATGATTTTATAATATATTAATGATTTTTGAATAAAGTTAAAATGTGAAATGAATGAATATTTAGGTTGAAATTTGGAAATATAACTAAAATTGGAAATTTGTGAATTTGGCTTAAAAGTGAATTTTAAGTTAAGTAAATAAAAATGAAATTAAGTTATATTTGAAAATTTTAAACTTAAATGTTAAGTTAAATTTAATTAAATGAATTTAAAATTTAATGTTGGAATTTAATAAGTGAATTATTATTAAATTTTGATTTTTGAATGGAGATTTAACTTTATAAAATCATGAATATAAGGGTATTTGAATGACTGTTTTAAAAGTGAAATGTTTTCGATAAGGATTATATACCTTTCAAAAATGAAAATTTGAAATTTCGAAAGAATTTGAAATTTTGAAAATTTTATAAGAACTTGATTTATACAAAAATGATTTATAACTGAAGGGTTTTGAATTTGAATTTCGAGGAATCGAATTCCGGTATTTTGAAATCGGTTTTAAGATTTTGGAAAATATATATAGTAATATGATTTAAAGATATATATATATATATTTCAAATAAGAAATGTTTCAAATGTATTCGAATGAATTTCAATGATTTCGAAGGAATTTCAAAGAAGTTTTTTCAAAGTTAATTGAAGTCCAGAACTCACTTATGTCGCTGGAAAATAATTTCGGTGATGAATGCATGCATCATCGACATTGATTTTCGAGTTTCTAAGTGAGAGAGAGGCCACTCTAGTAGCTTTGCTCTGCGAGTGATTTTGTGAAACCAATTTTGATTTCAGATTCCGAAGTATGGTTTGATATTCGAAAGATAGATCCGTGTATATATATATATATATATATATATATATATATATATATATATATATATGAAAAGATTTAAAGTAAGCCGGTGTTCAGTTCTCGAGTTTCAGATTTTGAAACCTAACTTTTGAAATTAATTTACTGATTTAGTGTTGATTTTCACCACTTGGATTGAAAATATGACTTCTTCGACTATTTTAAGATTCGAGCACTTCCAAATCAAGGTTAATTTTTCAAAGCTAAATTTTTTGAAAGGTATAAGGTATTTGATAAAGAATATAAGTTTAGTTTGTATGTTTCAAGTATGAAATAATATGATTTTTATAAGTTGAAACTATTTTGTTAAGTAAATAAATAAGACTATTTTGAATTATACTAATATGAAATTTAGTTTTGAAATGTTTTGGATAAAAATTAGTCTTCAAATGTTTGAGAAAATTTTGGTTTTAAATGTTTTAACTTAGTAACATCTTTATAAAACTATTTATTTAACAAGTTGGAATAGATACATAAGTTGTACGTACGTTGTTTTATTCGCATAATTAATTTGATCCAAGTTTGAGTACACAAGTTCGAGGTGAATTACACCATTTCGTGTTAGAATTTTTCATTTGATTCTTGATGGCGAACATTTGATATGGATTTTGGGCTTGATTCTAGAATTCTCTATCATAGTATATGGCTATGCAAGGAGACTGATGGCTTCTAGTCAAAAAACCATATCGAAGTCCGCATTAGGGAAGTCGAATGGACAATACTAGTTTGAAAGCGAACTTGTGTAATCAAGCGAGCGATCGAATGTAATGTTGCGAAATAATGACATATGTAAGTAATAATGAAGTAAAATTTGAGATATATGAAATTATGAAATTTAGTTTTGAAATATAGTATATTTAAGCCTTGAAACAAATTTAAGATTTAATGGTTTATTCTGTAAATCAAATCTATATTTGAAATTGATAATATTTGAAATGGTTTTGTTGGAAAACTAAATTGAAACTGATGGTTTGAATTGAATTAAAATTGGAAATTTTAGATTTTGGTTTAATTGAAAAAAAAATTGAAATGTAAAGAATTAAGGGCATGTTTCATGATTTCAAATGCATGATTTCTAAATGTTATGATTTTCAAAGTGTAATGATTTCAAGTATTTTAGTTTCGAAAGATTCATAACTTTGAAAGTATTATGACTTTTGAAGTGAATACATGTTTGAAATAGAAATGGATTTATTTGACATAAATTTTGTTGATTTGGAAATTTGGATTATTTTCTAAACCTATTGTTTTAAGAAATTTTGAAACTGAATATGTATAACTTGAAAGAAATGATTTGGTGACATCATATATGATTTTAAAATTTATTTGATATCGAAATGGTTTGAAAATTAGAACCTTGTTTTATTAAATACTTGATTTGGGAGCTATCGAACTTATATAAAAATGATTTGTATAAGTAAACTATTGAATTGGTACTGTTGATTTGAAAGGGTACCCAATTTTGAAAAGTGAAGTCTTATATAATCGAAATCTATATAAGTGTGATTTGATATACTAGTATTTTGAAAAGTATTTGATTTGAAATGAAATCTTATATAAAATGGACTTTATATAAGTATGATATTTGAAAGTGATTTTGAAAGGTACTATATGATACATATTTTCGAAGTAAAGATATGGAAAGTGCCTTCTGCTTGATATCCGCTTTGTGGCCACACTGTGGATTCATTCTATCGATATTATTCTCTCTCTTTGATTTGGGTTTTCCGGATATGATACTCGAGTGTCCATCGAATTCCATGGCGATCTCCATGGTCTTATGATCGCGACTGCATAGCGCAACTGCCTGGCTGAGCTGGCCTAGGGGTACGGATTGTTTCCTGGGGGATCCAGGCGTAACCATTGTGTATCCTACACTCTATGTAGGTCGCATTAGTAGCGCAAATGCCTGGCTGAGATGGCCTGGGGGTACGGATTGTTTCCTGGGGGATCCAGACGTAACCATTGTGTATCCTACATTCTACTCGTCATCATGGCGTAACTCGCAGGGCTGAGAAAGCTTACGGATACGGATTGTTTCCTGGGGGATCCAGGCGTAATCATTGTGTATCTGCGATCCATGGTTAGACAACTGTTTCGGTTTGGTTGATTTGTTTGGATTGTACTTTCCATATCTGTTTTTTTTAAAAAGAGTTTTCTAGTATTTTCATTGGGTGTTGAAACAAGTCTACTAAGTACCTGGAGAAGTCTAGCTTTGCGCCTGATCAACGCACTGCCGGAATCTACAGGAATGAGGATAAACTTGTTAAGACATCGAGTTGTAAAAGTATTTTGATAAAGTATTATATAAAGAATATTTTGATCAGTTATTTTCCCTTCTAAAAATTTAAAATGTTTTAAATATTGTTTACTTTGAACCATCAGATTTGAATCAAATGACTATTCATCATACTAAAAAAAAATATTATTAAATTGAAATGTATAATGGTTCATCCTTGTCTTTCAACCTGCTTTACCTCCTAGCTATCTTTTTTTTCCTACCTTCTTTCGGGGATGTATTCCAACCTATTGCTCTTTCTTGTTGTTTCTCTGCTTCCTTCCTTTTCGAGGACGAAAAGATTTGAGTGGGGGAGAGTGTAACAACCCTAGAATTTTGACTATATATTTAAATTTGACTTTATTTCATTTTTAAATTATTTTAAATTTGTTTTATTTGTGTGATATCATTTCTAAACATTTTTAAAATGATAATATACTTTTTCCGAAATTTACTACATTTATTTCCTATTTTTAAAGGTTGTTTTCTAATTTTCTGCCATTTGCTTCATTTTAAATTTCTTTATTTTATTTTAAATTTGTTTTATTTGTGAAAATTCATCTCTAAATATTTTTAAAATAATAATAGAATTTTTTCAAAAATTACTGTGTTGATTTCCTATTTTTTTAGGGCTATTTTCCCATTTTCTGCTATTTTCTGCATTAAAATTTTATATTTAAATTAAATTTTAAATATTTATTTTTTGAATATATTTGTATTTTATGTTATTATTTATGTTTAAAAATACTTTACAAGCTTATATGAATTTTCTAAAAATTATTTCGTTTAACTTCAAATTTTGCTTGTCTAGTTCACTGTTTTAACTATTTTCCTTAATTTTACTTTACATAATTGATAAATATTATATATATTTATATATTTGTTAAAAATTTCGAAATCTTATATGATATTATTGTTATTTAAGCTACATAAATTTATATAAATAATAAAAGGTAAATTGAAAGGGTTTGCGACCTTTTGTTTCCTATGGCTTTTGATTTTCCCACCTTTTCACATTTTAACTTACTTTTGCCATCAATTAGCCATAACTACTCACATAATTCAGCTGCCTACCTCCATTCTTCATTCACGTACATCTTTTTCCTCCTTCCTGAAAAAAATTTCGGCCTCCTCTTGATTGAGAAGTTTGGTAAAATTCTATTTCCTTTTATCTTCTTTTGTTCACGTATGTTGATTTTTCTAGTTTGATTTCGCACTTGCTTCACTTCATGTAGGTTCAACCATGCCACCTTGCTGCCTAGCTGCCTCCACCACCTGATGACACACCACTAGCACCTCCTCCTCACCAGCCACCCAAGCCATGAACCCCCTTGGTGATGCATATTTGCAAAAGTTTCAAAACACCCTTCATATTGACCTCGCCGAGCACTAGCTTCCACATCCACCACTTCCACCAACCATGGCCGCCCCTACTCCACCACCACCACCTCCAGCACCTCCAGCAACCACAGCCACACCACCACAGTGGACCCCACTCCTCTGGCCATGACACCTAGGGCCTTGGCCGAGCCCAATTCATGGCCCAAAACCCATTTGTATGCATGATTTTGTGTTCTTGCCTTCACCCACCTTTACGCCATCACTCAAACTCATGTTAGGCCGTCCTTAGCAACCCAGACCTGACCCTAAATCATTGTCTTAGACCTGTACTCTATCTCTGGCCGAGCCTATGAGATGTCGGAAGCAAGTGCAAAGCATTTCAGCTTTGTTTTATGAAGTTATTTCTAGCATCGTTTATCGTATTTTTGGTCTGAAACCTTATAACTGTTATATTGTTTGTTTGATGTGTATTCAAGGGAATTAATCCTTGGATCCTCCATTTCGTATCTGTATCGTGCTTTTGTGCTTGTGTAGATCCCGTTGTGCAATTCTTCGTTGTGTCATCAGCTCAAAACAGCGAGTAAATCTCACCAGACTAATATGTACTTATATAGTGATAAACTGACATCACCTGAATCTGTAAATGCATATCATCCTGTTATAACTGCTATATTATATTCATATGAAGTTCACACCTATATTTACACTTGTTATACCATATGTTACTGTTATTTCATGCTATTCTGTTATTTTCATCAGTTTATCACACTGCAAGTTCCCTGTAGACTAGAATCACTATGGGTTGAAATGATACATACCCGAACGGAATTTAGAATAGGAGAAAATCGTTATGGGCTGAAATTATAGGCCTGAATGATTTTCAATTATTTTCTTTTACTTGGGATTGCGGGTTTGAATTGATCAAACCCGGTTTTCTTTGTAAATTACGGGTTGAAATGATATATTACCCGTATCACTTCATCTAGGCTTGAAGAAATACAGACCCGTTGTTAAAATATGTTTTTCTAAAAATTTTAAATTATTTTAGAAATGTAAATATTATAATATTTCGATTAGATTTGATTAAAAATGATTTTTGTAAAGCATTATTGATTTTTTTGAAAATTTATAAGTGAAATAAATAAATGGTAAAGTTAGAAAATCTGAAATGTAAGTTATTTTGGAAATTAGAATTTGGTGATAAATGGAATTTAAATTAAATATGAAAATATGACAAATTTATGATATTTTGAATTAAATGAATTTAAAATGATTTTATAATATATTAATGATTTTTGAATAAAGTTAAAATGTGAAATGAATGAATATTTAGGTTGAAATTTGGAAATATAACTAAAATTGGAAATTTGTGAATTTGGCTTAAAAGTGAATTTTATGTTAAGTAAATAAAAATGAAACTAAGTTATATTTGAAAATTTTAAACTTAAATGTTAAGATAAATTTAATTAAATGAATTTAAATAATGTTGGAATTTAATAAGTGAATTATTATTAAATTTTGATTTTTGAATGGAGATTTAACTTTATAAAATCATGAATATAAGGGTATTTGAATGACTGTTTTAAAAGTGAAATTATATGATTTTATAAGCTAAAAATGATTTAAATAAAAAATATAATTGTTTGTGAAATGATATTGAATACTTGAAGTTAATTAACTGCATTTCTGAAATGCTATTAATTCTAATGTAAATGATAATACTGCATTTGTAAATGCTGCAGTTGATAATAATGAACCAAATGGCTAAGTTTAATTTAAGTTTATTATAGCATTTTGTAAATGCTATAGTTGTTGAATTTAACTAAGTTTTATTTGAAACTAATGTAGCCCTATTACAGCATTTTAAATGCTATCTTTTGTTAAATTGAACTATTTTGAATGTAACTTTCCGTAGCAATTTCTAAATGCTGCGAAAGTTGAATTTTCATCTGTTTTAATAAATTAAGTTAATAAATGAATTTTTGAAAGACTAAAATTTTGTAAATTTAATAATTTAATTATAAATATAATAACTTCATTTTTATGATTTAAAATGAAGTAATTTGTTTTGAAATATAAACTATTTTGAAATGTGTTTTGTAATGGTATTTAAATTAAATAAAAATGAATGTGGTTTGGAAGATATTATATTTTTGATATTTTGAAATGGATTTTGAATGATATTGAATTTTGAAATGACATTTGAGTTTGAAGTATAAAATACCATTTTGAAATTTTAACCACGGGATGTAAAATTTATAGTTTAACTGATTCTTAAAGGATGGGCGATCCCAAAGATCCTTTAAGTTATTGTGCATTTCTACTACAGTTCACTTGAGTTAGTTTACATTATATAAGTATATATTGTCCTGACTCGAGTGTTTTGTGTTTTACTTTACGCTCGGGTCAGCCTGAGTATTTACAGCTTAGCTTTGGATTTCTTTCTGGAGCTTGGAATTGCTGGAGATTCTGCTTGTCTAGTTATCTATCCCTTCAGTTTCAGTTGTTCTATTTCAGCTTTGGTATTGATAAACTGCTATGTAATTGAGATTTCTATTGTATATGTTTTTCAGACTGATATTATGTATTATGTTTTGAGGGTTTGTTATAGTAGCTTCATGAACTACTTTGGTATTTTAATTTCCGCTGCGAGTTATTTTGATATTTCTGTGTCTGTGATTCTGTGATTGTATTTCATTTGCTCCAATTTTTTTTACAACGCGTTATTTTGAGGAATTCAAGTCCGACATGTGCGGATGCGAATGGCTGAAAATATCGGGTTGTTACAGACATGACTCTAAGTCATCTAGGTTTTGGATCTGTGATATTATATGTCATAATGTTCTGACTGTAATGACCTGGTATTTTGAATCCTTTAAATCGACAATCATCCACTCATGTCAGACTTGAATTGCTCAAAAAAACAGATTGTTTATTTATATTTAGCAAAATTCAACATATACAGTAAATAAAATCAATCACCGAATCACAGACACAAAGAAATTTAACAATAAGCAGCATAAAAGATAAATAGTAGTTCATGAAGCTACTTTATAAACAATAGAGTTTGAAATAAAATACAATAGAATATCTCAAATACAATGTCGTCTCGAATACAAATAGATGACAAGTCTGAACAAAACAACTGGAAAAGCCGAATAGATAAGACAGATCTTCAAGCAAAGCTCCAATCTCCAAAGGTGAGTCTCAAATGCTATGTGTAACGACGAGCCTTTTTAGACGGTTTAAATCGATGATAAATCACACACACTAGACTCAAACCATTAGAAAGGGTAGGTTGTTATGGGGATGAACAAATATAATAATCAAATAAACAGTTCATGAAGCTGTTTTACAAATAACGTTTGATTATAGTTATTCAATACAGAATCAGAGTTATAGACAACCAGAATAAATGAATAAATGTAGCAGAACGACATGATGCAGTGGAATAAATATAATAAATAATAATAGTACGAAATCTTCATCTTCGTCCTTTAGAGATAAGGTCTTCAATCCTGAAATGCTCAAGCTGACCCGAGCGAATTGAAAAGATAAAACACTCGAGTCACAACTAAAAGATCTTATGTAAGTGTGATGACACAGAATATTTTGATATTTGAAATTAGAATATTAAATTTATTTTAAATATTTGAAAGTTAGTTTAAATTGAATTTCAAATATCACTATTTATTTGGATAATTAAATTAATGGATTAAACAATTGAAAACTAGGTAAAATATGGAATCTGGAATTTAAAAGCATGTTAAAAATATTTCAATGGCTTAGAAAATTTATATTGGTAATACTGAAGGTAATAGAACTTTTAAAATTGAATTTGAAAGTGATTTGTTCAGTTTTGAATTTATATCGTTTAAATCGACATTTAAAAATAGCCTTCCAAGGAACAGTCTCGAATTTCGACGAAACCAGTTCCATTGGATCCGCAATAGTGTATTATTATCGGATTTCAATTTTCGTAGTGTTTGGAGTTGTCGTGGGGTCATATGATATATAAACGTGCTGAAGTTTATATTGAAAATTCAATATAATAACTGGTCCAAAAAGCTATCTTCTCCATACGATCAATTAGGACTCAAAACCTTTTCCATTGCGCTCGAAATAAGAGTATAACATTATAAACGCCTAGCGGCACGCCTCGATAGGAGATCGAGATTTTTAGCTCGATTTCAATACGTTTGAAATTCAAATTTAAATTAAAATTGTATATGGTGACCAGTCAAAAACTATAACTTGGGATTCAACACATTGCTTGCCTTTTTAAGCACGTGTTCTCCTTGAAGACACGCGTCTTCGTTTTAAAAAAACAATAAATAAAATAAGAAAGGGAATCAAACCCCTTCTCCACTTTCTAATAATCGAACTAGCAGAAGAAAATCATATATGGCCAAAATCAAAAAAAAATTAGGGTCGTTCGATTTCTTTTAAATTGGAAACAAGATAACCTTGTTCCTCAATCATCTCATTCTCATTCAAGAAAATGGCGGAACCCATTTTCAAATCGAATTCGCTGTTTAAAAAAATGAATGAAGCTGCATGCGATATCATCGGCGTCACGATGGATCTGTGTTCGAATTCGTTTTCGACATGAAGGGAGGTCGCATTCTCGATTCGAGAATAGGTCACGGCGGCTTGAATCGCTCGAGGGGGAAGGATCTCGACCTAGATGTGATCACGATGGTGGTGTGGTGTCGTGTGGTTGATCGACTTCAAGTAGGTCTCGGTTTTGAGCATCGCGAGTGGCTCGCGATCAATTGGGAAGTTCGCGATGAACTTCGCGGTTCGAGGTGACTGGGAACTTCGGCAAGTTCATCCTGAATTTGTGAGGTATATTTGTAGTTTACCTTTTTTTTCCAATTTAATGTTATATGTGTAGAAATATTTTTACAGAATTTTTTTTAGTAACTATAGGTTTTATAAACAAATTTATTATCTTCAAAATTTTAGATATTTATATATATATATATGCAGTAAAACAGATTTCTATTATTATTAAAAAAATAAAAATAAAAAGGAGTTAGAATTTAAAGTGTATATAGATTATTTTCTTAGTTTATGCAGTTTCAAAGAAAATAAATTAAATAGATATACATATATAATTATTTTAAGTTACTAGTTTAATTTAAAAATAATGCTTTATGGAGATTAGTTTGTTTAATAAACTTGTTTAATTACTTTAGTCGCTAAAAATATTTTATTGAAAGAAAATTTGTTTAAAAATAAATTGTGGGTTTAAATCCAAATTATTAGCTAAATTAAATGAATAAATAGTAATTAACAGTTTGATTAATTCAAATATTAATAAACCTTATAATGTTGTTACAAGGTCAAGAATCGTGAAGAAACAAGCCGGTTTGGAATGGGATTGCAAATCAAAACAAAGGTGAGTTAATCTCATTTATTTGGATTACCGGTTAGTTTAAATAGTTAAAATTTATTATTGGATTAATTACTTGAATTGATGTTTTATTATCAGTCTAGAAATGGTATATTATATATAGTGGTATATATACATTGGAGTGATTGATTCCCACATTGTATATCGGATGAGACCCTATGTACCCCGCATAATAGCGGATGACCCTTGTACTGCGATATCCCGCTTTGAAGCGGGATTGGTATTTTTATATTGTGCTAACATCTGTGGATGCAGCGAAACAGGTTGGAGGGATCCAACTGGATTCCTCAAAAGTTGAATTTATTTTATATTCAGTAATGTGATTTATGTAATAATCAGTGATGATTTTACGGATTATATTGGGAATTGAAATTATTGAATGTTATGGCTTGGTTGAATATACATTGGTATTTGAGAGAAAGAAAATATATAAGTTTGGATTTTTAAAGAAAATAAAAAGGGATTAAAAAATATATAGTGAAATTCGATAAATTAAAGAATGAATTTGGGAAAGGGTAAAAAGTTGATTTTTAAATTCTAATAAATAAATTCTGAGTATGGGAAAGGAGATTTTTGTATAAATGGGAATAAATGAATTTTAAAACTTAAGTGATATTATTTAAAGAAATAAAGGATTTGTTTTTAAATTCAAGGTTTAAAATAATTTGGGAGAGATAAGAAGAATTTTAGGAAAAAGTATAAAAATGGTATTTTCAGTTTAAATAAGATTTTTAAATCATAATAAAAGGATGAATCTAAATTAATGTGTTTGAAATAAATTAGAGAAGTAAAGGAATTTATTTTAAAATGGAGTAAACTTTGGAGATCGATTTGGAAATTGATTTAGTGTTTGGAACTATGTTTTAAAAGAAGAATGAAACTATGGAATTTACAAATCGGGTTTATAAAGTGAAATAAGATATCGGTGGATATTTGGAGGTATAAATTCACGGTCGGAATTTATAAAGGAATGGGTAATTTGTTTAAAAATAAATAATGGTTTATTTTCAATGGTGTGAAAAGGAAATTGTATTTCCTTGAAAAACCGAGTATATTTTCAAAGAAAGATTTCCAAGTATAAGTTAGAGGTTTTAAGGTGGTTTTAAAAGAATGTTTTAGAGATATTTTATTATTATAAATTGTTTTAGAATTTTAAAGTAGATATTTGTTTAAATTAATTATAGTAGTAATTATTTTAAAGGTTTAACTATTATTATGATTTAAAAGATAATTATTTAATATTTATACCTTATAGAATTACTTTTACTTTAAATTAGTTTTAGCTCAAGTTTTATATAATAAATTGTTATAAGATTTCATAACTAGTATTTTAAGTAGTTCTAACTAGTTTTTATTTTAAATGTTTTAAAAAGTGTGTGTGTGTATGTATGTATATATATATATATATATATATATATATATATTGGGATAATTGATTTAAATTATTTTAAAATCTAAAGTATTAAGACTTGGTGGTTTTCAGTGGAAATAGAGCAATTGGGTGGAAATTTATTCTGAGAGAGAAAGAGTGATTTGAAAACTGTTTTCAAAGGATTGAAGTGTAGAAAATATCTTGCGATGATATTTTGAAATAATTTGGAAAATTATTAAGGCCTTATGGTTGTTTGTGGATGTTATTTGATAGTTAAATAACCGACTATCAAAATTGGACAATGCGCTGATCATTTCGAAGAGACCGGGATCGAGATTAATTTTTCGAAAACCACTTCGATCCGGTTTGAACATTTTCATGAGGAAGACAAGAGCTTGGGGGTGATTCCAAAATGGATGTAGTATGAGTAATGCCTTCGGTTCCGTTCGGACCCGGAACGGACTTGTCTGGATGAATGCTATCAGAACATCGTCAGGAGGATGATGGGCATTCTAAGTAAATGTGTGCTAAAACGATAACACATAGCCTCGAGCCTCATCAACCAGGAATGGCTAAAACAGGGGAGGTGCATGCAAGGCTAAATGGCTAGCAACCAAGCAGGGTAAGGTCATCCCTGTCTAGATGTCCCTTTTTATTCGGCTGTGTGGGCGGTTGCTGATCCCAACCGCGGGGTGATCTTATTCGGATTATCCAGTAAGGGGTAGCTCCGGTCTTGTGTTGCAGAGGATCAGGTTGGATCCTTGGTACGGTGATCTAGACCGGGTACTGTGACTGGTGGTACCCCAGTAGCCCTGCCATTGTGTGGAATCCAATCTCCAATAAGCGCCTTTACGGTTTTGATTGTGCCTAACTATGCTGAAACGTGCGATGCAAGCATTGCAGCTAGATTCTATTTTAATTTCTATAGACACTATTATAATATCTGACGGATTTGATAAAAAAATTTGGTTATCGTAAGATAAAAACCCGGCATGTTTATTTATGGCGTGGTCTTATGAGATACCTTTGATTTCAAAGGATTCTGGAAACTTCAATAATCCAATTGGGTGTGTTTTCTCACTCTGATTTTCCAGACTGACTCGGGTGTTATTTCGCTATAATGCTCGGGTCAGACTGAGTATTATAGGAGAAAGGATGGGATGCTGCGGAGCTCAGGAGACGAGCTGGATGGCGAGACGTATCACACGTATTTGATGAATATTCCGTTGTGCATGTTTAACTACATAGTCAGTTTTGTGAGGACAGGTTATGATAACTGTCCAGTTGCATGCTATGAATTTTTTTGTACTCTAATGATGTAATGTATAAACAGATATAGTTCTTTTTGTTTAAAGATGAGTCATTTATTTATTATATATTGTTCCGCTGTGTTTGTGAGATTCTGATGTTGTGTCTATTTCTTCTTCTTTCCCTTAGCAGTCTATCTTTTTCGGCACTCGATCGTCGACATGTTATACAGTGGTATATTTATGTCAATTTTCGAGGGTCGAGAAGGGCAGGTTGTCACAGTGGTATCAGAGTTGAAGGTTAAGCGAGAACCTTGACTCTGGTGGGGATTACTCATTTGAAATAGTGTTCAGTAGTACTCTAGAATGAGTTTGAGTGTATTAATAGATATGAGCGCGTATTTGTTAGTGGATATAAAAATTGTTTTTTATATTGTGTTGACTTATCGGTCGAGTGTTTATGGATTTCGGTCGATATATGGGATGCCATGTCATCGATAGGAGTTTCTAAGCTCTTAAACAAGATAAACCGATACGTTATTGTTTTAAAATAGGATAAATGAAATAATTTTACCCAATTATTTTTGTATATAAAAGAAATAATTTTCCGTAAATTATTGTAGTTATATATGGTTGCTTGATGTTAAGAAGTGATAATATTAAATTATTATCATTGTTGTATGGAAACTGAACTAGAAATTAAAATTATAACCAAAGGTTAAGGAATAAATTTATATAACAAAATGGGATTTGTAAATGTAAATTATAAATATGGTTTATAATTGGAAATGAAACAAAAATCCCAGAGTAATTTTGAATATGGATTGAAAGGATTTGGGATTTGAAAGAAATTTAATTCCTTTTGAGTTTGGAAATGATTTTTTAATATTTTTGGAGGAATAATAAGGGTATTATTCAGAAATATTTTTGAGTTGGATTTGAATTCAGGTAAGATTTGGAATTTAAAAATATTTCTAAAGGGTTTTTAAAGAGATAAAGCACTGAACTCTTTCCGATCGTTGGAAAATAATTTCAATGCGACATCATCGACATTCATTTTTGAGTTTCCAAGAGAGGGATTGCTACCTGGATGTTTTGGATTGATGTTTTTTTGTAAAATTGGGGTTAGATTTTGAAAATGCAAAGGAATAGTTTGATTTGGATATATATGTTTTCAAAATTAATTTTGAATGGTTTAAACGCTGGAAGTTTAATTAAAAATGTTTACAGAATATAAATGGGTTTGATAACTTATAAATTTGAAATACGTTGAAATGAAATTCAACTTGAAAGGAGTTAAATTAAAATAAGCGTGAAAACAAAATAAGTCAGAAAGGAAAACCAATTAAGAAAAGAAAATCAAAGGAGATAAGTGAATGGAATGAAAATAAGTGCGAAAAACTTATAGAAGTTTAAAATTGAATTTATTTGGAATGTAATGTATCTTGTTAGTAAAAGTGAATTTGAGGAAGATTCTAAGTATACTAAATGGAATGGTTATTGAAATAAAAATTTATTAGTGGAAATAAATTTGTGAATGAACAAATTAATTTACATTTGTAAGTAAATGGAACTTAAACTAAATACTCGAATTCAATTTAAATTGGGATAAGTAAATAAAGTTGAAGAATTGGTTCGAGGTAGACTAAAGGTAAATAAGGTTTGGAAATAAAAATTATTTGAAACTTAAAATAAATTAATAAGTGGAACTTATTAAAGAAATGACAAATTAAATATGGTTTGAAATGAATTGAATTCAATATTTAAAAATAAAAGGTGAATTGAATTCAGAAAGGGAATTGGAATTTCGGTTAAATGATATTAGATGTGAAAGCTTAAGTGGTGTAGTTATAGTAGTTATAACAAGTATATAAAATCTTCATAGTGACTTAAGAAATGGTTAAATTCTTAAGTAAATTTGGAATCGAAAAATATTCTAAGTTAATAAATGAAGGTTTAATAAGGATGTGTGAAATGATAATTGTGAATAAGTGAATAGAAATCAAAATAAATGTGAATAAAAGAGAATTGATATAGCTAATGATCAATTAGGGAAAAATAAGTAGGATGTACGTATATTATTTTATTCGCATAGCGATTCGATCCAGATTCAAGCACAGAATTTTGATATAGTCATATCGATCTGAGTTAGGATTTTTCACTCGATTTTCGACGGCGAACCCTGGATATGGATTTTTGATTGATTCTGGAAATTCTCTATCATAGTTTACGGCTATGCAAGGAGAATGACGGGTTCTGATCAAGAAATCAAATCTGAATCCGCACTAGGAAGTCAGATGGACGATACTAGTTTGGAAGTGAAATTGTGTGATCGAGTGAGCGATCAGATTTGATATTGTGCACGAATGATATAAAACATCGTATGGGCTTGAATGAAGTAAATATTGAAACTTTTGTGAAAGAATGAATAAACTGATTTTTAATTCTGTAATTGGATATTATTGCTTAGTAGGAGATACAGATGTTTTAAAAGCAAAGGAAAATAGGGATTTTTGATTTCAGAAGAGAAATGAAATTGCTCGACAAAAAGGTATGTATTTAAATTTCTGTATGCAATTTGATGATTTTCTGGTCTAGGCACTTGGCCTTTTGTTTTCTTTTGAAATCTGGGGTCCGTAGAGGCATTTTGTACTCGTACCGATCTAACCGCGCAAAGGAGACGCTAACGAAATTTTTCGAAAATTTAGAGAGTTGGAAAATTTTAAGAAAAATTTGAATTTGAATTATTATTTGAATGGTTGAATAAGTAATGTTGTTTGGAAACTATGGAGGAGTTTGGAAAGTTAGTAAGGGTGTTAGTGTGACTTTAATAAAAAGATTATTTTGGGGAGTCACTGAAAACTGTTTGATTTTGGGAAGAAAGATTTACGAGTTATGGAACATTCCTCTAAACTTATAATTTCGGGGATGAAATTCTTTTAAGGGGAGAGGAATGTGACGATCCAGAATTTTTGGATATTTGAAATTAGAATTTTTAATTAATTTTAAATATTTGAAAGTTAGTTTAACTAGAATTTCAAATATCACTATTTATTTGGATAATTAAATTAATGGATTAAACAATTGAAAACTAGGTAAATATGGAATCTGGAATTTAAAAGCTTGTTAAAAATATTTCAATGGCTTACAAAATTTATATTGGTAATACTGAAGGTAATAGAACTTTTAAAACAGAATTTGAAAGTGATTTGTTCAGTTTTGAATTTATATCGTTTAAATCGACATTTAAAAATAGACTTCTGAGGCATAATCTCAGAATTCGACGAAACCAGTTCCATTGGATCCGTAATAGTGTATTATTATCGGATTTAAATTTTGTAGTGTTTGGATTTGTTGTGGGGTCATACGATATATAAACGTGCTGAAATTTATATCGAAAATTCAATATAATAACTGGTCCAAAAAGCTATCTTCTCCATACGATCGAGTTAGGACTCGAAACCTTTTGCATTGCGTTCAGAATAGGAGTATAACATTATAAATTCCTAGCGGCACACCTCGATAGGAGATCGAGATTTTTAGCTCGATTTCAATACGTTTGAAATTCAAATTAAAATTAAAATTGTATATGGTGACCCATCAAAAACTGTAGCTTGTGATTCAACACATTGCTTGCCTTTTCAAGCACGTGTTCTCCTTGAAGACACGCGTCTTCGCTTTAAAAAAATAATAAATAAAATAAGAAAGGGAACCGAACATCTTCTCCATTTTCTAATAATCGAACGCAGAAGAATATCATATATGGCCGAAATAAAAAATTAGGGTCGTTCGATTTCTTTTAAATTGGAAACAAGACAACCTCGTTCCTCAATCATCTCGTTCCCACTCAAGAAAATGGCGGAACCCATTTTCGAATTGAATTCACTGTTTAAAAAAAAATAAGGATGAAGCTGCATGCAAAATCATCAAGTTACGATGGATCTGCGTTCGAATTCGTTTTCGACAAGAGAGGAGGTCGCATTCTCGATTTGAGAATAGATCGTGGTGGCTTGATTCGCTTGGAGGCGGGGGAGGGGGAAGGATCTCGACCTAGATGTGATCACAATGGTGGTGTGGTGTCGTGTGGTTGATCGACTTCGGGAAGGGCTCGGCTTTGAGCATCGGGAGTGGCTAGCTATCAATTGGGAAGTTCGCGACGAACTTCGCTATTCGAGGTGACTGAGAACTTCGGCGAGTTCATCCTAAGTCTGTGAGGTACATTTGTAGTTTACCATTTTTTCTAATTTAATGTTTATATGTGTAGAAATATTTTTACAGAATTTTTTTTAGCAACAGTAGGTTTTATAAACAAATTCATTATCTTGAAAATTTTGGATATTTATATATATATATACATATATATGCAGTAAAACAGATTTATGTTATTATTAAAAATAAATAAATAAATAGAAATAAAAAAGGAGTCAGATTTTAAAAGTGTATATAGACTATTTTCTTAGTTTATGAAGTTTCAAAGTAAAATAAATTAAATAAATATACATATATAACTATTTTAAGCTACTAGTTTAATTTAAAAATAATGCTTTATGGAGATTAATTTGTTTAATAAACTTGTTTAATTACTTTAGTCACCAAAAATATTTTATTGAAAGAAAATTTGTTTAAAAATAAATTATGGGTTTAAATCCAAATTATTAGCTAAATTAAATGAATAAATAGTAATTAATTGTTTGACTAATTCAAATATTAATTAACCATATAATGTTGTTACAAGGTCAAGAATCATGAAGAAACAAGCTAGTTTGGAATGGGATTGCAAATCAAAACAAAGTTGGGTTAATCTCACTCATTTGGACTACCGGTTAGTTTGAATAGTTAAAAATTAAATTATTGGATTGATTGCTTGAATTGATATTTTATTATCAGTCTGGACGTGGTATAATATATATAGTAGTGTGTATATATATTGGAGTGATTGATTCCACATTATATAGCGGATGAGACCCTATGCGCCCTACATAATAGCGGATGACCCTTATACCGCGATATCCCGCCTTGAAGTGAGATTGGTATTTTTATATTGTGCTAACATCTGTGGATACAGGGAAACAGGTTGCAGGGATCCAACTGGATTCCTCAAAAGTTGAATTTATTTTATATTCAGTAATGTGATTTATGTAATAATCAGTTATGATTTAATTGATTATATATATTAGGAATTGAAATTATTGAATGTTATAGCCTGGTTGAATATATATTGGTATTTGAGAGAATGAAAATATATAAGTTTGGATTTTTAAAGAAAATAAAAAGTGATATTTTTAAGTAAAATAAATATAGTGAAATTGGATAAATAGAAGAACGAATTGGGGAAAGGATAAAAGGTTGATTTTTAAATTCTAATAAATAAATTCTGAGTATGGGAAAGGGGATTTTTGAATAAATGGGAATAAATGAATTTTCAAACTTAAGTGATATTATTTAAAGAAATAAAGGATTTGTTTTTAAATTCAAGGTTTTAAAAATAATTTGGGAGAGATAAGAAGAATTTCGGGAAAAAGTATGAAATTGGTATCTTCAGTTTAAATAAGATGTTTAAATCATAATAAAAGGATGAATCTAAATTAATGGATTTGAAATAAATTGTAGAAGAAAAGGAATTTATTTTAAAATGGAGTAAACTTTGGAGATCGATTTGGAAATTGATTTAGTGTTTGGAACCGTGTTTAAAAATAAATAAAAGGAAAGTGTATTTCCCTAAAAAACCGAGTATATTTTCAAAGAAAGATTTCCAAGTATAAATTAGAGGTTTTAAAGTGGTTTTAAAAGAATGTTTTAGAGAAATTTTATTATTATAAATTGTTTTAGAATTTTAAAGTAGATATTTATTTAAATTAATTATAGTAGTAATTATTTTAAAGCTTTAACTAGTATTATGATTTAAAAGATAATTATTTATTATTTATACCTTATAGAATATCTTCTACTTTAAATTAGTTTTAGCTTAAGCTTTACATAAGAAATTGTTATAAGATTTCATAACTAGTATTTTAAATAAACTATTTTAAGTAGTTTTTATTTTAAATGTTTTAAAGTGTATATATATTTTTGGACAAAGTGATTTAAATTATTTTAAAATCTAAAGTATAAGACTTGGTGGTTTTCAGTGGAAATTGAGAAATTGGGTGGAAATTTATTCCGCGAGAGAAAGAGTGATTTGAAAACTGTTTTCAAAGGATTGAAGTGTAGAAAATATCTTGCGATGATATTTTGAAATAATTTGGAAAATTATTAAGGCTTGATGGTTGTTTGTGGATGTTATTTGATAGTTAAATAACCGACTATCAAAATTGGCCAATGTGCTGATCGTTTCGAAGAGACCGGATCGGGATTAATTTCTCGAAAACCACTTCGATCCGGTTTGAACGCTTTCGTGAGGAAGACAATATCTTGGAGTCGAAGATGGAGCAGTGAAGTGCAAGGGCTAACCGCTAATAATCCTGAGGGTGATTCCAAAATGGATGTAGCAGGAGTAGTGCCTTCGGTTCCGTTCGAACCCGGAACAGACTTGTATGGATGAATGCTAACAGAAATCGTCTGGAGGACGATGAGCATTCTAAGTAAATGTGTGCTAAAATGGTAACGCATAGCCTCGAGCCTCATCAACCAGGAATGGCTAAAATAGAGGAGGTGCACACAAGGCTAAGTGGCTAGCAACCAATTAGGGTAAGGTCATCCCTATCTAGATGTCCCTTTTTATTTGGCTGGGTGGGCGGTTACTGATCCCAACCACAAGGCGATCTTATTCGAACTATCTAGTAAGGGGTAGTTCTGGTCTTGTGTTGCAGGGGATCAGGGTGGGTCCTCAGTATGGTGATCTAGACCTCGTATTATGACTGGAGATACCCCAATAGCCCTGTCATTATATGGAATCCAATCTCCAATAAGCACCTGTACGGTTTTGATTGTGACCAACTATGCTGAAACATGAGATGCAAGCATTTCAGCTAGATTCTATTTTACTTTCTATAGACACTATTATAATCTGACGGGTTTGATAAAAATGTTTTGGTTATCGTAAGGTAAAAACCCGACATGTTTATTTGTGGCGTGGTCTTACGAGATACCTTTGATTTCAAAGGATTTTGGAAACTTTAATAATCCATTGAATGTGTTTTCTCACTCTAGTTTTCTAGACTGACTCGGGTGTTATTTCGCTATAATGCTCGGGTCAGACCGAGTATTATAGGATACATGATTTGACGTTGCGGAGCTCAGGAGACGAGTTGGATGGTGAGACGTATCACATGTATTTGATGAATATTGCACTGTGTATGTTTAACTGCATAGTAAGTTTTATGAGGACATGGTAGGATAACTGTCTAGTTGTGTGCTATGAATTTTGTTGTACTCTGATGATGTAATGTATAAACAGATATAGTTCTTTTTGTTTAAAGATTAGTCATTTATCTATTATATATTGTTCTGCTGAATTTGGGAGATTCTGATGTTGTTTCTATTTCTTCTTCACCTCCTTCTTCTTTCCCTCAGCAATATGTCTTTTCCGGCACTCGATCGTCGGCATATTATACAGTGGCGTATTTGTGTCGATTTTCGAGGGTCGAAAAGGGCGGGTTGTCACAGTAAGTTAAACCAATGGTAAATAAATATGAGTGCAACGGCTTCAGAGATATTTATGGGGTTTAACATCTCCTATCCAGTGTCTAACGTGAGTGAAATAACTTAAAAGATGTTCGAGATTTACATCTCCTAAGGATCCATTAAACTATCTACCATGTAGTACAATACGCTATTATAATATGTCTACAGTAAAGTTAAGGTATTAAAATAGCATTAAGGCATTACCCACATTCCTCTTAACACATTTTATATTTTCCAATAGTCTATACAGTACCATACGCTCCTCCGTGAGGTTAACCCAGAGGGCACTCCACAGGTATGGTATAAAACAAACTCGTAGAAGGCGTGATAACGAATGCGACAAGGCACTCGAGGCGATGCCCAGTGTAGATATACCAATTGCGTATCCGGACTGGTGGTAACGCATAGCAGCTACTAACACCCATCTCAGAACACACTCCCAAATCAAAATCAAGGGGTGGCCACCAAATCAATCACAAAGTAATAGAATGGTGTCGAAGAAATGTTCCCGACGGGAGGAATGACATCACTTGTCCTGACGTAGCTCCTGATTTTAGCCACGTCAAGCTGACTCACGGGAGTCAGGGTCACGTAAATACCTCATATAGAATCGTTCGCCAAACCATCCTACTTCATTTCTAGAATCTCCACCACATACACAGTTGTTAAAGTAGTTTTTGGTATTGACAAAGAGTATGACAATATCTAATCCCGGTCTCTTTAGCAACCAAATGCTTATTTCACACCGGATCGTTCTTTTACATTTCCAAAATTGTTTCATAGTTAATATCAAACTATCATGTTCAATTTCAATCATATCACTTTTGGAATCATATTCACTTTCAAAACCATATTCACTTTAAAATCATATTCGCTTTGAAATTTTCGATAACATAGGTTAATTAAATTCTCCTTCCAAAATAATCATTATTTACTCAAATATGTCACTACACAAAAGGTATCAATTCCAAATTCCTCCTTAGGTTGTAAATCATTAAAGAGGATTCAAATGTAGATACTTCAACTTTACACGGTCTGAAATTTGAGAAAGTTTAGATAGTCATAAATAGTTTTAATAGTTTAAACAAATTAAAATAGTTTACATAGTAAAATAGTTTAAATAGATTTAAATTTGATTTTATTAGATTTTATTATTTTAATAGATTAAATAGATTTTATTAGATATAAAATGACTTAAATAGATTAAATATAGGCTAACTAGATTTAAATTATATTAAATAGGTTTAAACAGATTTAAATAATTTTACAATAGATTAAATACATTTGAATTATATTAAATAGATTTAAAATAGATTAAGTAAATTTAGTTAGTTTAAAATAGGTAAATTAGATTAAATTGGATTAAACATGTTGTAATAGATTAAAATAATTTGAAATAGTTTCAATTGATTAAAACAGATTTCAAAATTATATCCAAACATTTCCAATGACTCAATTTCCGATAAATTCAACTGTATTCGACACTTCAACTTTGAAATTCCAATTTCAACATTTATCTTTAGACTTTCGAAATTAATTCAGGTTATATAAATCAAATTTCTATGTCAAAATACTAGTTAAGTGAATTCAAAATCAAAGATTCAGAAATCACTTAATTTAACCAATCAGGTGTCCGTATATAATTTTCTACCCTAGGGTCAAATGATACGGACATTTATCATTTCAATCCGCAATTTAAAATTTTATGGGTATATATCATTTCAAACCGCAATCTCGAATTAAATAAAAATCCATAAAATCACTCGAGTATATCATTTCAAATCATAATGATTTTTCCTAATCTATAGATCATTCGGGTATGTATCATTTCAACTCAAAGGGAACTTGCACTTTATAACAATATAAAATACAATCATCCAGTCATACAATATCAACAATCAAACATCCATCACAATCATCATCCTAATCGATCAATAAACATCACCAAATAACCGATAATCAATATAGGTATTAAATTGACAATTTAATTCAATATTAAATTAAACAATGATTAAATGCAATTAAAGTAAAATTTACCTAGAATGACAATTTAAACATACAAAACATCGATCAATAAATTTCAAATCACCTCATAAATTTAATTTAACTAACATAAGATAGTTTAGTAATTATGAGTGGGTTAAAATACTCACCTTTTGAATTCAAATCGATTGGAAATTCAAAATAAGGTCCAAAATTCAACAGTCTCAGAATTCGTCCAAACTAGCATTATAATGTTCAAAATTTCGATACGGTCGCAATGGAATAAACCGTGCATAAGTTGGACCTCGTATGCAAAAGTTATGTAAATTAGAACATTAAAAATCACAAATTTAAATAAAATAAAATAAAGTGGAAATTAGCCACAAGGGCCTCTTTAGCAAGTGCAATTAGTTTCTAGGACACACAACTGAAATAATTACTTTTAAGGATAAAATGAAAAATAATTAGTTTCTAAGGTCTAAAAACCTATGAAATTATGTCCTTGAAAGTAATTGGACTGCTGACTTTGTCCTTAAAAGTAATTATTCTGCTGACATTGGCCTTGAAATTAATTTTTGTGGATGTGTATCCTAGAAACTAATTGGACTGCAAGGTTTGTCCTTCTAGTGAAATGCCCCTAAAAAAATGTACATCTATACAATGCAGCTACGTCACCTTCTTCCTCTCACGATCACGTTCAAACACGGCACCCCAAACCTCCTTCAGCCGCACTTCAACCGTCCATGGCCACGATCAAGAACCACCATCGGCCAAGCCTCTACCCTCCACGTGCTCCCTATCCTCGCCTCCACCGGCCAGCATAGCCATGAGCCAGCCAAAGCACCGCCGCCGCCACCAAGACCTTAGGGTGTTGAAACCCTAATACTCAAATTCCGGCCACCATACACCAATTCAAGCCGAGCGACCACCAGCATACGACTCCCCACGACGATCTCTACCAAACCCAATAATCAATTTCGCCGATTGGTATCGAAATCAAAAAACCCCAAATTGGCATTAGGGTTTCACGATTTTGTGGCTTTAACCATGATTTCTAGTTGACTAGAGCATCGTTTGCAGAAACAGACACTAGACGCAGATTCGTATGGTTGAGATCTTCGATTTTATAAAAAAATTCGAATTTTTTTGAGGGGTTTGATTTTTCATTTTGATTTTGATTTACAATTTGAATTTGGAATTGCTTTTGGTTTGTTCGCCATTGGAAATAGAGAAGCAAATAGAATTGTACACACAGACAAATGAAATAAGAAAAGTTAGGGTTTATGATGGGTTACAGGCAGATCAAAAATAGAAATGAATGGGCAAGATTGATTTGAAAGTTGAACGATAGATGACCCAAAAAGCCCGTTCTGTCTCTGAAATGAAAATGGGTCATCCCATATAATAAAATAGATGTTTTCGATAATTTTAAACTCAATGGAACAGGTTTCAAGTCCAAATTTCATCGTATGAAGGAGTTAGCTTGAAAATCATCTTATTTCAAATTGATTTCAATTGAATTTAATAAAATTGATTTCTACGCGTTTCGAGCCCATACGATCAAGCGATAAGTCCGATCGTTACGAAACTTGAAATCCTATAATAATTCACCAATACGGATCTGATGAAACTGGTTTCGTAGAAATTCGAGATAATGTCCAAAATAGCTATTTTCACGTTAATTAAATTAATTATTATTAAATTAAATTTATCACATCTTATATTCAAATTAATTAACTAACCATTTTCATCATTTTTGATTACATAAACTTTTGCAATAATTTAAACAAATTTACATATCAAATTCAGTGTTAATTATTCCACTAACTAAAGTGTTCAATTTCAATTGTAATTAAATCCAATTAATTATAATTTAATTCCAATTAATTTCATGAAATTTGGTTTCAATCTTTTCACTAAATCAATTATTATTCTATAGACATAGTTAACATTTTATATCTTACTTCACTAATATGCTATAATTCCATTTTTTATTTGTATTAACTACTATATTTCAATTACATTGAAATTTTTTGATTATTCACATTAATTAAAATTTTAAATCCCAATTAATTTATTTATCTTGGTTTCTTTCTTTTATTAAATCAATTATCCCCTTATGAATATAATTAACATTTCTATTCATTTTATTACGTTCATAAATTGGCAGTTATTGCCTTAACTCACATTAATATAACACTTATTTACATTTATTTGTAATTGATTAACTAAATTGGTAACAGATAACAATTGTCACCATTTCTACCTTTAGTTACATTTTATTATTTTATTTTCCACAACAAGTGTTATAATTACTACTACAACACTGATATTATTCAATTACAATTTCTTTCACATAATTTCCTTAATTAAACAACATATAGATTATCAATTGCTCTTTTAATCCAATTATCCATTATTACATTACTAAAACTTATTTACAATCTATATCTATTTTAACTCTTTAATCCTTTTAATTAATTGGAATTTCATTTAGAGTAGTTATCAATTTCCTTTAATTAATACTATTACTTTGTATTCCCATTATATTCTTATTATTAAATCAAAAATTTTATTTCTTTCAACATTAAATCTCAAAGAATTATTAAATCTACAATTTTTAATTATTTAAAATTACGGGTCGTTGCACTCTCCCCCACTCAAAACTTTTCTTCCTCGAAAAGGAAAAAGGAAGGGAAAGGAAGAAATTAATCAATCAATATATATTATTCTAAATATTAAATTTATGACAATTAATTTACATAATTAAATAATTTAAATAAAATATATCAATTTATAACGAATAAATCCTTTATATTCAAGTTAACAAAAGTTTAGGAAAACATTTCACAAAATTTTCGAAGTCCTAAATTTGCGAAAAATTTCGATAGAGTCTCCTTTGCATGGAGAGGTCTGAGAGAAATAATAATATTAATAAGTATATAATATATATATATATATCATATTTTCCAAAATAAAATATCCTAAACCATGGAAAAACAATATAATGTCGCTAGAAAACCGTAATCCGTGAACGTACCTATTTGTCGGGCAAATAACGCTTATTTTATGAAACCAAAAGCAGTAGCAATTGCTTCCATAACATGTATTTCACTTATATAATCCAAAGAGTTAATGATTAACTAAAAGAGAAAATACTTAAGTTGTTTCAATTAATAACAAACAAACATCACAACACAACAACAAATTTCATACAAACAATCATACAATCATCATGTAAAATAAAAAATATCAATTTTACATCTATAGCAACCACCAATTGTTTTGTTCTGGTTTAGAACTTCTAATCAGATGAAATGATAGATAAATTATGAATTAAACCATACACTCAATAGTCGTAGATAAAACTTTATAAATTATTTATACATCTCTATACAAAATAGAATTATCCTTTGCTAACCAATCCATAAACCCAACAAACAAAGAATTCAACACATTTTTAAGTTTACTCTATTTATATTTTTTACATCATTTATTGTTCATTTTTTTCATACAATGATTTTATTAAACTCACGTTCATTACTTACAAAATTTAAATTTTCATTCATTCATATAAGGCTTATTTCATTACTTTACATTCTTTACTTACATAAGTTATATCCATTTCAATTATTTGGATCATATATGAATTTATTATTGAAGTATTGTATACATTTTATTTTAGTTTACTTCACATTTACAATTTAGTTTGATTTTTTTTCACCTTTTGCTTTTATTTTCTCATTCATATGTTTATTTCACTAATTACACTCATTATTACTTACACAAGTTCATTTTTCCTCTATTCATACCGTGCCAATTCCTTCGTTTCATTACTTTACATTCATTGCTTAAGTGAGTTATTTTTATTTCAATTATTGGATTATACGTTATTAGGTAAGTTTCTTTACAATTCAATTCACCATTTATTGATTATTTCATTTTTCACATTCATTCCTCATATCTAGTATTATTGAATTAAATCCATTTCTAACTCATCTCACTGTTTTCTGAAGTTATAATTATTCAATTTATACAGTACCCATTTTAGTTATAAATGGCTTCAATATTAATTCAAGTTTATTATTTACTTACAGCATTCACCTTTCTCATTCAATCTGATTATAAATAGTTTTTTTTTTAGATGTTAACTTAAGTTTATAATCATTTTTCTTACATTATTCACTTCTTATTACACTTAATTAGTAGCATTTCAAACTATTAGCTTCAGTTTATTACAATTTATAACATTAGAATTCTTATTTATGAAGTAGTTCCATAGAACACTTTTATTTTTTTCAAGTTTTACTTGCATAATATTCTATTACATTTCATTTTAGTAAGTTATATATATATATATGTGTGTGTGTGTGTGTGTGTGTGTGTGTGTGTGTGTGTTTTTAGAATGCAACTGAATATTATCCAAGTTTCTCATATATATTTAGTTAACAAAGTGTTCAATAGTTACCTTTCCTTATTTTCATTTCCTTTTTATTTACAGTTTCCTAAATTTCAGTTTATTTTCTATTTCATTGATCATTTTAACGCCAATTTCTTATTTTCATTTTTTGACTTTCCAATTATTAATATAGTCAAGATTCCATTCATTACCATAATTTCAATTTCTAATTACAGAAACTTACGAACTAAACAACCGGGTTTCGTTTCAATTATTCTAAAATAATATATAATCATATCTTTTATATATCAAATCATGTTTGGAATTCAAAATTAAGATTAATTTATCAAAATAATTGTGCAGTAAAATTACTACAATGGTCTTCCCACTTTGAAACTCGAAAATGAACGTCGATGATGCATGCACTCCTCACCGAAATTATTTTCCAACGAGTAAGAGGGGAGTGCAGACTTATTCCATTCCAAAATTCTTTTAAAACATTCATTTCAAATCATCTTGAAATATTTATATCAAAAAATACTTCTAAATACTACTAATGTTATATTCCAAAATCTTTCGAAAGAAATTTTCAGAAATCCTGGAACTTCAGTTCTAAACTTCCCATTTATATTTACTTTATTTGTAAATCCTATTTTTCAATCAATATTTATAAAATTTCTGTACTTAACAAACAACATATTACATCCTACTATAATAAAAAATTCTTATTTTACATACAAAATATACAATAGGCAAAATTATTTCATTTACCTATATTTCCAAACAATATTGTGTCGGTCTGTCCTATTAAGTGTTTAGAAATCCCTATCGATGTCATAGCGTCCTATGCACCAACCAGAATCTATAAATACAAAACGGAACAAATTAACATAATAAAAAATCTTTTATAACACTAACAAATACGCTCTCTCATATATATATACACTCAGCGACTAATTCTGGTGTATTACTACCCTATTTTTACGGAGTCAGACCCCACAAAGCTAAGGTCATCGCTAAATGTAAGCTTTGATACCAACTGCAACGACCTGCTTTTTTGGATGGTTTAAATCGATGATAAAGCACACACGTCAGACTCAAACTATTTAAAAGGTTAGGCTGTTATGGGGATGACAAAATATAATAATCAAATAAAAGTTCATGAAGCTGTTTTACAAATAACATGTGATTATAGTTATTCAATACAGAATCAGAGTTACAGAGAGCCAGAATAAATAAATAAATGCAGTGGAACAACATGATGCAGTGGAATAAATATAATAAATAGTAATAGTACAAAATCTTCATCTTCATCTCCAGAGATAAGGTCTTCAACCTTGAAATGCTCAAACTGACCCGAGCGAATTGGAAAGACAAAACACTCGAGTCAGAACTAAAAGATCTTATGTAAGTTAAATCAACGGTAAATAAATATGAGTGCAACGGCTTCAGAGATGTTTACGGGGTTTGACATTTCCTATCCAGTGTCTAACGTGAATGCAATAACTTAAAAGATGTTCGGGATTTACATTTAAACTATTTACTATGTAGTATAATATGCTATTATAATATGTCTACGGTAAAGTAAAGGTATTAAAATAGCGTTAAGGCATTATCCATATCCCCCTTAACACATTTTATATGTTACCATAGTCGATACAGTACCGTACGCTCCTTCGTGAGGTTTATCCAAAGGGAACTCCATAGGTATGATACAAAACAAACTCGTAGAAGGCGCGATAAGGCATGTAACAAGGCACGCGAGGCGATGCCCATGGTGGATATACCAATTGCATATTTGGACCAGTGGTAACGCATAGCAGCTACTACCGCTCATGTAACAACCCGCATATTTATCGAATTTATATTTAAATATTTTATTTAAATATTTTATCGTCAGTCGGATTATAGTTCGAAAAGCTGCTTTTTGCATACGTTCAAATTAGGACTCGAGACCACTTCCATTGAGTTCGAAACGCCGTTTGCAACTTTTTTAAGTATAAGCATTGATATGTTTGGAGTTGGTGGATTTTCACCACTTTTTCACTTGAGACCGTTAGTTGGGCTTTTAACCTATTAAACCCAAACTCCACCCTCTCCTCTTCATAACTTTCTAATTGCTTTAAACCTTCAAGCTTCTTCATAAATGATAGTGGGAATGGGAAATTAAAACTCCAAGCTCAAATTCAACTTCAAATCCATCATTCAACTCCAAATTCAACAAGAAGACATTGGATTCAAGCTTCTTGCATTGGGATTGAAGTGGGATTGATTCTTGCTTGCTTTGTTCTTCATTTTCATTGGTTTTTGGTGAAAAAGGTGAAATTTTTATCTCACAAATTTAGCCTATAACTATCTTGGACTATTGGGAATGAATCCCTATCATGTTTGCATGTACATTTGCATTTGGTTTGGATTGGATTGGCCAAAAACCCCAAATTTTAGTGTTTTTGGTGAAAAACTGCACTTAGGTCGTTCTGCCTATGCTAGGTCGTTCGCGTGGAAATGTCTCAGCCTCAAAATAGCTCGTTTCCGACCTTAAAATGGCCTACAACGTTAGGTCGCTCGACACTCGGAATTAGGTCGTAGGTCGTTTGGTTTTAGGTCGCTAGGTCGTATGGCTTTAGGTCGCTAGGTCGTATGACCTTAGGTCGTTAGGTCGTATGGCTTTAGGTCGCTAGATCATATGACCTTAGGTCATTTGGTCCTATGGTCGTGTGATTTTCTTACCTGCTAGGTCGTTGGACCTACATCCTGTTAGGTCGTTGAACCTTTAGCTCGTAGGTCACTAGGCCTTATCTCCTTAGGTCGCGTGACCCATCTTCTTTAAACCACTAGGTCGCTAGACCATGTTTCCAGTTAGGTCGTAAGACCTTGTAAACTGTTAGGTCGCGTGACCTATATTCCGTAGGTCGTTGACCCACTTAAGTCGCTTGTCCCTCACAGGTCGCGTTTCCTTCTTAGGTCGCTAGGTCGCGTGCCTTTAGGTCGCATTCCTTTATTAGGTCGCGTGTCTCTGTTAGGTCGTTGACCTCCTTAACTCGCATGACCTAACCCGTAGGTCGTTGGACCACGATTCTATTTAAGTCGCTGCTTCTTATAGGTCGCTCGGCCCCTTATTTTCTTTAGGTCGTTTGAGTGTTAGGTCGCGAACCCATTTTTTTTAGTCGCATGACCTTTACCCTTTAGGTCGCTGGACCACTAGGTCGTCCCCTTTAATCACTAGGTCGTACCGTTTTTGGACGGGGCGCTGCCCCTTGGACCCCCGCGACCTGACCGGGCAGGTCGAACCCCGTAGTAGGGGCGTTGCCCCCGCACCCCCCCGAGACCCCCCCTCCGTAGGGGATCTTATCTGAAAAACATTCAATAGAATTTGCTTTGTTGAGATGCTGAGTTGACCATTCTTCGAGACAAACTATCTTGGGCTTCTCGGTCGATTTTATGGATTTTTGAATATCTATTTCGATGGATTCTTTCTCGGTTTCCTTGGATTTTATTCACGTCTTCGTATGTGAATTTTTATGATTGATTGTTTCTACAATCACTTCTATGATTTGTCACTTTAAAATATGAAGGTTTCAATACTAGTAGTAAATATCAAAACTCTTTCAACAAAATGATTTGAACTCTATTTTCAATAACAAAGCTCTTTTCTTAAACCATTTTCCAATCTACTAGTATATACAAACCTTTACTTCACTCGTATGAGAAATTGAATTAAACGGCTTAGTAAAACAAGTGGTATGAAACGCTTGCATTTGCTTCGTCGGTTAACTCTTGGACATGTTCGATTGAACCTTTTTGTGACAATTTTCTAGTGAAGATCTACAGTTTGTTCGTAAATATTTGAGTTAAGCAAGTGGTTATGGGACATGAAGCTAAACTTTTATATTTACTAGCTTAGTGTAATTGACACTTCTCGTTGATCATGACGATCATTTTGTGATTTAGGCTAGCAATTGTGCGATGTCTCTTTGTTTGCTTCCTGGTTAGGCTAGACACCATTTGTGTGATTCCATTCACACATACTTTTTTCTTTTTGGTTAGCCTAGACACCATTTGTGTGATTCCACTCACACATACCTTTTGTTGCGAGGTCAGGCTAGACACCATTTGTGTGATTCCATTCACACATACCTTTTTGCTTTTTGGTTAGCCTAGACCTCATCTGGGTGATTCCGACTCACCCATATGGGGTAGCTCCCCATGGTCTTCGGACCGTCATGTGATAGGCCTCTTTCCCTTTTTCTGTGATTTCTAGATTTCTTTTGTTGATTTCTGGAATTTATGTCATTGACTTGTTATGAGTACAAGTTTAGGGTATGATTCCCTGTTTGGATCTTTTAGAAGATTCTTGTGATATTGATTTATCTCTTATTGATTGATCTTCTGTTAATCATCATTTGCATACTTATAGTAGTATGTCAGTATGGATATTTTATGTTTATGTTTATGCCATATCTCTTATTTTATATCATGTCATCTGATTCTAGACTGATCCGTTTATTATTTTCTTAAATGATACTCGGGTCAGACCGAGATGTTACAGGTGCTTCTGCTTGACTTCTTCCCGGAGTTTGCTACTCTGACTTTTGGCTAACTATTTAGATTAGCAGTTTTTATTGTATACACTTGAGATATAGACTCATAGTTGTATTCTTTTGTATAGCACGTGTTGCTATTCTTTTGTATTATTGTGGATCTTTTTGACCACTGCTCTGATGTACACTTTCATGTGTTAGTTATATATCCATATCTTCTTCCGCCTTTGTGATATGGATGTCTGTGACTGATTGTGTTATGCTTATTTCTATGTTCGTTTCTGAAGATTATTTATAGCCACCGTGTGATAGCTTTGAGTTTGTATCGGTATGTCGAACTTCCTCCTTAAATGAAATGCATGCTATATTATCTGACATAACGGTGCTCGCACAAAGAGGTCACATGGATGGTCGCTCCTCAACAGCCTTATTCTCCGTGCTAGTTGACAGCACTACATCGTAGTGTTCTTAGCTAGCATGGGTATAGAGGTGGGGCGTCACAGCTCACCTCGGAACACACTTCCAAATAAAAAGCAAGAGGTGGCCACCAAATCAATCACAAAGTAATAGAATGGTATCGAAGAAACGTGCCCGATATGAGGAATGACCTCACTTGGCCCGGCATAGCTCCTGATTTTAGCCACATCAAGCTGACTCACGGGATTTAGGGTCGCGTAAATATCTCATCCACAATCGTTCGCCAAACCATCCTACTTCATTTCTGGAATCTCCACCACGTACATAGTTGTAACAAACCGCAAATCCGTACCCCTTGAGTCAACACTATTCTACAACAATCAACTCAAGTTGTACAGAAATACGAACCATTTGGGTTAAAGAAGAAGAGGTAGAAGAAGAAAAATAGAAAACAACAACAGAATCTAACCATCGCAGCGGAATAAAATATAATAGATAATAAATACTCTTTACTCAAAACTTAACTATCTCCGTTTATATATTACATCATCAGAGTACATCAATCACAACTCAACATCAATATCATACAAATGGATACACAACAACTCAACACAGCGGAATATATGTATATAAACAAGTACGGGAGTACGTATCATCATCTTGCTCGTCTCCTGAGCTCCACAGCATTTCCTGTATCCTATAATACTCAGTTTGACCCGAGCATTACAGTTAAATAACACCCGAGTCAGTTTGGAATACCAGCGTGAGAAAACCACACTCAATTGATTATTAACGTTTCAAAAATCCTTTGAAAACAAAAGCATCTCGTAAGACCACGCCACAAATAAACATGTCGGGTTTTTACCTTACGATAGCTAAAACATTTTTATTAAAGTTCTCTGATATTATAATAGTGTCTATAGAAAGTAAAATAGAATCTGGCTGAAATGCTTGCATCTCACGTTTCAGCAATAGTTGGACACAATCAAAACCGTACGGGCGCGTATGGAAAATGGATTCCAACTAATGGCTAGGCACTGGGGTACCACCTGTCACGGTACCTGGTCTAGATCAGCGTACCGAGGAGCCACCCTAACTCCCCTGCAACACAAGACCGGAACCATCCCTTACTGGAGTCCCGAGCAAGATCATCCCGCGGTTGGGATCAGCAACCGCCCACTAAGCCGAAAAAAAGGGACATCTAGACAGGGATGACCTCACCCTCCAGTGGGGGCTACCCACGAAGCCTTGCTGCATAACCCTGATTTTCAGCCATTCCCATTTGATGAGGCTTGAGGCTAAGCGTTACCTTTTATAGAACATATCCCTTAGAATGCCCATCGTCCACCTGACGATGTTTCGCAAGCATTCATCCATACAAGTCTGTCCCGGGTTCGAACGGAACCGAAGGCACTATTCCTACTACATCCATTTTGGAAATATCCTCAGGATTAGTAGCGACTAGCCCTTGCACTTCACCACTAAATCTTCGAATCCAAAATTGTTTTCACGAAACGTACAAACCGGATCGAAGTGGTTTCCGAGAAATAAATCTCGATCCCGGTCTCTTCGAAACGATCAACGCATTGTCCAATATTGATAGTCGGTTATTTAGCTATCAATTTCTATTCACAAACATCCATCAAACAATAAATAATCTTCCAAATTATTTATTTATCTTGAAAATATCTTTACAAGATATACTTTCACACTTCAAATTCCTTTGAAAACAGTTTCAAAACTATCCGCCTTTCTCAGAATAAATTCCAAGTATTTCTATTTCCACTGGGATCACCAAGCACAAAACTCCAGATTTTTAAAATAATTTAAAACATTTTATTATAAAATAAATTTAACTTTTAATTTAGCAAGATTTACTTTAATACTCAATTTATAATAATACTTTAGAAATAATTACAATATGTTTACTTTATAAATATAACTAGATTTTATTCTTTACACAAATTACCAATCATTCTTTAAATACTTATTATGATAATAGAATAACCAAAACACTTGCTTTGGGATTTACTTTAAAATATTTAAATTAAGACTACTTCAATAATTTACTAAAAATACATACTATATAATCATTGAAAATAAGGTTACTTTATATAACATAAAACTAGGCTTTCACTTTACAAATAAATACTAAGTCACTATTTATAAATATTAATTACGGTAATAGATTTAAAAAAATATTTACTTAAGAATTTAAGATAATAAATTTTCTACAACATGTTTTTTTTAAAACAACATTAAAACCTTTAACTTTTATCTAAAGTTTACTTTGAACGTTCTTGGCTATCCAGAGAAATATACCCCTCCTCACATTCTTCCTTAAAATTTTCAATTTCAAACACTTGAATCAATTTCCAGATTGATTTCCCATTTACTCCCTTTTAATTCAAAATCTATTAATTTCAGATTTCATTTCTTAATTATGATTTAAAATACTTTAACTAAAAATTCCAATTTTTAGATTTCTCAATTACTTCCTTATCCTTATAAATTTAAAACTTAAGTTTAAATAATTCTTTATTAATACCACATAATTTACAATTCATTAATTACTGTTTATTTAAACTATTTTCTTTCATACTCGAAGTTATTTATTATTATTTTCACGTTACTTCTATTTCCTTTCAACTCATTCTTAATTTATTCAAATTTCCTATAATTACTTTACTTACAAATTCATTTCTTTTATTTTCTTTCCAAAATCCAATCTATATAATTTTGGTAATTCGTTATACCCAAATATATCCAATCAACCATAACATTCAATATTCCAATATAACTCATTATTAAATATCAATATTCACAGTAGAGAATATTAAATAATTTAAATAAATGTTGAGGGATCCAATTGGATCCCTCCAACCTGTTTCCCTGCATCCACAAACGTTAGCACAATATAGTACACCAATTACAAAATATCATACTATATCACATCGGCCAATTAAACCATCCAAACAATTATTTAAATTTTATCGTTTAAATTTAAACTGAGTGAGATTAACTCACCTTTGCCTCCTAAATTTGCAAATCCACTTCATTCTCGGTTTGATTTCCATGATTTCTCAACCTTGTACAAACCAATTTACGATTTATTAATATTTGAATTTATCAAACAATTAATCACCATTTACACATTTAACTTTAACTTAAAATTTGATTTAACTAATTTTCCCCCGAAATCTTTAGTAACTAATGTAAATCGAATAAGTTTATTAAATACGTTAATTTAACAATTCATCCGCCAAGTCTACTATTTTATATATCTTTGTTATTCAACATTTAAATTTTCTGCTTACATAACCTTATATACCATTCAGTTTAATACTACAAAAACATTATAAAATTTCATCTAGAAATTTCTCTCTGTACAAAACTATTTCTGTTAAATTTTTTTTTTTGCTGTATATATTAAACAAAACTGCTTTTACTGTAAATATATATAATTATATTTATTGTTTTTTTCTTACCGTAAAATTTATATACATACAAATTAAAAGCAATTAGGTTAAAATACCTCATCGCCTCCTACCCAGAGTGCACGCGCCTCCACCAGACAACCCGAGAACCCACGCTGCCCCGTCAGCTTATCACTTTGATCATCCTGACAACGACGCGCCAGAACCACCTCCATTCGAATACCGGTCCATTGTCGCCCCCCTCCTCTCTGCTCTTGAGACTCGAATTCGTGATTTGAAGTCGCCATGCTCGATTCGACTCGCCGCCGTTCTCCCTCTGCCAGTCGACCCCCCTCCTCGATCGAGCACGACTACAACCCCGGCCGAGTCCGCATCTTCTTCCTCTCCTACCCTATGCGAGATTATGATCGCGATTTTCTTTTTTTTTCGTTTGATTCCAATTTGGGGGGTTAGCTATTGAAAAGGAAGGCATACGAGTTTTGTTTGGATTTGGGTTTCATTTTTTTTTAAAACGCGAGTTCGCTGGAAAAGCTCAGCCATTATTTTTCAATAGAGGGTTTCGATTTTGAACTGAAGGGATGGTCTCGTGTTCGAAAAGAAACAGGATAAGGGATGGTGTGTTCGAGAAGGCAAAGGAAGCGTGTTGAAGACGCCTTGCTACAGTGTTCACTTATTTTTAATTCAAATTCGAACCGATTATTATTAAGTAAATTTTCAGCACGTTTATATATCGCACACACACACACTAACTCCGATCAATACGAAATTTGACATCCGACAATAATTCAATATTATGGACTCAATGGAACTGGTTTCATCGAAGTCCGAGTCTGCGCCTCGGAAAGCTATTTTTAAATTCGATTTAAACAGTAAAATTTCAAAACTCAACAAAACACCCTCAAATTTAATTCCAACACCTTTACTATCTTCAGTATTATCAATATAAATTTTACAAGCCTTCAAATTATTTTTA
Organism: Allium cepa; assembly: GCA_030765085.1. NCBI lineage: Eukaryota > Viridiplantae > Streptophyta > Magnoliopsida > Asparagales > Amaryllidaceae > Allium > Allium cepa. The sequence continues at coordinate 206,217,002 of CM060943.1, forward strand.
ATAGGCTTTAAAACTCTAGATTCAACCCTTTAACCAACTTCAACTTATTTAATTCAATAATTTAATTATCAATTAAATAGTGATATTTGAATTCAAGTCAAACTTAACTTTTAAATATTTAAAATCAATTAAATATTCCGATTTTATTTGCTCAAATATTCGGGGTCGTCACAATAGTTGTTAAAATGGTTTTCGGTATTGGCAGAGAGTATGACAAAATCCGATCTCGATCTCTTTAATAACCAAACGCTTATTTCACACCAGACGGTTTTTTTTACATTTGCAAAACCATTTCATAATTAATATCAAAATTTCATGTTCAATTTCAACCATATCACTTTTAGAATCATATTCACTTTCACAACCATATTCACTTCAAAACCATATGCGCTTTGAAATTTTCGATAAGATAGGTTAATTAAATTCTCCTTCCAAAATAATCATTATTTACTCAAACATGTCATTTCACAAAAGGCATCAATTCCAAATTCTTCCTTAGGTTGTAAATCATCATCAAGGATTTAAATAGAGATACTTCAACTTTACACAGTTTGGTATTTTAGAAAATAGTTTAGATAGTCATAAATAGTTTTAATAGTTTAAAAATAGTTTAAAAGGATTAAAATAGTTTACATAGTAAAATAGTTTAAATAGATTTAAATTTTATTTAATTAGATTTTATGATTTTAATAGATTAAATATAGATTAAACAGATTTTATTAGATTTAAAATGATTTAAATAGATAGGTTAACTAGATTTGAATTATATTACATTGGTTTAAACAGATTTAAATAAATTTAAAATAAATTAAATAGATTTAAATTATATTAAATAGATTTAAAATAGATTAAATAAATTTAATTAGTTTAAAATTGGTAAATTAGATTAAATTAGATTAAATATGTTGTAACAGATTAAAATAAGCTAAATTAGTTTCAATTGATTAAATTAAATTTCAAAATTATATCCAAACATTTCCAATAACTCAATTTCTAATATATTCAATTGTATTCGACACTTCAACTTTGAAATTCCAATTTCAACATTTATGCTTATACTTTCGAAAATAATTCAGTTTATATAAATCAAATTTCTATTTGAAAATATGAGTTAACTGAATTCAAAATTTAAAGGTTCAAAAATCACTTAATTTAACCAATCCGGTGTCCGTATATAATTTTCAACGGTAGGGTAAAGTGATACGGATATTTATCATTTCGATCCGCAATTTAAAATTTTACGGTTATATATCATTATAAACCGCAATCTCGACTTAAAAGAAATCCATAAAATCTCACTAGTCTATCATTCCAACCCATAATGATTTTTTCTAATCTATAGATCGTTCGGGTATGTATCATTTCAACTCATAGGGAACTTATAGTTTATAATAATATAAAATATAAGCATCCAGTCATACAATATCAACAATCAAACATCCATCACAATCTTCATCTATATCGATCAATAAACATCGCCAAATAACCGATAATCAATAACAGGTATTAAATTTACTATTTAATTCAATATTAAATTAAACGGTGATTAAATGCAATAAAAGTCAAACTAAACTAGAATGATAATTTAAAAATACAAAAACATCGATCAATAAATTTCAAATCACCTCATAAATTTAGTTCAACTAACATAAGATAGTTTAGTAATTGTGAGTGGGTTAAAACACTCATCTTTTGAATTCAAATCGATCTGAAATTCAGAATAAGGCCCAAAATTCAACAGTCTCAAAATTCATCTAAACTTGCGTCAAAATGTTCAGAATTTCGATACGATTGCAGTGGAATAAACCGTGCATAAATCGGACCTCGTATGCAAAAATTATGTAAATTAGAACATTGAAAATCATAAATTTAAATAAAATAAAAACCATACACCTATACAATGCAGCCATGTCACCTTCTTCCCCTCACGATCACGTTCAAACACGGCATGCCAAACCCCCTTTAGCCGCACTTTGACCAGCCACGGCCATGACCTGGAACCACCATCAGCCAAGCCTTTACCCTCCGCGTGCTCCCCATCCTCGCCTCCACTAGCCAGCATAGCCACGCGCCTCCTAAAGCACCGCCGCTGCCACCAAGACCTTAGGGTGTCTAAACCCTAATCCACAAATTCCATCCACTACACACCAATTCAGGCCGAGTGACCACCAGCATACGACTGCCCATGACGATCTCTACCAAACCTAACAGTCAATTATGCCAATTGGCATCGAAATCCAAAACCACCAAATTGGCATTAGGGTTTCACGATTTCATGGCTTTGACCTTGATTTCTGGTTGAATTGAGCATTATTTGCAGAAACAATAACCAGACGCAGATTCATATCGTTGAGATCTTCGATTTTATAATTTTTTCAAATTTTTTTGAGGAGTTTGATTTTTCAATTTGATTTTGATTTGCATTTTGAATTTGGAATTGGTTTTGGTTTGTCTGCCATTGAAAAGAGAGAAGCAGATTGAATTATATGTACAGACAAATGGAATATGAAATAGCTAGTGTTTATAACGGGTTATATATAGGCAGATAAGAAATAGAAATGAATGGACAAGATTGAGTTGTAAGTTGAACGATAGATGGCCTAAAAAGCCCGTTCTGTCTCCGTAACGAAAATGGGTCGTCTCATATGTAATAATAGATTTTTTCGATAATTTTAAACTCAATAGAATAGATTTCAAGTCCAAACTCCATCGTATGAATAAGTTAGCTTAAAAGTCAGCTTATTTCAAATTGATTTCAATTGAATTTAATTAAATTGATTTCTACGCATTTTGAGCCCGTACGATCAAACGACAAGTTTGACCGTTACAAAACTTGAAATCCAATAACAATTCAGCATTATGGATCCAATGAAACAGGTTTTGTCAAAATCCAAAACAGTGGCCAAAATGGCTATTTTCACGTTAATTAAATAAATTATTATTAAATTAAATTTATCGCATCTTATATTCGAATTAATTAACTAATCATTTTTATCATTTTTGATTACATAGACTTTTTGAATAATTTAAACAAATTTACATATCAAATTCAGTGTTAATTATTCCACTAATTACAGTGTTCAATTTCAATAGTAATTAAATTCAATTAATTATAATTTAATTCCAATTAGTTCGATGAAATTTGATTTCAATCTTTTTATTAAATCAATTACTATTTTATAGACATAGTTAACATTTTTATATATCTTAATTCACTAATATGCTACGATTCCATTTTTATTTGTATTAACTACTATATTTTAATTACATTGAATTTTGTCGATTCTTCACATTAATTAAAATTTGAAATCCCAATTAAATTATTTATCTTGGTTTTAGTATTTTATTAAATCAATTATCACCTTATGAATATAATCAACATTTATATTCATTTTATTACATTCACAAATTGGTAGTTATTGTCTTAACTCACGTTAATGTAACATTTATGTATATTTATTTATGATAGATTAACTAAATTGGTAACAAATAACAATTATCACCATTTCTACCTTTAGTCACATTTTATTAGTTTATTTTCCACAGCAAGCGTAATAATTACTACTACAACACTGATTTTATTCAATTATAATTTATTTCACATTATTTCCTTAATTAATCAACATTTAAATTATCAATTTCTCTTTTAATCCAATTATCCATTAATACATACATTAATAAAACTTATTTACAGTCTATATCAATATTAACTCTTTCCTTTTAATTAATTGGAATTTCATTTGCAGTAGTTATCAATTTCCTTTAATTAATACTATTACTTTGTATTCCCGTTATGTTCTTACTATTAAATCACAAATTTTATTTCTTTCAAACATTAAATCTCAAGGACTTATTAAATTTACAATTTTTAATTATTGAAAATTATGGGTCGTTACACTGTGACACTCAGTCCGATCGGAGCATAAAGTAAAATACAAAATACTAAACCCAGGATTAACATTCTTATACAAGTAAATTCAACTCAAGTGAAATGTTAACTGAAATACAAGTAACTTAAAGGATGTTTGGGATTTCTATCCTCTAAGGATCTAGGAAACTATCTACGATGTAGTAGTATACGATATTATAATATGTCTATCAATAAAGTAAAGTATTAAAATAGCATTAAGGCATTATCCATATCCCCCTTAACATATTTTGTTTGATATCGTAGTCTATACAGTACTGTAAGCTCCACCAAACCGGTGGGCTATCAGGGAGCACTCCGTAGGTACGACACCCACCAAAATCGTAGTGGGCTCGATAAGGTAGATGACTAGGCACGCGAGGCTATACCCTGGGTAGGATTCTACCAACTTACACTTCTGGGCAGGTGTTAATGCATAGCCGTAGCTAACTCCCACCTTGTACAACACTTCCAAAATCAAGGGTGAACCCAATCAAATCACAAAGTAATAGAATGGTATCGAAGAAGTGTGTCTGATCAGAGGAGCTACCTCACTTGTCCCATCAATTGCCTATGTTTTAGTCATCTTATTTAGGGCTCGTTTCATACCTCAATGCAACAATGTCGTCAAACCATCATATTTCGTTCTAGATTCACCCCAGCGTACTCAGTTGTTAAAGTGTTTTTCAATATTGGTAGAGAGTATGACAATATCCGATCCTATTCTTATTAACAACCAAACTCTTATTTCACACCTTGGTCATTCCATTACAAATAGTTCATACTTCATATCAAAACATCATATTCATTTCAAAACCATATCAATTCGATATCATTATTCACTTTAAATAATATTCATTTCCAGAGTCATAACACTTTCAAAATATAACACTACGAAATCGTAATACTTTCAAAATCATAACAATTTCGAGATCATAACACTTTTGAAATCATAACAGTTCCAACTTAAACAGTTTAGATATTGAAAATAGCGTGTGTGTATATATATATAAATAGTTATAAATTAAATTAGTTTATATTTTAAATAAGTTATATATTAAAATAGTTGTAAATTAAAAATAGTTTATATTTATTTAAAGAGATTATACTGAAACAGTTTCCCAATTAGAATTGTTTCAACCAATTCGACAAATCGATTCAAATCAACTTAAATTCCAAACTTTCAATTTAAATCCATCCCAGTTCAACACTTTCAATTTTAAAAGGTTAAAGATTCAATTTAAATTCTCAATAAAACATTTCAAACCCAGGTTTGAACTATCACTTCAATTCCAATAAGATTCAAAGTTTAAATATTCAAACATTTTCAATATAAGTTCATTTATATTTCAACATATAACTTTAATTTTATTCAAGTTGGGAATTATTCATTTAATCATTTAAATAAATTAAATAAAATCTCAATTTATAAATTTAAATTAATATTAAATATTCAGTCTCTATTTTATTTAAATTTAGAATATTCATTTAATCACTTTTTATCAAATCAAATTATCAATCATATCTTTCAAAATCTCAAAATCAATAAGTTAAAATCAATTCTTATTTTAATTCAATTATTAACTAATTTAAATTCCAAGTCAACGTAAATTTATCTTCCTAACCTTTATTATTAAAGTTATAAAAAAATCTATTTTTAAAATGTTAATATAAATTAAATAAATAATTAAACATATTATATACCAATTATATTAAATTTTATTAAATTAAATCTTGTTATAAAATGTATTTTGTATTAAATCTTATCTTATATATATTTTAAAATAATAAAATTGTAAGAAAATCTTAAAAATTAAATTTTCAAAACTAACTTATAAATTTAAAATTTCGAAATCATATAATTTTAAAAATATAAATTTTACACATATATTAAAATAAATTCTTTAAATTATAATTTTAAAAATCAATATTTAATAAAAATCCATGTATTTCCTTTCAAACTTTGGAAATCATTTCAAAATATAGATCAACGGTGTCCGTATATAATTTTCTATCCTACGGATAAGTGATACAGATATTTACCATTTCAATCCTTAATTTAATATTTACGGTTATATATCATTTCAACCCGAAATGACAAAATTCAAAATCAATGAAAATCGCTTGGATTTATCATTTCAGCCCATAACGATTTTCCCTTAATCTATAATACCGTTTGGGTTTGTATCATTTCAACCCATAGGGAATTCTAAACTAACAAGGAACTTGCAGAGTGAGAAAAAATATGATAAAAATGTAACATATCAACAACATGCATATATCATTTGTAACAAATTAAATATAATATATACAATAGGATATGATGTCATATATCATAGGTGAACAACTACAGATAATGGCATATCATACTCCACAATTCAAATTTAACAGTATATTTTAATTGTCATTTCACGTGAATTAAATTTACTAAGTATAAGAAGGTTAATCGTGAGTGATTGCTCACCTTTCGAGGCTAGAGAAATTTGATAACAAACTGAGCTACGAATCCGTGCAACAAATTCCAAAGTAAAGAACGATGAATACAAATTTGACAATCAAACCATAGCTGGAAGTTTGGAATAGACGGAAAAAATCAAAATTAGCTTAATATAAACTAAGCAAAATATATGTATATGTATAAAATTTTCTCTTAATCAGTTTAAAAGCATATATTTAAAATACATTCTCTATATATATTTTCAGATCAAAAATTTAATTTAAACACATAAACATACCTCTATATATTTTTGAAAACCAAACTCATGTATATAGATATAAACTAATATATAGACTAACACATATATATTGTATTGAAAAAAACAATATCTACTGAAAAATCAACATAACTTACTTTATTATTATTATTACTATAAACCCATATATATGTAAACCCAGTACGGTATAATATATATATATATATATTACAGGCTTAATATATATATATATATATATTCAAAAATCCAAAAAAAAACATATTACACATACTTGTTATATGAAATCACTTATATAATACATGCTATAAACATGTATATACCTCTGTAAACATATATACTGTTGTAATTATATATAATACTTCTTTATATATATGACTTATATAAACTTATAACAAATTATGTACAAACTTATATAAACTTTTTATATACACAGATCTTTAAATATATATATATACATATATATATGCATGTATGTATGTATGTATGTATGTATATATATAAATGCCCCATATATATATACATACATACCTTGATAATATAATATATATAAAAAACTGCAATCAAGTTGGACTAATTTGGAGATGTTGCTGCAGGTCAGGCTCGAAGGAGGGTGGAAGGCCAAGGCTGCACGTGGCCGAGGTGGAAGGTGTGCTGTTGTAGGGATGGCGTTGGTTCGGGTTTGTGATGGGCATGGTCAGAGGCAGTGAGGGAAAGGAAGGCGGGCAAGGGCCAAAGGGAGGCTACAGGCAGAGTGTATGGAGGAAAAGGTGGCCGCTAGTTTAGACAGGCTGGGCGGTGGAAAGTTGATCGTGGGTTGCTGGGAAGTATCAACTGCAGGTAGGTGTTCGGGTGAGTTAGAGCAGGCTGTTGTCTCGGGTTCGGTAATAGTGGAGTGAGGGGGAGCTGACGTGCATGGCTTGGTTGTGGCATAGGAAAGAGCAAACAGAATTATCCCAGACCCAATACTAACTTTGATGATTATACTTTTTACATAAACATACTTGAAATGGAAAAAGCGAATATGAAAAAAAAACGGAAGGGCCGAACTCAGGGCTTCAAAAAAACAGAATGAATGGAACGAGCATCAGCAAATGTATCAGCTTTCACCCCTTTATATATACATAAATATATTATATGAAGGAGAAGCTCGGCATGGAGGATCAGGATGGGGTCTGTAGTGGAATTTGGCTGTGGATGGATGTAGCTGAGGGGACAAGCGACGGAGGTTAGTTTGGTGGTTCGGCAATGTGTTGATGGAGAGGCTGTGGAAGGAGGTCTGGGCGTGCATTGATGGTGGAGCATGGCAAGAAAAGGAGCAGTTCAAAGAAGAAGGCGATGTGCAGTTTCCCTTTTTCCAAACAAATATATATTTCATTTTATATTAGCAACTGCAAAATGAAAGAGAGGAGAGAGAATGATAGTCACGAACCAACCAAATATATAGAATAGTGATAATTGAAAAGTCAATACGTCGGAATTCAAGGCAACTATTAAAGGCTAATGACTGATTGATTTTTAACCGTGGAAAATTGAAATGGTCGTAGAAAACAAAAAGGCTCCAAATGCATACCTATACGGCTAACTATTTCTCAAATTTCATCGTGTTCCGAATGTTGAATTGCACAAACGAATGTACTTTGGAGACCAGCACGATGAGACGAACATAATGACGCAAAGATATGGACGATACAATCATCCTATCGAAGGTCGATATTCGCTGTCAAACTGCTGCAAATTCGTTGAAAATAAGATAAACGAAGCTAGAGAAGTCCAAAATTAACGAAACGAAAGATGACGTCTCACTCAGAAAATATTAAACATTTTTCTTATATAAAAGTATTCAGATTTTGAAAATATTTTAATTTCAAAAAATTTAACTGATTTAAATTGAAATTGGAAATTACACAACAAAACCAACATTCATATTTACCAGTGAAAATCTACCATTTGCTATGTTTGAATAGACATATTCCAAATATCAAATTTTCACTGCTAAATTTTATAATTAAATTTCAAGAAAAATTTCAGTTAATTGCGTTATAAAACCCTTAAAATTTACGGCACTCTTCCCCACTCAAACCTTTTCGTCCCCGAAAAGGAACGAGAGAGGAGAATAGAACAAACCGAAGGAAAGATAGATTCAATATTCAAAATACAATAATTAATTCAAAACCATATATGTTTCATTATTTTTAAATTGATTAACATCAACTAATTTTGATTTTTAAATCCATTTATTCAATTAATAAATATTCGTTGTGTTCACACTTGGTTGATTTTAACTTCAATGTATTTTCTTTCAATTGATTTGCTTTCAATTATTAATATTTGTTACAAAATTTCTTTCAAATCAAATTATATTTTTTTTATCTCATATATTATTCAATTTATTCACTTAACACTTCTTATAACATATAATAATAGTTAATGATTTAAGAATGTTGGCAAAACAATAAATGATAATCTAGTATTATCATTTCTAACAACCAATTCATTTAACTTTCAAATTTTCATAAAATTATACTCATGTATATAGAAAATATAAAATTATTTCATTTATCAATTTCGAACAATATTGTGTCAGTTTGCTTTATTCAAGTGTTTTTGGATTCCTATTGATGGCGTTGGATAGACAAATGGATCGAAACCCAAAATCAAACTTAACAACTCAAACAACACAATATAAAACAATTTTTTCCTTTTCAATTTCAAATACGCTCCTTCATAGGATGATTCAAGAATTAATCTTAGAGCAAGGATAGAGATTCAAGTTTAGAGGGACCCAAATCAATGAGAATTCTAATCGCAAAGATAGACTCGAATTGAGATAAGATAATTAGATTACAAAAGTGGAAAGATGAATAGACTTGATTTAATCGCAGTGACCTTAACCGGGTCAACCGAGAATTAGAACAGTCGAGAATATCATTAGCGAATGTGGGGACAAACTTGTTGAGTATATCGTGGAAAATGTGATTCATGAGTTCGACGAAGAAGGCATGAGCATTGGTTAATCCAAAAGGAATGATTAACCATTCATAGAAACCATTCGTCTGGGAGGAAGGACAACCGGTCGAGATCCAAGAGTAAGATTTATGCAGAATTCAAATTCCTGCTCATGTGGTGGAGGAGTGACTTCACCAAAATGTTAGGATAATCTCTGACTGTTTGGTGGAGTGAAGAACACTAGACAGAAAAGATAAACTACCTGCAAATCACGAGGCATTCGACATTCGATCATAAGATACTTACCCTAGTCGTTTACTAGATAAATGATTCGGGCTTGACAAGAGATAAAAGCATCTAAACCGAGGATGTAGAAATCTCCAGTGAATCGACGCGTGTTGTAAAGGAATTTCACCACTTTACAAATCATATAAGGTTGGCGGGACCACCGGTGGGGTTAGACACGCACATGGAAGAAGTTGCCAATAGAGGTGGCAAGATGTGCTCAAATTTATTACAGAGATCGATAGAAATGGAGTTATGGGATGCTCCAGAATCAAGAAGAACACGAATAAGAAAAGACAAGAATGGATTTCATAACAAAGAGGAAAATTCCAAAATCCGAGAGAATCATAATCTAGGAGGGTCCTAACAAAGAATTTCAAGCTCGAATGAATATGATTCTATAACTGATTCCACTCATTTTAGGGTATCACTACCCTATCTCTAATGAGTTTCTACTCCATATGCTAAGTTTTTCCTAAACCATAGCTTTGATACCAACTGTAACGACCAGGTATTTTGAACCATACAAATCAACAATCATCCACTTATGTCAGACTTGAATTGCTCAAAAAACAGATTGTTAATTTATATTTGGCAAACTTCAACACATACAGTAAATAAAATCAATCACAAAATCAAAGACACAGAGAAATATAACAATAAGCAGCGGAAAAGATAAATAGTAGTTTATGAAGCTACTATATAAACAATAGAGTTTGAAATAAAATACAATCGAAAATATCAAATACAATGTAGTCTCGAATACAAACAGATCACAAGTCTGAACAAAACAACTAGAAAAGCTGAATAGATATGATAGATTTTCAAGCAAAGCTCTAATCTCCAAAGGTGAGTCTCAAACGCTATGACACTCAGTCTGACCCGAGCAAAAATCAAAATACAAAACACCCGGGTCAGGATTAACATTCTTATACTAGTAAATTAAACTCAAGTGAAATGTTAGCTAAAATACAAGTAACTTAAAGGATGTTTGGGATTTCCATCCTCTAAGGATCCGAGAAACTATCAACTATGTTGCAATGTACGATATTATAATATGTCTATCAATAAAGTAAAGTATTAAAATAGCGTTAAGGCATTACCCATATCCACCTTAACACATTTTATATAACGTCATAGTCTTTACAGTAATGTAAACTCCACCAAACCAGTGGGCTATCAGGGAGCACTCCATAGGTACGACACAAACCAAAATCGTAGTGGGCTCGATAAGGTAGATGACAATGCATGAGAGGCTATACCCTGTGTAGGATTCTACCAATTTACACTTCCGGGCTGGTGTTAACGCATAGCCACAGCTACCGCTCACCTCGTACAACACTCCTAAAATTAGAAGTGCACCCAATCAAATGAAAAGGTAATATAATGGTATCAAAGAAGTGTGTCCGATCAGAGGAGCTACCTCACTTGGCCTGTCAATTGCTCCTGTTTTAGTCATCTTATTTAGGGCTCATTTCATACCTCAATGCAGCAACATCATCAAACCATCCTACTTCATTCTGGATTTACCACCGCGTACACAGTTGTTAAAGTGGTTTTCGGTATTGGCAGAGAGTATGACAATATCCGATCCTAGTCTCTTTAACAATCAAACGCTTATTTCTCATGAATGAAATCTTCCACCGATCACCCGTACACTGTGGTCATTTAATTTCAAATAGTTCATACTTCATATCAAAACATCATATTCATTTCAAAACCATATCAATTCGATATCATTATTCACTTTAAATAATATTCATTTCCAAAATCGTAACACTTTCAAAATTATAACACTTCGAAATCATAACACTTTTGAGATCATAACACTTTCGAGATCATAACACTTTTGAAATCATAACGTTTCCAACTTAAACAGTTTAGATATTGAAAATAGTGTGTGTGTGTGTGTGTGTATTAAAATAGTTATAAACTAAAATAGTTTATATATTAAATAATTTATATATTAAAATAGTTTTAAATTAAAAATAGTTTATATTATTTAAAGAGATTATACTGAAATAGTTTCCCAATTAGAATTGTTTCATCTAATTCCACAGATCGATCCAAATCAACTTAAATTTCAAAATTTCAATTTAAATCAATCTCAGTTCAACACTTTCAATTCTAAAAGGTTAAATATTCAATTCAAATTCTCAACAAAACATTTCAAATCCAGGTTTGAACTGTCACTTCAATTCCAATAAGATTCAAAGTTTAAATATTCAAACATTTTCAATATAAGTTCATTTATATTTCAACATTTAGTTTTAATTTTATTCAACTTGGGAATTATTCACTTACTCATTTTAATAACAATTAAATAAAATCTCAATCTATAAATTTAAATCAATATTAAATATTCATTGTCAATTTTATTTAAAATTTAGAATATTCATTTAATCACTTTTTATCAAATCAAATTATCAATAATATCTTCTAAAATCTCAAAATCAATAAGTTCAAATCAATTATTATTTAAATTCAATTATTAACCAATTTAAATTCCAAGTCAACATTAATTTTTCTACCCAACCTTTATTATTTAAGTTATAAAAAAATCTATTTTCAAAATATTAATGTAAATTTAAATAAATACTTAAACATATTATAAGCCAATTTAATTTATTAATTAAATCTTGTTACTAAATGTATTTTGTATTAAATCTTGTCCTATATATTTTTAAAATAGTAAAATTATAAGAAAATTTTAAAAATTATATTTTTAAAACTAACTTATAAATTTAAAATTTCCAAAACATATAATTTTAAAAATCTAAATTTTACACATTATATTAAAATAAATTCTTTAAATTATAATTGTAAAAATCAATATTTAATAAAATCCATATATTTCCTTTCATACTTTGGAAATCATTTCAAAATATAGATCAACGGTGTTTGTATATAATTTTCTATCCTATGGTCAAGTGATACAGATATTTATCATTTCAATCCCAAATAATTAAATATTTACGGGTATATATCACTTCAATCCGAAATCCCAAAATTCAAAATCAATGAAAATCGCTTGGGTTTATCATTTCAACCCATAATGATTTTTCCCTAATCTATAATATTGTTCGGGTGTGTATCATTTCAACCCATAGGGAATTCTAAACTAACAGAGAACTTGTAGAGTGAGAACAAATGTGATAAAAATGTAACATATCTACAACATGCATATATCATTTGCAACAAATTAAATATAATATATACAATAGGATATCGTGTCATATATCATAGGTGAACAACTACAAATAATGGCACATCATACTCAACAAATCAAATTTAACATCATATTTTAATCGTCATTTCATGTGAATTAAATTTACTAAATATAAGAAGGTTAATCGTGAGTGATTTCTCACCTTTTGAGGCTAGAGAAATTTGATAACGAACCGAGCTGCGAATGCTAGCAATGAATTCCAAAGTAAAGCACGACGAACACGAATTCGACAATCAAACCAAAGCTGGAAGTTTGTAATTGACGAAAAAAAATTAAAATTGGCTTAAAATAAATTAAGAAAAATATATGTTATATATATATATATATATATATATATAATTTTCTCTTAATCAAAAATATATATTTAAAATAAATTCTCTATATATATTTTCAAATTAAAATTTTAATTTAAACACATAAATATACCTCTATATATTTTTAAAACCAAACTCATGTATACAGATATAAACTAATATATAGACTAACACATATATATTACATTTAAAAAACAATATCTATTGAAAAATCAACATAAATTACTTTATTATTATTATTATAAACCCATATATATGTAAACCCAGTATGGTATAATATATATATTACAGACTTAATATGTGTGTGTGTGTATATATATATATATGTATATATTCAAAAATCCAAACAAAACATGTTACGCATACTTGTTATATGAAATCACTTATATAATACATGCTATAAACATGTATATACCTCTGTAAACATAAATACTGTTGTAATTATATATAATACTTCTTTATATAAGTTTCTTGTATAATATATGCAAACAAACAGGTTATATATATGAGTTATATAAACTTATAACCAATTATGTACAAACTTATATAAACTTTTTATATAGGCAGATCTTTATATATATATATATATATATATATATATATATATAATATAATGCATATAAAAAAACTGCAATCTAGTTGGACTAATCTGGAGATGGTGTGACAGGTCAGGCTCGAAGGAGGGAGGAAGGCCAAGGCTGCACGTGGCCAAGGTGGAGGGCATGCTGCTGTAGGGATAGCGTTGGTTCGGGTTTGTGATAGGCATGGTTGAAGGCAGTGAGGGAAAGGAAGGCGGGCGAAGGCCAGAAGGAGGCTACAGGCGGAGTGTATGGAGGAAAAGGTGGTCGTTAGTTCAGGTCAGGCTGGGCGGTGGAAAGTTGATCGTGGGTTGCTGGGAAGTCTCGGCTGCAGGTAAGTGTTCGGGTGAGTCAAAGAAGGCAGTTATCTCAGGTTTGGTAATAGTGGAGTGAGGAGGAGCTAACGTGCATGGCTCGGATATGGCATTGGAAGGAGAAAACAAAATTATCCCAAACCCAATACAAACTTTGATAATTATACTTTTTTTATTATAAACATACTTGAAATGGCAGAAGCGAATATGAAAAAAAAGAAACAAATGGTAGGGTCGAACTCGGGGTTTCAAAAAAAAATGAATGGAACAAGTTTCAGCAAATATATGAGCTTTCACCCCTTATATACACACACATATATATATAGTTTTTATATAAAGGAGGAGCTCGGCATGGAGGATCAGGACGGGGTGTGCAGTGGAATTTGGCTGTGGATGGATGTGGCTAAGGGGACAAGCGACGGAGGTCAGTTTGGTGGTTTGGCAGTATGTTGATGGAGAGGCTGTGGAAGGAGGTTTGGGAATGCATTAATGGTGGAGCATGGTAAGAAAAGGAGCAGTTCAAAGAAGAAGGAGATGAGAAGTTTCCTTTTTTTCCAAATAAATATATATTTTATTTTATGTTAGCAACTGTAGAATGAAAGAGAGGAGAGAGAACGAGAGTCATGGACCAACCAAATATATAGAATAGCGCGAATTGAAAATTCGGTACGTTTGAATCAAGGAAACTATTAAAGGTTGATGACTGATTGATTTGCAACTGGTGGAATATTTGAATAGTCAGAAAACAAAATGGCTCCAAATGCATACCGATATGGCTAACCATTTCTCAAATTTCACTGCGTTTCGAACACTGAATTGCACAAATGAATATACTACGGAGACCAGCAGGATGAGATGAACAGAATGGTACACAGATATGAGCGATACGATCATCCTATTGAAAGCCGATATTTGTTGCCAAACTGCTGCAAATTCGCTGAAAATAAGATAAACGAAGCTAGAGAAGTCCAAATTTGATGAAACGAAAGATGACGTCTCACTCAGAAAATATTAAACATTTTTCTTATATAAAAATATTCAGATTTTGAAAATATTTTTTCATCGAATTTAACCGATTTAAATTGAAATTGGAAATTACACAACAGAACTAACATTCATATTTACCAATGAAAATATACCATTTGCTATATTTAAATAGACGTATTCCAAATATCAAATTTTCATTGCTAAATTTTATAATTAAATTTCAACCAAAATTTCAACTAGTTACATTATAAAACCGTTAAAATTTACGGGTCGTTACACTGACACAGCTCTGATACCGAACTATAACGACCCCACCACGATACTCAGATTAGAAAAGAACATTACAAGTAATGTCGTTTGCTAATCCGAAGAATATGACTTGTTAAGGGAGATTGAATGTGAGTATATCTTTATACTAATACAGAAACATCATTTATACCTTTTAACTTAATATGTGAACTGAGTTTGACATGTAGTGTTAATACAAAGTAATAGAACACCAATTTCTCAAAATCAGAAGTATATATCATATAATAACAGTCGCAGATCATAGTGGAATAAATCTCAAATTATACATATACAAATTATTTAGTTTACAAAATGAAATACTAAACTCGATTGCAGATTTTAGAATTCTTTAATCTTAATTGTACATCTTATAACATATTCACAAATTTCCTAAATGAGATAGACTAGAAAGTCAAAAGTGTTTATCTCCTTGCTAGCCCAAACATCCAAAGGTCAGCATGTTCTGTAACCTGAAAAGTCTTGGCCAGACTCGAGCAAAATAACACATGGGTCGGACTGTCTCTAAATATCCAATAGGGTAAGAACATAATATAGCACAAGAATAAAAAACATATAAGTAAATACAAATGTCCAGGATATAACAAGACAAAAATTAATTTAACTCAGAACAGGGTTATAAATTTAAGTCGCAAACTCGAACTAGTCACTAAATATAGAATAAAAGAATTAATTTACTTAGCATCCATCACTAGACACAAGAATATACATTCATTTCATGAACACAAGACACAATAATATTTATTTATTTCACGAACAAAAAACCCAAGGATATATATTTATTTCACGAACACAAGACCCAAGAATATATATTTATTTCATGATCACGGAATAGTCATAAAGTCCAAATATCTAGAATCCAAATATTCAGAATCCAAGAGATCTTACTGAAGACGATCGTAATGATCGTACAGAGAACTATAGCAAACAAACGAACAATTTGGTATCACACGAACTAACCCGATACCAGGGATCGTACACAAGACGGGAATCACAGGATCATAAGACGATCTGTTGGATATTAGCGATGATCGAATCTTTTTAATTTATTTTAGATTATTACACTTGAAAAGAAATCCAAAAGTAACTTCTTAAGGATTTAGCAACCACTTACTGCACCCCAAATGAAAGTAAACCGCAAAGTGCCAAATACTATCGCTTACAGTAATTACTACGATTTAACCTATACATCCCATATCGTATGGTGAAATCCAAGTATTTACTAAAGGCTAGCAAATATCACTTATCATGGATACCACTGGAAAACCTAAACTACATTCACTTAAAGATCTAATAACCACTTGTCGCACACCAGAAGAGAATACAACTCTAAAGTGTTAATTACATCCCTATAGTGATCACATGAATTTAACCAAACTATCCCATACTACCCAGTGAAATTCACGTATTCGCTAATGGTTAATAAGTTCCACTTAAACGTTCTATTCAATGAGTTTATGTCATATTCGATGAAGCATTATACGAAAGCATTAAACCAATCGATAAAACTAAGTCGATTATTAGCTCTCCTCCATTATAGAACTAAGGCTTACAATATTTATTTGATTTAACACTTATTAAATTGTTCCATTACTACGAATAATTCCAGAGATACTCTACATAGTAGTATATAAATAAAGTGCCATTCAAACTCAAGAATATAAGTACAACAAAGCTTTAAAATGAAACATATATAGCATGGGCGAAAATAGACAAAACAATTAAAAGAGTGCATGACTTGTTTCGTGGTAAGGAGGTACGAAAATAAGGCACAAGCCTTGGGGACATGAAAAAAGTACAGCAACATGATATATATATAAGAATGTATTAAAGGCAGTGTGTGCTTATAATTTTGTATTAGAACTTATTTTACAAAAAAAAGTTACATATATGCTTTGAAATTTTCATGCTCCTAGTACATCTTCTACCACTAGTTCGAAATATAATAGCCTACTCTCTGTACCTGAATTGCTTGACTCACAGTTTACCAAGCTAGAAATTACGTAGGCTGTCACTTTCTTTTTATTACATAACTTTTCTTTTCAAAAAAGGTGTCAGGCTATATAATGAAACATGAGAAAAGTCAAGAAATTAAATATATGGTACTATATTTACTCTAGCTTTTTTAAAAACTTTTGTTTTAAAATCAGTTTTATAAATATATGCATGCAATATGTACACTAAACTAAGGGATTGGAAACTATATATATAAAATCAGGCAATCTTTTCAAAGTAAAATGCATCGGATTTTCACTTACAAAGTTATTATATATAATGAAATAAGATGATAGAGTAGTTTACATGCATAAGCCAATGCCAAAAAAGAAAGTGACAGGTCTTTAATACAAACATAGACATAGATATTAAGTGTATCAAAGCATAAAAAGGAATGTGCATGCATCACATCTTTTAATATAGGCATGTTAATTTTGAAACCAATATTTACCATAATCTAACTAGTGATATGAATAGAAAACCATTTTATTACACAAGGTTTTAGGATATGCAAATATATTAGCTATTAAGTATTAACAAGATTAGAACATCAAATCTAAAATGTGCCGGACCCTTATATGATCTTAGTCATATAACATATAAAACCAACAACAATTACTTTATGTATTTAAGAATTATAGGCTGCCAAGGAAGACTTGTAATAATTCAAAGCAATCGATGTCAGGTTGTTAGTTTAAAACATGTACTATGGTAACAATTTATACGTATACATATATAAATATAGATATTAGTACATACAAGGCCTATAAACTTCGAAACTCCTATATGTTGGCAAAAGATGGTAGCCAACAAAGCAAAACAATAGCATAGACGTGACTCATTTCCAAGCAATAGGATAAATCAAAGGCATGAATATTAAAAGCATACAAAGAAATCAACAAAAACATGCCAAAAGTGTGTAAAAATTCAAGTGAACAAGGCATAGAAAATAATTCTTTTCATTGCATCAGTCATGGGAATGTGTGTGTATTCATGACAATAGGACAAAACAAGAAATAAATAATAGCCTACAAACAAATTCTCATATCAAGGTTGCATGAAATTAAAGCAAAGGCAAGGTTATACAAAATCAAAGTCACAATAGATGCTACTATTTAAAAAGTGGGAATTTACATTTAGATCGAAAAATGTGTTCATTTGCTATGTGGCATTAAGCTTGTCTAATTATCAAGACAATAAGGACGTGAGAAACTAGGGAAAAAAGCAAGGATGACCATTCATTAAAAAACAAGACTAAGCATAGGTTAACAAGTCAAGGAAAGCTAGGCAGTAGGGTGCATGACTTTCAAGGAGGCGAACAATAAGAATGGTTGAAAGCCAAAAGCAACAGGCACATGAACAATATGCCAAGGCAGCAATATTGAAAAATATATACTAAACAATGCAAGAAAAAAATTATCAAGTTTTAGTGAACAACCAAGTGACATAGAAGCATTGATTTCATATCACTTAGTAACAGATAGATAACCACGTAATTTTAGAATCAGCCATCGTTCACATCACAAATTCTACAAAGCATGAAATTAGATTTCCAAAGATAGGTTGTGTGATGATTAACTCGCCTCAAATTCGATTTCTCCTTGCTAGATATTTGGATTCAGCCTTGAGTTTGATTTCCAGCAACTTATAAAATTCCCTATTTTATTATCTTTGTAGAACACATGCTTTGAAGGATTTTGATTTTTGTTTGAAAGGAAAAAGGAACCCTAGCTTTTTTTCTCCCCTTTTTGAGTGGTGCAGTATAAAGGAAATGTTTATTTTTTTTATCCGAGTGAGAAAATTACATAAGAAGCTTTTATGTTGGCTTAAGTTTGGGCTATGGGAATATGTGACGCCCTACCTCTATACTCACACTTGTCAAGGACACTACAGAGTAATGCCATCGACTAATACGAAGAATAAGGCTGTTGAGGAGCGACCATCTGTATAATTTCTTTGTGTAAGTATTGATATGTCAGATAGAAGGTCACATATTTCATTTCCAGAGGAAATCCGACATACCGATCCAAACTCAAAACTACTACACAATGGCTATCTGATCTTCAAAAAAATATATATAATAAGCATAACAAGAAATCAGTCACATATATTCACATCACTAAGGCGGAAACAGATATGAATACAACACATAAAAGGGTACATCAAAGTAGTGGTCATATATGATCCACTACATCACAAAAGAATATATAAAAGTTCCAGGCAAAAGAATATGTATACATCAAGGAGTCTCTATCTCAAATGTATAAAACAAAAACTACTAAACTAAGTAGTTAGCCAAAAGTCAAAAGCTAGTCCCAGCTAAGAAGTCAAGTGGAAGCACCTGTAATATCTCGGTCTGACCCGAGTATTATTTAAGAAGAAAATAATAAACGGATCAGTCTAGCTATAAATATCATATAAAATGAGATAGGATAAGAGATATGACAAAAACGTATGATAATAATAATGCCATACTGTGACAAGTATACATTAGATAACAAAAAAAATCATACAGTATCTCGAATATTCTCAAACACCCAAAAAATGTCATATTCCTTAATATATTCACCAAACCACAAATATTGATAAAACTTATCAATGTAAATCACAAAAATTGATGAAACACAAATTTTAGAAATCATCAATTAGAAATCCAGATAACACAGAGGGGGTGGCCTATCACAAACGGGAGCATGAAAACTCACTAACACGTGCATCACAAACGGAACGCTATTCCATGGTTTTGCTAACCATCAATTTTGAGCTGAGGCTTCACAAACGGCCTGAAGACCATGTGTCGCTACACTACCAATTTTGAGCCGAAACTCCACAAACGCGGTTTAGTCCCCTACACAAACAAAGAGACATCGCACATTGCTAGTCAAAATCACAAAATGATCATCATTGATCGATAAGTGTAAATTACACTAAGCTAGTAAATAAATGAGTTTAGCTTCATGTCCCATAACCACTAGCTTAACTTAAATATTTACGAACAAATTGCAGGTTTCCACTCAAAAATTGTCACAAGAGTTTCAATCGAACAAGTCTAAGAATTAACCGACAAAGTAAACGCAAGCGTTTCATACCACTTGTTTCGGCTAAGTCGTTTAATTGGATTTTTTGAATGAATGAGGTAAAGGTTGTATATAATAATAGATTAGAAAACAGTTTTAAAAGCGAGTTTGATATTGAAAGTAAATGTTTAAATCGTTTTGATGAAAGAGTTTGAATATTTACTACTAGTATAGAAATCTTTGCATTTTAAAGTGACAAACCATAGAAATGATTGTAAAAACAATCAATCACCAAAAATTCACATACGAAGACGTGAATTAATTCCAAAGAAATCATTACCAAATCCACCAAAATAGATATTCTCAAAAATCCAGAAAAAGAAGTCATCAAAGTCGATAAAAGTGATAATAACTAATCGGATCAACAAAAATCGATAAACATTGGAAATTCATTCAAGAAATAGGCAAATAGGCAAAACTGCGCATTTTTAGACGTTTGGGGGTCAATCCAGATGTCTGGATTTGGTCTCTGGAAATATTCTAGAAAACCACCTAGACGTCTGAAATTCCAAATCGGACATCTGAAAACCCTTTTAGACGTCTGAACCTATATTTCAGATGTCTGAAATTAGTCAGTTCCATTTTTATTTTCTGCCGTTTCTTCTTTTTCTCCAGCTTACATAACCAGACGTCTGAACCTTAATTTCAGACGTCTGATGCCTGGGCTGGGCAACAGCTTGCCTAGGCCATAATGGCCAAAACGATTCGGGACGAAGACTAGGGATTTACACCAAGCGACATTGCAGCCCTATAGGCTGTTCGATACACCACAGATAACATATCCTAACATCCATTGTAGGATTTTCATAAAATTGGACTTCAAAACAAAAAATTGGAAAATTCACCAAATCAATTCAAATCAAAAGCAAATGAACATGAATAGATGTTAGGAATTCATACCTAACAAAAAAGAAAGTTATAGACATAGATGTGAGTTCAAGAACTCAACTTTAACTCAAAAACACAAGTGAGAATCTCTAAAACAAGCTAAGATCAATTCCTCTTCAACAAAAACCCAAGAAGCTTCAATCTAAGCATATAAGAAAATATTTCCTAAGTTAGGGTTTAGGAAATTTCTGAAATTTGAGAGAGACAGAGATGGAGAAGATGAAGAGGATGCTTACCTAAGCTTCTCCTTGATTGCTAGCTTGAAGTTGATAATTCCTAAGAGAATTAGGGCATAGGAATTTCTAATTTCTTTTCTCTCCTCCCATTTTTCTTTTAACTTGAGTGTTAGGAAATAATAGAGTAAGTGAAGAGGAGTTGGATGAAGGGTTAGGTTATTAGACAAGTCACAGGTCTAATACCCAAACCCAAACACAAAGCCCAATACAAAAATAGCAAAATTCTAGCCAACTCCAAACATATCGATGTTTATATTTAAAAAGGTCGCAAACGTCATTTTAAACTCAATGGAAGTAGTCTCGAGTCCTAATTTGACTGTTTACAAAAAGTAGCATTTTGGACTTTAATCCGGTTAACGATGCTATATTTAAATAAATCATTTAGATATACAATCGTAAAATATGCGGGTTGTTACAGACTCCCCTCCTTAAATAAATTACTCCTTGTAACACTTAAGAAGAAAACAAAGAGTAACAAACATAAAAGCATATCAACACAAAAGAAAATTTGAAATAAGAAGTTCACCTTAAAGAGCTCGAGAGAGTTAGTCAGGATGTGTTCGCTCGATGAATTCTCTGGATTCCGAAGAACAAACCTTAGGATTTGAGGACCACTGAACTTTTACAAGCAGGACATCTTTATTACAAAGACGTTTAACCTCCGTAGCAACGATACGAATAGGATGTTGCTCATAAATCAAATTAGGACACTTCAATTTCTTCAACAACACCGGGCTCAAGAATAGAATCGTAATCTCTAAGGCATTTCCGTAGTTGAGAGATGTGGAATATGTCATGAATAGTATAAAATTGAGCCAGTAATAAAAGGCGATAAGCCACGGAATCAATACGTTCGGTGATGGGAAATGGACCAATATATCGAGGTGCTAATTTTCCCGATCGAATGAAATGCACAACACCCTTCATAGGTGAAACACAAATAAACACCAAATCTCCCATAGAAAATTCTAATTTCCTTCTTCGGTTATTGACATAGGAATTTTGTGTACATTGAGCTTCTTTCATCCTACGAATAAAGTCAATCTTTTCTGTTGAATTACGAATAAAATCTAGACCTAAAACCAGCTTCTCACCGGCCTCAAACCAACAAGACGAAGATCGGCATGGCCTTCCATAGAGTGCCTCGAAATGTGCCATACCAGTACTAGATTAGAAGCTATTATTATCAGGAAACTCAACAAGAAAAATATGATCTTCCCAACTTCCACCAAAATCAAGAACACATGCACGAAGAAGATCTTCAAGAGTTTGATTCACACGCTCGGTTTGTCCATCGGACTGAGGATGATAAGTGGTGATAAAATTAAGCCTCGCCCCTAAAGCTTTTTGAAGACTCTTCCAAAATCTACTAGTAATCAATGGATCACGATCGCTAATAATAGAAGTGGAAACTCCATGCAATTTTACAATTTCTTTAACATAGAGTTTGACCAAAAGTGGTACGGTCCGATTGGACCGAACGAGAATAAAATGGGCGGATTTTGTAAGTCCATCTACTATCACCCACAAACTGTCATGACTCGATCGAGAATGTGGAAGACCGTCAATAAATTCCATAGAGACTTGATCCCACTTCCAAATTGGAATGTCCAAAGGTTGCAATAACCCACCGGGCTTTTGACGCTCGGCCTTTATGAGTTGGCAAGTTATGCAACGCTTAATAAAGTTAGCAATATCGGATTTCATTCCATCCCAATAATAAAATCGCTTCATATCTGCGTACATTTTACTACTACCGGGGTGAATGGTAAATTTAGAACGATGAGAATCTTCTAAAATGTCTTTACGAAGATTACTAATATTTGGCACGATAAGTCTACCAAATTTTCGAATGCCGCCGCGAGCATCGATTTCAAAGTCTTTCAAACCATCAATATTTCCATCCCTACAACTTTGGAAAAGATAAGCCAATTCGGGATAATGCTATTGAGCATCAAGATGTGGTCTAAAATAGATGGATGAGCCTCAAGGCTACATAAAACAAGAGATGAACATTAATCGGATTCACGATCTCGAATCTCACAAGTGGACAAAGTCTCGAGATCATTCCATTCGGATATCATCATAGAAACAACTGCTTGTTGCTTACGATTAAGGGCATCGGCAACACAATTTCCCTTTCTGGAAGTATAAAGAATATCAAGATCATAAGATGTAAGGAACTCGAGCCAACGTTGTTGACGCAGGTTAAGTTCCTTTTGAGAAAATAAATACTTCAAAGATTTATGATCGGTATAGAGAACAAATTTCTCTCCCAAAAGGTAATGATGCCAAATTCGAAGGGCGAAAACAATAGCCACGAGCTCTAAATCATGAGTGGCATATCTAGTCTCGGCCGGCTTTAATTACCTAGAAGCATAAGTGACAACACGTTCCCTTTGCATGACAACGGCTCCTAAACCAACATGACTAGCATCGGTATAAACAACAAATTCTTGGTTTCCCTCAGGAATCACTAGAATAGGAGCATCGAAAAGGAGTTCTTTTAATTTCTGAAAAGAAGCTTCACATTGTCCAACCAAATGTACTAAACTCCCTTCTTCGTCAAACTAGTAAGAGGCATGGAAATTTTAGAAAAGTCTTTTATGAACCGACGGTAATAGCCCGCCAATCCAAGAAAACTATGGATTTCCATCACACTCTCCGGTCTCTTCCAATTTTGAATCGCTTCAACCTTTCAAGGATCCATGGAAATTCTAGATTCAGAAATGATATGTACGAGAAATTTCATACGAGATTGCCAAAAGTGACACTTAGAAAAATTTTCTTTCAATTGATTGCTCCTAAGAGTTTCCAACACAATCCGAAGATGTTTTTCATGCTCTTTCTTGGTTTTAGAATAAACAAGAATATCATCTATAAAGATAAGAACAAATCGATCGAGGAAGTCTTTGAAAACTCGATTCATAAGGTCAACCAAATAAGCTGGAGCATTCGTTAAACCAAATGACATAAAAAGCCATTCATAAGATCCATAACGAGTATGGTTGCTATCCTCTGCTATACGAAGCTGATGAAAATCGGTTGCTAAGTCTAACTATGAAAAGACTCTAGCACCGTTAAGTTGATCAAATAAATCATCAATCTGAGGTAAGGGAAATTTATTCTTGATGGTGAGATCATTAAGCTTGCGGTAGTCAATGCGTAGCCTAAGTATACCATTCGGATTTCTTCACAAAAATAGCTGAAGCTCCCCAAGGAGAGGAACTAGAACGAATAAATTGCTTCTCTTCTAATTCGAATAATTGTTTGCGCATCAACTCATTTTCCTTATTGGACGTACGATAAGGAGGACGAGTGATAGGTAGAGCTAGAGGGATTAGATTAGTTCTGAACTCAATTGCTCGCTTAGGGGGTAATCCTAAAACGGGCTCAAATATGTCGGAAAATTCACGAACAACGTGAATAAGGGAAATGACATCTTCCTCATCATCATTATCGTCATCATGAGGGTTTAGAGAATATAAGTATGCCACTGAATTAGAATCTGAATTTTTAAGAACAATAGAAATTTTCTTAACAGATTGAGGATGTCAAAGATGAATAGTCCTCTCATGACACTGGATGTGGGATTCACAACGATTAAGCCAATCAATTTCCAAAATCATTCTGAATCCTAAGTAACGAATAACATGCAAATCGGCTCGGAACGCATAATCACATAAAATAATCTCGACATCTTCACAAAGTAAACTGAATTTTGCAGATCCACCAACCAGATTCTCAATTCTCAAAGAAGTCATCAAGCCCATAACATTTAAAGAAAAATTATCAATAAGTTCTTTTGATATAAAAGAGTGGGATGCACCCGTGTCAAAAAGAACTCGAATAGGGAGATCACGAAACATAATAATGCCATCAAGGATAGGATGAGAAATACCTTGACCACGAGAAGAGTTACTAGGGGCTTGCACAACATTTAGCTTTTCCTCCTTCTTGCTTTGAAGTTTGGGACATGAAGATATAGTATGACCTGAACTTTTGCAATAGCAACAAGTAAGGGGCTTTGGACACTTATTTGCATAATGGTCCTTAGAATCACAATTGTAGCATTCTCCATGATTAAAAGTAGGAGTCTTTTCTACCGAAGTTGCTTACTTCCCTTTCTTATTGGAATTAGGGTTGAACTTAATAGGCCCCTTCTTGTTGTTGTTGAAGTTCTGTTTGACACCCACAACTTCAACATCACTTTCTTTATCGGCCTCTTTAAGTCGAAGAGCGATATCAACAAGCTGATCAAAAGAAACTTCTAGTTTTAGGAGTAAAGGCTTTTTGAGGTTCTTATTCAACCCATAAATAAAATTATGATTTTGATTCAATGGGGTATTAATGTACTCGACCCCATATTGAGAGAGAGATTCAAAAGATGCGATGTAATCCGTTATAGAAGATTCACCTTGAACAAGGTCAATAAAGCATCGGGCTAAAGTTACCTTTTCAGCTTCCGGCACAAAATTTAACTCGAATCTTTTCTAGAATTGCTCCTAAGTAAGATCCGCTTCGATAATCTCAGAAACCAAAAGCTCATATAAATCTAATGCTCTTTCTTGGAGCTTGCTAGAAGCCACTTGGACTCAATGTAAATCAACAAGATTCATGCGAGAAAAGATGCGATCGCATGTTCTAAGCCAAGCTTGGACTTCAATAACGTTTTCAGAACCCTTGAATGGCCTTCCATCCAAATTGGTATAATCACTGCATAAGCATGCAAACCCGGATTTAGGTTGAGTAGTCTCAGGAATAGATCCGACAGCTTATGCATTCTTTACAAGATCTAGAAGCTGTTGGGCAGACATAAATACTCCATCTTGAGGAGTAGCATTAGATTGACCGGCGTTGGGACGGCCTGGTCTAACCATTTCTCTTCTTTAA
This sequence comes from Allium cepa, assembly GCA_030765085.1. Classification (NCBI taxonomy): domain Eukaryota; kingdom Viridiplantae; phylum Streptophyta; class Magnoliopsida; order Asparagales; family Amaryllidaceae; genus Allium; species Allium cepa. Next base: position 206,243,671 of record CM060943.1, read on the forward strand.
GAAAGAAAGAAAGAAGAGGAAAAAGTTATTCTCAGAATGAATATCAAACAAACTTTATTGATAAAACAAGGCATCGTAAAAGAAAATAGGATAAAATAGGTCCAATGACTCGAATTAATTCCTAAGGCACGATTCCTAAGAGGGACTTAGGACAATGATCCTTGCTTTAATATTCTATATTGTTTCGAAGTCTGGCTCTGATGTCAGGCTGTGATGCCCCACCTCTATATGCACACTGGCCAAGGACACTACGACGTAATGTGGTCGATTAGTACGAAGAATAAGGCTGTTGAGGAGCGACCTTCTGGATAATTGGTTTGTGCGAGTACCGATATGTCAGATAGAAGGTCACATATTTCATTTCCAAAGGAAATCTGACATGCCGATACAAACTCAAAACTACTATACAGTGGCTATGTGATCTTCGAAAACAAATATAAAATAAGCATAACACGAAATCAGTCACAGATATGAATACAACACATAAAAGGGTACATCAAAGTATTGGACATATAGGATCCACTACATCACAAAAGAATAGATATAAGTGTTAGGCAAAAGAATATGTATACATCAAGGAGTCTCTATCTCGAATGTATAAAACAAAAACTACTAAACTAAGTAGTTAACCAAAAGTCTCCCGGCTAAGAAGTCAAGTTGAAGCACCTGTACCACCTCGGTCTGACCCGAGTATTATTTAAGAAGAAAATAATAAACGGATCAGGCTAGCTATAAATATCATATAAAAAGAGATATGATAAGAGATATGACAAAAACGTATGATAACAATAATGCCATATTGTGACAAGTATACATTAGATAACAACAAAAATCATACAATATCTCGAATATTCTCAAACACCAAAAAGAGTGTCATATTCTTTAACATATTCACCAAACCACAAATATTGATAAAACTTATCAATGTAAATCACAAAAATTGGTGAAACACAAATTATATAAATCATCAACTAGAAATCTATAAAACACAAAGGGGGAGGCCTATCACAAACGGGAGCATGAAAACTCACCAACACGTGCATCACAAACGGAACGCTATTCCATGGTCGCTAACCATCAATTTTGAGCCAAGGCTACACAAACGGCCCGAAGACCATGGGTCGCTACCCCATCAATTTTGAGTCGAAACTCCACAAACGGGGTTTAATCCCCCACACAAACAAAGAGACATCGCACATCGCTAGTCTAAATCACAAAATTATCATCATTGATTGATAAGTGTAAATTACACTAAGCTAGTAAATAAATGAGTTTAGCTTCATGTCCCGTAACCACTAGCTTAACTTAAATGTTTACGAACAAATTGTAGGTTTCCACTAAAAAATTGTCACAAGAATTTCAATCGAACAAGTCTAAGAATTAACCGACATAGTAAACACAATCGTTTCATACCACTTGTATTGGCTAAGTCGTTTAATTGGATTTCTCGAAAGAATGAGGTAAAGATTTGTATATACTAATAGATTAGAAAATGATTTTAAAAGCGAGTTTGATATTGAAAGTAAATGTTGATATCATTTTGATGAAAGAGTTTGAATATTTACTACTAGTATAGAAACCTTTGCATTTTAAAGCGACAAACCATAGAAATGATTGTAGAAACAATTAATCAGCAAAAATTCACATACGAACACATGAATTAATTCCAAAGAAATCGATACCAAATCCATCAAAAATGGATATTACCAAAAATCCAGAAAAAGAAGTCATCAAAGTCGATAAAAGTGATAACAACTAATCAGATCAACAAAAATCGATAAACATTGAAAATTCATTCAAGAAATTGGCAAATAGGAAAAACTGCGCATTTCCAAACGTCTGAGGGTCAATGCAGACGTCTGGATTTGGTCTTTGGAAATATTCCAGAATACCACCCAGACGTTTGAAATTCCAAATCTGATGTCTAAAACCCCTTTCAGACGTCTGAACCTATATTTCAGACGTTTGAAATTAGTCCCTGCCATTTTTATTTTCTACCGTTTCTTCTTTTTCTCCAGATTTCATAACCAGACATTTGAACCTTAATTTCAGACGTCTGGATACTTAGGCTGGGCAACAATTTTCCTAGGCCATGATGGCCAAAACGATTTGGTAGCAATCAAGCGAGTAATGACGACTAGGGATTTATGCCAAGCGACAACCCAGCCTTGTAAGCTCTTCGATACACCCCAAATAACATATCCAAATAGCCATAGTAGGATTTTCATAAAATTGGACTTCAAAACCAAAAATTAGAAAATTCACCAAATCAATTCAAATCAAAAGCAAATGAACATGAATATAAGTTAGGAATTCAAACATAACAACGAAGAAAGTTATAGACATAGATATGAGTTCAAGAACTCACCTTTAACTCAAAATCACAAGTGAGAAGCTTTAAAAGAAGCTAAGATCAGTTCCTCTTCAACAACGACTCAAGAAGCTTCAATCCAAAATATTTCATAAGTTAGGGTTTAGGAATTTCTGAAATTTAAGAGAGACTAAGATGGAGAAGATGAAGAGGATGCTTACCTAAGCTTCTCCTTGATTTCTAGCTTAAAGTTGATAATTCCTAAGAGAATTAGGGCTTAGGAATTTCTAATTTCTTTTCTCTTCCCCCATTTTTCTTTTAGCTTGAGTGTTAGAAAATAATATAGTGAATGAAGAGGAGTTGGATGAAGGGTTAGGTTATTAGAAAAGTCAAAGGGCTGAAACCCAAACCCAAAGTCCAATAGAAAAATAGCAAAATTCTAGCCAACTCCAAATATATTGATGTTTATACTTAAAAGGACGCAAACGTCATTTTGAACTTAATGGAAGTAGTCTTGAGTCCCAATTTGACTGTTTGCAAAATGTAGCATTTCGGATTTTATTCCGACTAATGATTGAAAGTGCGGTGTGTATACAATTATATGTGCTAATATAGTATACACGGATCGTGTAATATGGATTACAATACAAATGCAGAAATAGATGATAATAGCATTGTAAATAGAAAATAGAAAAATCACACCAGAGATTTTTATACTGGTTCGGAGCACCGTCCTACGTCCAGTCCCAGACTTCTATCTGGATTTTCACTATTAACTACCTCGCTTCACCCGGAGGAACAGGTTTACAATACCCGAACAGCCGAACGGGATTTCACGCCTCTAATACACTGAGGACTTCAACACTTGCCTCTTACAACACTGAGGACTTCAACACTTGCCTCTTACAACACCGAGGACTTCAACACTTGCCTCTTACAACACGAGGACTTCAACAAAAACAAATACAATTGTTGTTGACAACTTGTGTTCTTGAAAACACGGATTTGTCACTTGTAGTACACTCTTCCTATAATCTTATCCTCAAATTGTGAATGATGTTTGTGAAGATTATGGAATTTATATTGCTTATTGAATCAAAATATATGAGATAGTGTCAATGATTCAATAAGGAATGAAAGTAGTTTAGAGCTTTTTGAATGCAAGTGAATTCAGAGAATAGATAGAGAGCATATATAATCTTAATAAAACTTGTTGTTTTAATCAATGATATTGATGTGTATTTATAGAGAGAAAATAGTTATAACCCTTGGTGAAAAGTTGCAGTCAAAAGTTATGATCATTGATGAAGAAGAAGAGACGCAACCATTGAAGAAAGATGTGTCTTTTGAAAGAAGTTGCTCTCTGTTTAAAAACGGTCGACAGGTCAAAAACTAACCGGTAGACAGGTTTTTAAAAATATAGTCGTTATGTGCATGTGTGCACGTTTATTGTGCACATCCAACAGGAACGGTCGACCGCCTATATTTGGACCGGTCGACCGGTCTCTGTTAAATTGCACAATAAAGTGCACAACCTATATAAATGTGTGTATATATATATATATATTATATTTTGTGCATGATTATTTGAGGATAGATTTTGACAATTTTATTACTATTATAACATCAAATAATCAACCTATAATCTAGAGTACCATATGTAGGTCTTGATTTGTCGATCGCTTTAATATTGTTGTCAGCAATCAAAATCTTCATAGAAGCTGTGACTCAACATTCTCCCCCTTTTTGATTGATGACAATATAAAAACTCAAGTATAGAATCTCCCCCTGAATATGTGATTTCCTGCAGACAATTATTAGCTTCTTTCATCCTGCAAACAATTATTAGCACCTTTCTCCCCCTTTGTCATCGACAAAAAGGAGTAAACAATAGAAAATATAAACCAAAGAGAACAATGCATACATTCAAACACAGGATGTTTTGATGAAGTACAATGCAAGTCATAGTCTACTACGAATAAAAAGATGGACACTATTTAGTACAAGTGCCATAGATGTTTTTAAAGAAATGAAAAGAAAAACAAACTAACTTCATTCCGACTGAATCTCTTCCTCATCATCATCATCATCATCATCGTCGTCGTCATTGTCATCGTCATCATCATCGTCATTGTCCCCACGACCTTGTCCGCTTGTACCACCGGATTCCTCGGATGTCGACCAAGTAAAAGTTGGAGGAGCCGGACGTTTTCCGGGGTCTTGATGTTGGGTCGAGACGGATGTGCTACATGATATAGCATCCCATATAGCGCCGAAGAATGACTTTACCTTATTGAATCGTCTATCAATTTTCGAATCCATTCGTTTTAGTCTTGATTCAAGTAAAAATTGATTCCGAGCGATGGTTTCAAGAGATTCTCTTGTAGATGATTTAGATTTCAATAATCTAACATCTTCAGAACGACGACGAGATGGTGGAGCTTGTTGTTCTTGAGTATCGCGTTGTTGCCATTGTTCGAAAGGCATAATATGAACATATGGAGGAGGAAGCTTCATCCGTTTGATAGTAGTGGAGTCAATACACTTTGGTGTAGAATATGCCGAATCCGGGGGTGTGACTCCACATGCAAGCAACATACGCATAATATACTCGTTATAGAAGAAATGTGGACGAGTAGAGTTATTTACCTTAAGAATTTCATCGAAAATCATGTGAACCCAATTTATTTCGATATCACAGTAGATAGCATAAAGAGCCTTGAAATTCTCTTTGTAAACGGCATCATAGTTTCCTAATCGAGGAAATAGAGAGTGCATTAGGACATGGTGTAACAACCTTGCAGTCGGTCGTAGCCCAATCGATTTGGTGCCGTTACTATCATCTTCTATAAATTTATGACTCGTACTATTCCGGGTGAAAACTTCACAAAATGTCGATGAAAACTCTTCACCTCTATTCGGTATTCCCAAAATAGAAGCAATTCTATCATAAGTGAGATAGATTCGTTTGCCACATACTACTGACCAAATAACTCCATTTGGATTATCCGGTGTATATTCCTCTAAATTCATATTCGCGTAAAATAGCTTAATCATCAAATGATTAATTTGTACGCTATTCACAGAAAAATCAATAAGAGGAGAGATACGAGATCTATTTGCTAATCTTTGAATACCGTATGCAGTGAAATCGTCGAATTTGATGAATGAGCCCGGATGGAACTTGTAATTTGTCATTTGATTCCATCTAGTTACTGCAACCGGAGATTCTAGCCATTTTCTAGCAGAGAGAGTAAGAGAAGAAGATTCTGATGTTGCTCTTTTCTTTGATTTCTTCTGAGGAGGAGCCATTGAAGAGAATTTGAGAGTTTGTGAAGCTTGAGAATATGAACTAGGGTTTGGAAATGGGAAAGTTTTCAGTAGAAAGTAAAGAGGGTTGGTGGCAAAATATATACGTGAAGTATATAAAAAAAGGAATAACTGCCGACCGGTCGACCGCCTGCATATGGCCGGTCGACCGTTTTCAACCCGAGAGCAAAACGGTCGACCGGTCATATTTCAGGGGGTCGACCGGTTTGGCTCTGTGTGCAAAAATGCAGAATTTGGCAAAAATTTTGAAAACGAGTCGAATGAATATATTATATATTATGTTATTATTGCAAAAATATACTGTTTTACAAGAATTATATATGAAAGCAAAACAATATACATTATGGAATTCTAATGAGAAGGTGAGTTGTTATTAGAATTCTTGTCGTTTTCAATGCGTTTAGCCCACGGACTCCACTTATATCGAGCTCCTTCATTCTCGTTATAGTTTTTATCCCAAGAGTTTGGAGTTGTTGAAGTCGATGGTCTTGATGGCATTGGTTCATGAACATCGTGTTTGTTTGAACCGCAGAAGAATGAAGCCATTCGTTCTAAAGCGGATAAACGAGTTGAAGTACGTTGTTGTTCATGGTATAGTAGGTTTTGACCATAATGTAGTTGTCGTTGAAGATCGATTTGATGCTTTTGGTAGTGATGAATTTCATCGATTTGCGCCTTCGTGCGCGGAGAGCAGAATAGTGCTTTCTTTGCACGCTTGGATGTTGGAGTATGGCCAGGTGTGCGAAAACAATGGTGAGGGCATTCCGGCCTTTGTTTCGGTGTAATCGGAGAGTATTGTTCCTCCGACTCCGAGCTTGTGATAGAAATATGAGATTCCTCTGCGCATTTGTCGCAAATGTGTGCCATGGTAGCTTGTTTAAGATGATTTATAATTTTCAGCAAGAAGGTGAATGAATGAAAGTGTATTTTTCAAACGTTTATATAGAAAAAAGTTTGCCAATGAACTTGAAGATAGGATTTGTTAGAGATAATTAGCCATAAACAAAAACAATGATGCATAACAAAAAAGTTATAAAAATAGGTATAGTTTGTTATAGGCTGAAATTTAAGAATTATTTGAAAAATATATAGCCTAAGTTTGAAGGTTACTTATTCTATTCTAGATCTTTCCGAGATACTAAGCCAAGCTCTCTTCGTAGTTTAATAAAACTAGATTCAAGTAATGGTTTAGTGAAAATATCGGCTATTTGATTGTCAGTGTGAACATATTCAAGATGTATATTACCTTTTTCAATATTATCTCTAAGGAAATGATGACGGATATCAATATGTTTGGTTCTAGAATGATTTACTGGATTTTTAGAGAGATTTATTGCACTCGTGTTATCACAGTATATAATAGAATTCGATAAATGTATATCGAAATCTTGAAGTGTTTGTTGCATATATAGTACTTGAGTACAAGCGAGAGCCGCTGATATATATTCAGCTTCACATGTTGATAGTGAAACACAATTCTGTTTCTTACTAAACCAAGAGACAAGTGATTTTCCAATAAAATGGCACGTACCACTTGTACTTTTTCTATCCGTCCGTGAGCCACCAAAATCAGCATCACTATATGATACTAATTCAAATGGACATTCTTTTGGATAGAAAAGACCAAAATCTTTGATATTATTAAGATAACGAATTATACGTTTCACTGCTCGTAAATGTGATTCCTTTGGATCGGCTTGAAAACGAGCACATAAACAAACACTCATTAATATATCTGGACGACTAGCTGTAAGATAAAGAAGAGAACCAATCATGCTTCGATATAATTTCTGGTCAACATTCTTACCACTTTCATCTTTTTCAAGATGTGTAGTTGTACTCATAGGAGTTGGTTTACCAGATGTATTTTGTAATCCGAAGCGTTTGATAAGATTTTCACAGTATTTTTCTTGATTGATAAAAATACCGTTTGAAAGTTGTTTGATTTGAAGTCCAAGAAAATAATATAGTTCTCCCATATGAGACATTTCGAATTCTTTGGTCATAATACTTGCAAATTCCTTGCAGAGTTTTTCGTTTGTTGAACCAAAGATGATATCGTCTACATATATTTGGATAACCAGAATATCTTTTCGAGAATGTTTAATAAACAAAGTTTGATCGACTTTGCCTATTTCAAATCCTGAATTAATAAGATAGCTACGTAATCGTTCATACCAAGCACGAGGTGCTTGTTTTAAACCATACAGAGCTTTCTTAAGTTTGAACACATGGTCAGGATATTTTTCATGTACGAATAAAGGTGGTTGTTCGACATAGACATTCTCTTTGATAAAACCATTGAGAAAAGCACTTTTGACATCCATCTGATAAAGTTTGAAATTATGATAACAAGCAAAAGATAATAGAATTCTAATAGCTTCTAGTCGAGCAACTGGTGCAAAAGTTTCTTCATAATCGATACCTTCTTCCTGATTGTATCCTTGTGCTACTAATCTTGCTTTATTTTTGGTGATATTTCCTTGTTCGTCAGCCTTATTTTTATAGACCCATTTAGTACCAATTACTGACTGATCAGTTGGTCTCGGAACAAGTTCCCAAACGTCATTGCGCTCAAACTGATTTAGTTCTTCCTGCATGGCAATGATCCAGTAATCATCTATAGCAGCTTCTTTTGGATTCTTGGGTTCGATATTTGAGAGAAAAGCGACATGACCCATTTGATTGAGTTGACTCCTTGTTCTGACATGTGATGTTATTTCACCTATTATATTTTGGGCCGGATGGTCTCTTAATATTCTTGGTGGTGATTGTAATTCACATATTTGAGGAGTATTCTCAATAATTATTTCTGAGTCAGAATCAGTATTTGAGATGATTTGATTATCAATGACTATTGATTCGTCATCATCTGATATTGTGTGAGGATGCTGATAAATTTCATCAAAAGAGACATGAAGTGATTCTTCAATAGTTTTGGTTCGTTTATTAAATATCCGATAGGCCTTACTTCGTTCCGAATAACCGACAAATATTCCTTCATCGGCTTTTGGATCGAATTTTCCAAGCTGGTCTTTCGTATTTAAAATAAAGCACTTAGAACCAAAAACTTTGAAGTATGAGATTTTGGGCTTTCTTTTGTTAAACAATTCATAAGGAGTATTCTTGGTAAGAGGTCTTATGGACACACGATTTAAAACATAACAGGCAATTGCAACAGCTTCTGCCCAGAAGTGTTTTGGTAAGGTGGTTCCATTTAATAATGTTCTTGCACATTCTTGTAAAGTTCGGTTCTTTCGTTCTACTACTCCGTTCTGTTGTGGAGTTCTGGGAAACGAAAAATTATGATATATACCTTTCTTTGTACAAAAATGTTCAAATTCATTATTTTCAAACTCTCCGCCATGATCACTTTTTATATTTTTAACTTTAATCCCTTTTGATTTTTGAATTCTTTTGACGAAAGATTTGAAATGATCGAAAGTATCACCTTTATTTTTTAAGAAAATTGTCCATGTATAACGAGAGAAATCATCAACAATTACAAGCACATATTGACTGTGATTTATTGATTGAACTCTAGTAGGTCCAAATAAATCCATGTGCAGTAACTCAAGCGGTTGTAATGTTGATATGACTTTCTTGGATTTAAACGATGATTTGGTCAATTTTCCTAATTGACATGCATCACAAATGTTGTTAACTTTAAAACTCATTTTGGGTAGTCCTCTAACTAGATTGTTTTTGGCTAGCTTGTCAATAGTTCTGAAGTTTATATGACAGAAACGTTTGTGCCATAGCCATGGATCATTGTCATTAGCCATAAGACACATATCTGAATTATGATTAATATTCATATTTAGAATATATATATTTCTGTCTCTATAACCTTCAAAAACCAAATTATGGTCTTTATCTAAAATACTACACTTATTATTTGAAAAGGAAATTATAAAACCCTTGTCACATAACTGACTAATACTAACTAAATTGTGTTTTAAATTTCTAACTAGCATGACATTAGTAATAAGAGGTAAGTTAGATGTACCACAATTGCTCACATCGCCTTTGCCGATGATATAACCTTTTGAATTGTCTCCAAAAGTGACTGAGCCACCATCTGAGTATTTAATATTTGTTAGTAAGCTCTTGTCTCCCGTCATATGCTTTGAGCAACCACTGTCCAATATCCACTTTCCTCTTTTCTTCAGTGGGACCTGCAAACATAGAATTAAGTTCATGGTACCCACTTTTTATAGGGTCCTAAGAGTTAGGTCTTAGGAGTCCAAACCCATTTGGGTCCGGTATCCCCTTTATATATATAATTGTTATTAAAATGTACATTATTCATGAATTGCTGAATGTATTTGTTCCTAATCAAATTATTATTTGTTTTAGGAACCCATATTTTGATAGTCTTGACATCTCTTTTTTGAAATTTCACAACTGGTTTTGGTTTGAAATATAATAAACTAAGATTTTTCTTAGTTTCAGTTTTTTGTACTTTCTTCTTCCTTTTATTTCTAAGATGTTTCTTAGTTTCATGTTTGTTATATCCCAAACCTTGTTTATCTGAAATAGATTGTGAACTTTCAATGATTTTAGTCAAATTTTCTCGACCTTTGTTAAAGTTAGAAACATTTTGAGTAATGTCATCAAACTTTGTTTGTAAACTAGCTTTTTCTAGGTCTAGAATTTTGACTTTTGCCTTAAGTTCATGATTTTCAGTAGTGAGAGCATTATTTTTCTCTTTTTGAGCTTCTATTTCTTGACTCAAAAGAGATATTTGAGAGTCAACATTAGATGATGATTCTTGAATATTTTCAAGTTCTTCTTCTAATATTTTCTTCTCATCTTTTAACATATCTCGTTCAAACTCTGCTCTACTTAAATCTGCTTTGACTACTTTTAATTGACGTTTTAAGTCTTTATATTTGACTATCAATTCAGCATTAATATCAAGTAATTCATCAAATGTAGGAATTTGTACCTCATCTTCTGTTGCCATAAAGCAAACATTGGCTTGTTCATTCTCCGAATCACTTTCACTTTCTGATGAAGATGACTCTGAATCATCCCATGTTACTGAGAAGGCTCGTTTCTTTGATTTGTCCTTCTTATATTTGAATTTGTCATTTTCTGACTTTTTATTTTGTTCTGGACAATCCTTCTGCATGTGTCCCTTTTTATGGCAGTTGAAACATTCTATAGCAGATGAAGATGGTTTATTTGATCCAGGTTTCCTTTTATTGTAGCGACTGGCTTTTCGATGTTTTAGGAATTTTTTGAAACCTTTAGCAATGAACGCCAAATCTTCATCTTCAGAATCTGATTCATTTTCATCTTTCTCAACATGAAATGCTACATTTTTCTTTTCTTCTTTCTGTTCTTTTCTAGCCTGCAAATTTGCTTCATAGGACATTAAATTTCCTATCAATTCATCTGGCTTCATGACGGAAAGATCATTAGCTTCTTCAATTGCTAATACTTTTCCTTCCCATTCATTAGTCAGAGAATGTAGGACTGTTGAAACAACATCAAAATCAGAATACTTTTGTCCTAACCCAATAAGTGCATGGTGAATAGTTTGAAACCGTGAATACATGTCATTGATTGTTTCATTTGGTTTCATTTTGAAATTTTGAAATTGACTTTTCAGCATGGCTATTTTGGCTTGTTTAACCTTGTTAGTACCTTCATGAGTGATTTTTAGCGTTTGCCAAATTTGATATGCAGTAGTGCAGATACTAACACGGTTATATTCATTTTGGTCTAATGCACAGAACAACATATTTATTGCTCTTGCATTTACGGCTGCTGCCGTTTTCTCAGCCACAGTCCATTCTGAATAATCAGTTGTTGGATTTACTATTTCTCTTTGAGTAGCATTCCAAGCATCATAGCTACTTGATTGCATAAAGAATGACATACGTGTTGCCCAATAACTGTAGTTAAGACCATTGAAAAATGGAGGTCTTTGTGTCGATTGCCCTTCTGTGTAAGTGGTGTTTTGAGTGCTAGTACTTGCGTTATTTGCCATATTACAAGAATATATCAAATAACTGTGTTACGGTTATATGATGACCGTGCTCTGATACCAAATGAAAGTGCGGTGTGTATACAATTATATGTGCTAATATAGTATACACGGATCGTGTAATATGGATTACAATACAAATGCAGAAATAGATGATAATAGCATTGTAAATAGAAAATAGAAAAATCACACCAGAGATTTTTATACTGGTTCGGAGCACCGTCCTACGTCCAGTCCCAGACTTCTATCTGGATTTTCACTATTAACTACCTCGCTTCACCCGGAGGAACATGTTTACAATACCCGAACAGCCGAACAGGATTTCACGCCTCTAATACACTGAGGACTTCAACACTTGCCTCTTACAACACTGAGGACTTCAACACTTGCCTCTTACAACACCGAGGACTTCAACACTTGCCTCTTACAACACGAGGACTTCAACAAAAACAAATACAATTGTTGTTGACAACTTGTGTTCTTGAAAACATGGATTTGTCACTTGTAGTACACTCTTCCTATAATCTTATCCTCAAATTGTGAATGATGTTTGTGAAGATTATGGAATTTATATTGCTTATTGAATCAAAATATATGAGATAGTGTCAATGATTCAATAAGGAATGAAAGTAGTTTAGAGCTTTTTGAATGCAAGTGAATTCAGAGAATAGATAGAGAGCATATATAATCTTAATAAAACTTGTTGTTTTAATCAATGATATTGATGTGTATTTATAGAGAGAAAATAGTTATAACCCTTGGTGAAAAGTTGCAGTCAAAAGTTATGATCATTGATGAAGAAGAAGAGACGCAACCATTGAAGAAAGATGTGTCTTTTGAAAGAAGTTGCTCTCTGTTTAAAAACGGTCGACAGGTCAAAAACTAACCGGTAGACAGGTTTTTAAAAATATAGTCGTTATGTGCATGTGTGCACGTTTATTGTGCACATCCAACAGGAACGGTCGACCGCCTATATTTGGACCGGTCGACCGGTCTCTGTTAAATTGCACAATAAAGTGCACAACCTATATAAATGTGTATATATATATATTATATTTTGTGCATGATTATTTGAGGATAGATTTTGACAATTTTATTACTATTATAACATCAAATAATCAACCTATAATCTAGAGTACCATATGTAGGTCTTGATTTGTCGATCGCTTTAATATTGTTGTCAGCAATCAAAATCTTCATAGAAGCTGTGACTCAACAATGATGCTATATTTAAATAAATCCTTTAAATATACAATCGTAAAATATGCTGGTTGTTACAGCTTGTAATTCCTTAAGGCCCAACAGTATAAATAAAAATCAAATATTTGTCTTTTAATTATCTCCTACACCAATTAATTGAATTTAACTAATCAAAGCTAGGCTATTTATCTATTTAGCCCTTATTAAACACTATATTGTTACTTAAAAATATGAAACAAGAATATAATTGTAAAACTTCATTTTTACAAATTCACAAGTTATTGATATTATCCTATTATATTTGATAATCAAATCAAATCAATTTTTGACCAATTCAAACTTTATTTTCTTACTAATAATTTATTTCAATTATCAAATTCTAAAAATTTAATAATCATATCAATTATTCAGAAAAAATTAATTTCACAATTTATATTACAAAATTCCAATAAATATTAACCAAAATAAATCATAATTAATTAGGTAATTAATAAACAGGGTTGTTGCAGAATGTAATGTAAAACAGAAGAGAAGTAGAAAAATCAGTGCTGGAAAACATGAGGGACACAAAATTTAAGTGATTCAGATGTTAATTAATCCAATGTCCATGGCTTTATTGAAGTCTTACTTAGGTCACTTTTTGGACTTTAATTTCATAAAGATAGTCTTTTTAGTCTAAAGTCAAAGTAAATAAAGTTCAATCCTCTTTTTCTGCTCTAGTACTTCCCATTTTATATTAAAAATGATATCACATTGATTGCTAATAGCATAAACTTGCTTTCTTCCTCCTTCATTAGATCTTGACATGTGTTATTCATTTGTTAACTTGTTTGTATGTGCAAGCATTGCTGACGTGGACGTAGGCGTAAGCGTTGGCTTTTGGCAAGAACTTCTGGCTTTTCAGTGCGAACGTTGGATTTTACTTTTACATGGGAACTTTGAATTTGGTGTTACGAGGACTCTGAATATGGCATGTGAAGCCTATGGTTGGCTTTTGGGAAATATCTTGTGCTTGTTTGCTTGAATTGTCCCGGCTAGTTCGGGTGTTGCGACGCAATCTACATAGGATGTAGTGACGCTTGACTTGGTTGCAGTGATAAGTTTTTTTAGTTTCTTCACCAACTTGGTGGCATAGCTTATCTGAAAGTTGGCGGCCTAGTTAGTCTTCATAATAGTGGTTCAACTCTGTCTTTATAATGCCAGCATTGTTTGACTTATTGTGATAGTACAGCTTGGCCTTTTATCAATGCAGTGGAGCTTGTTTTGCATGGCAAAGTTGCGCTTTGCTGGGATTTTACTTTGAACTAGGAAGCGCATGCCATTGCGCTTAACTTTGTGGGTTGTACGGTTCCGTTCTAATGTATAAACATTATGTGTAACTTTTACTTCTTTGGTCTGTGGGCTAACTATACTCGTTTGAACCCTCCCTTAACACATTATGAGAATAACAAAAGGTGGGTGTAACACTTGCCCCCTCCAAGTCTGAGGTGATGCATATTAGGGTATACTTTTCACTTTGCATTCAACTTTTCTCTCTATTCTTCTCTTATATATATATATATATATTAGATTTTCTTATCGATATACTTTCGTATTTAACATTTTTGGCTCATGGGATAACAAAATCGGTTACATTTTTTTACCATTGTCTGGTAAATCGATTTGTGATTTAGAAAATCTGCCTTATTTTTTTGAACACATTTTCCTAATTCCTAATATGTGACAACTCGTATTTTCAACCATTTAAAAATATTAAATTTAATATAATTGTTGATTAAAAAGGTTAGAAATAAAGATTTTTTGATTTATTAATGTAAAATTTTGTTAGAATATAAAACATGATCTTAGATAAATTCTAAAACAACCAATTTTAATAAGATCAAAGATGGTAAGGTGTATCAGAATATAATTTAATAACATAGATTGAATGTAACTGACAATTGTTTAATGTAATCAATTGTAAGTTTTATAAGGAATAAAATCAATGTTGTATTAAATGATTAAATCAAATGTTATTTGGTTGAAATTGGTGTTAGCATACAATAAGAAATCAATTATTTAGTACGTAAATTTATTAACCCTTATTGTAAACAATAAATTTATAAATGTGTTCAAATTACTTAAATGTAACAATTGTTTATTCTCACCATATTATTTAATCCGTTTGAAATCTAATATTGAATATAAAGTACAACAAGAGTTGTTGGAATCCTTTAATTGAAAAGAAAAGAAAAATGCATTGTAATTAATAAGTTCAACATAAGAACTTGCATTTTAAATTAAATTAAAATGGAAATTTTAATTAAGTTTAAGCTTTGACTTGAAAAGAATAAATTGAATGTTTATCTCTAGTCGGAATAACAAATGTTGAATTTAAATAAAGTATTGAGTGAATATTTTAATGAAAGAATAACATAAGTTGTTATTTGAAATGTATCTTGGAGAAGTTGGTTTTCAATAAGATAAAACATTTACTTTTTAAATAGTGTATATATTTTGTTGTATACGAAATTTTATAAAACATGTTTGAATTGGTATAAATGAAAAGAAAACGGTGTTTTATAATTAGAATTCGTTTGAAATTAGTAATGAAATAAATTGGAATTATATTAATTAAAATGTTTCATTAAAAGGAAACATGAATGAAATTGTAATGAATGAGTTAATATAGAAACTTGCATTTTTGTGTCAAAATGGAATGAAAATTTTAATTAAAATAAATGCATGTTTGAGGCGTATAAAATAAAATTATCATTTTGAATAAGTATGATTTTATAAAAAGAAAAATTGAATTTTGGAATAATATATATAAACAAACTTATTAGCACACAAATTTTAAAATATATCAGTGGGTTCATGGTTGTATAAGTGTTGTTGAATCAATTAGAAATTACCTTCTAGTAACAATTGTACATTAATAACACATGTTTACATATATTTATTTTTCCATTCATATTTGGTTAAAACTTGTAAATTGGTTGCATTAATGTGACCATTACAGTAATTAAAAAAGTAAGGTAAATCATTTTATAATGCACACACACACACACACACATATTCATGAATGAATTAATAAAATTGATGTGAGTAACATAAAAAATATATAGATTGATTGGTTGATTAATTGGTTGGTTGATTGTTGATTGATTGATTGAGTTAATGGAATGTGCACATATATTAACATAAAATGAATGTTTTAATAAAGAAGTAAATGATATAAATATGTGTATATTTGGGTTTATTGAAATTAATTAATTGGAGTAACTTTTGGAACTTGGACCCCAAAAGTTTGTTTATAGTATATATGTGGTCCCTTAATTCGCTTTATATTTATTATCACACCAACATTCTCTTTCTTTTCATTTTAAGTTCTCCATGTAGGTTCCACTTGATCATCCATTTAACTACTTGACTACTCATTCGTTTCTTATTAATTAATAGCAACCTCATTTGATTTATTTCTAATCAATAATTGCCGCATTCTTTATATTTTTTCTCACTTGTTTCGTCTGATCCTTTCCAAGTACTTTACATGAAGATTTTTTCCATTTTTTAATGTGAATATCCAAATTGATATTCATGCCACCTCATTAGCAATTACTATTCTACATTTATGAAGTTCATTTTGTTTTTTCATTATTAGTTCTTGTAGCTTCCTTTTATTGGCAAATTTTTCTCTGGAAGCTTCATATTTAAAAACAGAAGATTTATTTTTATCTACATTCATCTTTTTATTCATTTACTTCACCTCTTTTAATACCTGCCATATTTATTCAAGGCTATTCATAATTTTACTTTATTTCAATTCCTAGTTTATGTATACTTTTTTAGCTTTTCATTTTTTTCCATCTTCATTTCTGTAGCCTCATTTCATTTTTCATATCTCATCATCTGTAGCTTCATTTTTGCAAACAAAACTTCCATTTCATTTTTTTTCTCTCTTCACCTTCCTCTTTCCTTTTTTTATTCTTATTCCTCAAATCTTCTTCTTCCTTTTTAAAGCTTCATTTCCTTTTTCAATTCTTCTTCTTCTTTAATTTTTCTTCTTCTTTTTTTCAAACCTTCTTCTTCTTTCCAATTCTTTTTCTTCAAATTCAGGTCTATACAAACTTCTCCATCTCTTCGAAAACTTTCTAAAAAAAGATTAAGATAGCAAGTAAACAAATAAAAGGAGAAAGTAGTAGTGGATCTAAATCTGTCTAGAAAATGGAAAACCTAAAGATGAATGTTTAAACTCACTCACGAAATACTAAAATTTTATTGCAAGTTAAACCAAGTCATATAGTGATAAATTATTGATTATTGGTTGGGAATTTTAATTGAAATTTAGTTTGAACACCTAAACTCCAATATGTGATAACTAATAATTATTGTGACATGTTATTGAATTGGTTGATTTGAACGGGTTGATTTGAATGTTGAATGTATGTTGTGATGGATATTATTGTGACTGAATGTGTATTTGTTTATTTATTTTGATATATCCTTGTTATCACCCTACAGTTTATTGTAATCATATAAATTTTCATATTGATTATTTGAACACTGAATAAGAATACAAAACCCTTGGATTTCTTATATTGACATGTGAAAAAAATTAGTATGTATAGATTTACTGTTTGAACAATAAAAATGATTTTTGAGAAATAAATCGTCGTTGCGTTATTTGAAAGTTTTCATTTGTAAATTTTGAAACCCTAGGAAGTTTCATAAATTGAATTTTGAAATTTTGGAAAATTTTCGTAAATCAAATCTCTTGAACTCTAAAATTTAATTTAAATTTTTTCATAAATTTGTAAGTTATTAGAATGGATCTATTGTAAAATCTGTTGTATTTTTTTTTGGCAAAGCCAGCCTGTTTTTATCGTGGGCAGTCCACATATTATTAAAACAAACACAAACTACAAGGATCAACGGCTACAGAGCTATCAAAGGAACATCATAACAATCGGAATAATACAAACAGCGACACATCACTGTACAATTTTGAAAAAAAGGCTGACAATCGATGAGGAAGACTGCAAAAATCTACGCGAATTCCTTTCTTCCCATATCGCCGCAATAGTAAGCTTGAGGTATTGAAGAAAACGAGAGGTAGAAACAGACTTCCACCTGGAATGTTGAAAGATTCGAACCCATTCGAGAGAGAAATCTCTTATTGGAGGTCGCTCAGAAATATGTTGAAGAATTCGTTTCCACAGTTGGTAGGAAAATAAGCAATTGAAAAACAAGTGCCCCACATTTTCAGAAGCACGGTTACATAGGATGCACACCGATTGATTGATAAATTGTCTTTTGACCAAATTGTCTTGGGTGTGAAGAGCATTCATCAGGCATTTCCAAAGAAGGAGGTTATGCTTGGGTGACGAACCACTCTTCCAAATACGAGCATTCCAAGGAAAAGGATAAGAATGCTGCTGTTGAATTAAAGATTTGTAGACCACTGAAGTGCTGTGAAGTTTGCCATTCCATTTTAGCCCCAAATGCTCCACACATTTGAATGAAACCACCACAGAGGACCAAAGATTGTTCAACACAGGGGAACTGACATGAGGCAAAATGAGCTCCTCATCAACAATGAAAGTATTAGCATTAGCGTTGTGAGGAATACCAGAGATAGATATGAGGTTATATTCAATCAAATGGGCCAATATCAAACCTGGAGCACACCATGGAGAATACCAAAAAGAATTGTTAGTGCTGCATTGCACCATAGGAAGGTAATGATTTCTATTCTTCATAATTCTTTTCCAATGAAAACTAGCATCTATATTAACATCCATAGTCCAGAAATTTCCCCTTTTAAGGTTGTACAGCCTATTCCACTCTTCCCACAACCCCTTAGAATTTCCCAATAATCTGTTAACGTGCTGAGAGGCAGTGGCTATGTTCCATTTTTTAAGATTAATGATGCCTAATCCCCCTCTATCAAAAGGGAATATAACCTTCTTGTATGCAATGGGAATAAGTTTATTGGAGTATATATTTCCATGCCATAAAAAATGATTAAAAGCCCTATTTAACATGTCAATAAGTTTATAAGGGATTATGAAAAGCCTAAAATAGTAAGCACACATAGAGGAGGCAATGCTTTTTAGGATGACAAGACGACCAGCTTGAGAGATCTTAGTTGCTTTTAATCATTAACTTTTCTAGAAAATTTGAAACTTTTAAAACTTATATATTCGCATCCCATATTTCATATGATTTTATTTAATTTGCAAAAGAATTTTAGTTCTGACTCGAGTATATAATTTTCCTTTGCGCTCAGGTCAGCCTGAGTATTTCAGGGTTTGAAGACCATATTCATTCATATTTTTCCGCTGCATTATTTGGTATGTTTGTTTATTGTACTCTGATTGATGTCGTAAAAATGTGTAATCAAATGTATACTGTAAACTGCTTCATGAACTGTTTTATTTGATTGTTATATTTTGTCGTTCTGCTGGAAGATTCTATGTATTGCTTTTCTTCTTTTCTTCTTTTCTTTTACTTTCCTTATTAAACCTCATTGATAATCTTCTCTTTTGGATGGTTTGATTTAGACATGTATGGTTTATTGTCGACTTAAATTATCCAAAAAGGTGGGTCATCACATAATATCTAATAGGTACTATTTTCTAGGTTGTTCGAATATTAAAGTTGGGATTGCTTTTGAAACCTATATTTTCCAAGCTTTTTCTTTCTCATTTCCTTTACTTTGTTTTTGAATTGCTTTTACACTTACATTGCCTTCCTTAGGATCTTCCCTCCTTTCTTTCACTAGCTATTCACCGTCTTAAAGAAAAATAAAATATGCCTCTTGCAAGGAAATCTATTATTTTTCCTCTCTTTTTATTATTTATGTATTTTTGCTGTTACTTTTTATTTGCCTTGTATTTGGGACTTCTTTTTCTTCCTCTCCATTTATACACACACAAACACATATGCCTTTGAGTTGTTTGATTACATGCTTATGTTGATTTCTATCGATAAAGAATCTTCCTCTTTCTATGACTTAATGACAATTGTCTATGATAATAGCCAAGCCGAGTTTATTCTTTTCCACTTCTGAAGTATTTATTGCAATTTTAGGATTCCAACCCCTTCTGGATGCATATATCTGCCCTCAGAGGGTTATATTTCTTTAACCTCAGAGCATATTAGGTGTGGTTTATATCTACCTCTTTATCCCTTTATTAAAGAGTGGATGGGCACTATGGGGATTTTTGATATACAACTTTGCCTTATCTCCTGTTATCTCTTGACCTACACGTACAGTGTCAAACATCTTAATTCTTCTCCTTGTCATGAGCTTAATTTCCTTTACTCAGTTTATAAAAGCAGTTTCTTAGGTTGTGATGGGTTATAATATATCTAAGTCATGAAATCTCTATATGCTATTTTACCTTGTAAGAACCAAAGATGGCCTAATTAGTTTTTGCCTATGTTACAAACTTGGATGGCTTCATTCCCATTTTTCAAGAACCTATTACTACTCTTATTGTTTCTATTCATCCTTGCTCTCATTTTATTTACTTACATCATCCTTTTTCTTTAGTTGGTTGTCTCAATTTTTCACAAACTAAACGTGAATTATTTGTTGCTTAAAGAATAATTGAACCAATACTTGGTGAGGATGTTCGAAATGGCCTCTATCTTTTTACTTAATCCTTATTGTGCAAACACAACTTCCTGCATATGCACGCACATTCTGACTTTGTTTATATTTTTGATCCTACTATGCCAAGGGGTACATGTTCTAACTATTAAGTTTATACTGCTTACTTGATTGATGGTTATTTGCTTATGGTTCGCATATTATGTATTTTTAACTCATAGGGTTTTACTACGTAGGTGCTATGTTGAGCCTATTCGGCACTATTGCTAAGAAAAATCACTAGGATAAAAAATAATAAAAATAAGCCCGAGTTTAATCTCATTGTTTCTGATAATATTACCAATAAGACTAGGCATGGCGAATCCTCTCATTGTATGGATGTTTCTCCTAGCACGGCTGTTCAAGTGTAGCCTATTTCAAATGCTCTCTTCCCTTATTTCCTATCTTTGCCAGAGGAAGGTGCTATCATGGAATTAGTAGAAGAGATGGCGTGCCTAATTATAGATGATCTTATCGCCCTTCCTTCGGCTTCATTGCCTTCTTTCAACCTGCCCCATTAGGGAGGTTTTTGCAAGCTACTTTTGCTACATTCCTAAGTAGATTTTCATGTATTATGGATTTTATATCCTTTTTTGTTAATCCCTCATTTTTTAAGGCCTCACCATGCCTATGGAGCATAATAAGAAAATTGAGGCCTCTGAATCTGCGCTAAAAACCCATGCAAATGAAATTTTAGATTTGAAGGTTATGCTTGGCTTGGATGGGTTTGACTTTGATGCATGATGAAAAGTGGGGCTGCCAACAAAAAAAAGGCAGAGGAGGCTAAGTGTGATGCCCCACCCAGAGAACCACATTAACAAAGAGCATTATTGGTTAATACTATTCACTAATGCAGAAAATATGGCTGGTTAGGAGCGATCATCCTTAGCTTTGTCTTAAACATCTATTAAGTACGTCACTTTGATGCTCCAAATTTTCTTTCTTTATCAAATGATCGACAAACTCAACAAATATTGAATACAAAGGTGGCTACAAGATCTATTCAGAATAAAACACGGTAGAAATGATAATCACAGATCACAAAAAAGCAAACACAGTCATATATATACATATATATCAAATACAATACATAGTGCCATACGTGGTTGGTGATACAACCGTAATATATACATACATTAAGTCCCACAAAAGAATACACATAAGCGTGTCACACTACATGGTAAACTGCACAAAAACTATGCATCTAATCCAAAGAGTCGATAGTAGGGTCCAAAGGGAACAACTAAGCAAAAGCCAAATGACCTAGCGTACAATTCGGTTTGACTCGAGTATATAAAATACACGTGTCTGTCTAGCTTAAACAACTGATTAGTATGAGATAAGTAAGGTACAAGGATAAATGATAACAATTCTTCTCTAAAGAGAAGAAGCAACATTACATATAGGTCATATGAGTTTCATGAAAGAGATAAGCTCAACAACAATATCAAATATATCCACAATGATATGCCTTATATCATCCGCATAATAAATAGTCAATATAATGGCTTCCAACAACTATAACTCCTAAATAGGAGATTATAAAACTAAAAACATCAAGGAGTGGCAACTACGAATCTCAAATATATATAACTCAATGAAGAGTTCAAAACTCAAATGTAATCACCATTTATAAACAACACAATAGCACTCAGGCTATATAAATAATCCAACAGAAGAAACTATGGTGAAAACATTTCTAAAACATCGAAATTCTAGAAATCAATCAATAAGAATCTAGAAAAACAACAGTGGAAAGAATAGGACCCAACGGTCCAAAAATTAGCCCAACGACTATATATAAATAGGACCTAACAGTCCAGTAAGAGGCCCAGCAACCTGCCAAGCACTATAAATATGTATAAAAGACCCAACAGTCTCAAATAGGACCCAACAGTCCACAATTGGCCCAATAGTTTTATATAGGACCCAACAGTCCAAATAGTGGCCTGACAGCCTAAGTACAAGCAATAACTCGTGAATGTGTCACAAAATCTTAGCTGGGAACCCAAAAAGTGGTAACAGTGGATCCTATACCACACGTTCTCACTTAACGGTTTACTAATCGCTAGTCAATGCCATACTGGAAAATAAATCATTCAAATCACAAATACTCGCTTCATCTCATCGGCAAATACGACACGAAGGTCAATAGCTTCAAACGAATAAGTCCAGAATTAACCAAAAAATTAAATTCACGAGTCTCATACCATATGTTTTACTAAATCATTTAATTTCTTTCTCATACGCTCGAAGTGTGCAAAATCGTGTGGTTTTATATAAGAATATATACTTGTTCGAGAAAATGAGTTTTTAAAACGGTTTTGAAATCATTTGGAATTTGTTTCTTTGAAAATCTCTATATTTTGGAAAATATTGTACATTATATAGCTTTGCAATAATTATAACTTTAAAGCAACTTAGAAGTCATATCTTAAAGAAATAATATACATATATATATAATATCTTTTAAAAATCGGTTTATAAAAACATGTAGTGTCAACAAATTCACGAAATTATTCATGAAATCGACATACAAAAATTGTCTAAAACCTTACCAATCCAAAATATAGATTAGGGGTAATGTTGACTCTTCCATCTTAGGATCAATCCAATTAAAAACAACATCGAAATTTGGTTTAGAAAGCTGCGTAAAAACAAATCAAAAATTTTCAGTTGGAGCAAAACATGCTTCGATTCAAAGTTTGACAGCAAGTTTCTATAAGCTATATAAGTTGAAATGACCTAAAATTTGATTGGCATAGAGCTCAACAACAATAATATCAAACAAAAAAATAATGGACACAATCCGAAAAGAAATGAGAGAGATACAAGCTCTCAAAGTTGGACTCGTAGCCAGATTTCACTATAAACAGCTGGCGCAAAACATGTTATGGTTCGAAGTTTGACAGTATGTTTCTATAAGCTACAAGATCGAAATGACCTGAAATTTGACATTCATAAAGTTCAAAATTTATAATTTAAATTGGAATAATAATCATGCAATTTGGAAAAAGTATGAGAATTTTATGATGCCTCAAATTTGTACTCAGCAATGATTTCATTGTGAAAATCTGGGGCGAAACATGCTCCGAATCAAAGTTCGACAGTAGAGCTCTATAAGCTACATTGGTCGAAATGACCTAAATTTGACAGGCATAAAGATCAACAATTATAATTTAAACTGGAAATGAATCACGCAATTTGAAAGGTATGAGAAAGTTATGATGTCTCAAAGTTGAACCCAGGCAATGAGTTCACTGTGAAAATCTAGAGCAAAACATACTCCGCTTGCATCTTTGAGCACTGATTTTAAACAATTCCAGATCGAATTAAGCCACGAAATTTGACGTGAAACTAGAACAAAACTCAATCTATCATCAATAAATGGTTTCATCAAATTCTGAAAAGAAATCAAAGAGATATAGGCTTGCAAAGTTGGACTCAGACAAGATTCGCACAGAGATGATGAGACGCAGTTTCATTTTACAAAGAACAGAATTATCGACCAAAACCCAATTAGACCCAAATTAAATCACATGCATGCTAGAAGAGTGAGTCCAACAGCTCACCATTGATTTATAACATCAAATTGCACAAGATTGGAAAGAATTGTTTAAGATTTGAGCTTGGCTTTACCTTAAAGAAGCTTCTATAACTTGTATATTTCTTTACAGTAACATGTGAAGCCTCAATAAGAAGATTTCTCCAAATCAAAGAAAACTTGAGATAGATTTGGTTTCTAATCATTGATTACCTGTAAGGATGATGCCAGCAACAATTTACAAGCTTTAAATTTGAATTTTGATTGGGTTTGTGGAATTAGAGAAGAAAGTTTCAGTTTAACTTTCTCTATCAATTTACAGTAAGAAAGAGGAAGAAAGCTTTTGAGGAAGGATGCATAAAATTCCTGTTTCCCCCTTTCTAGATAACATTTAGTATTAGGAAATGGGCTAACCAACCCAACTAAGCCCAAGTGTAACTTAATTATGTTAATAAGGCTTAATTACACTATTTCAAGCACTTTTTAACATATCTTTAGCCCATGTTAACGTATACACATAAAAATTAACAACAAACCACCTAGTTTATCTTTATAAAAGTTTTGACAGCATATTTGAAACATTTTAAAACCTTTTTAGGCTTATATTTACAAGTTTTCAACCAAAATTTACGTTTTCTAATCGATGTACATTTTACACAACTTTTTGTACAAAACACACATTTTAAATTCTGAAATTGTACAAACTCCATTATTAGACACAAACAATTTGTACAATCATAACAAAAATTATTTTTGGCACATAAATATTGATTTCTCACCAATATTTATATTTTCTATTTTATTTTTATTCAAAATATTTAAAACACAAGATTTAAAACCAAATTCAATGAACGTACACTGTATATGCAATTTGTTGCAATATGCACAATATAAATCTTGTTAATCATTGTTTAATCAAAATTTAAACATTATAAAGTTTTTATCAACTTTATTTTACATATTAAAGCTTATTTACTTTAATTTTTTTCCACAAACTCAGTTTTCTCAATATTTCATTTATCACAATTTAACCTCAAAACCCCATTTTAACACATACACACAAACTATGTTGTGTTCAATTTATACAACTCAAACACACATGTCGAAATATTCTAAAATATTTTAAACATCATTTTTAATACAACACATACTAAAATTTCACATTTTTATAAAACACACATTTTACATCTTAAATCTTCAAAACTTACATCATTAAGTTTAAATTTGCATAAATTCTATTCTCTTGTTCAAATAAGCGTTAACCTTGATAAAAACGTTTTAACACTCCTAAATACTGATTTCTAATCAATATTTACACTTTTATATTTCATACTCACACTTAACATTTTTGAACTGCAACGTAAGAAATTTACAAACACTGTAATTACTAACAAAAATCCACCGTTTAACTTGAATTCACAAAATTGTTTCATTTAACTTAATAACTATGATATAATCATCAAATGACTTTATTTGACCAATTACGAACATGGCTTTACATTACAAACTCAACTTTACATTTTTCGTTTTCAGTTGTTTACAAATTTTACAATTCAGCAACAAAATTACCCACGTACTCATTTTAGTATTTTAAACAGCTGAATAACTCATATTGAAAATATTTAACACAGAAGTATTAATTCCAAGTCGATATTTTATATTTTCAATATTCCTCTAATAACCCAAAAGGTTGCTATGTAATAATTTATCAGTTATTACACTTAATAAAACGAACCTTTTAAACACGGTTTATAAGATTTCACTAGCTTTATTATTTTCATCTTAAATTTATTTAGCAAATACAGATTGAAATAAATTCCCTTATTACTTTATTTTAATTCAATTTATTTCAATCTACAAATTTCTCATAAAATCTCAAATTCCTTATTTTCTCAAATTACATAATTACGAGTTTAACTCTTGAACTCGTATTTCTCAGATTTTGAATTTCAAAACTTGTTATTATCTGTTTACCCTGGGTACCCAAGACTCGGGTTGTTACACTAAGGAAAAGATCAAGGATATAGTGGAGAAAAATGAACAAAGGGTGTCTATAGTGGAGAAGAAAGACGAAGAGAAGGTGTCATCATTGGAGAAGAAATTACCTAACACATTGGAAACTGCTAAAATAACTACTTATAACCCTCTTTACTCAACTTATGCACAAGTAAAGAGGCAACTTTTTGTTGAGTGCCTTGATGATGTTGATGGAGAGGTGATTTTGGACTTTCTTGGGAATGTTGCCCACATTGCTAAATGCCTGGCTTACTGTCATGCCAAATGGGTTAACGATCCTCAAACAAAGATCGCTTCCCTGTTAGTTTATATGCATGATGTTACTCATGATTTTTCTCTAGATCAGGTTGTGACTTTCACATTTCTATAAAACCTAACGCAGATCCCTAGCTCCCCAACTTTTTATAATGAAGTAAAATTTTGACTTTTAGAGCAGTCTTTTCATTTTTGGGTATCATTTAGAACATGTATTGAACTTGAACAATTTTTCGCTGATTGTTTTGGATTTGGATGTTTCGAATTTAATAAATGAATTTTAAGCTTTGTATGTAATATCATTTTGCTTCATTGCTATTATTTTTCATCCTTCATGGCCTTTTTTGCTCGTTTTTAATGAAATTTACACACTCATATCTTTATATACTTTTTTTAGATGATAATCATAACCCTTAGCAAGTGTCCTTCTTCATCATTACCTAAGACAAATGTCTTTATTGAACATTTATAGGAAACTGTTGGTCGTTTAGAAGCTCATAATATAGAAGATTTACCATAAACATTACTATGATTCATAATGGGAGAAAGAACTATATGAGATGTTTGTGTAGTTAAAGGAGGAGACTCGGGGGGTTTTGCCAAGGATTGTGCACGTGGTTCAGGAGAATTAGTTATTTCATACTGCGATGGCGGGGTCCTACCCTTAGAGATGAATAACTTCCTTTAGACCAACCTCATTTGTGGTGATTTAAAACTAAACTTAGTCATAAGCGATAACATTAATACGTTTAATATGTCACGTACGATGCTTTATATTCAATAAAATCAATTTTGTTTGTCTATGCATTGTTAATTTTACTTTGCACTTCTTTATTTTTACTTGTTTAATTTGATACGCAATTTGATGTTTTGCTATTTTCATTAAATTTGTAAACCTTTCAATGTTTCTTAGCCTACTGTTAGCCCGACGGTAGACCACTAAACTTCGATTCATGATCTTGAGTTGCATAAAGATATGGGTGATTAACTGGAACTTACCGATGACAAAAAAAATTATGAGCATTTCTCATGAGCTTCAAGAGGCTAAAGAAGCTCTATTATATAAGCACAATTACATAACCATTCAACGTGGTGATTTGTTAATAGTAAAGGAAGGAGTAAAAGAATTGGAGGTGGAATTAGGAACAGGGATGTAACATCCCTAATTTTTAATAACATTATTTAGGAGATTTAATTAGATAAATTAAATAGAATAATGTTAATATTAGAGTGACAAGGGGATTGAAATTTGAAAATTTAAATTAAAGGCCGTGCTTAATTAAATATAAAGAATGGGCTATGAAAGGTTTCCTTTGTTAATTAATAAGAAAACAATTAACGCAAGGGCTTAATGGGTAATTGCCGCACCATAATCCTATTACCCTTAAAATATCTCATTTCCTTTATTTTGCATGATCATTTTCAATATACCAAAAATGTAAATCAAAGAAGAAAAGCATGCCGGCCATTACCTAGGGAAGATAAAGGGAAAAATCAAATTAAAGCTAAGCAATAAAGCAAGGGAAATTAAGCAAAGATCAAATCCCAAGTTCCTTATCCTAATCAAGGTTAATAACAATCAAAACCATCTCTGTTTTTATTAATGATCATTTGATTTCGAGTTTGATTTTAAATCTGTTAACATGATATTTGATGATATTATGCTTGAATTTCATGAAATGTTATATTCAAACAAGTTTGTTTGACAAATGTTATATACGGTTTTAAGGCTAAAATTGTTTATATTGTAATTTAGATGTTATGAGGAATTTATATGTTATGTAAAACATTATTTTAGAGACGGGTTTTAATTTTTATAATTTTCCAAGCAATGGAAAATTTATTATGAATTCTCAAAGGAAAATATGAACAATTGGATTTAGAAATTAATTTCGGCTATATATGAAGAATTTGGGTCTGAAATTTATATGTGTTAGGTAACGTATTAAAAGTGAATTTCTATGATATTTTGGGACTTTTCCTAAGCAATTTACTATGGAAGATTAAATTATATTAAGTGGAGGATTTAAATGTTTTATTTGTTTTGCTTAAGGAAGGGCTTACTTGCTAAATTATTTTATTTACATCTAAAATTAATACAGTGGATTTATTTTAGAAAGAACTTGAAAAGTTTATCGAAACTAATTATATGTTTACACATAGGCAGGTTAGTTAAAAAGCAATTACTTAAAAAGGCATTAAAACAGTCTTTATCCGAAAATTATGTTTCACATCTTTTAGACGCTACCTTTCGACCTTATACTTTCACCTCAACCAAGTTGAAACCAATACACAAGGTATCAATAAGTTGGTAGGTAGTGGATTGGAGAAAGTCGAAAGGAATGGATTCGAAAGCTAGCATTCGAAGGGGTCGAAGCCTTCGTTTTACTATCCAAAGAAATGCGCTTACCTTGTTTTCAAAGGAGTGCTTTCGAAAAGGGTTTGATATAGCCTTCAAAGAAGTCGCCGCTTTTTCTTCTTCAAAAAGATGGCTTTCAAATGAGTTGCCTTACTTTAAAAGAATGCTTTCGAAGGGCGGTTTGAATGCAGTCAAAACCATGCTGCCAACCTTATGCCTTTCGAATGGATTGAAGTTATCAATGCTTTTGAAAGGTAGTTTTTATTTTATAAATATAATAAGCCACTTATTAAAACATTCGAAAGGGTTTAATGGTTTCGAAGGCAATGGCTTCAAAAGGGATTTCGAATCTCTCCTTCCAAATGTTTTGTTTAAATGATTGATGCTTTCAAAAGGATGGTGCTGTAGCCATCAGTTTTCCCCAAACTCTTTTGTATGAAGGATAATGGTTTCGAAAGGGGTATTTTAGTTTATATTCACTTTGATCTAAAAGATATTTTTAAGAGTAAACCCAATGGTTTCGAAATAGGTACTTTCAAATGGTTTTGAAGCTATATGTATATTATAATACTTTCGAAAGGAAGGTTTTGATGCTTTCGAAAGTTTTTGAAAGTCATATGTTTTGAATGTTTTGAAAAGAAGATTGAATGCTTAAAAAGGAGGTTTTCCAATGGTTTCTAAAGTAAAAGTCTAAGGTTTCAAAAGCCTTAGTTTTCAGAACAAAGAACCCAATCTCATTTTTATACGAAAATCCATGGAAAATAAATGAGTTTTGAAATCGCTTTTAAGTATGGTGTTTTGAAGAATCTTTCCTTGATAAAGCAATTGGTTAAAGGGATTAACCATGTTTCATATGAAAATGATTCCAAGGATATTAAACCATAGATATTGGTATTACGATACCGTTATGTTTGCTTCTTCTAATATACATATTCACTATAAAATGGACCCATAACTGTATTTTGGGGAGAAATGGCAGAATAACTAGGTAGGTTGACCCAGTAGTGAATATAAATTGGGTCAACTCCTGTATGAATAGAATTGCATCCAGGAAGTCAGGTAGACCAGAATATAGGATGCCAAAATACTGATTAGAAATGCTATCAAATAGACAGGTTCATAGTAAACCCATGAAAACTATGCTTAGAAAGAGTTATTGGAAAGGGCCAATGGGTTTGTGGTGAACCTATGAAAACTATATCCGGAAAAAGTTATTGACAGAAGTTAATTGGTTTATTATCAATCCATGAAAACTACGATAAACAAGAAGTTATTGGAGATATCAATATGCTCAGGAAGAACCCATGAATAATGAAGTTATTGGCAAGGGCCAATTGGTTCATGGTGATCTCATGAAAACTATGAGACCGGACAGGGAGTCCATATGCCTTAAACGGGTTATTAGTCAGCCCATGAAAACTAATAGGTTAATAGTGACCTTAGAAACTATAACTAAGACAAATAGTGAAAATGAATGAGGATGGAAAATTCAAAATGATCTACTTGTTTGCATATCATCATAATATTTTGAATTGTTATGTTTTAACCATTGTGGATGCAAGAGCACGGTATATGGGTACTATAAAGTTTTGGTAAAGATACCATTGAGGGGAAAACTCGTTCCGCTAAGCGACGTGGTCTCACTAGATATTTAAATGGTTCGAAATGGTAGGTGTAACGATCCAGAATTTGACTACTTTAAAATATACTATTTAAAGTGATTAATTATAAATTAAGTAAGGTTGCATGATTCAAATAATATTATATAGGATTTGAAAAGAAAGTATACATAAAAATAGTAATATTTTCTTATATCGACAAAAGTGACAAAATGCTGATTTTAGGAAAGTAAATTTCGACGGTTAAGTAAATTATTTTAATTAATTTATATGTGTTTATATTTTTAAATAGTAAAATAAAATTTTATTTTTAATTTGGTTTACATAAATAAATAGTTTAACTAAAACATCAAAATGTGACCGTAAAACATTTTGTAGAAAATCAACGTTTTGTCGATTAAAAGTTGTCGCAATGTTGTCGCACCTTTATTTTCTTATATAGAAACATATATTCAAAGATGTAAGTATTAATTAATTCACTAATCAAGTTTACTTTTACTAAAATTACATAGAAAATTCTAGAATATAATTAAGAAAAAGTAAGCATAAAAAGACAAAAAAAGTACAAAAGTCAAAAAGCAAAACATCAAATCAAACAAACATAATTATTACTTTCTTTACTTAACATCTAAATGAAAATGACATAAAGTAATGATTTGAAATGTGATGTTAAGTGTTGAAAAAATAAGATTGCTTAAAAAGTAAGTAAATGGTATTTTAGTCTTTTTACAAAATATTATTTTAATCCAAAACTTTTTCTATAAATAAGCATTCACTTTCACAATTTTTACACTTCTTCGTCTTCCTTTTTCAAACTTTTCTCCGTTCTCTAATGGCTTCTTCTTTTCTCTTTTTCTTACTAACTTTTTCAAAAACCTATCAAACAAAGTCAAAACACCACCAAACTTTGCCAAAGACCTTAGAATACCATTAAAACATGGTTTAGCATATAAGAAGTGAAGAGATGATGGAGGAAGGGGTGTAATAGGAGGAGGTCCAACCTATGGAGGAGAAGGAAGCAAGTTGGAAAGCTCCGAAGCAAGAAAAAGAGAAGAAAGTGCTACCGGAATCAATTCGGCAATCTACATAAAAGATTGGAGCGGTGGAACTAATCATGAGTACTTGTATTTACTAATTACTCTATAAATTATTTAAAGCATAATGATTTGAAAGTTTAAATATATTGTTTGAATGTTTGATAACTTGGATGCAAAATTGACTGATTGTATAATTGTTTATGTGGTTGATAACTTGTTCGATAAATGATAAGAGAAATGGTTAGTAAGTATAGTTAATTAAATTAGAATTAAATCTACATAAATTTGTGTATGGAAATTATTTAGCCTCTTAATGTTTTTAAATAATCTAAAAATGTTAGAAATGATATTATAATAATATGATATTATAATATGAAATGAAATTAAAAATGAGTTTGAAATGATAAAAAATATTGTTTTAAATAAGTTTAAATAGTTTAAATATGGTTTAAAATAAATTTGGAGTGTTTTGGACAAGTTCCGAAGCAATTCACAAAACTGGTCGAAATCGAGCTCGTCGCGTAGCGGTAGTTCGTAAATTTCGATCCGTCACTTCAAACTAACGTAGAGAATGATTTATAAGTCAGATTTCTATGAAATAAAAATTATTTGGTCCACAATGATAATAGTTTTCCAACGAAGAAAGAAAATCAAGATTTTATTAAGTAGATTTTGAAATATGTCCAAAATAATTTTCTAAATACATCGCGGTTTTATAGTTCGGAATCCAAAAAGGGATTTCTTTATAAATAATATTTTCAAATATTTTAAAAATATGAAATAAATTTGATAAATCGATTAAAACGGTTTAAAAGAGTTTTGGAATGGAAAATATGAATTTCAATATTAAAAAGTTGTTTAATCGAATAAGCTTATATAGCACTTTCCGCAACACTTTTATGCTGCGAGTTCTATAATTTTTTGAATATGAGTTTAAACGTAATGATATTTTCTAGAATCAATTATGAATGTTTTTAAAAAGGAAAATTAAGAGTTTAAAAGATAATTTGGAATCTTATAATCAATTCCACAATAAAGCTAATAACTAAATATGCAGAAACGAATAATACATTTATCCTGCCCGTGAGATCTGGGAAGACAGAACAAAGTGTTTAACAAGGTTAGGGATGGAGCAACCAATGCCTCGAACTTACCTGACCTATGTTTTCTCCTTTTAGGCGAGGGGTGGAAGAGATCGAAAGGAAAGCCCAGATGTTCTGAAATATCATATTTAAGTTTTTCCAAGGTAAAAGAAAAGAAACAAATTCTTTGAATGTTAATTAACCACTTAACACATTTTTATCGATGATTAGCATGAAGGAACCAAGATCGGATTTGCATGATTCCGATCTAAAAAACCGAGATCATATTTGGATGATTCCTATCCGAAAACCCCTTCAAATTAATTTTCAAAATAAAATATATTGAAGACAATGATCATTGAAGACAAAGATTTTCATGATGTAGGATTACTTACCATTAGTCCCTGGATGTGAAATTTACCATACCTAGGGTGTTAGTAGTGCTCTGTTATAAAAATCTTTGATTTGCAAGAATATGATTTGAAGTTAAGAAAGAAATCTATGATTAAGATTTAATGAATGAATTGGGAATATTTTCCCTAAGTTAAAAGTTTTAACTTGAATATAAGAAATCTTTGATTAAGATTTAATGAATTATTTGGGAATATTTTTCCTAAGTTAAAAGTCATAACTTGAATATAAGAAATCTTTGATTAAGATTTAATGAATGATTTGGAAAAGTTTTCCTAAGTAAAAGAGAATGATTTGGAAATATTCAAATATTTAAGAAAGGTTTAAATAAACCAAATGATTTGATAAATGAGGCTTAATGATTCCATATACTCTTGAAAAGAAAATGGAATAAATTGAAAAGATATATATATCTAAGAATGATATTTTATAAAAGATGAAGTAATTGATTGATGATTGATATCTACATATGAACTATACATCTTTTAAAGCGATGATTGGCTTCGAAGGAACAAAATTCGAAATTGGGCGATTCCTATCCGAAAACCACTTCGAACCAATGTTTACGTTTTAAAGTGAAGACATGTTGAAGATGATAATTATTGAAGATCGTGGATCCTCATAGCGTGAGGACTGCTTGTTGACATGCTCTGGGTCGCTTCCATTATAGCGTTATATATAGCAGTGGTCTCCTTGTTATGAAGATTTTTTGAGATTGCAACGGCTTCTCGTCAAGTAATGGCCGAGGAAAGTGCCTTCGGTTTCGTTCAGTCCCAGAACTAACTTTTATGGATGAATTTTAGACATTGCATTTCTGAGACACAACGTTTGACTTTTACAAGTGTACATCTGTTTAGTGGCGAAGAAGGCAACTTCTCTTAGCTTAACAACCCTTATCTGAGACATACGAGCTCATAGGATGTATGCTTGTGGGAGTCAAATAGCGATCAAAGGAATGGAAGTGTGGCATTCAAAGTGGAACCTGTTATGATCAAAGCATGGTTTTATATGAAAAGCGTGACTTTGAAGAAATTATGCGTAGCCTCATGAGCCTCACACCCCGGTTATGATGGGATTCTATGTGGTCAGATGTATGCTCGCATTTCGGATAGTAGTGATTTGGGTATCAGATGTTCTGAGCCCTAGGTACCAGATACGTCTGGGCTTTACGGCATGGATGCGCGAAGTCCGAGTCCTTGGATGTTATTTGCAAATTGTATCCCCTTTTAGCCATTTGTACTGTTGTATAATGGCTTCTGAGTCTTGGATGCAAGCTGTGGATATCGATTGATCTTCCCACAGTTTCCTATTATGTTGGAAATCCAATCCCTTTATAGTTTAGATTGTAGTCCCAAAATAGCTGCAATGACTTGCAAACATTTCATCTACCCCTTTCTGGTATCATATATTCCGTTGACCTGTTCCAGATATATTACCTTAGACTTAATCCAGATATTGATACCTTATTTGAATAAGTTTATTTGAAAGTGTTTTCAAAGGAATGTCATTAAAACTAATGTCAATTATATTTTGGTATAAAGTATTTTAGTTATCATAAGATAAAAACATGTCAATGGTTATGTGTGGGCATAGTCTTATGAGATACCCTTCTTTTCAAAGGTTTTGATAATGTCGTCATGATCTATGCATTTAAAATTTCAAGTATCTCACGCTGGTTTATCAAGCCTGATCCGGGTATTTTTAAAACTCAGGTCAGATCCGAGTAGTTTCAGGTTGAGTTAAAGACGGTTGGAGTTTCCAGAGGAGAGCTGGAGATCTTCATCACCATATGAACATATTCTATTATTTTCTACATCTATTGCATTTTTTTTGTTTGTCAGCATATGTAAATGCAGATGTTATAACTGTCCAGGTTGAATCTAGGTTAGACTCTGATATTGTATTTTAAAATTTTCCACTGTAAAGATTATTATTGAAATAATATATGTTATTCCATTAGTGTGAGATTTTGTTCTGTCTTTATTTTCTTTCTACCCTTAATGATTCGTCTTTTCGTTCAATTTATGTTAGACATGTGTGCTTTATTGTCGATTCAAAGGGTATGGAAAACCGGGCCATTGCATTTGGTATCAGAGCTGAAGGTTAAGCGGGAACCTTGGCTTTGGTGGGGTAAAGACTCATCAGAGATAGGGTTCGTAATACCCTAGGATGAGTGACTCATTAGAGATAGGGTTAGTAACCCCCTAGAATGAGTTTGAGTGTATTATATAGAGTTCGTATTTGTTAGTGACTAATAATTGGTTTGTATTGATTTATCTGTTGAGTGATTTATGGATTCTGATCGATGCGCCTGATCATCGCTATCGATGAAGGTTCCTAAACATTTAAACAAGGCAAATCGACACACTAATTTTGAAAAATTGGTAAATGAAATAATTTTATCCACGACTATACTTTGAATATAACGTATATAATTTGAAAAGTTGTATAGTTAGAAATCATGATTAGTGAAATTTAAATATGAACATCTTGTGATTAGAATTTCACAGTGTGACTATAAGAAGTTTCATAAAGATAATCGGTAAGTAAGAAATCTGATAAGGTAATTAAGATCTTAATACTTATTCCAAAATAATAAATTAAGAAATGATAATGTTAAGTTACTATCATAAATTAATCAATTGTTTGATTTAAAAGTTTTGGTACAAATACCTTGTGAATTAAGTTTCACGATTTGACTATAAGGTATTTGATAAAAAGATTTGTTTAAGGAATGAACATATAAGATAAAAATGCATTTAAATGATTTTTTAAAAATATAAACATAAAAGGAATGAGAATTTAAATTCGAGTAAAAGAATTATGGTAATTTAAATGAAGTTAATTAATATAAGATAAAATGAATTTATAAAATAGGTTTTATAAAGTAATCTCTAAAGGATTCTGAAAATGGCATTATTTCAAATAAAAAAGGTATTTTATGATAACTAATTCTATTGACTTGAAAATGAACTAAAAATAGGCAAGAGATGTGTTTGGATGGTAAGATATATGATACTATTGGTAGTACCCGGTTCCTTGAATTGTTTTGGAGTTACTCTGTAACGACCGTGGTTTCAAATTAAATTTGAATTGGTAATTTATTTAAATTTTGGGGATAAATTTGAATTAAATTCGTAATTAATATAATTTTTGGATTAAATTATGAATTTATTTGATTTTTCCAAACAAAATGCGAATAAGTTGATTTTTAAAATAGAATTTGGATTTAAGATTCAAAAATAAGATATTGAAAATAAATTGAAATTTGGATTTGAAATTCAAATATAAATGTGTTGAAAAATATATTAGATTTGAAACTATATTTTAAAATTAATAAGAATTTTTTTCTAATTTTAATATACATATAATTTTAAAGTTATATTTTGAATTAAATACAAATGATTTGCAAAACAATTGTTTAAAAATTAAATTCTATAATACACATATGTGTGTTGGTTATATATATGTATTTAAGTTGACTTTAAATTGGACTTTCAGATTTAATTTAAATTTGAATTTAATTTTAAATTTCAAAAGATAGACATTTTAAAAATATTTGGATGAGCTTTTATTTATATATAATTAGTTTTATTACATTTTCTTTAAAAAGGAATTCATATATACATTTACATAAGAATAAATAAATTAAGTAAAAAAAAATTTCTTAACATTTAAAAATAAATAAAGATTACTTAATTACAAGTGTTAACATATTAAGGCTTCATATAACAAGTGTAAATTAATAATAAACTTAAGATGACAAATGTTGAATCTTAAAACAAGTGTCACCATTTGGTTTAATTTTTCTTTTATTTTTTTTAAAATCAATTTAGCCCTTATATAAACACAGTGTTTTCTCAATCTTCATTTTCTTTTCTTTAATTCAAAAACTAAGAAAATCATAATCTGCAAATTCATTCTTCAACCCTTCAACCTGTAAAAGATTTCTCAAATCAAATTTCTCAACATAAAATCACCCTCCTTAAACCAAAATTTATCAAACAACAAAGCCTGAACACATTTTTCAATCTGTAATCATCTTCAAACCAGAAAATCATGTTCAAGTAATCATCTCTGTTTTTAAAAGCAATCTGAAAATCAAGAGCCTGCAAACAATTTTCTTCAATCTGGAATTAAAGCCTACATGCAAACCTGAGACAAGCAACTTCATTTCTATTTGAAAGCAAGCATTCAAGTTCTTAAATCAAAGAAACAATTTACAGCTATTTAAGTTTTAAAATCAGATGCAACTTACTTTAGCAACTCAAAGTTTAAAGTTCAAAAGCTTTACAAAATAGAAATGAAGCCTCTGTTCATTTGTGATAGGTGAGTAACATTCTTTTTAAAAGCTTAAATATTTGAATAATTTGGTTATGTGCTAGTTTTCTGAAATGAATATGTATTGTGTATATATAAGTGAAATCTGTTGTGTATATGTAAATGTATATTGGTACAAGCCTGAACAACTCTGTTCCCAGTTTCAAAACTCAGTATTTGATTTAAAATACTCTATCTCTTGATCTAGTCATTTTTAGGATTTAGTATTTAAAAAAAATTGTTTGTTTTATCAATGATTAAAGTTTAAACATTTATTTAGGTCAAAATAAATTTGGAATTTCTCTGGAAATAAAAATGAACAGGAAAATTTGGGTTTGTGTAAAATTAAAATATCTTAACTTAGCAATTCAGGGATGTAAACTGAATTCTTATCCTGAAACATGATTTTTAAAACTAAAATCATAATTTTAGTGGTGGGATGAACCGGATGAAATTAATTAAGGGATAATTAATTAATAAAGGTAGTTTTGGGTTTATTTACCTTATGTAATTAATAAGAAAGATAATTACTTAGTGGAGTGATTAAGAATTAATTACTTAGTGTAATTAATTTAAGAATTAATTTATAAAATTTATTTAGAAGTTAATTAAATTATGTAATTAATTAAGGGTAATTAATTACCGAATGTGACTAGTCAAAGATTGATGAATGTGATTAATTAAAGAATAACTAATTGAACAAATAATTAAGGGATAATTACTTAAATGTAATTAAAGAATGATTATTCAAGGAAGAATTGTTAAGATCGGTAATTAGAGATAATTAATTAATTAATTTATAATTAACTAATATTAAGTAAGCATGATTAAGGTAATCCAAGTAATTTAATTAAAGT
Organism: Allium cepa; assembly: GCA_030765085.1. Lineage (NCBI taxonomy): Eukaryota > Viridiplantae > Streptophyta > Magnoliopsida > Asparagales > Amaryllidaceae > Allium > Allium cepa. Next base: position 206,281,649 of record CM060943.1, read on the forward strand.
TTAATTAAATTAATTAAGAATTTATCAATCTTACTTACGGATGTTTTGAATTCTATTGATTGTTGTATTGTTTGATATCCCTGATATGTTATGCTTTGTGCTCTGAATTGTTTTGGTGTGTTCTATGATGTTGTAATTTATTTTTTGTGATAAATTTACATTGTTTATCTATGAATCTATGAATAGAGATAACCGTCATTGAATTATACCGCTTATCGATATTGATATGCTTGAATCTGTGATGATTGATGATGTTGCACTATTGGTTAAAACCCCTGGACTACACCTTACACACACAAATATAGATTGCATAAGGAAATTGGTTAAGTCACAAAAATTTTGAAATGGTTTTTAAAATTGAATTTTTGAATTCAAATGGTTTTGGAAACGGATTTGGGGTAAATGTGAAAAGCTTTTGTAAAGTAATTTTAAAGATAAAAATTATTTTGAATAACTCGACAATGTTTTGAAATTTAAATAATTTGACTTAAATTTGAATTCAAGTTTTGGAATTGAATTCTATATTTGGGAATTATGGCTTAAAAAGGTTATATAAGTTATAAATGTGGGTTTTAAACCGTTTTACAATATTATTTTGGGAATTTGAATTTAACCCAAATTTTATACTTAAAGAGCTTTAACTTATGCAAAGGTAATTGGATTTTTTCCAAAACGAAAACTATTTGTTTTCAAATAATAAAAGCTTTCATATAAGGAAAGAATTTCCAATTTGTGTTAAATGGATTTCAATTTGAAATGTAGTGGTTTCCCACGTTATAAATGAATCTTTGGAAATGATTTTGAAAGCTATGAATTTGATTTAAGGATTGGATGAGTTAATCCGATTTGAAGTAGAAATTGTTGTGAAATCCGTGAATGAATCTTTGTGAAAAATGGGCGCACTTTGTGAAGTGAATCTTTTTGTTTAAAGATTTGAAAATGGTAATTTGTTTAAACCATTTGAAAGGAAAGTTTTGGGTTTTAAAGTTGTGACTTAACTGAAATCCCAATATCCATATGTTTTTAAATATTGCGCTCATTACTCGGTTTAGCCGGGAGAGGTGTCATATAACCCATTCCGATTAATGATACGACGATATGGATAGCATTTAAAGACCGGTGGTGAAGACCGGGTATTTACGAGAATGATAGGATAACCTATCGAATGACTCTGCTCTGAGTAGCTACGGTATAGAGATCTTCATATGTCATGGGGAGTCCGATCGGGATTGGGAATACCCGGATTGCACGGGCTTCTTTGGAAGTGCCTTTGGCTCTGTTCGAACCCGGAACAGACTTGTATGAATGTGTGTCTGACATTACATTTTGAAATGTAAAACTAGTTTCTATCAAATACATTTCTGTTTGGTGGCGGAGATTTATTCTCTTTGCTTAACACCCTTCTCTGAGACGTACGAGCTCAGAGGTTATGTAATTGATGGTTACTAGTGATACATTCCCAATTTGGTAATGTGGCATACGAAGTGCTGCTGATCATTTGTTGATCGAAGCATGGCTTTGTGAAAAAGCGTAGCTTTGTGGACGAGACTGCATCAGGACCTCACACCATGGAAATGATCGAAACAGGAAAGATGCAGCAAGGTTGTAAGGGTCACGCCCTTAGGGTATGTCCATTTCTTCTGGAAAAGGGTGGTATCATGGTATGGAGCCCAGATACTTAACTCATGTGGACACTATAAATTTATTACTGTGTGATGCTGCTTTGTGGATAAGGTACCTTGGATAAAGGTCGCAAACGATCGAGGATGGCATATCTTAGGTGTTACTCCCGAGAAGGGAGTAAACCAGCCTTGTGTTGGCAGAGATCCTGCTAGGTTCTCGGGGCGTCCCTCCAGAGGCGTTCCCATGTGGCAATAGGAAGTTCCTTAGCCTGACCATTTGTTGGAAATCCAATCATTCAATACGCGCCATGTACGGTTTTAGTTGTAGAACCTGCCATTTAATATGATAGCTATAGGAGGCATACTATAATGGTACGTATGCTGGCTAAGATTAATGTCATACTTTCAAAAAAAATTCCACTATGCACTAATAATAATATCAAATGGTTTTCGCGTATCAAGCATTTTTGACTGTCATAAGGAGAAATCTCCTCCAAGTTTGCACTTGCATTATGTGTATGGCGGGAGGCCTTATGGCATTTCATTTTCCAAAAAGAATAGTGAATTTCTTCTACTTCTTCTATTGTTTGTTTTGAAAGATAAAACTATTTTTGTTGCTCACACTAGTCCCATGACTGACTCGGAGTTTATTGTTCCCTTCCTAAACTCTGGGTGCCCACAATTTTCCACACGGGCAGTCTAGAGTTAGGTTTTTCAAATAACCAGCTTGTAGATGTAGATTCGATAGTCTTTGGAGATTTGGTAATCTTCTTCAGTCTTTGGATGACTGGCCTTGCTAAGTACAACTTGATTGGTGGTTCGAGCTTTTGGTCCAATTTATCTTCGGTTTGGAGCACTGGAGCATTTGAGATGGAGTTGCTGATGTGCACGTAAATATGCATATTTTTCCACCATATTTAATCTATTTAAATTGAATAAATGATCATATTGGGTATTTTTACTTGTTTAAACCAAATTCAAATTGTCACATATTCATTTTCATATAGGGGCAAAATGGTCATTTTTGTGCATATATCAAATTGAGAAAATTTAATGGAAATTTCTATACTATTTTATAGGAATTTAAACTCAATTACAAGTGGTTTCATGAAGGAATATGCATGTACAAAGAAGATACAAAAGAATGAAGATGGAAAAAATTCAAAGTGAAGAACATGGAGGACCCCACCTACCCACTACCTTAATGTACAAATTAAAGGCTAATGCACATGCTAAAAGACATTTAAAGATTCATGTACATTTAAGTGGGGGATTATTAAAGCTAATGATAACTTGGCCATCACACTTCCTCCAAGGGCATTTTGGGTACTCCCCAAAAATATGCATTAGGGTTTCTAACTTGTATAAATACCCCTTATGTTTCATGTAACATCTCTCTTCTCTTAGTCTCTCTTAGGCCTTCTCTCTTCATCTTCCTCTTAGTTAGTTAGTTTTAGTTCAGAAAATAAATCAAAGCTCTCTTTCTTTCCATGGCTACTTAGCCATTTCATTTCATGTAATTTTCTTTTCTTTTATGCAATGTTAATTCTCTTTTATTTACAAGCTTCTTCTCTTCTTATGTAATAGTGTAGATCTACCTTTATGCAATTAGATTAGTTGTCTTTTCCATTAGCTTTCATTTTCCTTTCTTTTTGATTTCATGTTGCTTTCTACATTTGTTGATTTGATAACAAATATGAGATCTCAATCCCTACAATTTAGGGGTAATGAAGCTCTCTAGTATGTAGATGCAACATTTTGAAATTTATGCTCTCTTTTCGTGCTTTAACGGAAACACTTGAAGTGGTTTAATGATGTTGTTTAGCTTTGAATTTGATAGTCTATGTTGTTCATAACAAATAGGCTATGCTTAAACAAACATAACACAAATTGCCTCTTCATCTAAATATGATTATGGCAAATAAGTGAATGTTGAAATTGAAATTTGATAGCCTATATTTCTAAACAATAGTTAATAGGCTATGCTTAAAATAGATTTTTATTTCAACTTTGTTGTCATATTTCATGAGAGTTAAATGTGTATTAGTGGTTGTGTTATAGTTTGATGGTTTATATTGAGCTAATTAATAGCACAAATATACCATACTTATGATAAGCACATCAACTAATTCACTAATGACAAGAAAAGAGAGATCATAACTTCATTTTTTTGATTTATATGATCTAGAGAGTGGATTTATCTCTAAATTGTTCTTTTAACTCTCATATTTTTATCATTTTCTTTTGCTAGTTTTTGTTAGTTTCTTACATTTTTAGTTATTCACTCTCTACTTCGTTATAATTTGATTGAATAGAATTTTAAAATCATCAATTCCCTGTGGATCGACCCGTATTCGCCGCGTGCTACATTCGTACACCGTGCGCTTGCGGTTATTTTTAATTCAAATTCGTTCGACAGTTTTCTAAACCGATAGAATTTCCGTCGACGGACAAGTTTTTGGCGCCTTTGCCGCGGAATTTGATTCGATTTTTATTTTCTATTCTTCGAATTATTTTTGTTTGATTTTCTTTTGTGTGTGTTTTGTGTGTTAGTTTCAAAAAAAAACATTCACAATTACAAAAAAAAACATTTTATTTCTATTTCAATTTGCATTTCATTTTTTACAACCATCATTGTATTTATAACCTGCACTGTTACATTGCATATTTCACTGTTTCACATTTTCAATTTGCAATTTCTGTTCACTGTCTGTTCACAGTGCCTTCCATACCTTCTCTGTTCACAACCACCACATCAAACCATTCCTCTGTCCCCTGCATAAAATCCACTGTCACCAGCCTTCCTCTCATATCACAAACTGATACAGTGCCATACCCCTCTGCTATTACTCCATTACACAAACATCATCTGACTGTCGGTCGTCGTCTTCACTTTACTGTCATCATTCATATACAACTTCATCCATCCCATTCACTTTAATTCATACAAACCATCTGCACACCATACTTGACACTGCTCCTGCTTTTCACTGACAGTCATCGCAACTTCCATCGCCAACAACCAAACATCCAATCTCCATCACCGAGCTCCTCCATATCATTCGCAACACCATCGAATTTCCACATTCACCGACAACGTTTCCGCAGAAAACAACCTCCACTTCTTACTCATCCACAACATCAACGTTCACTGCTCTACCCACATAAACTTCAACAACTTTTCATTGAACTTCATCAAACTGTCAAACATCAACACAGTCCAACCACTGTTGCATTTCTACAACTTCACAGCAGACGATTACATACTCCAATCCCCTACTTCTCCCTTCACCTCCATTCGCACATTCCCTATCCCTTACTACTGCCTCACGCCAGTACTCCATCTTCAGGGAGCAACTACAATTACCATACTAGTCATCCATTGCAGCTCCACCACCCATACTGTCAACAGTAACCACCATTCAGAAAAAAAAAGTGCAGATTATCATCATCATTCTCCCTTGCCAGTGCAATACAAACCATCGCAGTCATCCTCTTCCACAATCAAAACCGACCACCCAAACTAGTGCATCATCTACAACACACAAATTTCCTTAACAACTCGACCAAACTTCCCATTCACAAGCATAAACCCACCAACCACTGCTGCAATTCAACCTGCTTCCAAACGTGACCAAGTCGCCATCAGTACCACCATCTACATCACCTCGACAACATCCCAACAAATCGAGACCGCAACCCCACTCGCCCCTCGAACTCCCTAAACCTCAATCACCTCCATAATCTTCGTACCTAACCAAACTCGAGAATTAATATCACCATCGCCAATCACCTCGAAACCTCTACCAAGTACCAAGTCAGCCACATCCAATTCACGACCTCCAATTCCCTGTTCGAACACCCAATAACCCCAAACCACAACCCTGAGCTCGCCCAAAACACCCAATCACCATCGCGAACCTGAATCATTTCGTGAATTAGACCCGGTCGTCGAATAAGTTAGAATTCGTGAATAAGAATTGGATTTGAGGTTTTCTGAAAAAAAGGGATTTGCGTGTTTAGAAGAGAAGAAGTGGGATGTGAAGTTGCTAAGTGGGCTTGTTCTTTGTTATATGGGCTGATCTCTTTCTTTGTTATTAAAAAAAATGTTTTCTTTTAACTTGTTTTGTTTAGTGAACTTTATTTTAGGCAAGTGAATTTGACTGCGTTGCTTCTTTGATTTTTTATAAAAAAAACAAGTTTTTTCTTTCCTTCGTTTGAATTTTCCATTTGTTTTAGTCTTCCTTCTCTTTCAAATAAAAAAAAGGATTTTCTTTTGTTTTTGTTTGTTTGTTTAGTTTTACTTGTTAAAAAAACAAACAAAAAATAGTAATAAATAAATATTTGTATATATCTTGTTTTTATTCCAGGTTGCCAAAGCAGAATTTCAGAAGGAGAAGAGCTGCTGCCAAAAATAACCGCTTGCTTGCTTTAAAAAAAAAATTGCTGCTTTAGCCCATATCATTGTTGTATTTGTCTTGCATTGTTGTTTGCTTGCATTAAAAAAAAATTCAAAACCCAAAAAAAAAATTCATTCATAGTTGCATTGTTAATACACGTTTAATTTCTGCTTTGCATTGCATCCTAGAATTTTGGTTAATAATAACGGTTAGACATCGATAACACTTAATTGTATATTGACAATTTGTCTTCTTTGAACAATTTAATTTCTTAGTGTCTAGGCTACGGCAGAGTAATAATCATTTATAAATATTATGGTGATTCGTAAATATTATAGTGGTTGTTCCTCTGAAGGTACTTAAACCTTCGGCTGCATTGCTACGATGATTCGTGGTGCACCGATAAATCCTGTCCGTTACCTGGCCGAGAACTATCTTGTTTATCTAAGACAATTTGTGATCATACAATTTTGGGTTAACTTAGGATAAATCATTTGTAATTAACCACTGCATTTATTTAGTTGCATTAGTTCATGCATATTTTTTTAAAAAAAATCTAAACCCAAAACTAAAAAAAAAATTGTAAATATTCCTTTTCCTTTGAAATTTTGAAATCATTTTTCCTTGAAATTTCAAAAATCCAAAAAAATTAGAAAAAAAAATCCAAAAAAAAATTATAAAACTTTTTCAAAAACAAAAAAAAATTAAAAACCAAAAAAAAACAATTTCCCTTTTGAAAAATAAATTCTATTTGTAAATATTTTTCCTTTATAAAGAAAAAAAAGAAATTTCTTGAAAATGTCCGAATTTCCATATTCACATGAATTTTACGATAGTTGTGAAAATCAATATAATCCATATAATTTCATTTCAAATACTTATGGATATTACAACAACAAATATTGTTTAAACAATTTGAGTCTTGAACCACAAAATTTTCAAAACAATGAACCCTCAACTCTTGAAAATAGCATTTCGTCGTTACTTGAACTTTCTACGCAACAAATTCAAAGTACAAATGAGTTGTGCAATTCATATTTGTGCTATGACTCGAATCAAGGTTTTCAAAATAATCAAAATTTGAATTCACTTCAAAATTCAAACGATTTCGAGTATAACCCATGCCAATTCAATTTTGAACTCCAAAGTGAATTTCAAAATCAAAATGAAAATGAAAATGAGATCCACTTTTCAAATAATTTTGGCAATGAGAATAGTTTCAATAATGATACGATTGAAAACTTTGGTTGTCAACAAATTCAAAATGAAAATTTTCAAATTAATAATCATGAATTTGATTTTGTTGACCAAATGGAAAAAGATAACGTGGATTTATTACTTGAAAAATACGAAACTTTTCGTGAAAATCATAATCAAATTTCAACTTGCGAAGAATCAAATAATAATCTACCGTTTATCGAAATTGACAATTCTTGTTTTCATCAAGTCCAAACTGAAAATTTTCAAGTTAATAACTACAAATTGGATTTTGTTGAACAAATGAACGAAATTTACAATGATCACACGGATTCGTTGTTTGAAACATACATGAAACAACGTGAAAAACAAAATCAAATTCCAATTTGTGACGGGTCAAGTGATAATCCATCTTTTACCCAAATCGACTATTTTCAAATAACAACTTTTGAAATTGAAAATAACAATCTTAATGAAGTTGTTGAAAACATGGTAATTGAGCTGGATTTCAATTCTTTTAAAGGCGTGGAACCAAATTTAAAGTTCGATCTTCCTTTTCTCGATTTCGAAAATTTGAATACGATAACTTTGAATTTTGAACTTGAGACATGCAATAAAGTTGTTGATAATCCAATGAAGGAATACGAATTTAATGAACACAAATTTTTTAGACTTTTGGATGACGAGTTGTTAAATTCCGACGGGAAAGATTTAAATCACCACTTTGATTTTGAAATCAATAATTATGAAATTGATGATAAACTTGGATTTGGTGAAAATAAATTTCAAGCAATTGTTTTATCAACCTCGAAAATCATTGAAAATAAAACAACTCGTTCAATTTTTAATAAAACAGAATTCGTTTTTCCAAATCGACAATCAACTTCAAAATCTTCTACGATTTGGTTTTTCAAGCTTAAGCTTTGTCTCGCACACTTGACGAGACAAATGAATCGGTTTTTGGAAGACCGTTTCATTTACTTTTTGACGATATACTTTCTGATCTCGTGTAAATACCGTTCGTTTTCATGTAAATAATAATAAACATCCCTTTCACTTGGGTTGACTGTGGGGACACAGTCAAAATCAAGTGTGGGGGAAGACTCATCTTCTTCTTGATTTTTGAGGATTAATCTTTCATTTTTCTTCCAAAAACTCAAAAAAAAATCCAAAAACAAAAGATTTTTTTTTTAGCGTTTTTGATTTATTTTTAGAGAAACACTATAGGATAAATATATGGTTTTGGTTTATTAAATTAAAATTATTGAAAATTTATTTGTCTTAACAAAAACAAAAATGAAGTTTAATTATAAATAACAATGGTTTAACTAGTATATAGGAAGATTCATACGTGTTAATTATGAAGTACATCCTAATTGAAAATCTTTGTTTTAAAAAGTGGTTGATTTAAAGTAAAGGATATAACATTTTTTTTGCCTTCTAAGTTAAATGTTGCTAAGATGATTTTGCAAAACTCTCTCTCTCTCTTTAAAAAAATATAAAAATATAAAATAATAACATCCAAGTATTCACTCTCATTTAAAAGTCCCCACGGTTATGCATGGGTGAATTACTTTGAATTTTTGATTATGTGTTTTCATACTCATTTAAAAGTCCTCACGGTTATGCATGTATGGAACACATGTCAAAAAACAGACTTAATAAAAACCACCTACGGTCGATAGGTGTATGCACGAAAGTGTGTGCACTCGCCATGCTCTGTACTCCCCTCACATAAGCCCGAAAGGCAGTGCATGGGTGGTATATCTGGCCTCAGTTTACCTGAGCTAGGTGTGTAATTTTTCTTGCAAATAATGAGAGAGCAAGCAATTGAAATCCTAGCACTATTTTTACTAATTTGATTTGATTTGTTATTGAAAAGAAATGAAAATACCGCTTTGATAAACTTTGATAATCAACTAAGGATCCATTTTATAATTACACTTTGTTATCTACCGAAACAACAAGTTAAATTATAGTCTATTTGTTATGATAACTTGATTTTTGTTGGAAATTTTGACAAGTAAATGACATAAATTTTCAAAATAATGACCAAAACCTATATTTAACTCATTCGTGTCAATTTAAAAATAAATTCTTCATTTGTAAATATTTTCAAAAATTCGCATTCATCTCCTTGTAAACAAATCTTGCATTTTGTAAATATTTTCATCCTACATTTGGATTTTGTGGGTAGTATCCGCTGAAAACCCTCACGTGACAACACTCGTCCTACTGGGGACACCCAGAGGTTTAACGGCTTGTTGCATACGCTCAATGCAATCGTGCTCCCTACGAAAACGGATTTTATCTTAGTTTTTCTTTATTCGAGGACGAATAAAAAGATAAGTGTGGGGGTATTTGATGTGCACGTAACTATGCACATTTTTACCACCATATTTAATCTATTTAAATTGAATAAATGATCATATTGGGTCATATTTACTTGTTTAAACCAAATTCAAATTGTTTTCAAATTGTCACATATTCATTTTCATATAGGGGCAAAATGGTCATTTTTGTGCATATATCAAATTGAGAAAATTTAATGGAAATTTCCATACTATTTTGTAGGAATTAAACTCAATTACAAGTGGTTTCATGAAGGAATATGCATGTACAAAGAAGATACAAAAGAATTAAAATTGAAATAATTCAAAGTGAAGAACATGGAGGATCCCACCTACCCACTACCTAATGTACAAATTAAAGGCTAATGCACATGCTAAAAGACATTTAAAGCTTCATGTACATTTAAGTGGGGGATTATTAAAGCTAATGATAACTTGGCCATCATACTTCCTCCAAGGGCATTTTGGGTACTCCCCAAAAATATGCATTAGGGTTTCTAACTTGTATAAATACACCTTATGTTTCATGTAACATCCTCTTCTCTTCGTCTCTCTTAGGCCTTCTCTCTTCATCTTCCTCTTAGTTAGTTAGTTTTAGTTTATAAAATAAATGAAAGCTCTCTTTCTTTCCATGTCTACTTAGCCATTTTATTTCATGTAAGTTTTTTTTCTTTTATGCAATGTTAATTCTCTTTTATTTACATACTTCTTCTCTTCTTATGTAATAGTGTAGATCTACCTTTATGCAATTAGATTAGTTGTCTTTTCCATTAGCTTTCATTTTCCTTTCTTTTTGATTTCATGTTGCTTTCTACATTTGTTGATTTGATAACAAATATGAGAGCTTTATCCCTACAATTTAGGGGTAATGAAGCTCTCTAGTATGTAGATGCAACATTTTGATGTTTATGCTCTGTTTTTATGCTTTAATGGAAACACTTGAAGTGGTTTAATGATGTTGTTTAGCTTTGAATTTGATAGTCTATGTTGTTCATAACAAATAGGCTATGCTTAAACAAACATAACACAAATTGCCTCTTCATCTAAATATGATTATGGCAAAGAAGTGAATGTTGAAATTGAAATTTGATGGCCTATATTTCTAAACAATAGTTAATAGGCTATGCTTAAAATAGATTTTTATTTCAACTTTGTTGTCACATTTCATGAGAGTTAAATGTGTATTAGTGGTTGTGTTATAGTTTGATGGTTTATATTGAGCTAATTAATAGCACAAATATACCATACCTATGATAAGCACATCAACTAATTCACTAATGACAAGAAAAGAGAGATCATAACTTCATTTTGTTGATTTATATGATCTAGAGAGTGGATTTATCTCTAAATTGTTCTTTTAACTCTCATATTTTTATCATTTTCTTTTGCAATTTTTTGTTAGTTTCTTACATTTCTAGCTATTCACTCTCGACTTCGGTATAATTTGATTGAATAGAATTTTAAATCATCAATTCCCTGTGGATCGACCTGTATTCGCCGCGTGCTACATTCGTACACCATGCGCTTGCGGTTATTTTTAATTCAAATTCATTCGACAGTTTTCTAAACCGATAGAATTTCCGTCGACGAACAGTTGCAGCTATTGGAGTTCTCACTTGGTGGTTCAAGTTCAAGTTATTTATTCCATTATAGCATTGTATTTGATCTATGATATGTATTTGAGATCATTGTTGTATATCATTGTATATTGTATTCCTTAGAATTATATGATATGCTCTTTTCTTCCGCTGTGTTGTTATACTTAATGTGTTATAAGCTCTGACATGAATCGGATTTCAGTGGTTGAATCTACGGCATTCGAATTCAAGTGAAGTACATATGTCGATTTTCGAATGCTGAAATTCGGGTCGTGACATCTTGGTATCAGAGCTGAAGGTTGAACTTTTTCTCAGGAGTGTAACACATTAAGTAGCTCATTAGAGATAGGGTTACAAATACCCTAGAATGAGTATATCTCTAAGATATCCATCCGTAAGCCTCAGTAAATTCCCTTGATATCCACTGATAGTGATTATAGGTGCAAGAAGAGGACGAGATAGGGGACAGGGAAACACGACTACAAATGGTCGATACTCTGTAACAACAAGGAAAAAAAATCTTTCTCTATCAACCTCTTTTATTCATCGTCAAGTTTCAATTCTTTGATAGTTCCTAGCAGCTCTAGGAAGAAGCTTTGAAGAGAGATCATTATTTAGGCAAAGTCAAAAGAATGAGTGGGTATGGGACATAAACTCCAGATAGGTCAGAATTGTTTGCTTTGGATACTATGGTTGATAGGTATACTTTGTTAAAACTGAGTTTTGTGATTGTGCCCTACTTCCAAATTTCGAGGACAAATTTTTTTAAGAGGGGAATCTATAACGACCACGGTTTCGAGTTAAATTTGAATTGGTAATTTATTTAAATTTTGGGGATAAATTTTTGAATTAAATTAGTAATTAATATAATTTTTGGATTAAATTGTGAATTTATTTGATCTTTTTCCAAATAAAACAAGATATTTTTTTTATATATGTGTATAAATTGATTTTTAAAATAGAATTTGGATTTCAGATTCAAAAATAAGATATTGAAAGTAAATTGAAATTTGGATTTGAAATTCAAATATAAATGTGTTGAAAAATATATTGGATTGAAAACTATATTTTAAAATTAATAAGAATTTGTTTTCTAATTTTAATATACATATAATTTTAAAGTTATATTTTGAATTAAATACAAATGATTTGCAAAACAATTGTTTAAAAATTAAATTCTATAATGTACTTATGTGTGTTGATTATATATGTGTATTTAAGTTGACTTTAAATTGGACTTTCAAATTTAATTTAAATTTGAATTTAATTTTAAATTTCAAAAGATAGACATTTTAAAAATATTTGGATGAGCTTTTATTTATATATAATTAGTTTTATTACATTTTCTTTAAAAAGGAATTCATATATACATTTACAAATGAATAAATAAATTAAGTAAAAAGTTTTTTCTTAACATTTAAAAATAAATAAAGATTACTTAATTACAAGTGTTAACATATTAAGGGTTCATATAACAAGTGTAAATTAATAATAAACTTAAGATGACAAATGTTTAATCTTAAAACAAGTGTCACCATTTGGTTTAATTTTTCTTTTACTTTTTTTTAAATCAATTTAGCCCTTATATAAACACCATGTTTTCTCATTCTTCATTTTCTTTTCTTCAATTCAAAAACTAAGAAAATCATAATCTGCAAATTCATTCTTCAACCCTTCAACCCTTCAACCTGTAAAAGATTTCTCAAATCAAATTTCTTAAAATAAAATCACCCTTCTCAAACCAAAATTTATCAAACAACAAAGCCTGAACACATTTTTCAATCTGTAATCATCTTCAAACCAGAAAATCATGTTCAAGTAATCATCTCTGTTTTTAAAAGCAATCTGAAAATCAAGAGCCTGTAAAAAAATTTATTCAATCTGGAATCAAAGCCTACATGCAAACCTAAGACAAGCAACTTCATTTCTGTTTGAAAGCAAACGTGCAAGTTCTTAAATCAAAGAATCACTTTACAGCTATTCAAGTTTTAAAATCAGAAGCATCTTACTTCAGCAATTCAAAGTTTAAAGTTCAAAAGCTTTTCAAAATAGAAATGAAGCCTCTGTTCATTTGTGACAGGTGAGTAACATTCTTTTTAAAAGCTTAAATATGTGAATAATTTGGTTGCATGCTAGTTTTCTAAAATGAATATGTATTGTGTATATATATAAGTGAAATCTGCTGTGTATATGTAAATGTATATGGATACATGCCTGAACAACTCTGTTCCCAGTTTCAAAACTCGGTATTTGATTTAAAATACTCTATCTCTTGATCTAGTCATTTTTAGTATTTAGTATTTAAACAAAATTTGTTTGTTTTATCAATGATTAAAGTTTAAAATTTTATTTAGGTTAAAATAAATTCGGAATTGCTCTAGAAATAAAAAAGAACAGGAAAGTTTGGTTTTGTGTAAAATTAAAATATCTTAATTTAGCAATTCAGGGATGTAAACTGAATTCTTATCCTGAAACATGATTTTTAAAACTAAAATCATAATTTTTAGTGGTGGGATGAATGAGCAGTTCTGGTTTGACCAGAAATGGGTATTTGAGGGGTTTCCGATGATCTCGATGGTCTAGGAGGTCGGTGATGATAGGAAAATTGTCAGAATGGAAATCTAGTGGTTGGGTAGGGGTGGTGTTTGATTTTGATCTGTTAACCTAGTTTTGGCAAGGTCATGATATTTTGATCATCACGACACCTCTAGATGTTCGAGTTCAACAGAACTCTAGGGATCGACTGTTTGGACGTTGACGAGGGCTTGGCCGGAGGTGGTGACACTCTGGTGATTGGAGAGACGAGTACGAGGAGATTCCATGTGTTGCTTTTGGTTCCAGTTTTGGGTTAGTAGGCTTGATTTTGATTTCGAGTTTTTACTGGTGATCTGATGGTCGGAGTTGGATGCGAAGGTAGTTGCCGATATGGGATGGTCATCGGGGGTGACCGAACATGACCGGAGCCACCATGCATATGCATGGTGCATTGTTTTGTGCCTGGTGGAGTTTGGGTTGAAGCAGAGGGATGGGTACTCGAGTTTTTACTCGAGTTGTTTTCGTGATATGCTCGAAGTCATGTGGCTCGAAGTGTTGAGCGTGTGGCTCGGGGCACTGGGTTGTTACAAGTTTTAAAACATGTCTGGTTTTCAACTTTAAAATGAAATTTGAAATTTGAAAGCAGGATTTTAAACGAAGTTTAAAATCAATTTTAAAGTATGGATTCAAATTAACTTTTGTATTCTAATTCTGGAATAAATTAGGTTTTATAAATTTAAACATTTAAACAAGTTTAAATGTTTAAAGTATATTTTAAAATGAATGTGTTTTCAAATAAATGTTTAAAATTTTATTTATATAAAATATCTTTTATAAAAGTTTCTTTAATATTTGAATGGAAACTTATATAAATTTGTTCTACTTATGTTTGCAAGTTAAATAATTACTTTATTTTAAAAGCTTGATTTTTAAAATATAATTAATTAATTTAGTTAAACTTTTTCTTATATAAGTTTTTTTATAAGTGACAAATGTTTCTTTACATTTACTTAAGAAGTTTGTAAATTGTTTTAAATTTTGATAAGTTAAATCATTTCTATATCTAATTAAAAATGGAATTTTAAACAAATAAATTTGAAAGTGAAATGTTTAAATGTATATGTTAATGATAATTAAGTCATTAACAAAGAAAATGATTTATCTTAAAGATTAATTAAGCTTTTAATGATTGATTAAGTTAATAAGGTAATTAAGGAGTAATCAATTAATTTAATTAATTAATTAATGATTTAGATTAATTTAAAATTAGATATTAATTAATTGGTTATTAGGAATTAATTAATTTATTATTAATAATCCTTAATTAAAGTTTAATTACTTAGGAAAAGTAATTAAAGAATTGTTAATAGTTAATGAAGATCATTAACTAGGGATTATTAAATAATTAATTTTTGTGATTAATTTCAATGATTAATTAGATTAACTAATTAATGATAATCATGTGTGGAATTCAATTAGGTATGATTTCTTAATGAAAGTAATTAAATAAATTAATTACTTAATGTGATTAATTAATGTGATTAGTTAATTAATTAGTTTAATTAATTTAAGATAATTACTTGATGTTTTGTTAAGTATAATTACTTTAAAATACAATAGCTGTGACGCCCCACCTCTATACCCACACTAGCCAAGAACATTACGGTGAATGCTGTCAACTAGCACGGAGAATAAGGCTGTTGAGGAGCGACCATCCGTGTAATTGCTTTGCGCGAGCATCGATATGTCAGATAGTATAACATGCATTTCTTTATCAAGAGGGAAATCCGACATACCGACACAAACTCAAAGCTACTACACAGTGGCTGTAATATCTTCAGAAACAAATATAGAAATAAATATAACACAAATCAGTCGCAGAGAATTCATATCACAAAGGCGGAATAAGATATGAATATTACACATAAAAGTGTACATCAGAGTAGTGGTCAACAAGATCCACAATATCAAAAAGAATAGATACAAGTGCTAGACAAAAGAATAAGTATACATCATAGAGTCTGTATCTCAAATGTATACAACAAAAACTACTAAACTAAAGTAGTTAACCAAAAGATCAGATGAAAGTCCGATAAGGAGTCAAGCAGAAGCACCTGCAAAATCTCAGTCTGACCCGAGTATTATTTAAGAAGAAAATAATAAATGGATCAGTCTAGCTATAAATATCAAATGAAATGATATAGAATAAGAGATATGACTAAACGTATAATAATCACAACGCCAAGCTGTGATATATAAGTAATTGAAAATCAACAAGAGATTAACCAATATCACAATAACCTACTCAAGGATCAAAAGGAATGTCATACTCCTAATTTCATTCACCAAGCCACAATAAATGACATATATATCAATGCCAATCGTAAAAGTTTGTGAAACATAAATTCCAGAATTCAATACACGAAATCCAGAAATCACAATCAAAGGGAACAACGACGTCATACAGCGTGGCATCCGATGAACCAAAGCACAATCAAAAGGGAACAACGACGTCGTACAACGTGACATCCGATGAACCAAAACACAAACAAAGGGAACAACGACGTCGTACAACGAGACATTCGATGAACCAAATCACAATCAAAGGGAACAACGACGTCGTACAGCGAGACATCCGATGAACCAAAACACAATCAAAGGGAACAACGACGTCGTACAGCGTGACATCCGATGAACCAAAGCACAAACAAAGGGAACAACGACGTCGTACAGCGAGACATCCGATGAACCAAAGCACAATCAAAGGGAACAACGACGTCGTACAGCGAGACATCCGATGAACCAAAACACAATCAAAGGGAACAACGACGTCGTACAGCGAGACATCCGATGAACCAAAACACAATCAAAGGGAACAACGACGTCGTACAGCGAGACATCCGATGAACCAAAACACAAACAAAGGGAACAACGACGTCGTACAGCGAGACATCCGATGAACTAAATCACAAACAAAGGGAACAACGACGTCGAACAGCGAGACATCCGATGAACCAAATCTCTAAGACATTGCTCAATGCTAGTCTAAAACATAAAATGATCGTCATGATCAAAGAGAAGTGTCAATTACAGTAAGCTAGTAAATATATGAGCTTAGCTTCATGTCCCATAACCACTAGCTTAACTTAAATATTTACGAACAAATTGTAGATCTCCACTAGAAAATTGTCACAAGAGATTCAATCGAACAAGTCCAAGAATTAACCGACGAAGTAAACGCAAGCGTTTCATACCACTTGTTTTACTAAGTCGTTTAATTAGATTTCTCATACGAGTGAGGTAAAGGTTTGTATATACTAATAGATTAGAAGTCGGTTTGAGAAAACGAGCTTTGTAATAAAATAGTGTTGAAATCATTTGAAGAAAGAGTTTTGATATTTACTACTAGTATAGAAAACCTTTATATTTTTAAAGTGACAAATCACAAAGAAGATTGTAAGAACAATCAATCAGTAAAATTCACATTCGAAGACGTGAATAAAATCCAAAGAAACCGATAAAGAATCCATCGAAATGGATATTCAAAAATCCCTAAAAAGGAGTCATCAAAGTCATAATAAATAATAACAACAAATAGGATCATCACGAATCGATTTAAATTGGAATTCTCAAGCAAATAGGCAAATAGGCAAAATAGTGCTGATTCAGACGTCTGAAATCAAGGATTCAGACGTCTGAATCTGGAAAATAAATATTTTCCAAAGACAGAATTCAGACGTCTGAATCCTTGGATCCAGACGTCTGAAATAGGCACTTTTTAGCCTATTTCCTTTCTGGTTCCAAATGAACCAATTCAGATGTTTGAAATCATATATTCAGACGTCTGAATCTGGGAATAGAAATCTTCCCAGAACAATATTCAGACGTCTGAATATTATGTTTCAGACGTCTGAATCTAGGGTTCAGGGCATTCCCTGAACCTAGGCCAAAAATGGCCAAACGAATATCGGAAACGATCGATCGAGCAAATGGCGATGACTAAGGAATTACGTCGAACGACAACCCAGCCTAAACGGCTCTTCGATACGCCTCAAATATCAATGTCCAAATATTCATAATAGGATTTTCATAAATTAGACCAAAACACCAAAAATTGGAATATACACGAAATCAATCCAAACCAAAATCAATTTCACAAGAATAAGTGTTAGGAATTCATACCTAACAATCGAAGATAATTATAGACAAAGATGTGAGATAAAAATCTCACCTTTTTACAAAATCAAACAAGAAGAAGCTTGAAAGCAAATGGAGAATCAACCTCTCTTCAACACAACCCAAATGAGCTTGAATCTATGCTCAAAACAAGAACATTCCCAAAATTAGGTTTAGGAATTTCTGAAATTGGTAAGAGAATAAGTTGGAGAAGAAGAAGAGAATGCTTACCAATGGGTTCACTTGAGTTTGGAGCAAGAAGATGGATTTTCTAATGGAAACTATGGCTTAGGAATTTCCATTTCCAATCTCTTCCCCCATTTTTGATGAAGCTTGAATGTATAAGGAAATTATGAAGTAATGAGGAGGAGAAGGGGTTGGGCTGAGCTAATAAGGGTGCAGTCCAAACCAAAGTCATAAGCGGGAAAAAGTAGCAAAAATCAACTTTCTCCAAACATATCGAAGCTTATACTCAAAAAGGTCGCAAACGGCATTTTGAACTCAATGGAAGTGGTCACGAGTTCTAATTCGACTGTTTGCAAAAAGTAGCTTTTCGGACCAAAATCCGACGAACGATAAAATATTTAAATATAAAATCGATAAATATGCGGGTTGTTACAGACTCCCTTCCTTAAAGAAATTGCGTCCTCGCAATACTTAAGAAGAAAATAAGAAGTAACAACCATAAAAGCATATTAACACAAAAGAAAATTTGAAATAGGAAGTTCACCATAAAGAGCATGAAAGGGTAAGCCTGAACGGGATCGCTCGATGAATTCCCAGGATTCCCAAGAGAAATCCTTAGGATCTGAGAACCATTGAACTTTCACAAGAAGAACATCTTTATTCCGAAGGCGCTCAACCTCCGAAGCAATGATGCGAATGGAATGTTGCTCATAAGTCAAATCTGGTGAAACTTCAATTTCATCAATAACACCGGGCTCAAGAATAAAATAGGAAACCTAAAAGCATTTCCATAGTTAAAAGACGCAGAAAACGTCAAGAACAGCAGAAAATTGAGCCAGTGCAACGGCGTAGTACAGAAATGGTACGCCCGAGAAACTTCAAACTCGAATAATTTTGAACACCGACGTAGTACAAAAACGGTACGTCCAATGAATCCAAAAGCAAAGACATTGATGTAGTACAAACGGTACATCCAATGAATCAAATAGCAAAGACATTGATGTAGTACAAACGGTACATCCAATGAATCAAATAGCAAAAACATTGATGTAGTACAAACGGTACATCCAATGAATCCAAAAGCAAAGACATTGATGTAGTACATACGGTACATCCAATGAATCGAACACCATAAAAGAACACCGGACACTAGTCCATAAAAGGAATGAGATAAAGCTCAATAAAACGAAGTGTACCAAAACATCCGATGAACTTGATAAAAAGATAATTCCATTCAGACAACATCAAAGAATCAACCACTTGTTGCTTACGACAAAGCGCATTGGCAACCCGATTTCCCTTCCAGGAATAAAAAGAATATCAAGATCATAAGATGTCAGGAACTCGAGTCAACATGGAGTTCCATATGAGAAAATAATTATTCCAAAGATTTTATGATCGAGGCGGAGAACAAATTTCTCCCCCAAAGATGATGATGTCAAACTCTAAAAGCG
Source organism: Allium cepa (assembly GCA_030765085.1). Classification (NCBI taxonomy): domain Eukaryota; kingdom Viridiplantae; phylum Streptophyta; class Magnoliopsida; order Asparagales; family Amaryllidaceae; genus Allium; species Allium cepa. Next base: position 206,301,168 of record CM060943.1, read on the forward strand.
AAAACAATAACCGCGAGCACTAGATCATGAGTGGCATACCTAGCCTCAATCGGCTTTTAATGATTTAGAAGCACACGAGATAGCACGTTCTCCTTTGCAAGAGAATGACATCCAAACCAATACGACTAGTATCGGTACAAATAGCAAAATCTTGGTTCCCCTCCAGGAATCACAAGAATAAGAGTATCGAAAAGAAAGAATTTCTTTTAAATAATCTTCTTTCCCGAAAAGCTAAGACTTTCAAAATTACATTTATCATTATGTAATAATCTTTCTAGAAAAATTTACTATTTTCAAGTTAATATACTGTGTCTGATTATCTCATCAAAGCGTTTAGGAAATTCCTATCGATAACGTTGATCAAGCGCATCGACCAAAATTCTTAAAACACTAAATGGGCAATACAATCACAAAATCGTATTCTATAGGATAAGTAAGTTTCTCAAAAACTTCTAAGAATATTCTTTGTTCGTTTTAAGAACAAAAATCCGGTTATACTTCTAAATAAATCTTATGAAAAAGATTTTGCAAAATTTTAAATTGCTATTTTCATCCAAAAATCAATAAATAAAAGAATGGTCTCATCGAAATATTCATAGGATATTCGATTTATAAAATGGATGAAATAAGCTGGACAAACTGAATGACATAATAATTCATTCATAGGAATCATAACGAATTGCGGAGTGCGTAAGTGGAATGCTAACCTCCGCAACTCGTCGCCAAATGAAAATCGGTGGCAAGGTCGAACTAAAGACCTTAACACCACACAAAAGATTTCTTAGGTGATAATTCTAAGACAAACTCAAAAATACCAGAAAAGTTTCACAAATTATTTAGATAAGAGGAACAACACTTTCCTTATAAGTGGGCTTAAGGAATAAAATGATGCCATCAAGTTGGAATCAAAATCATAAAGGAAAAATAGAAATCTGCTTAACAGATTGAAAATGTCGAAGAGGAATAGTCCACACGAGAAAATAGGATATAGGCTTCATTAATGATTAAGCCAATCCCATCACACAAATCAATTCCGGAGCCTAAGTAAAAATATTGGCTCGGAAAGAAAAATCACATAAAATAATTTTCGACATCAAATAAAAGCAAATTCAGTGTTGCAGATCTACCATCCGGATTCGCAATCCTCAAAGAAGTCATCAAGCCCAAAATATTCAAAGAAAAAGAATCGACAAGTTCTTTTGATATAAAATAGTGAGATGAAACCCATATCAAAAAGAACTTAAATAAGAAGATCACAAAATAAATGTAATCAAGGATTAAATGAGAAATACCTTGACCACGAGAAGTGTTACCAGGAGCTTGCACTACATTGAGCTCTCCCTCTCTCCTGCTTTGAAGAATGGGACATGTAGATATAAGATGACCCGAACTTTTGCAATAACGGCAAAAGAGAGTTTTCGGGCACTCCTTTGCATAGTGGTCCGTGGAACCACAATTGTAGCATCGTCCACGACTAGAGATAGGAGACTTTGCTACCGGAGTTTGTTTCTTCCCTTTCTTGATGGGATTGGGGCCTTCGAATATAATAGACCTCTTCATGTTGTTGTTGAAGTTCTGTTTGGCACGCACAACTTCAATATCGCTTTCTCTATCGGCCTCTTCAAGACGAAGAGCGACATCAATAAGCTGATCAAATGAAACCTCAAGTTTCAAAAGCAATGGCTTCTTAAGATTCTTATTCAAGCCATAGACAAATCTCTGATTTTTCTTCAATGGGGTGTTGATGTATTCAACCCCGTATTTGGACAGAGATTCGAAAGATGCGACATAGTTTGTCACAGAAGATTCACCTTGAACAAGGTCTATGAAACGCCGGGCCAAAGTTACTTTTTCAGCCTCCGGCACAAACTTCAATTCGAATCTTTCCCGGAACTATTCCCAAGTAAGATCCGCTTCGATAATCTCCGAAGTTAAGAGCTCATACCAATCTAATGCTCTTTCTTGAAGCATGCTAGAAGCCACTTGGACTCGATGTAGATCAACAAGGTTCATGCGAGAAAAGATGCGATCGCATGATTTGAGCCAAGCCTGAATTTCTATAACACTCTAGGATCCTTTGAATGGCCTTCCACCCAAATCGGTATAGTCTCTGCACAAGCGTGCAAAACCGGATCTAGGATGAGTAGGCTTTGGATTGGGACCGGCTACTTGAGCGTTCTTTACTAGATCAAGAAGTTGCTGGGCAGACATGAATACTCCATCCTGAGGAGTAGCACTAGATTGACTGGCGCTGGGACGGCCTGGTCTAACCATTTCTCTTCTTTAAGAAAGAAAGAAAGAAAGAAGAGGAAAAAGTTATTCTCAAAACAAATATCAAGCAATCTTGATAGATAAAACAAGGAATCATAAAGAAAATAGGACGAATCGGTACGAAGACTCGAATTAAATCTTAAGGCACAACTCCTAAGAAAGACTTAGGACATGATCCTTGCTAGATTGTTCTACATTGTTCCGAAGTTTGGCTCTGATACCAAGCTGTGACGCCCCACCTCTATACCCACGCTAGCCAAGAACATTACGGTGAATGCTGTCAACTAGCACGGAGAATAAGGCTGTTGAGGAGCGACCATCCGTGTAATTGCTTTGCGCGAGCATCGATATGTCAGATAGTATAACATGCATTTCTTTATCAAGAGGGAAATCCGACATACCGACACAAACTCAAAGCTACTACACAGTGGCTGTAATATCTTCAGAAACAAATATAGAAATAAATATAACACAAATCAGTCGTAGAGAATTCATATCACAAAGGCGGAATAAGATATGAATATTACACATAAAAGTGTACATCAGAGTAGTGGTCAACAAGATCCACAATATCAAAAAGAATAGATACAAGTGCTAGACAAAAGAATAAGTATACATCATAGAGTCTGTATCTCAAATGTATACAACAAAAACTACTAAACTAAAGTAGTTAACCAAAAGATCAGATGAAAGTCCGATAAGGAGTCAAACAGAAGCACCTGTAAAATCTCAGTCTGACCCGAGTATTATTTAAGAAGAAAATAATAAACGGATCAGTCTAGCTATAAATATCAGATGAAATGATATAGAATAAGAGATATGACTAAACGTATAATAATCACAACGTCAAGCTGTGATATATAAGTAATTGAAAATCAACAAGAGATTAACCAATATCACAATAACCTACTCAAGGATCAAAAGGAATGTCATACTCCTAATTTCATTCACCAAGCCACAATAAATGACATATAAATCAATGCTAATCATAAAAGTTGGTGAAACATAAATTCCAGAATTCAACACACGAAATCCAAAAATTACAATCAAAGGGAACAACGATGTCGTACAGCGTGACATCCGATGAACCAAAGCACAATCAAAAGGGAACAACGACGTCGTACAACGTGACATCCGATGAACCAAAACACAAACAAAGGGAACAACGACGTCGTACAACGAGACATTCGATGAACCAAGTCACAATCAAAGGGAACAACGACGTCGTACAGCGAGACATCCGATGAACCAAAACACGATCAAAGGGAACAACGACGTCGTACAGCGTGACATCCGATGAACCAAAGCACAAACAAAGGAAACAACGACGTCGTACAGCGAGACATCCGATGAACCAAATCACAATCAAAGGGAACAACGACGTCGTATAGTGAAACATCCGATGAACCAAAGCACAATCAAAGGGAACAACGACGTCGTACAGCGAGACATCCGATGAACCAAAACACAATCAAAGGGAACAACGACGTCGTACAGCGAGACATCCGATGAACCAAAACACAATCAAAGGGAACAACGACGTCGTACAGCGAGACATCCGATGAACCAAAACACAAACAAAGGGAACAACGACGTCGTACAGCGAGACATCCGATGAACCAAAACACAAACAAGGGGAACAATGACGTCGTACAGCGAGACATCCGATGAACCAAATCTCTAAGACATTGCTCAATGCTAGTCTAAAACATAAAATGATCGTCATGATCAAAGAGAAGTGTCAATTACAGTAAGCTAGTAAATATATGAGCTTAGCTTCATGTCCCATAACCACTAGCTTAACTTAAATATTTACGAACAAATTGTAGATCTCCACTAGAAAATTGTCACAAGAGATTCAATCGAACAAGTCCAAGAATTAACCGACGAAGTAAACGCAAGCGTTTCATACCACTTGTTTTACTAAGTCGTTTAATTAGATTTCTCATACGAGTGAGGTAAAGGTTTGTATATACTAATAGATTAGAAGTCGGTTTGAGAAAACGAGCTTTGTAATAAAATAGTGTTGAAATCATTTGAAGAAAGAGTTTTGATATTTACTACTAGTATAGAAAACCTTTATATTTTTAAAGTGACAAATCACAAAGAAGATTGTAAGAACAATCAATCAGTAAAATTCACATTCGAAGACGTGAATAAAATCCAAAGAAACCGATAAAGAATCCATCGAAATGGATATTCAAAAATCCCTAAAAAGGAGTCATCAAAGTCATAATATATGATAACAACAAATAGGATCATCATGAATTGATTTAAATTGGAATTCTCAAGCAAATAGGCAAATAGGCAAAATAGTGCTGATTCAGACGTTTGAAATCAAGGATTCAGACGTCTGAATCTGGAAAATAAATATTTTCCAAAGACAGAATTCAGACGTCTGAATGCTTGGATCCAGACGTCTGAAATAGGCACTTTTTAGCCTATTTCCTTTCTGGTTCCAAATGAACCAATTCAGACGTCTGAAACCATATATTCAGACGTCTGAATCTGGGAATAGAAATCTTCCCAGAACAATATTCAGACGTCTGAATATTACGTTTCAGACGTCTGAATCTAGGGTTCAGGGCATTTCCTGAACCTAGGCCAAAAATGGCCAAACGAATATCGGAAACGATCGATCGAGCAAATGGCGATGACTAAGGAATTACGTCAAACGACAACCTAGCCTAAACGGCTCTTCGATACGCCTCAAATATCAATGTCCAAATATCCATAATAGGATTTTCATAAATTAGACCAAAACACCAAAAATTAGAATATACACGAAATCAATCCAAACCAAAATCAATTGCACAAGAATAAGTGTTAGGAATTCATACCTAACAATCGAAGATAATTATAGACAAAGATGTGAGATAAAAATCTCACCTTTTTACAAAATCAAACAAGAAGAAGCTTGAAAGCAAATGGAGAATCAACCTCTCTTCAACACAACCCAAATGAGCTTGAATCTATGCTCAAAACAAGAACATTCCCAAAATTAAGTTTAGGAATTTCTAAAATTGGTAAGAGAATAAGTTGGAGAAGAAGAAGAGAATGCTTACCAATGGGTTCACTTGAGTTTGAAGCAAGAAGATGGATTTGCTAATGGAAACTAGGGCTTAGGAATTTCCATTTCCAATCTCTTCCCCCATTTTTGATGAAGCTTGAATGTATAAGGAAATTATGAAGTAATGAGGAGGAGAAGGGGTTGGGCTGAGCTAATAAGGGTGCAGTCCAAACCAAAGTCATAAGCGGGAAAAAGTAGCAAAAATCAACTTTCTCCAAACATATCGAAGCTTATACTCAAAAAGGTCGCAAACGGCATTTTGAACTCAATGGAAGTGGTCTCGAGTTCTAATTCGACTGTTTGCAAAAAGTAGCTTTTCGGACCAAAATCGGACGAACGATAAAATATTTAAATAAAATATTTAAATATAAAATCGATAAATATGCGGGTTGTTACAATTACTTTGTGAAGTAGTTAGTGTGTAATTACTGGATGTAATTAATTAAAGGATATTTAATTAATAAAATTAGTTTTGGGTTTAATTACATTGTGTAATTAATAAGAAAGATAATTACTTAGTGGGAGTGATTAAGAATTAATTACTTAGTGTAACTAATTTATGAATTAATTGATAAAATTTATTTAGAAGTCAATTAAGTAATGTAATTAATTAAGGGCAATTAATTATCGAATGTGACTAATCAAAGATTAATAAATGTTATTAATTAAAGAATAATTAATTGAATAAATAATTAAGGGATAATTACTTAAATGTAATTAAAGAATGATTAATCAAGGAAGATTTGTTAAGATAGGTAATTAGAGATAATTAATTTATAATTAATTAATATTAAGTAAGCAAGATTAAGGTAATCCAAGTAATTTAATTAAAGATTAATTAAATTAATATCAATCTTACTTATGGATGTTCTGAATTCTATTGACTGTTGAATTGTTTGATATCCCTGATATGTTATGCTTTGTGCTATGAATTGTTTTGGTGTGACTTGTGATGATTTAATCTATTTTCTGTGATAAATTTACATTGTTTATCTATGAATTTTTGAAAAGAGATAAGCGTTATTGAATTATAATCGATATTGATGTGTTTGAATCTGTGATGATTGATGATGTTGCACTATTGGGTAAAACCCCTGGACTACACCATACACACACAAATATGGATTGCACGTGGAAATTTGTTAAGTCACAAATTTTTTGAAATGGTTTTTAAAATTGAATTTTTGAATTCAAATGGTTTTGGAAACGGATTTGGGTTAAATGTGAAAAGCTTTTGTAAAGGAATTTTGAAGATAAAAATTATTTTGAATAACTCGATATAGTTTTGAAATTTGAATAATTTGTTTTAAATTTGAATTCAAGTTTTGGAATTGAATTCTATATTCGGGAATTATGGCTTAAAAGGGTTATATAAGTTATAAATGTGGGTTTTAAACCGTTTTTACAATATTATTTTGGGAATTTGAATTTAACCCAAATTTTATACTTAAAGAGCTTTAACTTGTGCAAAGGTAATTGGATTTTTTTCAAAACAAAAACTATTTGTTTTCAAATAATGAAAGCTTTCATATAAGGAAAGAATTTCCAATTTTTTTTAAAGGGATTTCAAATTTGAAATGTAATGGTTTCCCAAGTTATAAGTGAATCTTTGGAAATGATTTTGAAAGCTATGAATTAAATCTTTGATTTAAGGATTGGATGAGTTAATCCGATTTGAAGTGGAAATTGTTCTGAAATCTGTGAATGAATCTTTGTGAAAAATGGGTGAACTTTGTGAAGTGAATCTTTTTGTTTAAATATTTGAAAATGGTAATTTGTTTAAACCATTTGAAAGGAAAGTTTTGGGTTTTAAAGTTGTGACTTAACTGAAATCCCAAAATCCATATGTTTTTAAATATTGCGCTCATTATTCGGTTTAGCCGGGAGAGGACCTTGTGTCATATAACCCATTCTGAATAATGATACGACGATATGGATAGCATTTGAAGATCGGTGGTGAAGGCCAGGTATTTACGAGAACGATAGGATAACCTATCGAATGACTCTGCATTGAATAGCTACGGTATAGAGATCTTCATATGTGATGGGGAGTCCGACCGGGATTGTGAATACCCGGATTGCAAGGGCTTCTTTGGAAGTGCCCGAGGTTATGTTCGAACCCGAAATAGACTTGTATGGATGTGTGTCTAACATTACACTTTGAAATGTAAAACTAGTTTCTATCAAATACATTTCTGTTTGGTGGCGAAGATTTATTCTCTTAGCTTAACACCCTTCTTTGAGACGTACGAACTCAGAGGTTATGTAATTGATGGTTACTAGTGATACATTCCCAATTCGATAATGTGGCATACGAAGTGTTGCTGATCATTTGTTGATCGAAGCATGGCTTTGTGAAAAAGCGTAGCTTTGTGGACAAGACTGCATCAGGACCTCACACCCTAAAAATGGTCGAAACAGGAAAGATGCAGCAAGGTTTCAGGGGTCGCGCCCCTAGGGTATGCCCATTTCTTCTGGAAAAGGGTGGTATCATGGTATGGAGCCTAGATACATAACTCATGTGGACACTATAAATTTATTACTGTGTGATGTTGCTTTGTGGATGAGGTACGTTGGATAAAGGTCGCAAACGACCGAGGATGACATATCTTAGGTGTTACTCCCGGGAAGGGAGCAAACCGACCTTGTGTTGGCAGAGATCCGAGTAGGTTCTTAAGGCGTCCCTCCAGAGGCGATCCCATGTGGCAATAGGAAGTTCCTTAGCCTGACCATTTGTTGGAAATCCAATCATCCAATATGCGCCCTGTACGGTTTTAGTTGTAGAACCTGTCATTTAATGTGGTTGCTATTGTGGGAATACTATAATGGTATGTATGTTGGTTAAGATTAATATTATACTTTCGAAATGTTTTCCACTATGCATTAATAATAATATCAAATGGTTTTTGTGTATCAAGCATTTTTTATTGTCATAAGGAGAAATTTCCTCCAAGTTTGTGCTTGCATTGTGTGTGTGGTGGGAGGCTATATGGCAGTTTCATTTTCCAAAAAGCATAGCGAATTTCTTCTACTTCTGTTGTTTGTTTTAAAAGATAAAAGTATTTTTGTTGCTCACACCAGTCCCATGATTGACCCGGAGTTTAATGTTCTCTTCCTAAACTCTGGGTGCCCAAAATTTTCCCCACGGGCAGTCTAGAGTTAGATTTTTCAAATAACCAGCTTGCAAATGTATATTCGATAGTCTTTGGAGTTTTTTGTAATCTTCTTCAGCCTTTGGATGACTGGCCTTGCTTAGTACAACTTGATTGGTGGTTCGAGCTTTTGGCCAAGCTATCTTCGGTTTGGTGCTTTGGAGCATTTGAGATGGAGTTGTAGATATTGGAGTTCTCACTTGGTGGTTCAAGTTCAAGTTATTTATTCCGTCGTAGCATTGTATTTGATCTCCGATATGTATTTGAGATCATTGTCGTATATCATTGTATATTGTATTCATTAGAATTATATGATATGCTCTTTTCTTCCGTTGTGTTGTTATACTTAATTTTTTGGAAGCTCCGGCACGAATCGGATTTCAATGGTTGAATCTGCGGCATTCGAGTACAAGTGAAGTATGGATGTCGATTTTCGAACGCTGAAATTCGGGTCGTGACATACTCGATCTATGTAATTTTCTTAAGTTTAAGAAATAATGTGAATCATTAACTAATAAATTGATTAGTAATTTTTATAAAAGTGTTTAAACAAATGATAAATTGGGATCGCTAATTGATAAGATAAAGTTGGGATTCCCGACGATTTTGGACAGTCAAAATTTTTTGAATTGTACCTTACTCAGAGCTAAGAAATTTACGAAAACTTTTGGTAAAAGATTGTGAAATACTTTAGTAAATGAAATAAGATAAGGATAATTTGTAAATCTGATTTATAAAGAAAAAAAGAAAATTTAAGAGTTAAGAGTTTGAGGATTTAAATATCGGTAATTTAAAATTTATTTTTCCAAGCTTGAAAATTAATAATAGTATTAATCAGAAATAAGTTTTATAACTTATGAATTTGATATAATAGTAAATTACAACAGAGTCTAAATTTGTTAGAAAGACGGATTTATATAAAACCAATTTGAAATTTGGGATTTGTATATACTCTTAGGATGTAAAGGCACATCATACAAATATAGATTTAAATAACGAACTATTAAGTAAAACAATGACTACTCAAGAAGGTAAATAACCTAGAAAATGTTTTATTAATGAATTCCAGCATTAATTAAGGATTTGGACTTAAGTCTTTAATAGTGATTGATTTACATAAGTTATAAGATGTAATAAACTTTAGTAATAGTTTTACGAAATGATTCATAAATAATATTAGTATTAAAGGAAAAATACCGAGTTAAAAGATTGTGGGAAAGCTTTTTATATAAAGATAAATCATCTTTTGAGTGAAAAATGGTTTCTTTATAATATTTTCCTTTAATAAAAATATTTGGAAATAAATAATTAAAGGGATTATATAAAGAAGCGCTTATAAAATGTTTAAACTTAAGATAAAGCTTTTATAAAAGTTTTTGAAAGTTAATAAATACATATATTTTAGGGGCATTTCACCAGAAGGACAAACTTTGCAGTCCAATTAGTTTCTAGGACACACATTCAAAGAAATTACTTTCAAGGCCAAAATCAGCAAAATAATTACTTTTAAGGACAAAGTCAGCAGTCCAATTACTTTCAAGATCATAATTTCATAGGTCCTTAGGCCCTAAAATCTAATTATTTTGTGTTTTGTCCTTAAAAGTAATTATTTCAGTTGTGTGTCCTAGAAACTAATTCAACTTGCTAAAGAGGCCCTTGTAGCTAATTTCCACTATATTATATGTAGATCATTTCATCGCACAAATTTTGATCTCAGATTCGAGTTTGGAACTTTGAGGTGTTTATGCTGGTCCGAAAAAGGATTTAGCACTCGATACTTGATGATAAACATTGATGAGAGTTTGTGGTTAGGTACTTTAGCTTTCTATCATAGTTGAGAACTATGCAAGGAAAGCAAAGGTTGAGATCTAGAAGCCTGATCGGAGTCCGCTCTAGAGGATCGGGGACCGATTCTAGTTCGGAAAATAAAGTTGTGTATTCGAATAGGAGATCGAATGAGACATTTCATACAGATGATCTGTGTATATTATATGGAATTGAGCTTGAAGATAAATGTTTTAGGCAAACTTTTGTTTTGGGTAATTTCGAGGACGAAACTCTTTTATGTAGGGAGAATGTAACGACCCAAAATTTGACCACTTTAAAATATACTATTTAAAGTGATTATAGATATAAATTAAGTAAGGTTATATGATTCAAATAATATTAGATCGGATTTGAGTAGAGAAATATACGTAAAAATAGTAACATTTGCTTATATCGATAAAAGTGACAAAATGCTGATTTTAGGAAAGTAAGTTTCGATGGTTAAATAAATTACTTTAATTAATTTATAAGTGTTTATATTTTTAAATAACAATGTAAAATTTTATTTTTAATTTGGTTTACATAAATAAATAGTTTAACCAAAACGTAAAAATGAGACCGTAAAACATTTTGTCGAAAATCAACGTTTTGTCGATTAAAAGTTATGGCAACGTCGTTGCACCTTTATTTTCTTATATAGAAATATATATTCAAATAGTGTAAGTATTAATTAATTCACTAATCAAGTTTACTTTTACTAAACATACTTAGAAAATTCTAGAATATAATTAAGAAAAAGAAAGCATAAAAGGACAAAAAAATACAAAAGTCAAAAAGCAAAACATCAAATTAAAAACATAACTATTACTTTCTTTACTTAATATCTAAATGAAAATAACGTAAATTAATGATTGGAAATGTGATGTTAAGTGTAGAAAAAATAAGGTTTCATAAAAAGTAAGTAAAGTGTATTTTGGTCTTTTTACAAAATATTATTTTAATCCAAAACTTTTTCTATAAATAAGCATCCACTTTCTCACTTTTTTACACTTCTTCTTCTTTATTTTCCAAGTTTTTCTCTACTTCTCTAATGGCTTCTTCTCTTCTCTTTTTCTTACTGACTTTTTCAAAACGATATCAAACAAAGTCAAAACACCACCAAAATTTGCCAAAGACCTTAGAATACCATTAAAACTTGATTTAGTATATAAGAAGTGAAGAAATGATGGACGAAGGAGTGGAATAGGAGGAGGCCTAACCTATGAGGAGAGGGAAGCAAGTTGGAAAGCTCCGAAGCAAGAAAAAGAGAAGAAAGTGCTGCCGGAATCGATTCGGCAATCTACATAAAAGATTGGTAGAGTGGAACTAATCGTGAGTACTCGTATTTACCAATTAATCTATGAATTATTTCAAGTATAATTATTTAAAAGTTTAAATATATTGTTTGAATGTTTGATAACTTGGATGCAAAATTGGTTGATTATATAATTATTTATATGGTTGATAACTTGTTTGACAAATGATAAGAGAAATGGTTAGTAAGTATAGTTAACTAATGAGAATTAAATCCATACAAATGTGTGTATGGAAATTATTTAGCCTCTTAATAATGATTTTAAATAATCTAAAAAGGTTAGAAATGATATTATAATAATATGATATTATAATATAAAATGAAATGAAAAATGAGTTTGAAGTGATAAAAATATTGTTTTAAATAATTTAAAATAGTTTAAATATGGTTTAAAACAAATTTGAAGTGTTTCGGACAAGTTCCGAAGTAATTCACAAAATTAGTCGAAATCGAGCTCGTCGCGTAGAGGCAGTTCGTAAATTTCGACCCGTAACTTCAAATTAATGTAGAGAATGATTTATAAGTTGGATTTCATTGAAATAAAAATTCTTTGGTCCACAATGATAATAGTTTTCCAACGAAGAAAGAAAATCAAGATTTCATTAAGTAGATTTTGAAATATATCCAAAACATATTTCTAAAAACATCGCGGTTTTGCAGTTCAGAATCCAAAAAGGGTTTTCTTTACAAACGATATTTTTAAATGTTTTAAAAATATGAAATAAATTTTATAAATCTATTAAAATGGTTTAAAAGTGTTTTGGAATGGGAAATATGAATTTAAAAAATTAAAAAGTTGTTTAAATCAAATAGGCTTATATAGCACTTTCTGCAACACTTTTATGCTGTGAATTCTATAATCTTTTGAATATGCGTTTAAAAGTAATGATATTACATAGAATCAATTATGAATGTTTTTAAAAAGGAAAATTAAGAGTTTAAAATATAATTTGAAATCATATAATTAATTCCAAAAGAAGCTAGTAATTGAGTATGCGGAAACGACTAGTACGTTTGTCGCGCTTGTGATATTTGGGAAGACAAAACAAGATGTTTAACTAAGGTTGGGGATGGAGCAACCAGTGTCCTGAACTTACCTGGTCTATGTTTTCTCTTTTTAGGCAAGGGGTAGAATAGATCGAAAGGAAAGCCCGGATGCTCTAAAAGATCATATTTAAATTTTTCCAAGTTAGAAGAAAAGAAACAAATTCTTTGAATGTTAATTAACCACTTAACATCTTTTAATCAATGATTAGTACGAAGGAACGGGATCGGATTTGGGTGATTCCTATCCGAAAAAAGGGGATCAAATTTGGGTGATTCCTATTCGAAAAACCCTTCAAACTAATTTTTGAAATAAAATATATTGAAGACAATGATCATTGAAGTCAAAGATCTTCATGATGTAGAATTACTTGCCATTAGTCCCTGGAGGTGAAATTTACCATTCTAAGGTGGTAGTAGTACTCTGTTATGAAAATCTTCGATTTGCAAGAATGTGATTTGAAGTTAAGAAAGAAATCTATGATTAAGATTTAATGAATGATTTGGGAATATTATCCTTAAATTAAAAAAATTTAACTTAAATATAAGAAATATTTGATTAAAATTTAATGATTGATTTGGGAATATTTTTTCTAAGTTAAAAGTTATAACTTGAATATAAGAAATCTTTGATTGAGATATAATGAATGATTTGGAAAAAATTTACTAAGTAAAATAGAAAATGATTTGGAAATATACCAAGATTTATGTGAGGTTTAAATAAATCAAATGATTTGACAAATGAGGCTTAATGATTCCATATACTCTTGAAAAGAAAATGGAATAAATTGAAAAGAGATATATTTAAGAAAGATATTTGATAAAAGATGATGTAATTTATTGATGATTGATATCCACATATGAACTAAACATCTTTTAAAGCGATGATTGGCTTTGAAGGAACCGGATTAGGATTTGTGTGATTCCTATCCGAAAACCACTTCGAACCAATGTATACGTTTAGCGTGAGGTCTTCTTGTTGACATGCTCTTGATCGTTCCCATTATAGAGTTATATATAGCAGTGGCCTTCTCGTTATGGAGATTTTTTCGAATAGCAAGGACTTCTCGCTTAGTAATGGCCAAGGAAAGTGCCTTTAATTTCGTTGAGCTCCACAACGAACTTGCATGGACAATTGTTTGACATTGCATTTCTGAGACACAACATTTGAATGTTACAAATGTACATCTGCTTGGTGGCGGAGAAGGAAACTTCTCTTAGCTTAACACCCTTCTTTGGGACATACGAGCTCAGAGGGAGGTTGTACGCTTGTGGGAGTCAAATAATGATCAAAGGAATGGCAGTGTGGCATTCAAAGTGGAACCTGTTATGATCAAAGTGTGGTTTTGTACGAAAAGTGTGGCTTTGAAGAAATTGAGCATAGCCTCACGAGCCTCACACCTCGGTTATGATGGGATTCTATGCGGTCAGGTGTATGCTCACATTTCAAATTGTAGTGATTTGGGTTATCAGATGTTCTGCGCCTTAGGTACTAGATACGTCTGGGCCTCATGGCATGGATGCGCAAAGTCCGAGTCCTTAGATGTTATTGTGGATTGTATCTCCTTTTGACCATTTGTGTTGTTGTATAACGGCGTCTGAGTCTTGGACATAAGCCGTGGATACTGATTGATCTTTACACTAGTTTCCTATCATGTTGGAAATTCAATCCCTATGAGATTTATGGTTTTGATTGTAGTCCCAAAATAGCTGTAATGACTTGCAAATATTTCAGCTACCCCTTTCTGGTATCATATACTCCATTGACCAAGTACGGATATATTACCATAGACTTAGTCCAGATATTGATACCTTATTTGAATAAGTTTATTTGAAAGTGTTTTCAAAGGTTTGTCGTTCAAAATAATATCAAGTGTATTTTGATATAATGTGTTTTGGTTATCAAAAGGTAAAAACCTATCTGTGTTTATGTATAGGCATGGTCTTATGAGATACCCTTCTTTTCAAAGGTTTTGATAACACCGTCATGATCTATGCATTTAAAATTTCGAGTATCTCGCGCTGGTTTATCAAGCCTGATCTAGGTATTTTAAATACTCGGGTCACATCCGAGTAGTTTCAGTTTGAGTTGAAGACAGTTGAAGTTTCCAGAGGAGAGCTAGAGATCTTCATCACCATATGGATGTATTCCTATTATCTGCTACATCTGTTGCATTTGTTTTGTTGTTTTTAGCATGTATAAGGATAGAATTTTATAACCATCCTGGTTGAATCTAGGTTAGACTCTTATTTTGTATTTTAAAAATTTCCGTGTAAAGATTATTATTGAAATAATATATGCTATTCCGTTCGTGTGAGATTATGTTCTGTCTTTATTTTCTTTCTACCCTTGATGATCCGTCTTTTCGTGAATTTGAGTTAGATATGTGTGGTTTATTGTTGATTCAAAAGGTATGGAAAAATTGGCCGTTATAGTAGGTTATTATTCATACCAGGCTTTATGTCTAACTCAAAGTTTATGTTTCCCCCTAACCTCTTGGGTGCTCAACTAACTTTGAGTAGTTTGGGAGTTGAGGGTCTCAAGTACCTCATTAGACGAATATGCTTCCGAAGACGTGTAGAAGGCAAGCTAGCTAATAGGAGTTCTTGTCTATTTTGATTCCACTACGTTTTGTTGTAAAGGCAAAGTTATTTAATTGCCTATGTTTAGACTCTGATCATCCAAGGGGTCATCTTCATATGCCGCTCTTGGCTTATGTTGTATAATTATATTTTATCTGAACATGATTCTCGAATCTGGGATTTTGTAATGAAATTGAAATGATGTGAAATGGTATGTGGATGTTGTTTAATGACTTTAAAATTTTTCCTTATCCATGTGTTTCTATTATATCAATGTGTCTAACATTACCATATTTGGTCGTCAAGGATTAATAACTATGGACGACTGTAGCATCCATAGCCGTTAGCTTTAGGCCTCCAAGTGGGGGATTTTATAGGTTGGTATCAGAGCATAGGTTTATGAAAACTTAAAAGAAATTTAAACCTAAAAGGCTTTTCAAAACATAATTAATCCAGTGAATTAGAAAATAAGATCGGGGTTTGGGATAATGGTATAGTAACATACTTTTATTTGACGTATGTATATATAAGTACGTATTCCCCTCTCTCTTAGACCATTCTTCTATATCTTACTAAGGCTCGTATGCACATTTATGAGAAAGGAAGATATGGAGGCAGGAAATGAAAGAGGAAATCTTGGTGAAGGAAGCACAACAGCAAATGGAAATGGTCGACCTAATACCAGGTGGAACCCGGGTCGTCAAGCTAGTGCTAATCAAAATCCAGATGCCAATGTAGGTGCTGGAAATCCACCAGTAGATATGGAGATGATGTATCAGTTCTTCGTAAACCTGATGCAAGCGAGAGCAGCTGTTGGAGTTGCTAGGAATGTTGGAGGAGCTAATCTTGTGGCTCCAATTAGGAATAATTATGTTAAGTTGAGCAGAGATTACACTAACCTTGGTGGGAAACCATTTGTGGGAACGGAGAATGCCATAGAAGTTGAGAATTGGTTGTTGCATTGTGAGAGAATCTTCGCTAACTTAGGATTGAATGATGAGAAAAAGAGGAGACTTGCCTCAAGGCAGTTGCGGGAAGAAGTGCCCCATTGGTGGAATAGTGTTGCTGCCGGAGTTCCTAAGGAAGAGTTAACTTAGGGGGAATTTCGAAGAAGATTCGAGCAGAGGTTTTTGTCTGGAGTTTCTAAGTCGGCCTTGTTGAGAAAGTTTATAGATTTTGTGCAGGGAGAGATGTCAGTAATTAAGTATGCAACTAAGTTTGATAAGTTATCTCGATATGGGTATGCTACTATAGACACCGTCGTCAGAAGGAATGAAAAGTTCATTCGGGGATTGAGACCCGAGATTGCTAGGGCAACCCTACCGCATCTCCATGATCCTTGTATTGTAGTTGTGGTGATGACAATCCGACCTGAGGAAATGCTTGCAATTTGTTGGAAGGAAAAGCTAGTTGAAACCTAGGGTTCTCAGGGAAAGAAGAGGAAGTTCTTTACGAAGAAAGGAGCACAGAAAGGAGAGGCTTCCAAGAAGGTAAACGCTGATTTAGTTTGCTTTAAGTGTGATAGGAAAGGTCATTATGTTCATGATTTCCAATCAAGCAAGGGGAAGAAGGTGATAAAAAAAGGCATGAAGTGATTTAACTGTGACCATGTTGAGCATTGTAAGGATCGGTGTCCAGAACCAGTCGAGACGGATAAAAGAAAGGTCTTTGCTGTTGGACCATCATCTTCTAGGCAAGGTGCAGCTGAAAAAGGGAAGGCTATGATAGAAGTTACGCTTTTGATTCAGAGTATACCAGTTAGGGTACTATTTGATACCGGTACATTACATTCATTTATATCTTAGTGTTTGGTTGATAGATTATGCTTAGAACCCACATACCTAATTACTTCCTTAAGGGTTGTGAACCGTGTAGGAGGGTATGCAACTCTAGGGATAAGATGTGACCAGTTAGAAGTTATTAGGTCATAGGTTTTCATGTAGTCTGTATGTTTTTGATTTCGTAGGCTTGGAGATCATTTTGGGTATGGATTGGCTGGGTAAATATAAGGTTAGGACATTTTGCCAGTATAGGAAAATATCTTTTAGACACCCTGATAGTTATAACCTAATCCTGTGCTCAATGGAGAATTCTGATAGAAGTGCTTAAGCTTTATTAAGTGCTATGGAAGTAGAAGAAGAGTTTAGTCAGGATCGAGCAGCAAAAGAGTATATAGATATATTTGAGCTGGTTATAGGACTACCACCGCAATGAGCTGTTGAGTTTCAGATAAATCTTGTGCCAAGAGCTAAACATGTTAGTAGACCACCTAGCAGGATGATACCGACCGAGAAAAAGGAATTAAAGGTGCAGCTTATGGATCTAGAAGGGAGAAATTTTATTAGACCAAGTAGTTCGCCTTGGAGAGCGGCCTTGGTGTTCATGGAGAAACCGGATGGGTCGTTAAGGATGTGCATGGACTATCGTAAGTTGAACGAGAGGACGATTAAGAATAAGCATCATTTGCCAAGTATTGACGATCTATTTGATCAGTTGTGTGGAGCCAGAGTATTTTTCCAATTGGATTTGGTGGCAGGTTTCCATCAGTTAAGAGTGGCAGAGGACAGTATTCCATTGACAATGTTTCGGACTATGTATGGTTCATATGAGTGGTTAGTAATGCCATTCGGATTAACGAACGCACCAGCTTTCATCGTGGATCTAATGAACCGAGTTTTCTAAGAGTACTTGGATAAGTTCATGTTGGTGTTTATAGATGACATTTTAGTATATCTAAGGATGAAAGAGAGCATGAAGGTCATCTTAAGGTAGTGATTGAGATCTTGAGGCATCATCAGTTGAAAGCGAAGTTTTCCATGTGTCATTTTTAGAAGAAAGAGGTTAAGTTTCTTGGTCATGTGGTTTCAGAGAAGGGCTTATCTGTCGATCCAGATAAGATCGAAGCTATTAATAAATAGAGGAGACCAGAGTCGGCGACTAAGGTTAGAAGTTTTCTTGGACTTGATCTCTATTATCAGATATTCATCAAGGATTTCTCATAGATAGTACCACCTTTGACTAAGTTAACCAGGAAGGATGTGAAGTTTTTTTGGTCAGACAAATGTGAGGAAGCATTCCTTAAGTTAAAGCATTCATTGACCAACGCACCAATGTTAGTAGTTCCAGACGAAAACGTAGGGTTGGTGGTGTATATCGATGCATGTAGGACCGACTACGAGCTGTGTTGATGTAGAAGGGTAAAGTCATTGCATATGCTTCACAACAGCTTAGACCGCATGAAGTGAGATATTCTACTCATGCTTTGGAGTTGGCTGCGATGATCTTCGTGGTGAAAATATAGGGACATTATTTCTTAGGGGAGAGATTTGAGCTATACACAGATCATAAGTCCTCAAGGTATTCATTCTCTCAAAAGGAGTCGAATATGAGACAACAGAGGTGGCAAGAGTTGTTAGTAGCTTATGACTTTGACATAGGTATCAGATGCTGTTAGTAGAAGACATTAGAATGTTGTGTTAGCTATATTGGCAGAATGGAAAGATTTAGAGGCTTTGAGAACTTGTAGCATGTAGTTAAGATCAACCGTTAGTTCAAGTCAAAGCACCACCTTGTTGTTCTGTTAAGAAGTTTGACTAGTGTTGATCAAAAGGATTGCTTCTAAATAGAAGGAGGATCCAATATTAGCCGAGAGGAGTAGAAGGCTTGAGGTGGAATCGGAGGTTGATGATCTAAGAGTTTTAGTCTTGAGCCAGAGAGGATGGTTGAGAAAGAAGGAATGATTGTGTGTTCCGAATGTTGAGGGCTTAAGGAAAGAAGCTCTTAAGGAATGTCATCGGTCCAAATTAACGATTCGTTCTAGAGGGACCAAGATGTTTCAAAATATGAAGAGGAGCTTCTTTTGGGAAGGTATGAAGAAGGATGTTGGATTGTGGGTTAGATAGTGTGTAAACTGTCAACAAGTGAATGTCGAACATCAGAAGACGAGTGGGTTGCTTCAACCTTTTGAGATACCAGTTTGGAAATGAGATTCGATATCCACGGATTTATAGATGGATTGTCGAGGTCGAATAGAGGAAACGGAAGTATATGGGTCATAATGGACAGGTTGACCAAGAGTGCCCATTTCATTCCAGTTAATTCAACTAGGACAGCACTTGTTTTAGCTACGTTGTTCATGAAGAACATAGTTAGACTGCATGGGATTCCAAAAAGTATAGTTAGTGACAGAGAAGCTTTGTTTACTAGCGAATTCTAGAAGAGTCTACAGGATGTATTAGGTACCAAGCTTAAGGTGAGTACTACGTATCACCCTCAGACAGGTGGGCAGACATAGAGAGTCAATAAGGTACTCAAGGATTTAGTAAGAGCTTATGTATTGGACTTTGGTGGATCTTGGGAAGATCACCTACACTTAGTGGAGTTTTCCTATAATAACAGTTATCGGACTAATATAGGAATGGGGCCTTTTGAAGCTTTGTACGGAAGGCCATGCATATCACCAGTATATTGGTTGGAGAGTAACGACAGATTAGTCTTAGGTCCGGATCTAGTTAGAGAGGTGATAGAGAAGATTGAGTTAATCCGAGAAAAGATGAAGGAAGCTTAGTCCAGAAAGAATAATTACGCATATAAGAGGTGTAAAGACCTAGAATTCTCAATTGGAGATAGAGTTTTCATTAAGGTATCACCGATGAAGGGTGTGATACGATTTGAAAAGTAAGGGAAACTAGCACCGAGATATGTTGGTCCGTTCCAAGTTATAGAGAGGATCAGAAAGCTTGCATTAAAAATAGGGTTACCGGGCAGTATGGTAGGGGTCCATAATGCATTTCATGTGTCTCATCTTCATAAGTATATGCATGATCCAGAAGCTACTATTCCACCGAAAAAGTTGGAATATTTTATAGGAGATCCGAATTTGACTTTTTTTAGACAACCAATTCGGGCTGTAGCGAGAGATGAGAAAAGGTTAGGGAACAAGATAGTCAAGTTGGTGAAAGTTCAGTGGAGCGACAAGAAGAAAGACTATACTTGGGAGACAGAAGACAAGATTAGAGATACTTGTCCCGATCTGTTGTGAGGGTATGTTCTATATTTGCTTTATATAGATTGTTGCTGGTCAAGGAAGCTAATAGGGTAGTTAGGAGCTGTTACAGATGATCATCATGTTTAGTATTAAGTTCTTACTGAATTTCGACGACGAAATTCGGTAAGGAGGGGAGCCTGTAACACCTCTAATTTTTAATAACAATATTAAGAAGATTTAGTTAGATAAATTAAATAGAATAATATAAACATTAGAGTGATAATGGGATTGAGATTTGAGAATTTAAATTAAAGGTCGTGCTTAATTAAATATAAAGAATGGGCTATGAAGGGTGTCATATGTTAATTAATGAGAAAACAATTAACGCAAGGGCTTAATGGGTAATGGCCGCACCAAAATCTCATTACCCTTAAATATCATGTTTTCTTTATTTTGCATGATCATTTTCAAAACATTAAAAACGTAAATCAAAGAAGAAAATCAAGCTGGCCATTACGTAGTGAAGAAAAGGGGCAAAATCAAATTTAAGCTATGCGATCAAGGTGAAAAACAATCAAAACCATCTCTATTTTTGTTTTTAATGATCATTTGAATTCAGGTTTAAGTTTAAACCCATTAAGATGATTTTTGATGAAGATATGCTTGGATTTAGTGATATGTTATATTCAAACAAGTTTGTTTGATAAATATTATGTACAATTTTAAAGCTAAAATCGTTTATATTGTATTTCGAATGCGATAAGGAATTTAAATGTTATATAAACATTATTTTCGAGATGAGTTTTAATTTTTTTTAAAAATTCAAGCTATGGAAAATTTATTATCAATTTTCAAAAGAACATATGAACAATTGGCTTTAGAAATTAATTTCGGTTATATTATGAAGAATTTGGGTCTGAAATTTGTATATGTAGATAATGTATTAAAAGTGAATATCTATGATTTTTTTGAGATTTTTTCTAAATAATATACTGTGGAAAATTAAATTATTTTAAGTGGAGGACTTAAATGTTTTATTTTTTTGCTTAAGGAAGGGTTTATTTGCTAAATTATTATTTTTACATCTGAAATTGATGCGTAGATTTATTTTAGAAAGAATTTGAAAAGTTTATGGAAAACAATTAAATTTTACAAATAGGCAGGTTAGTTAAAATGCGATTACTTGAAAAGGCATTAAAACAATCTTTACCCACAAATTATGTTCTGCCTCTTTCAGACGCTACCTTTCGACCTTATACTTTCGCCTCAACCAAGTTGAAACCAATCAAGTCGAGACCAATGCATAAGGTATCAATAAGTTGGTACGTAGTAGATTGGAGAAAGGCGGAAGATATGGTGTCGAAATCTAGCTTATAAAAGGGTCGAAGCCTTCGTTTTACTATCCAAAGAAATTCGCTTGCCTTGTTTTCAAAACAATACTTTCGAAAGGATTTTGCTATAGCTTTCGAAGAAGTCGCCGGCTTTTTGCTTCGAAAAGATTCTTTCGAATGAGTTACCTTGATTTAAAAAAAATGCTTTTGAAGGGGTAGTTTGAACCCAGTCAAAACCATTTTTACGACCTTATGACTTTTGAATGGATTGAAGTTATCAATGCTTTTGAAAGCTAGCTTTTGTTTTATAAATATAATAAGCCACTTCCTAACGCTTTCAAAATGGTTTAATGGTTTCAAAGGAAATGGATTCGAAAGGGTTTTTGAAGCTCTCCTTCCAAATGTTTTGTTTGAATGATTAATGCTTTCGAAAGCTAGTTCCGAAGCCATCAGTTTTCCACAAACTCTTTTATATGAAGGTTAATGGTTTTGAAAGGGGTATTTTTGTTTATATTCACTTTGACCCAAGAGATATTTTTAAGAGCAATCCCAATGGTTTCGAAAGGGGTACTTTCAAATGGTTTTGAAGCTATGCTTCCATATATACTTTAATACTTGCGAAAGGAAGGTTTTGATGCTTTTGAAAGGTTTTGAAAGTCATATGTTTTGAGTGTTTTGAAAAGACGATTTGAATGCATTCGAAGGAGGTTTTCCAATGTTTTTGAAAATAAAAGACTAAGGTTTTTAAAGCCTTAGTTTTCAGAACAAAGAACCTAATCTCATTTTGAAAGAAAAACCATGGCAAAAATAAATGAGTTTTGAAATGGCTTTTAAGTATGGAGTTTTAAAGAAGCTTTCCTTGATAAATAAATAAGTTAAAGGGATTAGCCATGTTTCATATGAAAATGATTCCAAGAATATTAAACCATAAATATTTGTGTTATTATGTCGTTATGTTTACTTCTTCTAATATACATATTCAATATAAAATGACCCATAACTATATTTTAGGGAGAAAGGGAAAAGTAACCGGCTAGATTGACCTTGTAGTGAATATAAATTGAGTTAACTCCTGTATGAGTAGAATTGCATCCAGGAGGTCTGGTAGACTAGAATATAGGATGCCTAAATACTGATTAGAGAAGTTATCAGATAGACAGGCTCATAGTAAACCCAAGAATACTATGCTTAGAAAGAGTTATTGGCAGGGGCTAATAGGTTTGTGGTGAACCTACGAAAACTATATCAGGATAAAGTTATTGACAGAAGTCAATAGTTCATAGTCAACCTATGAAAACTATGATAAAAGGGAAGTTGTTGGAGATATCTATAGGCTTAGGCAGAACCCATGAATAATGAAGTTATTGGTAGGATCCAATAGGTTCATGGTGATCCCATGAAAACTATGAGACCGAACAGGGAGTCTATAAGCTTTAAATAGGTCATTAGCCAGCCCATGAAAACTGATAGGTTTATAGTGACCCTAGAAACTATAACTGAAACAGATAGTCAAAATAAATGAGGATGGGAAATCCAAAATGATCTACTTGTTTGCATAGCATCATAATATTTTTAATTTTATTGTTATAACCATTGTGGATGTAGGAGCATGATATATGGTTATTATAAAGTTTTGGTTAAGATACTAGTGAGGGGAAAACTCGTTCCGTTAAGCGGCGTGGTCTCACTAGATATCTAAATGGTTCGAGATGGTAGGTTATTATTCATAGTAGGCTTTATGTTTGACTCGAATTTTATGGTTTCCCCTTAAACTCTTGGGTGCTCAATTAACTTTGAGTAGTTTGAGAGTTGAAGTTTTCAGGTACCTTATTAGACGAATAAGCTTCCAGTGGCGTGCTGGAGGCAAGATAGCTAGCAGGAGTTCTTTTCTATTTTGATTCCGTTGTATTTTATTGTAAAGGCAAATTTATTTAATTATCTATGTTTATACTCTTATCATCCAAGGGGTCATCTTCATAGGTAGCTCTTAGCGTATGTTGTATTAATTATATTTTCTCTGAACGTGGTTCTCGAATCTGGGATTATGTAATGAATTTGAAATGATTTGAAATGGAATGTGGAAGTTGTTTAATGACTTTAAATTTTTTCCATTTCCATGTGTTTATGTTATGTCAATGTAGTTAACATTACTATATTTGGCCGTCGAAGATTAATAACTACGGATGACTACAATATCTGTAACCGTTAGTTTTGGGCCTCCAAGTGGGGGATGTTATAATGGAGGGCATTATAATTCTTCTTATGAAGGTGAGATAAGAAGCTTAATAGCACCATTGAAGAGTTATCTCAGTAAATAGCCATGCTACTTGACAAGGAAGAAAATCTTCCTTTTAGTTTGACTCCCTGAAGGACACTCACTCCTGGTGCAGTTCCTTCACCCCCCCCCCCCTCTTCAAGCTTGAACTACAAAGGAATCTTTGAATGTAAAATAAAGTTGTAAGAAATTACTATTCAAATTTTAATGAATTAAAGGCTATATATAAAAAATGTTATAAAACTCCAAGAGGAAAGAGAAAAAGTAGGGGCACTCAACTATGCATAGTTGTTTAGTTCGGTTTCTAAGAAAGCTTATGGCATAAGTTTTGGATGATATAAAACATGGGCAACGTGTTGCTAATGCATAAATGACCTTGAAGATCAAGTCTCCTCCTTGGCTTCAAACACATTCTTCCACTTTGGTTGTTTCATGTCCTAAGCCTGTTGCCCCTGGTCCTACTCTTGCTAACCTAGTTGTGAAACTTCATCGAGAGAAAGTCAAATGTGTTATGAATAACATGGTAGTGTTGTGTGCAATTGATATTTTCATTGATTTCCAACATGAGCTTGATTTAATATTTTTATATAACCATGATGGCTTTGTTTCCATGACGCAGGATGTGGGTAATCCTTGGGCTGGTGCTAATTACAACCGAGATCCCCAGTCATCGATGCACCTCGACGTTCTTTGGTAGTTATAATTGAGATACGCCCTTCTTCTACGGGCTTGATACAAGGGGTAAAACTAAGCGACGACCTATCTTCGTAGCTTAGCCTTCTCGTGGGAATAAGATGTTGTCGGTGGAGAGCACAAAATTTGATTAGGACTTGAGTGGTTGTAATTTATGCATGGTTTGTAAGGTTTATGTACTTGTTTATGTGATATATATATATATATATATATATATATGCAAAATGAACTTATGAGTAAATTTGTAAGGAAGCTTATAAGTTGCATATTAAACCTTTTGAGCATTTCACAAATCCTTATCTTATACCCTAGCTTTAGCTTCATGCCTTATCCGTTGCACGCTACAATTTCCTTTTCATGGCTTTAGATTTGCAATAAATACCTACTACATTTAGTTTAGCTGCTACCCGCTAACATGTTTTCTAAACTTTATTTTTTTCATTTTTTTGGCATGTACTTGGCACGATCTGCTCCATGCATGGTGTAGATTATTTATGAAAATATTTGATTGTGATGTCAAGTCATGTGTTTACAACAATTTTTATTCACATGGATGGATTTTTATACTATGTGAGGCCTAATATTCGTATATCCAGTGTAATGTTGGTTAAAAAGCCAAGCTATGTATCTATAACTCAAATTACGTGTATAAGTAAATAATATTGACATGGTGATTATTATACTGGTTCGGGCTGTCTAATATTCTTACATCCAGAATATTATTTTATTACTTCTTTATGATTACAACTATGTATATTAAACTTTTATTAGAAAGAAAGTGCTAAAAAAATATGGCTAGAGATATTTTGAATTCCATGCTCTAGGAATGAGATTCCCGTCTAGCCTAGATAGATGGTATGCTCCATTAGCCAGTGTTTCGACAACAACCAGTTGTCCTCTTAGTCTAATCCCAGCGCTTCTTCAGCTGGGTCTTTTTTGTTGGTCGTTACTTTCCTCGAGACTAAGTATCCATTGTGAAATTTTCATTTTTGAGCCATGAGTTATAAATTTTTGTCATTCTCTACCGACAAGAAACAGATCTTACTGCTGCTTCTTCTCTTCTTTCTTGTATGTAGTCCAACGTAGTTTTTTTGAGGTGTTGATTCTGCTTCATTACGTATGATGATTGTCGGTGCGATGATACATCTACCTATACTAGGAGCATGGATTCATAGCCATATGTCTAAGAGAATGGTATGTGCTCTGTAGATGACCTACTAGAGTTCTATATGCCCATAGGACTAGAGGTAGTTCCTTTGCTCATTTCCTTTTAGCCTTCATAAGCCATTTCTTAACCAGTTTCTTTATTGTCTTATTTGCCACTTCAACATAGCCATTTCTTGAGAATGAGCAAATAAAGGAAAGCTTTTTATTGTACTATCTCTCTTATAAAGGTCGACGAACTCCTTACTTTCAAACTGTATACCGTTATCAGAAATTACCTTATATGGAATTCGAAACCTAGTAAGGATATTTGTATGTATGAAAGTATTTTTTTTTTTTTGAAGTTATGATTGCAAGAGGCGTGGCTTCCATCGACTTTGTAACATAATCTATTGCCACCATTGCATATTTTGCCTCCCGTTGGACATCGAAAACATCCCTATTAGGTCAATGCCCCACATGTCGAATGGCCAACGGCTAGTCATGGGAGTATGTTTAAGTGACAATTAGCTTGGAAGGCTGGAAATTATTGGCATCGATCGCATCTATAGACAAAATCCAATGCATCATGAGGCCTGGTCAGCCAATAATAACCTTATCTTAATATTTTCTTGGCCTATTTTAACCATCCTGAATGGTCTCCATAATATCATTTATGGCTTTCTCTCATGACTTTTACTCCTTCCTCTCTGGTGACACATCTAAGGTATATAGTTGAATACCTCCTTTTGTACAAGACTCCACCAAAGAATGTAAATATGTTACTTTATACATGATTTTTCTTGTTGCATTTTTATCTTTGTGAAAGATTCCTTCTTTTAAAAATTATTTGATAGGGGTCATCCATGATATCACTTCATCCAGCTTCATGCATGGTGTAGTTTGATTATGCTGAGGAGTGTCTGATTCGATCTGATCTGAAACATTCTTCTCTATTACATGCTAGGTTTGGTGAAATTCCTTCATTTCCTGTGCAACCTTAGTATTTGCAAGTTTGGCCAAGGAGCCTAAAGAAAAAATTTCTTCTCTAAAAACTTGCTCTATATCAAACTGTTCAAATTTAACTATAGTTCTTAGGACAACTTCAATACTTTGCTAAGGTGGGCTTATTAGTTTGTTAACTGCCCTGCACTTAATCTACAACAAGTTAGGAATCACTATGCTTCATAATATGTGTTACTTCAATTTCCTATGCCATTTTGAGCCCAACAATGAGTGCTTCATATTCTGCCACATTATTTATTGCTTTGAATCCAAGTTGAACTACATTGTAGAATATCTATCGGTCTAGAGTAATGCATATATATTCAATGCCTATTTTGTTTTCATTTGACACTCTATCTACATATAACTGCCAAATGATGGAGGTTCTAGTTTCACCTCATTTTGTTATTCTATTGGTGCAGTACATAAAATTATGAAATCATCCAAGGGTCGACCTTTGATCGCATTTCATGGGTGGTAGGATATATCATATCATCTTAGCTCAATGGTCCATTATAATAGACAGGTTGAGGTCTTCGGCTTCTATAGTGTTTGCTTAAGTGGTCTATCTATTTATACTTAAATATGATGCGCTTGGAGATAAGGTCCCATTTTTTGAGCCATGAGTAGTATATTGTAGGTCAACTTTTAGGAATAATTGTATTCTACTCTAAACATGTGTTTAGTTGGGAAATATATCGATATCTACGCTCCTTCATCTTCTCGAGCAATGGTTGCACTGATAGCATGATTAGTTACAACTAAATATACAAACAAATCCTCATCTGGGATTGGTTTTGATAATATAGGTGGGCGTGCTAAATGGGCCTTCAATGTTTGGAATGAAGCATTACATTCATTTGTCCATTCCATGCTTCAACCATCTTAATTTAATCCAAAAATGGGATGCACTAGTTCGCAGGTTTTGAAACAGAACTGCTTAAGGCAACAATCTTCTCGTTCAAACTCATTATTTCCTTGGATTTTTCTAGAATCTTCATTTATTAATAGCATCAAATTTCTCAAGATTTTCTTCTATTCCACTTGCGCTTACAGTATAATCTAGGAACTATCCTGACTGAATTGCAAAGGAGAATTTTAATGAGTTCAACCTCATGCCATATAACCTTAATGTTGTGAAGGTCTCCTTTAGGTCATGCATATGTATGGAGGCCTCATTGACTACATAAACATATCATTATGTAAATTTTGATGCTTTAGCAATTTGCTTTGAAGATATCATGTTAACTAACTTTTGATATGTCACCCTAGCATTCTTTAGTCCAAATGACATGACCTTTTAATAGTATAAACCTTTGCCTATAATTAAATTTATATGCTCTCAATCTGGTTCAAACATAGCTATTTGATTTTAACTTGAATAAGCATCCATGAACATGAGGAGTTCATTTCTGCTTGTTGCAACAACTAATTATTCAATCATGGGTAAGGGAAAACTATCCTTAGGACAATCTTTATTGAGGTTGGTTAAGTCAATCTAGGTTCTCCATTTCCCAATAGGCTATTTTACTAAAACTGGGTTTGCTATCCACTTTAGGTAATATACTCCTCGGATGAATCCATTTTCTTTTGGTTTTTTAACTTCTCCATGCAAAGTCTTATATTTTTATTGATCCATGGTGTGTCACTTTTACCTCATAGGTTGGGCATCTAGTTTAATGTCAAAGGCATGAATAATGATGGCTGGAGTAGTCCCAATCATATTTGAATGCGTCCACGTGAATACATCAGAGGACTTCTTTAAGAAACTCATCAGTTCCAAGCATAATTCCTTACTTATATTCTTTCCAATTTTCTTTACTTTTGTAGGGTATGGAGGACCTAATTGAACATCTTCAAATCATCTACAAGTTCATCCCTAATCTAGGATCTACTTCATCCTCTATTTCATTTGGTTTAAACGAAAGAATGCTTTCTTCACTTTATAAAATGTAATACTATGCATATACTAAATCATACTCATATGTTTCTATCATGTATAGATAGTCTCTTTTTATCTTCCTTGTAGATACTATAATCGTAAGTGGACCTGTTCCAATATTTGCCTTGATACCAGGTATCGGTGTAGTTCCTTTGACTGGCTGATATTTATTATATTTTCATTATTATAAAAATTAAAGGAGTCAATAGTATAGTTCTGAATGATTTTATTGCTAGGATTCAAAGATTAATTGTATAATTCCCTAGCTAATAATTGTTCTTCTCTCACACTTCGAATGCTAGCTGAGGTGTGGAACTTCATAAGTAGACCACTTTGAGGAATAACTAGCCTTAGGTCTATTAATGTTGGTCTTCCCATGAATGCACTATATGGGGACAACTAGTCTATTATTAGGAAGCTTGCATAAAAAGACCTGTGCATTGGAGCAGTTTCAACTGTGACGAGAAGTCTGACCATCCCACTAGGTATGTTGTTGTATTGTTGAAACCATAGATTGGTTCTGGGCTAGGCTTAAGCCTTTCGGCTTGTCGTTTCATCCCATTGTATGCTGAATTAAAAATAATACTTACCGAGCTTCCTAAATCTACGAAGACTTTTTTCATTGTGTAGTTGGAGATCTGCATAGTTTTCACTATTGGATCTGGTTGTGAGAAAGTGATTCCTATTGAGTCCTAGGAAGTAAATGTGATTTTTGAAGTAGATTTTTACTTGATGTGATATAAAGTTCTATGCTCAATCCGATTTTTTGTAAAATGTATCTTCCTAGGCTTTCTTGCTCATTCTTACAAGGTGAGTCCTCCTCCGAATAGAAGCGATAAGGGTACTTGTGTTTCCCGCTAGATCTTCATATGGATATAGTGACTAGTTTGGCAAAGGGTTTAGTGCATTATCTTTCTGAAAAGTACATAAGTAACATTTTTTTTATTAGCTTATTTTATTCTTCAAATGATGGCAGCCATCGGTAAAATGGTCATTTACTATATGAAACTTACAATAAGCACCACCCTTGTTTTGTTCAGGTTACTTTCTCTTGTTTGAGACGTTATAAGACATTTCAGCCCGGGTTATCTCATAAATCTATCTAGAATTATGCATATGGGGGGTTTTTGTGGTAAAGTCAATCCACATTTATTTTTTGGCAGGGTGGTTATAACTGTCCGCCCCTGTTTCTTTTAAATCTGCATGAAAGCAGTTCTTTCAATTGAGATGCCTTCAGCTTCTTTTGTCCTAATATACCCACTAGCTCTCTCATAGAAAGGCTTTCATGCTTCTGGATGGTTTTCTACTATATTATCCCCATATTGGTGATCTTTTTAATCCCAACATGTGTTGTCATTAGCATGGCCTCTTCATTGGTCACCCTAATCCTCATGGCTTTAGGCTTGGAACGTTTTATGAAACTTTGCATGCTTTCAGTATCCCTTTGTTTATCATTGGAAAACTTGTTGGGATCTGGTGAGACTTCCCTCCTAGAGTTGAACTGTCTAAGGAAGTCTGCTGAGAGCTATGCCCATGAATGAATTTCTCTACGTGTATATCTTTGGAATCAATTGGAAGCTGCTCCAGCCAGATATATTGGGAAAAACTTACTTCACGCTAATCTTCCTAGTTTCAATATATCCATGTAATGCTGAAATATGAAGAGGCGATCATCTGGGTTGGATTATCCATTACACTTTTCAATCACACGATCCTTGAAGCTGTCGGTGAAGCCTGCCTCATTTAGTGCTTCTCTAAATGGAGAAGAGTTCTCCTACCTTCCCCGCTTAGTTATTTTTTTGACACAATTATGTTGGCTTCTCTATATGAGATTTTAACTATAATACCTCCTCATCTTTATCACTTATTTATGATGAGCCTCCTTTGCAAATAGAGGTAGCTTCATCATTATTCTGCATGGACTGCTTGATGCGCTTTGTCAATAGTAGTGGATTGATTTTTGTTGGACTTGCTTTGTAAGGTTTGTTTTTGTATTTTTCCGTAAGTCTATAATACCAACCTCATCATTCTCATTAATGAGATTGTCGGGTTTGATCGCCTCTTGTGCAGTTTGCACAGTGGGTAAATGTTGGTAGTGAGCTGTGAGACTAGTGGAGTAGTTTGGCTTGGGTGGTGAATATTGGACTAGTAGGTTTCCAATTCCAGACAATCTTTTGTTGATCTATTTTTCAAATGTGTTGAGGGATTCAAGTATAAGGTCGGCATTATTTTTCTTTGGTGGCCCATCAATTTGGATGAGGAGGTATTACATCTGTTAGTGGTTTTTGCAAAAGAGTGATCGGCTTCTATAGGGGAAGGGGTTGAAGAAGTTGTAGGTTACATTTTTTAGGGAAGAGATGTTTTTAGATATAGGTAAAGTCTAAGAAAAAGGCAATTTGCTAACGGCCCATGCCCTCCTTCTAGCACAAAATGTTGACGAGATTTTATGTTCTCGTAACACCAGCTTAGGTGCGAAGTAACTACGGTGTAGAATGCTTCCGTAAGTAAGAATTAGCAAATTTAAGTAGTTTTAAAATTGCCTTTAAAAGAAGAAATTATGTTGTTTAAGCTTATACAATTATGTAGAGGCTTAATACCATTAATTAAACGTAACCCTTATTAGTCTATCAATCTAATCAAATTCAAACAGAACCTAGTACAGAACATAAGAAAATCAGAGAAATAAATGCTTGAAAAAGTAAGGGATACAAAGATTTACATTTCGAATATTGATGAATCCCATGTCCATGGGTAAATTCTTTCCTTCTTTAAGTCTTTCTTAGTACACTTTTTGAATTTTAATGACAGAGAATACAATCTTTTCAGTCTTGGAATAAAGTTCAATCCTCCTTTTTCTGGTACAGTCCTCTCCTTTTATAGTAAAAATGTGGTCACATGGATTGTTAACAAGATAACCTCGCATTGTTCCTTAGCTATTAGATCTTGACTGTGACGTCCCACCACTATACCTACACTAGCTAAGGACACTACAGAGTAACGCCATTAACTAGCGCGAAGAATAAGGCTACTGAGGAGCGACCATCCGTGTAATTTCTTTGTGCGAGTACCGATGTGCAAGATTAAAAATATAATATTTTCATCTCGAAAGGGA
Source organism: Allium cepa (assembly GCA_030765085.1). Lineage (NCBI taxonomy): Eukaryota > Viridiplantae > Streptophyta > Magnoliopsida > Asparagales > Amaryllidaceae > Allium > Allium cepa. The sequence goes on from CM060943.1 coordinate 206,332,897, forward strand.
ATCCGACATACCGACACAAACTCAAAGCTACTACACAGTGGCTATATGTAATCTTCGAAAACAAATATAAAAATATCATAACACAAATCAGTCACAGATGTTCATATCTCAAAGGTGGAAACAGATATGAATATTACACATAAAAGTGTATATCAGAGTAGTGGTCTAACAAGATTCACAACGTCACAAAAGAATAGTTATAAGTGCTACAAAAAAGAATAAGTAAACATCATGGAGTCTATATCTCAAATGTATACAACAAAATAAACTACTAATCTAAGTAGTTAGCCAAAAGTCAGATAATTCTCCCCGACAAGGAGTCAAACAGAAGCACCTGCAACATCTCGGTCTGACCCGAGTATTATTTAATAAGAAAATAATAAATGGATCAGTCTTACTATAAATATCAGATAAAATAATATAGAATAAGAGATATGACAAAAACGTATGATAACCATAAAGCCATACTATGATAAGTATGTAATTGAAAATCAGCCAGAGATTAATCAATATCATAAGAATCTTCTCAAAGATCAAAAGAATGTCATACTCTTTAGTTTTATTCACCAAGTCACAAATACCGACATCATATCGATGCCAATCATAAAAGCTGGTGGAACACAAATTCTAGAAATCATCAATAGAAATCCAAAAATCACAAAAAGGGGGAGGCCTATCATAAATGGGAGCATGAAAACTCTCCAACACGTGTATCACAAACGGGATGCTATCCCTTGGTCGCTAACCATAGAACCGGTGCAACGACGTAGTACAATATCGGTACGCCCGAGGTACCTGAAACTCGAATAGGTCGGAACATCGACGTAGTACAACGGTACGTCCAATGAACTGAACTCGATAAAAGAACATGGGTCGCTAGCCCACAAAAATTGAGTCGAAACTCCAGGAAATAAATAGGTCGTTAGCCTATAATAGAAATGAGACGAAGCTCCATAAAACGAGGTACCGTCCCCAATGTGGACAAAGAAACATAGCATATCGCTTGTCTAAATCACAAAAATGATCATCATCGATCATCAAAAGTGTCAACTACACTAAGCTAGTAAATATATGAGTTTAGCTTCATGTCCCATAACCACTAGCTTAACTTAGATATTTACGGACAAATTGTAGATCTCTACTAGAAAATTGTCACAAGAGATTCAACCGAACAAGTCCAAGAATTAACCGACGAAGTGAATGCAAGCGTTTCATACCACTTGTTTTACTAAGTCGTTTAATTAGATTTCTCATACGAGTGAGATAAAGGCTTGTATATACTAGTACATTGGAAAACGGTTTAACAAAAGAGCTTTGTAATAATATAGTGTTGAAATCGCTTTGATGAAAGAGTTTTAATATTTACTACTAGTATTGAAACCTTTATATTTTTAAAGTGACAAATCACAAAAATGATTGTAGAAACAATCAATCACCAAAATTCACGTTCACAGCCATGAATCAAATCCATATAAATTGGTATCGAATCCATCAAATGGATACTCTCAAATATCCCAAAATGGAAAAGTTATTAAAGTCAATAATAAATGATAACAATAAGTCAGATAAACACGAATCGATTTAATTTGGAAACTAAGCAAAATAGGCATAAATAGGCATAACAGGAAAAACAGGAGCAGGTCAGTCGACTGATTCACTTAGTCAGTCGACTGAACACAGGCCCTGAAAATTCTCGAGTTTTAGCTCAGTCGACTGACCCAGAGGGTTCAGTCGACTGAACACTGTTTTCTTGCATTCCTAACCTATTTTTAATTGAAGTGCAAACTCTTTCAATTTGCAATCGGACGAGCAACGGGCGCTAAGGGTTTACGCCAATCGACAACCCAGCCCTATAGGCTCCTCGATGCATCACCAAAAGCATGATCAAACATCAAAGTTATGATTTTTAAAGATTTGACTTCAAAACACCAAAAATTGGAATATTCATAAAAACCAATTCAAATCAAAAGCAGATGATCATTAATAAGTGTTAGGAATTCATACCTAACAACAAGATAGATATAGACATAGATGTGAGATAAAAATCTCACCTTTAAACCCAAAACAAATGAAGAAGAAGCTATAGAGCAATGGCAAGGACAATCACACTTCAATTTCAACCCAACAAGCTTGAATCCAAGCTTAAAAGAGAAACATTCCCTAAGTTAGGTTTAGGAATTTCTGAAATTGATAGGAGAATGAGTTGGAGAAGAAGAAGAGAGGGCTTACCAAAGCTTCTTCTATTAATTTGGAGCTAGAACTTGAATTTGCAAATGGAAACTAGGCTTAGGATTTCCTAATTCTTTTTCTCTTCCCTCATTTTTGATGAAGCTTGAATGTATTAGGAAATTATGAAGGAATGAAGAGAAGAGGGGGTGAAGCTTGGGTCTAGTGGGCTAAAACCAAACTAAAGCCCTAAGTGAAAAGGTAGCAAAATTCCCCTAACTCCACATATATCGAAGTTTATACTCAAAAAGGTCCCAAACGACGTTTGAACTCAATGGAAGTGGTCTCGAGTCCTAATTCGACTATTTGCAAAAAGTAGCTTTTCAGGCTTTAATCCGACTAACGATGTTATATTTAAATAAAATATTTAAATATTAAATCGTAAGATATGCAGGTTGTTACATTGACGTGTATCCTTCATCCATGAGCTTGTTTGATTGTGCATGGATTATTGAATGGACATAGGCAAGAGCATTGACTTTTAATGGGAGTTTTGAATTTGGCTTTTAGGCAGGAACTGAATATGTCGACTAGGCGGGGACTTTGAATTTTGCATGTGAAGTCTGTGGTTGGCTTTTGGGTAATGTATTATGGTTGTTTTCCTTAGTTGTCCCAGTGTATTTAGAGTATTATGGCATGGTCTATATGGGATGTAGTAATGCTCGACTTGTTGTAGTAGCAAGATTTTTTGGTCCCTTCAGCGGCTTGGCAGGACAGCTTGTCAAAAAGTTGGTAGCTAGTTAGTTTTCATAATGGAGGTTCAACTCCATCTTTATAATGTTGGCATAGTTTGATATTATTGTGATGGTATAGCTTGGCCTTTTAACAATGCATTCGGCTTGTTTTGCATGGCATAGTTGTTCCTTGCCTTGCTTTTACTTTGAACTAGGAAGCATAGGCCATTGCGTTTAACTTTGCAGGTTGTGCAGTTCCTTTTTGATGCATAAATGGCCTATGTAACTTCCCTTCTACTTTGGTCTTTAGGCTAATTATACTCATTTGAACCTGCGCTTAACACACTATGAGAACAACAAAAAGTGTATGTAACACCCAATTCTTGAATCACGAAAGTATTTCAAAAGAAATACATATTCCTTAAATCGATATCACTCAAAATGCAAGCATGTGTGCATATCAAAGATTATGAATCTCTAATATATAAAGTTCACCTCTTCCATTTATATATTGATAGGTTATATGCATACTCTTTCCTGTTGAGTAAACTCAAGCTAGTGATCCTATGTGTAATACTATCAATATATTAACTATACGAGGTAAGATACATGTATATATTTATTGAGAAAGCTCAAGGTACATGCATTATACTTAGGTCATCACAAAATGGTAGGTATGAATGAATAATATCTTTTAATTTTTGTGGAAACTCAAGATCGAGATGAGATTAAGACAAACCCATCGATTAAGAGTTGTATATAATCCATCGCTTATGGGCCTATGATTTTTTAAGTGAACCTAAGGTCAAAATCCCAAGACAAGCAAGTCCTTACACTCAATAGAGGAATCAAAATATTTCTATATTCCTCTTAGAGTTTTAAGGATTATAAAAATCTAGTGGAACCTTACTAGAAAGATGAATGATAATATTTAACTATTTTAATAATGTAAGTACATATGCTATAGAAAGTTAAAAGGATCTACAATGATAAACTGATGCAACTAATATAATTGATAAAATATTTATCGGTTATAATATACAAATGAATTGAATTAAGATTGACAAAGAAATATAAAATATACCTACCAATAAATCTTTTGGCATGTTAACACTTCAAACCCATCCAAAATCCACAACCACTAAGCCAATTGTGCCTCGGTTGCTTAGTATTTTTGTTCGAGACTATGTATTGTCTTCTATGAGTTTTGAACTCTTAAGAAAAAACAATAATACGGATACTTGATCCACATTCGATCACATGTAAATATTATAAGGTGACCAGTCATGATTCATAATGTATGAAACCTCGACTAAATTAGTTTATTCGAAATGAACAAGTAAACCAAGATGTTAGATAATGTATTCAAAATGAAATTTTATTGTGTTAAATGTAGCACTAGACCAAAAACTACAAGATAGACCTATGAATTTGACCACTGAAGTTTCAATTTGATCATTATCCATGAAGTGAAAATTAGATGATATACTTAAAAGGAAAATGAATGTGTAAGAGCCCGCAAATCTGTACCCCTTAGAGTCAACAATATCTCCATCATTTCAACTCAAAGTCGACGGAAATACGAACCACTAGGGTAAAGAAGAAAGAGGTAGAAGAAAAAAACAGAAAACAATATCAGAATCTCACAATCGTAGCGGAACAATACATAATATATAACAACATATTTTTATACCAAAGAACTGTAACTGTATATTACTTACAATCATCAGAGTACAATACAATCCATAGGACACAACTGGACAGCTATCATAACTCATCCTCACAGAAACTAATTATGCAGCAAATCATACACGGCAGATAATACATCAAATACGTGTGACACATCACGCCATCCGGGTCTTATCCTGTATCATATCCTGTATTCTATAATACTCGGTCTGACCCGAGCATTATAGTAAAATAACACCCGAGTCAGTCTGGAAAACCAACATGAGAAAAACACACTCAATTAGATTATTAAGGTTTCCAAAATCCTTTGAAAACAAAGGTATGTCGTAAGACCACGCCATAAATAAACATGTCGGGATTTTACCATACGATAACCAAACCATTTTTATCAAATCCGTCTAATATTATAATAGTGTTTATAGAAAGTAAAATAGAATCTAGCTGAAATGCTTGCATCTCACGTTCCAGCTAGTTGGGCACAATCAAAACCGTACAGATGCTTATTGAAGATTGGATTCCATACAATGGTAGGGTTATTAGGGTACCGCCCATCACAGCACCTCGCCTAGATCAGCGTATTAAGGACCCCTCCCGATCCCCTGCAATACAAGACCGGAGTAACCCCATACTAGATAGTCCGAATAAAATCACCCCACGGTTGGGATCAGCAACCGCCCACGCAGCCGAACAAAAAGAGACATCTAGACAGAGATGACCTAACCCTAATTGGTTGCTAACCACTTAGCCTTGTTGCACCTCTCCTGTTTTAGCCATTCCTGGTTGATGAGGCTTGAGGTTATGCACTACCTTTTTAGCACACATTCACTTAGAATGCTCACCGTTCTCTTGACGATGGTCTGATAGCATTCATCCATACAAGTTTCCCTAGGTCCGGACAAACCGAATCGCCGTCTTCGTCATCTTCACTGTAATCATTTGCTGCAGTCAAACCGGATCGAAGTGGTTTTCAGATAATTAAGTTCGATCCTGGCCTCTTCGAAACGATCAGCGCATTGGCCAATATTGGTAGTTGGTTATTTAACTATCAATTAACATCCACAAACAACCATCAGACCTTAATAATTTCTCGAACTATTTATTTCAAAATATCTTCGCAAGATATTTTTCTACACTTCAACCCTTTGAAAATAGTTTTCAAATCACTTTTCCTCTCGCGGAATTAATTTCCAACCAATTGTTTTATTTCCACTGAAAATGCCAAATCTTATTGAATTAAGATTTCTAAACAAAATTAAATCACTTTACCCAAAAATATACACTTAAAACGTTTGAAATAAAGCTACTTAAATCACTTTATTCAAAATATTAATAGTAAAGTTCTATAATGAATTTCCAAGTACAAACTTTAGCCAAAAACTATTTTTAAATAAAACTGTTGTACAAGGTATAAATACTTATAATTATCCTTTAAATCATAATACTAATTTAACCTTTAAAAAAATATTTACTACTACAATTAATTTAATAACTTTAAATTTTTTAAAACAATTTAAATAATAAATATTTCTCTAAAAACATTCTTCTTTTAAAACATCTTTTAAAACTTCTATTTTTGTACTTAAGACCTTCTTTTGAAAATATACTTAGGGTTCCAGGAAAATACACTTTCCATTTCAACATAGTCCATCTAACCATTTATAAATCCTTCTCGATTTATTTCGGTTTAATTTACGTCCTAACCCATAAATTCTTGTCCACTCTTTAAAAATAAACCACTATTTATTTTTAAACCAATCACCCTTTCCTTACAAATTCCCACCGTGAATTTATACTTCCAAATTATCCACTGTTAAATATTTCACTTTATTTATAAACCCCAGTTATAAATTTAATAATCTCATTTCCCTTTCAATCACCATTTTCGAACACTTAATCGATCTTCCAAATTGATTCTCTGAATTAAATTCCCCTTAAATTTGCTTCTTGATTTATCCAACTCAATTTCCAAAATCCATTAACTCCAGATTTACCCTTTTATTATGATTTAAACCCTTATTTAAATCTAAAATATCCATTTCATACTTTATTTCAAAATCCCCTTCTTATTTCTTCCCAACATTTTGAATTTAAAAGAAATAAATCCTTTATTTCTTTAAACAGTATCACTTAAGTTTCGAAATTCATTTATTCCCATTTATTCAAAAATCTTTTCCCATATTCAGAATTTGTTCGATAGGATTTTAAAGTCAAAACTTTTTATTCTTTTCCAAATTCATTCCTTTGATTTATCTAAAATTATTTTACTTACATTTTTTTCTTTATATCTCTTTCAAAATCAAATCTTTTATCTCAAATACCCAAAATATGTTCAGCAAAACCCATAGTATTTGTTACTTCCAATTTCCAATATAACCGATCACATATAATCAATCATTCATAACACAGATTATGAAACAATTTAAATATTTTTGAGGAACTCAGTAGAATTCCTCCAACCTGTTTCCTTGTATCCGAAGATGTTAGCACAATAAAAAAAATACCTATCCCACTTCGAGGGGGACATCGCGGTATAAAGGGTCATCTGCTATTATGCGGGGCGTATAAGGTCTCATCCGCTATATAATGCGGGAATATCAATCAATCTAATATATATAGACACACACACTATTATATATAATTATCATATCCAGACTGATAAGAAAATCATCAATTCAAGCAATCAACCAATGATTTGAATTTTAACTAATTAAATTAACCAGTAGTCCAAATGTGAGTGAGATTAACTCACCTTTGCCTTTTAGTTTGCTATCCGATCCAAACCGGCTTGTTTTCTTCACGTTTACAGACCTTGTGTAAACATTATAAGGTTGTTAATATTGGATCTAATCGAACAATCTATTAGTATTTAGTAATTTAATTAGCTAATGATTTAAATGATAATTTAACTAATCCTAGTTTACATTTTCCCTTTTCCCAATTTATAAATTTTATGATAGGTTATAAATATGTCCTAATTCTCAAACAAATATATTAATTACCCCAAAAGTTAACTGGTTTGTACATATCATTATCATTATATATATTTTTTATATAAATAGAAACGTTATCTTAGTGTCCATTAATTTCCTAACCTATATATATATATATATATATATATATATATAAGAGAATTATGTATATCTGCTGGAAATTTTTCCTTTCTATCTATCATTTTTTTAGTTTATTTTTATTAACACCCGAAGTTCAAAATTTAAGTTAGACCTAAATAGAAAAATACCTTTACTGACTCGAACAACTCCACAACCAGCCACCGCAACCTTCCAGTCAAGATAGCCTCGCACCCACCTTCACTTCAATCCACGAACCACGTTGCCGACTCCTTCCAGACGCCGAACACTGCCACAATGATTCGCTTTGTATCCATCAATTTGCTAAAATGCCTATGCACTTATTCTCGCATTCGCGAGCCTCCTATCGAACGAGAGACGAATTCCACCCAGCGACCACCTCGCGCGCCTTACTCGAAAATCGCGACACTGTCCCTCGATTTTGATCGATTTCCTCGGCATGCATGGACTGATTCGCCCTTCACTCGCCACATCAATCGAACCATAGTCAAAACCGCCTCGACTCAAACTGTCTAACTTTCCATCTACCACCGAGCCCACCCACAATCGCACAGGGTTGAAGAAGAAACTCGTAGGAGTTGAACAGAATAACCCTTTTGATTTTTCGTGAGCCATAGGGTTTCTTCTTCTTTTTTTTATAGAATTTCGTTTTGATTTAGAAAGAGGGAAATTGATTTATATAAAGAAGAGGAACGAAGAGTATATGCATGCGGCCATTTTTTCTTTGATTTTGCAATTTGTTTTCCTCTCAATTGTTGCCCTTAAAAAAGAAGACAAGGAAGGTAACACGATGCGATGTTATCGTTTTCAAAACGACTTGCTACAGTGATTGAGATGAGAGGCAAAAAGTTTTGACGTGAAATGGTTTTGACTGGTAAACAAAAGTAAATATAGATTAATTTAAATTTAAATTTCAAATCGTCTTGAATTCATAGCTTAAAAACTTGACATCCTGTCGCGGCGTGCCGCTAGGCGTTTATAATGTTATACCTATATTCCGAACGCAATGGAAAAGGTTTCGAGTCCTAACTCGATCGTATAGAGAAGATAGCTTTTTGGCTCAGTTATTATATTGAATTTCGATATAAAATTTCAGCGCGTTTATATATCGTACGATCACACGACAACTATAAACACTATAAAATTTTAAATCTGATAATAATACACTATTATGGATCCAATAGCACTGATTTTGTCAGATTCCGAGACTGTGCCCCGAAAGGCTATTTTTAAATATCATTTTAAACGATATATTTTCAAAAATTAAACAAATCATCTTTAAATTTTATCAATTCTATTATCTTCAATATCATCACTATAAATTTTATAAGCCTTAGCCCGAAACTCCACATTTCATATTTTACCCAATTTCCAATTATCAAATTCATTAAAATTAAATTATCTAATAAACAGTGATATTTTAAATTCAAGTTAAGGATTAAATTTTAAATATTTAAAATCAATTAAATATTCTAATTTCAAATGTCCAAAATTCCAAGTCGTCATAGAATGTCCGAGAGTATATGCCGGCTTGGTTGGGATGAAGAGAGTGAATGGTCACATCTACTTCTTAGAGCGACATCAGGAAAGTGAATTATGTAACTACTAATAGATACTTAATATGGAATAAGAAATATAATTTCTATTGCAAATATATTTTCACATAGAAATTTTTTTATGACAATTATTTCTTTTTGTTCAAGGTATTTGATCCGATACTCTGGACTGTAAACTAGTCACGGTGAACGAAATAAATCCCATAATAAGTGGTTAAATGAAGCTTCATATTTCACACACTGTTATAGTAATGGCTGAATGTAATGGCCCTAATTTTGATTAACATTATTTAGGACATTTAATTAGTTAGATTAAATGAAATAATGAAGTGGTTAATGGATTAAGGTTTGTGCAAATAGAAGTAGCCGTCCCAATTTAAAACAATGAACTAAGGGAAACTAAAATGAAATGGGTAAAGCAAATAGATAAGGGGCAAAGTAGGAATAAGATGTGTTCTAATACCCTAAACCCTTCATGCCCATTCATTTTAGATGCTCAAAACAAAATCAAATACAAAGAGTGGTTGGCCACCATTAAGGGAAAACAAGAAGAAGATAAGAGAAAGAAGCTTAAGCAACTTAATCCAAGATCAAATCGCAACTCCTTAATCACAAGCTAAAGGTAAATAATAGGTTACATCTCATATTTTTGATTTTTTTGGTTTCTAGTTTAGATCCGAATATTTTTGCAAAGTATATTTCCATGTTTTTATTTTAATATTTTTTTTTGAAACTGGGTAAACCGCCTCATTAAAAACCTTACTACATATCAACGTGATACCTGGTAAGGAAAAAAGAGTGCGGTGCTTTATTGTTATTATATCACTAAATATAATGTTTTTACAAACCAACAACAGTACCAATTCCAAACAAAAATAAAAATCCTAGCGGGTAAAAACTCATGAACCCGATGCATTTAAATACAAAACGTGGCATAACCAAACAGACAAAACAGAAAACAGGAACCAGCTAATAAAGGATTTACTCAAAGATTTAGCCAGTATCCACTAAGTCAATCCCCCATCTCTCTAAAATTTCTTCGTTTTCTTTAGATCTCTTTGTCTTCCTCCTGCTTTTCGTCATCAAATATTTTACATCAATCTCCATATAATTCCATCTCCGAAACTTGTCAGTATCTTTGCCATCGTGAATTCTAGCATTTCTTTCCAACCAGATATGGTAGATAATCGTGACGAAGCTGCAAGAAGCGAGGTCTTTGATTTGGTTTTCAGCTTTGAACGAGTCGTATATAGCAGTCGCTTCCTCTTCAACCAGGATCGAGCTAACCCGATTCATACCAAGCTTCATTTTACATCGAGTCCAGAGATATGCTGAGAACGTACATTGGAACAAAAGGTGATTTCTATTTTCTGGTTCGCATTTTCATAATACACATATAGGATCTATGGAGAATCCCCATTCAGTCTATTTGTCTTTGGTTGGAATTCTATTTAGTATTACTTTGTATGCGCATAACATCTTTTTAGGGCTGTTGCAGTAGTTCCATATAACTTTAGACCAAATAGTAGGCTGAAAATGTCTTCTGGCACTATCCCATGCAGAGTAGAAAGTAAATCCATTTGGGTTGTTGTTCCAGCTCCAGAAATCAGAGTCATGTGTAGTAGACAGTTCTACTTCATTAATTTGATTTATTTGTCTAGTAAAATGTAGAATCCGTGGCCTTAATGTGTTATTCTGTATTATACTACTGACCTTTAGATTGCCCCCACCATTCAAACCAAGAGCATCCCACCCAAGAATATTAACCAATAATTCATTGTTAATCCAGGGATCGTGCCATAGAAGTGTGTCTTGCCCATTTACTGTGTTCCTATGTATGTGTTGTGGACCTTTTTGTCTGTGTTTAAGGATAGATTTCCAGGTACATGAACTGTTGTTATCAATTTCCATAGTCCAGAAGTGTTTATCTTTGCAGTATCTATTTCTCATCCATTTAGACCATAGATTATTGTTGTTTATATAATGCCACAACAATTTAAGAGCAGTAGCTGTTCTAATGTCCTCAAAATTTCTCTGGCCCACCCCTCCTTCAAGTTTAGGTCTACATAAGATATCCCAGGCGATTTTATAGGTTCTTCCTCCCCATATAAAATTGCACATATCTTATTAATTTTATTGATGGTAGCTATAGGTAATTGGTATGTCATCATCCAGTATAGCACCATAGGTGTAATAACTGAGTGGATGAGTTCAATCTTACCTGCCATAGAGAGAAGTTTACAGTCCCATCCATCCATTCTGATTTGGATCTTGTCAAGAAGATTTCCACAATCATTGTAGTGAAGATAATTATATGACAGAGGGACTCCCAAATAATTAATAGGCAGTGTTCCTTCTCTTATATCCAACATGTTGAGCAATGAATTTCTGTTGATCACACCTTTGCTGAAATAGGCTTTAGATTTTAGGTTATTTATATTTAGTCCTATCAAAACTTTTAAATTTTGCATCATGTCTTTGATAGTTCTAGCACATTTAAGCTTAGCTTTAGAAAAAATCATGAGATCATCTGCATACATAAGATGAGTGACACATGGATCTTAATTGTAAATAGGTTGAAAATTACCAACCTTGTATGTTTTATACATCATCAAAGAAAGAAATTCCATAGCTATGCAGAAAAGATAAGGGGAGAGGGGATCTCCCTGTCTCAACCCTCTATTACTGTAAATAAAACCCTTGGTGCTACCATTAACAATGATAGAGTAGGTGGGGGAAGAGATACATTTTCTTATAAGTTTGATCAGGCTATATGGAATACCCATCGTGTTCAGCATATGGCATACAAACTCCCTGTTGATCAAATCATAAGCCTTTTGTAGGTTAATCTTAAGACACATTTTATCACTGCCTTTTCTATTGAATTGTCTAATTTGTTCCTGTGCAAGCAGGATATTTTCAGCAATGTATCTTCCTGGAATGAAAGCTGACTGATTCTCTGATAGAAGGTGAGGTAAGAAAGTTTTGATTCTATTGCATATAATTTTGGATATGATTTTGTATAATACATTACAACATGTAATATGTTTGTAATCAGAGATACAAATAAGATGTTTGATTTTAGGCATGATTTAACCCTTTTTCAATTATGCTTGTGTTAAAAACTTCTTGAATCAAATTCAGAATGTCATATTTCAACTCATTCCAGTGGATTTTATAAAATTTTGCAGTGAATCCATCAGGACATGGGCTCTTGTCATTAGGGATAGAGAATACAGCTTTTTGGGCCTCCTTAATTGTGATACTAGAAGTAAGTTTAGTTCTGCCTCTATCATTTATTTTGCTCATACACTGGATATCAGGGAAATTACTAGGTAGGGGCTGTGTGGACTAAAAAATGCCGGTATAATAACTTATAGCCTCAGATTCAATTTTTCCAGCATCTTGTATTATTTCCCCATTACTCATAATTATCTGGTTCCAGTTGTTAATTTACCTTCTTTGTGACATCTTTGCATGAAAACTTTTGTGCACGAGTCCCCATCTGTCAGCCAATTAGTTTTTGCTTTCTGTTTTGATTTTAAAAATTCAGCCACATTTTGGTTCTTCCAGTTGTTATATGCATTGCTGAGTTTGTCGAATAAAAATGTGTTTGTAAGGTTAGCATCACAATCTTTAAGGCACTTCTGATATTCTTCTTCATGAATTTTAAGGAGATTACCCTCTCTGCAGTTCTTAAGATTCCATTCTTTCAACTTGGATTTACATTCTTTAATGAACTTCATGAACTTGTGTAGTTTTGAAGCTTGGTAGTTTGGGAAATTTGACTGATATTTGTCTAAAGCATTTTGAAAACAGGTCATGTACCCTTCACCCAAATGCCATGAGTTAACATATCTAAATGGAGTATTTTTGGGGATTTTGACCTCTTTATTAAAGCTAATAAAAATTGGGATATGGTCACTGATAGCATTAAAAACCCAAAAGAGGTAATCCCTGGATTAGATCCCGAAAATAAGTGATTACATAGAACTTTATCAATTTTAGATGCCACCCCCTTCTTTCTTCAAGTGTATTTGAAACCTATAATAGGTAGTTCAAACAGGCCCACTCTAGAAATACAATTATTAAAACCTGCCATTTGACTAAAAGGCACAGCTGAACCACCCTTTTTATCTGAAGATGATAAAGTATTATTAAAATCCCCTAGAATAATCCATGGAGAATTCACAAACCCAGATTCATCAATTAAATCTTCCCATAATTTATTTCTACCTCTAATAAAGTTACTAGCATAAACAAAAGATACTCTGCATTTAAAACCACCAGTGTTCTCAGCTAGTAAAGAGATATGTTGATATGATTTTTTCTCAATTTGAAAATTCCAAATGTTTGAATCCCAGATAATGAGTATTCGACCTTTGCTACCATAGTCATTGTTATCAATCATCTTCTAGTTACTTTGCAATCTATCCCCCAGTTTCCCAATATTCAGACTACTTGATTTATTTTCAAGTAAGCCAGCAATAGATGGCTTATATTTTGTTAGGAATTTAATAACTTTGAATTGTTTATCCAAAGCATTTAAACCCCTAACATTCCAAGTAACAATGTTCATTATTTAATCTTACTTTGGCTCCTTGTATTTGCTTTAGGAGGAGCAGGGGTTGGTTTTCCTTTTCTACTTTTAATACTCTGCATATTAGCTATTTCAATTTCTTCATAAAATTTTTGGTTTTTATCCACACAGTTCGAGACATCTTCCAAATTTTCTGGCTGTTTGTAAACATTTTCTTCTCTGACAAGATTTCTGATAAGTTCCTCACCTTCAGATTCGCTCAAATCCTCTACCAAGCCTTCTGTAAGTTGTTCATTTACTTGAGATTTTTGTGCAGGAGTGGTATCAGGCATGTTAGGATTCATAATGGTGAGATTTCTATCATTTAATAAAGGTAAGACAGTGCTCTTCTCCTTGGAATTTGTAGAGATTTCATTCGTTATCTCCTTCTCTGTTGTTTTTTCAACTGCAGGCATATCAGATTGGTCAAAGACAATCATGTCTTCGTTGCAATTATTCTCTATATTTTCTGTATTTTCAATTGTATTCTGTTCATGTAATAAAGGGTTTTCCGACCCTTCAGTTGCAATTTCAGAATCTACATTTATAATTTTCTTATTAAAACCATAGATTGTTTTTCCTGCTATTTGCTCTGCATTTCCTTCTCCTTCGGTTTGTTTTGAGTTATTAATTACTAAGGTCTGTTCAGAGTTTGAAGAACTAGTAGTTTTTTCCTTATCTTTTGGTACCCACTTTTCTTTACTTTTTATTTTGCATTGGTGTGTAGAATGGCTAAACACTTTACATTCATTGCAACTGTTTGGTTTGTAAAGATAATCTACTTTGATCGTAGTTCCTCTCCAGTATAAAGAACTGCAGTCACTTCATTGGGAAAATCATCACTTGCTTGCATTTCAACCAGTATTTTAGCAAAAGCAATCCTAGATTCATCAGCAGTAATCTTATCCATTTTAATAGGCTTTCCTAGCACACTCGCTATGGCACTCATGCCTCTCTATCCCATAGTTCGAGTTCTAGATTAGAAAGTTTTATCCATATAGGAAGAGTTGTTAATAAATCTTTTCTAAATCTAGTACCCATCACCCATTTTTTCAGAATAATAACTTTATTGTCAAACAAATAAGGTCCACCTCTCAGCACTTTGTCACAGTCTAATTTTTTATCAAATCATATTATAAAGAAGCCATTCTCCCATGATAATAGTTGAAACTTCCCTGTTGGTTTCCATACTCGTTCTATGTAACCTTTTAAATGTAGATGATAAGGCCTGACCCCATATATGTAGAAAATAATCGAGTGTTCCCACTTGCTTTCCTATCTCTTCACTGAAGTTTCTGATATATTTGCTTTCTTTTTATCATTGTCAAAAACTGGTTGAATATAGTGGAGATCCAGATATTCGTCTTGTTGCTCCCCTGTTCCTCCACTTGTTGCTTCCTTCCACGATTTCGAATTCCCTGCTTTTATTTCATTTTGGATAGTTTTCCATTTATATTCTTCCCTACTAATATCGTTACGATCACCTTGAACCTGTGGGATTCCAAATCTTATTCGGGTTTGACCCTCCCTCCAAATTTGAAACCCTGGATTGACGAACCACCTTGGTGCTTTTTTGATTGCCGTGAAACAATCCGTCGCGTCCCAGGTCAAGGCAATTATTCAAAGTCGTTGTTTCTTCCACTTGTACTGCTTTCCCTTTATCTTGATAAGTGATTGTTTGCGGCAACTTATGTGAAGCACCTTTTTCAGGTAGCCGTCCTCTGTCTTTGGTAAAATCGCCATTAGGGTTAGATCCTTCAGCCACCATTAAAAATATTTATTTTAATATATATATATATTATGTGTGTATATATATGTATGTGTGTGTATATATGTATGTATGTATGTATATATGCTTGTTGATGGTTTATGCTATTTCATATGGATTTTATGATAAGTTTCAATGTAAAACCCTATTAGAGGACATACAAATGCATTGTGATTTTGAGATAAGGTCAGAAATAATATTTTAGAGATGGGTTTCAAATTTTCTAAATTAATGTGGATTTATCATTCATTTTCTAGTAAAGAAAATGGTCGATTGGATTTAAAAACTAAATACGACTATTTTATATTGTTTTTGGGTTAGAAAATAATATATGTTAGAAAACATATTAAAAATGATTTGTGGGGATTTTGTAGAATTTTCCTAGGTGTTTAATGAGTATATACAATTATTTAAGGTATGGGGCTTAAATGTTTTATACATTTATCAAAGGAGAAGGGGCATTTTGGAAACATTTTAAATTATTTGCTTCTGAAATTTTGGCATCACTTTTAGAAAAGAATTTAGAAAAGAAATTAGCAACCGATCATAAATTCACAAATAAAGGAGGTTAGTTGAAAAGAAATTACTTTTTAAAGTTAAAAATTAGTTTTACCATGTTTTTCTTGTTTCACCACTTTTGGTGCTAACCTTTTGACTCGGTACTTCCACCTCCATCTCCATCGAAACCAATGTGCATCGTATCAAAGACTTAGTACATAGTGAATTAAACATAGGCAAAAGGTATATAGTCGAAATAAGGATTCCGAAGTGGTCAGAGCCTTGTTTTGCTTTTAAAAGGGAATGCGCCTACTTTGCTTTCGAAAAGAATGTTGTCGACTTAGATTGCTTTCGACTTGGTCAAATGTTTTTAAAGAATGGTTTCGAAAAGAATGCTTTTAGCTACTTTGTTTTGCTTTTAAAAGGAAACCCCTTGCTGCCACATCTTACCTTTTGAAGCAATACCTTCGAAAGAGTTTCTTTATTTTAAAACCTAAGCCTCTTCTCCAATGCTTTCGAAGGGATTGGGTTTAACATCGTCCACTAATTTTGCTTAGGAAATTGCTTTCGAAAGATTGCTTTCGAAAGAGTGCTTTCGACTTAGTTGTTTTAAGACCCTTTATTCTATTGAAAGTTAAGCATAATGGTTTCGAAAGGAATGGTTTTAAATGGTTTCAAAAGGTTGTTCCACATGTTTTAATCGAACCCAAATGCTTTCGAAAGGTTTGATAATGTAAAGAACCTAATGCTTTTGAAAGGTTTAAGATAAGGTTTTCGAAAAGGTGGTTTCCTTATGTTTTCGAAAGGTTTTAAATGGACGGTTTCCAATGGTTTCGAGAGGCATGTTTAAAGTGTTTTGAAAAGAGGATATCTAAGGTTTTATAAAGCTTTCAAAAGAGATGATTTCAATGTTTTAGAAAGGTTTGATGTAAATGGTTTCGAAAGGTATGCTCTGGCCATCAGCCTAGATTATAAAGTAGTTTACTGATATCAAAAGGGGTACTTTCAATGGTTTCGAATGGGGTATTTTCAAAGGTTTCGAATGTTTTCATGAATAATGTTTTGTGTAAAGTGTGTTTGTATGTGTATAACATGTAAAAGTGATTAGATTAAAGCATAGAATGTATTTTCCTTGTATAAGAATGATTTAAAAGGCTAAATCAATTTGAAAGAAATGTTTTAAGGAAAGTTTTATAGGTAGATGACCCTAAGTAAAATGACTCAGATAATAGAATACCATATGGGACTAGTATAGGGTCACGCCCTATACTTTAGCTAGTAGGCCCTAGCTAATATAAGTCCAAAATTCCAATTTGTAGGGCTTTGTCATAGGTAAAACTAAAATGATGTTACACACAAAGAGGAATATACAGAGTAGAGATAGGTTATTGGTGAGCCCACAAAACCATTAGGATCGGCTATGATCCTGGGAGAAGTAAGTAAGGGACAGACCATCCAAAAGAATATCTAACAAAAGTTAGACTATTTATTTATTTTGTCTGGCAGGCCCAAGTCAGCCAAAGGTAGTAGTTAGCAAACAAAACTATAGTGTTCGGACAGATAGTCCGTTTATTACCTGATTTGTATGCATATATGATATAGCTATTATTTTTTTAACCAGTTTGGTTGTTGGATTTGATTTGCACAAATATGTTTTAAAAAGGGATATTAATAAGGGGAAACCCATTCCGCTAAGCGGCATGATCTCACTTAATATCATATAACCGATGTGTATAGTATTATTCACACCAGGCTTTATGTCTACTCGAAGTTTATTTTTTTCCACTTAAACTCTTGGGTGCTCAAATTGATTTAATTAGGTTGAGAGTTGAGGATTTACAGGTTTTAGTAGGTGGACGAATAAAGCTTCCGGAGACGAGACGGGGGATGATGTTAGCTATATTTAGAAGTTGTTTTGATATATTCCTGTTGTGTTATATTAAGTCTGATATGACTATTTAGTACACTTAGTACACTTTTCATCTAAGGGGGCATCTTCATATGTTGCTCTTGCCGTATTTATGTGATAATTATATTTGATCTTAACCTAGAAGACAATTAGGATTATGTATTAGAATATGAAACATGTTTTGTGAAATGTAATCAGAAAAGTTGTTTTTGAAATCTACGATTTTATTTTGTATTCATGTGCTTCTGATATTATGGATAGCATTAACACTACTGTATTTTGTTGCCGGAAGTTAATATTATAGGTGACTGCAGCATCTATAGCGCTTAGCTTTGGGTCTCAAGATATGGGATGTTACAACTTGATATCAGAGCATAGGTTTATGAATTTTTTTAAAATAAAATGATTTTGAAAACAAAATCCTAAGGAATTAGAGGAAAGATCGGGGTATGGGATAACGCTATAGTAACGTACTTGTATTTGCTATATATAAGTATATGCTATATCTCTATTTTCCTATCCCTCTTAGGCTATTCTTCTGTATCTTACAATGGCTCGAACGCAGATATGGATGCTAGAAGTGGAAGAGTTAACCTTGGTGAGAGAAGCACCACAATAAATGGAAATGCCAGACCTAATACCAGGAGAAATTCAGGTTAGGCACAAACTGGAAATGTGAATGCTGGAGTCCCGTAAGTTGACATGGGAGAGATGTATCAGTTCTTCGTAAACATGAAGCAAGCGGGAGTTGAAACTGGAGTAGTTGGAGGAGGAAATCAAGAAGCTTCGGTGATCAACAGTTATGCTGCTTTGAGTAGAGATTATGCTCGGTTGAAAGGAAAGCTGTTTATTGGTACTGAAGATGCAATCAAAGTAGAGAAGTGGTTGCTTCATTACGAGAGGATTTTTGCTGATCTGGGGCTCAATAATGAGCAAAAGAGAAGGCTTGCTTCTAGACAGCTACAACGAGCAGCATTGTAATGGTGGGAAAGTGTTACGATAAAAGTTAATGAGGAGACAATGACATGGGATGTGTTCAAAAGGAGATTTGAAGGAAGGTTTATGTCAGAGATCACTGAATCTACTATGCTCAGGAAGTTTGTTGAGTTAGAGCAGGGAGACATGACTGTGCTGGAGTATGCAACGAGGTTTAAGGAGCTAGGATGTATGGTTATGCTATGGTGGATACCGTGATTAAGAGAAATGAGAAGTTCATTAGGGGTTGAAGCCTGAGCTTGCTAAGGCCACATTACCGCATATCAGGGATCCATGCGATGTTGTAGTGGAAATGACTTTGAAGCATGAGGAGATGCTTGCTTTTTTGGAAAGGAATAAGGCAAAGGAAGTCCAAGTGGGGCAGAGTCAGAAAAGAAAGATTTTCCATAAGAAGAGCTCAGGGGGTGAAGCTGCCAAGAAGGGAAAGGCGGAGGTTGTCTGCTATAAGCATGATAAGAAAGGGCATTTTGCAAATGAATGTTGCTCACGAGTTGGAAAGAAGGTGATCGGGAAGAAGAATAGTAGATGCTTTAACTGTGATCAAATTAGACATTATAAGAACCAGTGCAAAGAGCCAGCTAAGGATGGCAATGGTGAAGTGTTTGCATTGGAGCCAACTACCTTGAGGCCAACAGTAGAGGAAGAGGGAAAGGTTGTGTTAGGAGGTATGCTTATGATTCATAGTATGTCAGTTAGTGTTTTATTTGATAGTGATGCATCACATTCTTTTATATCTCATTGTTTGGTAGATAAGCTTAACCTGGAGCCCTCATACCTAATTACTTCCTTAAGGGTTGCAAATCCGATAAGAGGGTGTGCGACTCTTGGGATGAGATGTGACCACCTAGAGTTTGAATTGTTAGGTCATACATTTGTTTGCAGTTTGCATGTGTTTGATTTAGTAGGGTTCGAAATTATTTTGGTTATGGACCGGTTAAGTAAATATGATGCTAGCATATTTTATCATGATAGGAAAATATCGCTTAAACAGCCTGATTGTGGTGTTCGGATAATATACTCCATAGAGAACCACAGTTTTGAGGTTAATGATTTGTTGGGTGTTGTGGAGGTAGAAGATAAGTTGAATCGCATTTTCGTTGTTGGAGAATTCACAGATTTCTTTGAACCTGTAGTTGGATTACCACCGAAATGAGCCATTGAATTTCAGATAGATTTGGTACTAGGAGCAAAACCAGTGAGTAGACCGCCAAGCAGGATGACACCTACCGAAATGATGGAGTTAAAGGTGCAGTTGGTGGATTCGTAAAGTAAGAATTTTATCAGACCAAGTGGTTCGCCTTGGGGAGTAGTCGTAGTATTTGCTACGAAGCCGCGCGGATCATTAAGGTTATGTATCGATTATCGTAAGTTGAATGAGAAGACAATAAAGAATCGATATATGTTGCCCAGAATTGATGATTTGTTCAACCAGTTGAGTGGAGCCAAAGTATTTTCTCAGTTGGATTTAGCGATAGGTTTTCGTCAACTTAGAGTAGCAGAGGACAGTATTCCTTTGACGGCGTTTAGGACCAAATATGGATCGTATAAATGGTTAGTAATGTCGTTCGGTCTAACTAATGCACCAGCATTCTTTGTAGATTTAATGAACTGAATTTTATGAGAGCATTTGGATAGGTTTGTGTTGGTTTTCATATATGATATTCTGATATACTCTAAGAATGAAAGAGAGCGTGAAGTTCATCATGGTGCTTGAAACGTCCAGGCAAAATCAACTGAAGGCAAGATTTTTCGAAGTGTCATTTCTGGAAGAAGGAAGTGAAGTTTCTTGGTCATGTAGTCTCAGAGAAAGGGTTTTTTGTAGATCCGACTAAGATTAATGTGGTTAATAAGTGGAAGTGACCCGAGACGGTGACTAAGATAAAGAGTTTTCTTGGATTAGCTGGTATTATCGAAAATTCATAAAGGATTTTTCATGGATAGCAGCACCGATGACGAAGCTAACGCGAAAGGATGTGAAGTTCGTTTGGACCGATAAGTGTGAGGAGGAATTCCAAAAGCTAAAACACTTATTCACTAATACACCTGTGTTAGTTGTTCCAGAAGGGAATCAAGACTTAGTGGTGTATACAGATGTGTGTGGAACAGGGTTAGGAGCTGTATTAATATAGAGAGGTAAAGTGATTGCCTATGCTTCTCGATAGCTTAGACCACATGAGGTCAGATATCTAACGCATGGTTTGGAATTAGCTGCGATAATTTTTGCATTGACGGTGTGGAGACATTCCTAATGGGAGAGAGATATGAATTGTATATGGATCATAAAACGTCGAAGTATATATTCTCCCAGAAGAAGCTGAATATGAGATAACAGAGGTGGTTAGAGTTTATAGCCGCGTATGATTTTGGTATTGAGTACACACCAGGAAAATGCAACAAGGTTGCAGTTGCCTTAGCAGAAGACATCAGAATGCAGCGTTGGCGATGATAGCTGAATGGAAAGATATGGAACCTTTGACGACATTTAGAGTATGGTGGAGATCTGAAACTAGATCTAGTAAGGAGGCTACTATGTTGTCATGTTTAGAAGTTCGACCGATGATGATCGAAAAGATTGCTTCTAAGCAGAGGGAGGATCCATTATTAGTAGAATGGATCAGAAAGTTAAGGGATGGAACAAAGAGCGATGAATTGAAAGATTTTAGTCTTGACCAGAATGGGTGGTTAAGGGAGAAGGAAGGTTACGTGTTTCGAATGTGGGAAACATAAGGTAGGAAGTTCTTGAAGAATGCCATTGTACGATGTTCACTATTCATTCAGGAGGAACTAAGATGTTAGGACATGAAGATGAGTTTCTTTTAGGAAGGTATGAAGAGAGATGTAGGCTTAAAGGTGAAGCAGTGTCTGAACTGTGAACAGGCAAAAGCCGAACATCAGAAACCGAGTGGGTTACTTTAACCTTTAAATATTCTAGTATGGAAGTGGGATTATATTTCAATGGATTTTATAAAGGGGTTGCCAAGATCTAATACAGGAAATGAAAGCATATGGGTCATAGTGGACAGGTTAACCAAGAGTGCCCATTTCATTCTAGTTAAGTCAATCAGTACGACACCTGTTTTAGCCAAGTTGTTTATGAAGAATGTAGTTAGACTGCATGGAATTCCTAGTAGTATAGTAAGTGATAGAGATTCCTTATTCACTAGCGAGTTCTGGAAGAACCTACAGGATACTTTAGGTACCAAGCTCAAGTTGAGTACCGCTTACCATCCACAAACCGATGGGCAAACAGAAAGAGTTAACAAAGTCATAGAAGATTTGTTACGAGCTTGTGTGCTAGATTTTAGGGTACCATGGGAAGACCATCTACACTTAGTCGAGTTTTCATATAAAAATAGTTATCGGGCTGGTATACTGATGGCACCGTTTGAAGCTTTGTATGGAAGACCATGCAAATCTCTAGTTTGTTGGTTAGAGACCAGAGATAGGTTAGTTTTTGGTCCAGATTTAGTTAGAGAAGCTGCATAGAAGATTCAGTTAATTCGAGTTAGAATGAAGGAAGCTCATTCTATGTAGAAGAATTATGCTGATAGAAGGTGGAAGGACTTAGAGTTCTTAGTAGGAGATCTTTTCATCATGGTATCACCGATGAAAGATGTAACTCGATTCGAGAAATCAGGGAAATTGGCACCGAGATTCATTGGACCATTTTCTATTGTCGAAAAGATCAGGAAACTCAAATATAGAGGAAAGTTACCAAACAGTTTAGCAAGAATCCACGATGTTTTTCATATTTCTCATCTGAGAAAGTGTATTCGAGATTCGAAGACTACTATAGCACTGACAGTGTTAGAGGACTTAGTAGTGGAACCAAACTTGACTATAGCTATGAAGCCAGTTCATATAGTCGCGAGAGATGAGAAGAAGCTAAGAACAAGATAGTTAGATTAGCTAAGGTTCGGTGGAGCTATGATGAAAGAGATTGCACTTGGAAAACTGGGAGCAAAATTAGAGACGTTTATCCTGATTTGCTTCATAGTATGTTTTACCTTTATGATTGATTTGTTATGTACCTTATCATAATTTCGAGGACCAAATTCATTAAGGAGGGGAGTCTGTAACAAACCTAATTTTGATTAACATTATTTAGGATATTTAATTAGTTAGACTAAATGAAATAACAAAATGGTTAAGGGATTGAGATTTGTGTTAATAGAGGTAGCCATGCCAATTTAAAACAATGAACTAAGGGAAACTAAAATGAGATAGGTAAGGCAAATAGGTAAGGGGCAAAGTAGGAATAACATATGCTATTATACCCTAAACCCTTTTGCCCATTCGTTTTACATGTTCAAAACAAAATCAAATACCAAGAGAGGTCGGCCACCATTAAGGGACAAGAAGAAGAAGATAAGAGGAAGAAGTTTAAGCAACTTAATCCAAGATCAAATCTCAACTCCTTCATCACAAGCTAAAGGTGTATAATATGTTCCATCTCATATTTTTTATGTTTTTGTTTCCATATCAGACCCGAATATTTTTACAAATTATATTGCCATGTTTTTCACTGTTAGATTGGATATATATATATATATATGCTTGTTGATGATTTATGCAATTTCATATGGATTGTATGATAAGTTTTAATATGAAAATCCTATTATATGACATCCAAATGCCTTATGATTTTAGGATAAGGTTAGAAATAATATTTTAGAGATGAGTTTCAAATTCCATAATTTTCTGAATTAATGTAGATTTATTATTAATTTCTAGTGAAGAAAATGGTTAAATGGATTTAAAAATCAAATACGGCTATTTTTTTGGGTCATAAATTAATATATGGTAGAAAACAAATTAAAAATGATTTATGGGAATTTTTGTAGAATTTCCTAAGTGTTTAATAAGTATATAAAAGGTATGGGACATAAATGTTTTATATATTTATAAAATGAGAAGGGGCATTTTGGAAACATTTTAAACTGTTTACTTCTGAAATTTCGGCAGCACTTTTAGAAAAGAATTTATAAAAGAAATTAGCAACCAATCATGTGTTGATAAACAAAGCAGGTTAGTTGAAAAGGAATTAAAAGTGATTAGAGTAAAGCGTAGAATGTATTTTCCTTGTTTAAAAATGATTTAAAAGGTTAAATCAATTTAAAAGAAATGTTTCCCAGGAAAGTTCTATGGGTAGGTGACCCTAAGTAAAATAACTCAGATATTAGAATACTAGATAAGACTGGTATGGGGTCACACACTATGCTTTAGCTAGTAGCCCCTAGCTAATATAAGTCCAAATTTTAAATATGTAGGGCTTTGTCACAAGTAAGACTAAAATGATGTTACACACAGAGAGGAATATACAGAGTAGAGATAGGTCATTAGTTAGCCCGCAAAACCATTAGGATCAGTTGACACTGGAAGAAGTAAGTAAGGGACGGACTGCCTAGAAGAGTATCTAACGGAAGTTAGACTATTTATTTATTTTGTCTGATAGGCCCGAGTCAGCTAAAGGTTAGTAGTTAGCCAAACAAAACTATAGTGTACGGACAGATAGTCCATTTATTATCTGATTCGTATGCATACATGATATTGCTATTATTGTTTTAACCAGTTTGGTTGTAGGATTTGATTTGCATAAATATATTTTAAAAAGGGATATTGGCGAGGGAAAATCCATTGCGCTAAGCGACGTGGTCTCACTTAATATCATATAATCGAGATGTATAGTATTATTCACACCAGGCTTTATGTCTTACTCGAAGTTTATGTTTTCCCCTTAAACTCTCGTGTGCACAAAATTGATTTGAGTAGGTTGAGAATTGAAGATTTACAGGTTTTAGTAGGTGGGCGAATAAAGCTTTCGAAGACGAGCAAGAGGCTGATGTTAGCTATATTTTGAAGTTGTTTTGTTTTATTTCCTCTATGTTGGATTAAGTCTGATATGACTATTTAGTACTCTGTTCATCCAAGAGGGCATCTTCATATATCGCTCTTGGCGTATTTATGTAATAATTATATTTGATCTTAATCTGGAAAAAGATTGGGATTATGTATTGGAATATGGAACATGTTTTGTGAAATGTAATCAGAAAAGTTGTTCTTGAAATCTATGATTTCGTTTCATATTCATGTGCTTTTAATATTATGGATACCATTAACATTGCTATATTTTTTCGTCAGAAGTTGGTACTATAGATGACTGCAGCATCTGTAGCATTTAGCTTTGGGCTTTAAGATAGGGGATGTTACACGAAAATAGTGGAAGCTTACCATTTAACACTTATTAGTGCATCCATTATGCTAGTAAAGATTGTCTTCTTAAATATATCAAGTATTATTCATGAAATAATAATTGATATTGATATTGACTGAAAAATAGGTAGTTTTATTTTAATATGAATATTTTATTGTTCGCCATAAGATAAATCTATGATAATGGTATTTGTTTTCATAAAAAATGGGAAGCATTAGAAAACACGTAAGTGTTTGAAATTTTTATAGTTATTTTAGACTTATGGACTAAGCCATACCTATGAGAAATAATTCTTCAATTGCATGATTGTTAGTCATATGGTACTAGCGAATTGTGCTTTAAATGATTGAGGCCAAACCACCCATTCAGTAGGAGAAACAAAAGAGTTTGTGAGCTCTTTGGATTGATATATATAGATGTACGTAATCAAAGTTCCAATGATACCATAATACACTTACTTTGTTAAATTTGTCAAATGAATTATCAAAGCCATGAACATGTATTTTGATACACAAGTAGTGTGTTTATGATAAGTTCGTTGAAATATAAAAGTAGAAACATGACATGTATAGGAAATAAAAGAATTTTGATTCAATCGAGTGCATTGGAAAATTTTCCAAAAGTACTTAAAAATGAATAAGATTTAGTTTCAAAATCACTCCTTCCTATGATACACAATGTGCGAGGTTGAGTTAACTTCTCTTTGTAATGACATGCACTTAAGAGTAAGTATATAGATTGAGTTTAATTTTATCTAAAGTATAGATTACGAGATCATAGAAGATAAGATTTGATAAATTTTACATATTCTAGATTAAGGAGGTGATAGGTTATGTAAGTCGAGAGTGTGCACAGGATGACCACCCCAAAGGAGTGAGGGACCGACCAATATTGATTGAATAATTTATGTTATGATAAGTTTCATAAACTCAAAATTAAATAAATTTTATACATATATAGTGATAGTTCATAAAATGTTTCTAAAGATTTGTTTCGTTGTATAGAGAAACAATATTCTTTTTTAAAATGGCAACTTCATGTCAACGAAATTTGTTTTAGAAATTACTGATAGTAAAATGGATAAGTATATGGTCCAATGATAAAACTGATTGTGAAGGAAGAAATGAAATTAACCAAGCCTAAACGAACACAACACAATAGAATTCTCACACATTAAAGAGAAAATACGAAGTTCTTATCAATGTCGAGAAAAAAATTCCTCGATTGTTAATAAGATATTAAGAGCATTGACTCTTCCATATGGCATGATGCGCAAAACCGAAATATATTCCAAGTACATTATAAAAATATGATTTTGATGGTTGCCCCCGAAGGGATATGACACATCAACCCAAAATTTATGTTCGAGAAGAAGACCAATGTGGTTTGAATATAGTAAAGTAACACTGATAAGAGTAATATCCTTAATTCTAATTGTTGAGATTAGCATATCAGATTCATTTTTCATCCTTATGTTAATTCAGATTTTACTCGCAAATTTATCGTTGGATATCGATTTGATTTTTGGGACTTATATGTTGAAATAGAAATTCTAAATAATGATATCGAATAAACTGTTTTCACATAACTGCCAAAATGTCTTGAAATCAGTGAGATTGATAATCTATTCTATGAGTATTGAATAGGATCCAAGAACCAATATGATAGTATCGCTCGACAAGCATTAGAATGGAGAAAATATTTGATAGGAAATAAAATAGTTTAAATTTCAGTTAATTTCATAAGAAGCATATGTCTATAGGAAAGAACATTAGAAGGTAATAAGATATTTCTAAACTATGAATAAACAACATAATTCTATGGATTAATAATGATATATCTATATAGATATTAGAAACAGTTGGTTTGGTTATTTAGTTCTTGCTATTGGATTTCAAAATTATATATATTTATAATCCATATAAAAGGATACTTGGAATGTCCCAAATAATATACATAGACATCATATTAAAATGTTTAATATAGAGCATGTAAGACGGATTCCTTATGCATTGGCAATATGAATTATCATACATGTTATATTATCTACAATATTACGTTTCACTAATGTATTTGATACATAAAGCAAGTATCAAATCTGAATTAAGATCACCAAATTATGGTTTAGAGTGTTCTCGAGTATTTATGAAATACTAGAGAATTGTTTATAGAAACAACAAACTCCTTATGAAGGAGTATTCAAACTCTTAACTTCAGTTGTGATATCGAGTATAATATGTCAATCCTAGATTCATGACTGTCTTAGTCAAGAAGCTTTAAGTTGGAAATGTTCAAAACAAGAGGTTGTGGCTAATTCAACCAATAGGCTATGTACATCGCCTTGAATAAGCGCAGTAATAAAAGTAATGTACATATATAAATGAACTTTTTTATAACCGAGCTAGGAGTGATTCCAAATGTTGAGAATTCTAACATATATTTATATGATAATAATGTCGTGATGTAGTTCTCGAAAGAACCTAGAGCTCACTAGAAGTTGATAAACATACTCTAAAAAGTTCTACAAGATAGAGGCAGTTTATTAACATCGAAAGAGTTGATTGACGAAGTAGATATGCATGCCCATTCAATAAGGGACCAACTCTATCATTTTTCAGAAAATTGATCGATATGTTAGGATTAAGATTTCGGGACCCTAAATGCAAGTGAGAGTTTGAAAGAGTTAGGGGTATGTCCTAAGGGCAATTATGTAATTTGTTACATATATCTAACTCTATAATCATCTTGTTTGTAATAAAGTTATTTGAGTTATATTATATACTTTTTTATATAGTGATATAATTAATTAAGTAATTAATTTAAAGTATATTAAATATAAAATCTTTAAATGATATGTTATACGAAAATAATTACAAGGAGTTGTAATCATGAGAAAATTATCATAAAATAAAATAACATATTATTTTAAATATTCCTAGTCAGGATGTTTCGATAAATGATATCAATATATCAGTTTAGACTAGAGTATGTAACATTGTCCAAATATTGGGCAGTGTATTACTCATGGTTGCAAAGGGCACCAAGGGGTTACGTATTGATGGTTATTGGATAATCATGAATTGACTCATCCGAGAGTTTGTCATTGATTAATAACAACTGGATCAAACAAAGAGTAATGATATTACATAATTCTCTTGACTCACGAATACTGTTGAGCTTTAATGTGGATACTACACTTTGATTATTATTCAATCATGGCACGACGACTATTGAGCGAGTATAGATGGGTCTGATTTGAAGCACTAGGTAAAACGTTATTCAGTAGATAATTTTTATCCTCGATTGTGTAAGGATAGTATCACGGTCAACTGCAGTAGTTCAAAGTCAAAATCTCTGGCCAAAGTAGTATGGTTAGTTATAACGACCCAAAAATTCGAACATAACGTATTTAAATATCCGAATTACTTAAATATTTGAATTTTTGGATTTAATATGATTAAATGGATTTTATACCCTAGTTAACCACCTTTTTAATTAATAACTAATGATGGTTAACTTGTTTTTAAAAAAAGGTTTTGAAGAAATATCGATAATGTGACCGAAAATTGTATTATCGATAAACAACTATTTACTAGGTAGAATTATTCTAACTTGTTGTGCTTACTTAGAATATTAATGTGTAACTAATTGGAAACTAAAACTATTTTGTGTAACATGCCTAACTGAATATGAATTAGTAAAAGATTAGTGGAGTGATTAGGAGAAGATATTTTGGGTGAATAGTGAATAGGTATTTATTTTTGGTCAAAGATGAGGTGGAGAGGCTACAAATGGAAAAAGCATGGGTACTTTCTTTTGACCCAAAATAAAGGGCTTAGGGGTTGGTGATAACCTCTTGAGAAAGCCTGCATAATAGTCTTATAAGTTCACAAAATTCATTTGCTAAGTAGGAACTAAAAATATGCTTCTTGATGCCTCTTCCTCTTCTCTAAATTTCTCAAATCAATATTAAATGAACTCCAATCTCTTCTAAAATTTGGGAAAGGTCTTATAACAACCTAGGGTTTGGGATAAGCAACTCAATGTTGAAGGAATTTGAAAAAATATGCACCATAATCTTAGCCGTGAGAAAAGGAAGAGGGTAGATTATGGCCATAAGCTTGTGGAGGCTAATGGTGGTGTCTTTTGGATGTTTGGTAATGGTAGGAAGTGTTTATGTGTTTGTGAAGGCCTGTGCTTATGTTACCATGGTTGTGGGGTGAGTTTACTCACTATTTGATAATTAAAGTTATAACTTTGGACCATAGTTGCTTTTGAAAGAAAATGACAATCCTATATTGTATATTGTCAGTTCTATTACCCTCTACAACATGTTAGTGGCCTTGACTTTGTGTTCACACATTTGGTTTGGTTGTGTATGGGATTGAAGTGTGTTTGAAGCTAGAATATAGTGTGTTTGAAGCTAGAATATTGCTATAAGTGCACTTTGAATCCTTTGTGTTTTAACTTTTGTTAAACAGTTATATGTAAATATATTGTGAAAGAATATATCTTGGTTGTTGTCTACACTTATGTATGGCACAAGGAGGAAATGGTTTGTAAAACCGTAAAATGATAGGGTAAAGTCATAAAAGGTAGAAGGGAAATAGTCGCTATGGATGCACTTTGTGCATGCCTTATGTTCAACGATTTTTAATGTTATTTTAGAAAATATCCTTATGGTTTTCTTTGTATGGTTATTAACTAATATAAGTAAAGTACTTACTATAAAAAAAATTGAAGTTTAAATCAGTTAATAACTAGACGAAAGCTAGTAAAACATTTAGGGCTTTAAAACCGATTTTGTGGTAAAAACCAAAAACCGCAACACTTTGCAATTGCATTACATTCTGGATGTTTCTAAATTTCTAATAGAAGTTCTATAAATGCTACTGTTTGTAGTTTGAAACTTTGAATGGTTAAAAGTGTTATCTAAATGAAGTATTTTTCCAAGATCATTTTAGGAACGTTTAGTAACATTAATTAAAGTGTTCTAAAAGTGGTTCAAATTTAAATATATTTTTAATATTTTTCATGAAAATTTTAAAGTAAAGGGTTTTATGTATACAAAACATTCTTTTTTTTTTGTTAAACTTGAAATTAGTTATTTTCAAGTAATATTTTATATAAATATCTGAAACCTAATTACAATTATTTTTAAAGGATTTATATATATAAGTTTGGAAAAAGTAAGTTAGGTAATTTACAAAAGGATAAGTTGTTTTGTTATAACTAGAAGCAATAGTGAATGGTTTTAGAGAAGTTAATTTAATGTACGTTACCTTGTTAAATAAGTGTAAATGTATTTACATCTTTAGAAAGAATGTTTTAAAGATAATGTTAAGTATAAAATTGATTTTGGATTTATAGTAACAATGTTTTAATAACATTTCTTAGCCCGTTTAAATATACTTTTGAAAAAGTGAAATCTTATTAAGAGATTTGTGAATATTCTTATACCTTTGGGATAAGAATATTAATACATTTCTAAGTATTGAAAAGATTAGAAATAAATAGTGAAATAGTAGTATACATGTATATATCTTTAGTAAAAGTATTTTGAATATATCTGCAAATATTTACAAACAAGATTTATTTAATAAAGAAGTTAATTAAACAGAAAGGGGATTAGACGTCGCTTATGTAACTTAATCGCGCTTTATGTGTTTACTTATTTATGAAAAGTATTTAATCTTATACCTAGCACTAATAGCCTACAAAGTAGAAGTTTTCCATTTGTCAATGTTAAGAATGATATTTGAATAAGGCTTAGAAGTAAACGGTGCTCCAACCTAACGGCTTCACTCTTGATCGAGGGATGGCGTAACTTAAGAAAGTCAAAAATGTGGTAAATATATAAGACTTGGTTTCGACATGCGATTGATTGTCTTCATCGCTATCTTAATTTGACCAAATTAACTTAGGAAGTATATGAAAGCTTTATGGAATAATACGGTTTGAGATCCCCGAAAGAGGTCCCATTGGTATGAAATGTCTCTCACTTTAAGAATGTATATATATGGGATCCCTTGGCAAGGATTCCTTTATATGGTTCGCTTACTTCTAAAAGAACTAGAATTAGGTTAACTGGAAATTCACGTGTTCGGGTATGGGCCAATTGTCATACCTCATAGTATATTTTATCTAGAGATATACGATATTTGGCGTGTAGATTTTGATCCTTATCATGGGGATAGCCTTGATGTACTTAGGGGACCTCTATAGAAATCCATATGCGAACATACCTTAGCAGTTTTAATTGTACTTCCAACATTTTTGTGTTGTGAGATGCAAGTAACATAACTATTTTTTGACTTATAGTCTACATCCTAGATACTATTTGTAATATCGTCATATATACTTACTAAATAGGTTTGGTTCTTTTGAGGGTAAAACCATTTTAGTGATTTTAATGGTCTCGAAAAATACTGTTATATTTCGATCGCATATTTCTTGAGTTTCTCATACTAGACTTATGTCTGATTCGTGGTTTTATGTTTCCCTTAATTCCTTGTGCGATCTTTCGTGTAGCTTGAGAAAGGCAGGTTTTTATTGATATTCTTTGGAGCTTTGGGACGAGCTGGATGTCTTTACCTATCCGCTACATACTATTATGTATATATCAGCATTTGCGAGGACAGACTGTTATAACTGTCTACGCTGATGATAGTACTTAGGATTGTAACTCTGAAATGCCATGTATCTTAGAGTGACAATTTGTAATGTCTTAAAAATACTATATGTTTTTGTTCTGTTATGAGATTCAGATGTTTTGTTCTATTTTTTCTTGTTCGTTTTTGTTTTATTTTACACTAACAATTTGTCTTTCTGGCACTTGAGTGCTCGGCATGTCAATACTATGCACGTATTAGTGTCGACATTTAGGGATCGAAAAAGCAAGTCGTTACATTAATAGTAAATATTATTATTGAAGCAAAGATTTTGTTTATGGACTAACCAAGTTGAATGTGGATGACAATGAAATTTTGACTAAAACAAAATTCCATAAATCTTAAAGTGATATAGTGTTGACTAAGATAATTGGTGTAGATAATCATTGCTATAAGCCACCTCTTAAAATTTTAAAATTTGGTTTTACCGATGAGATTTTTAAGCGACGAGTTTGGAAAAACTGTCACATTGCTAGCTAAAGTGACCTTTGAATATTAGCATTTGAGTTATTCAGATATTAATTGTCTACTAAATTCAAACCTATGAGTCGTACAACTGAATTCATTTCGGTCTCTGAATCACCACCCTATTTAGATACTTTATAAAGTGTTTTAATTAATTAAACTAATCGAAATTTAAAGAAATATTAGCTATTAGTATATTTATTATTTGGGGTGAAAATAATAAATGGGTTAGCCTCTAGAAATGTTCTAGATGCTATTAGTATTTAACCAGGTGTGTATATAAAAGTTATATATGTGCATGATATATGATATCGATTAGAATTTGAATTAGATTTAAATTAAAATAATTGTTATTGGGTTTCTGAGATCCATTTGGTCCATTATTGACCAAATTCAGGCCGGTCGAAAATAAGGAGGGAGAGGGGTTCTTTAGGCATGACTTGGTAAGAGGAAAAGGTGGAAAGATATTTCAACTAGATACCCAATCTAAATGAACCTAAACATTCACTTTTTAGTTTACTTTTTACTATGTTCTCCCACTTATTTGGTCGTCATACCTTCATGTACTAGCCCATATCCGAGCTCTAACCCAGCCCAAATCAAATAAAAATCTCATCCAAGTAGTGACACTATGAAGCTTGTACCTTTGGATATTATTCATTATATAGTTTTCATATCATTATAACGATTTTATATATATGACATTGTCGCCCCAGGAATATTAATATGTCGAATTATATTAAATAATCAATTAACATGTAATCGTTGGTTTAATTTCAAAGTTTACAATTCAAAATATATGTAATTTTAAATTTGGCCATATTTGTATTCTAATAAATATATATACTATTTTTAGAAGTATTATAAATATTAAATTTTGATTCAAAATGATTAATTACTAAATTTAAAACCTAAAATACATGAAAACTATTTTTAAACTATGTATTTATTTAGCTATGTTATTTAAAAAAAATTATGTTAAAACAAATATATAAAAAATTATTCTCTAGCTGAAATCATAATTTTATATAAATATAACATGTAAACATATATTAATTATTATTTAATATAGTGTTTACTTTTAATTTTATTCTCATTTTTTAGTTTTTTTAATAATACTAGTTTTCATTTAAAAATATTTCTTGTTGAATAAAGATTTACTCACAATATATATATACATATATGAACATACATACATATATGTATATGTATATGTATATGTATATGCATATGCATATGCATATGTATATGTATATGTATATTTATTAAATTTATATATACACACACAAATTAATTATACATAGTGAATTGGTTTTGTGTATTTTTAAATAATAAGAAAATAAATAAATATTAATATTTTCGTCTGCAAATTTATTTCATATGATCATGCATATTTAACTTTAACTAAAGATATTCTAAATAATAATTTTAAGATCTAGTTTTGAATTTTAAAATGTTTTACTAAGTCTTGATTAGATATTTTAAATACAAAATTTCAATGTATAGTTTATTGACTTAGTCCGGACTAGATTAGATATTTTATATTTTATTAGTTATGAATAATTTTGAAATATTATATATATGTGTGTGTGAGTGTGTGTATTTGAAAATTGGTTTCTTTTATTGAAGTATAAAAACTCTAGCTGGTTTGTCTTCTTAAAATGATCTAGGAGTAGTAGGAAAAAAGAGTACAAACCCACCTACTAATAAAGTACGTGTCTATACTGTACTATTATTAGTGAGTTGAGTTTTAAGCTCACACAGGCCCCTTTGAAATTTGGCAGCCGAACAGTCTCCCATTTTTTATTTTTTATGTTCGTAATTTATCTCTCCACGCATATCCTTCTCTGCCTCTCTCCATCCCAAACCTAACCCTAGATCGCCGAACCCCTATACCAGACGTACAAGCCTTCATGGATTTTCCTAGAATTTTAAACTCAAGTGTCACAACTTTGCTTTTTCATTCTGCACTACGCCTCTCCCCTTCATCCTTCTTCCCAACTTCCCAATTTTAATTTATGTCTTCTTCTACCCTAAATCAGAGAATTCCATATCAGTTTTATTATCTCAAACCCTAATCCCTATTTCATGCTATATCAGGCGAAGAGGTCGCTCTCGCCGCTCCTTCTACCATCGTCAAAGGCAACTCCGATCCCACTACAGCTCCTACCTCAGAAGTAGGCACTCTTGCAAATAAGGAAAAAGCTAAAAGCAACAAGTCCAAAGTTCCTAGCAAATCATCTGCTTCTAATTTGGTGGAAGTTCCACAGGTTAAGAATTCTAATTCTTTTCACTTTCGATAAATTTATCTCGAGATGCTAAGTCGTTTTATCCTCCCTTTTTAAGGTTAGGTATTATTTCATTTGAATTACAAATATTTGATATAGTAATCGTTTTCTTACAGGACTGTTAGTTTCAAACTATTTTCTTACAGTTGTAATTATTTCTATGAAAAAATGGATCAAAATAATTATCTGGTACCAACAATTTTATTATTTTTTCCCCTTAGAGCTAATAGGTAGATTTTACACACCTGAAGGAATATATGATTTCCAGTCTGTAATATCAAGAAAAATTCATGGATATTTTACTATAATATTTTAAATAATTACAAGTTTTAAATAGTTCAGAGCTACATTAATAACTACATGTAGATCTATCTTATTCCTAATATATGTAGGTTCATTATACTCCTGATATATTGTATTGTATCAAATTACTATTACTTACTTGATGTATTAGATCAGTAGCACATTTGAATAATTACATATATGTGTAGTCCAGATTAAGCCTATGTATATAAGCTTGCAGTAATACTACATGTGCTAGACTTTTTTTTTTAATAACAAGAGAAAATGGATTTACATTTTCCTACCACAGAGTGATATTCATGATTTTACACACATACACATGGTTGAATTTTGAATAATATATTGGATTAGTAACACATCAAAATAATTTCAAATTTTGGTTAGTCCATATTTATATCAAAACCTGTATGCTTTGGTCTTCTTAGTGATATTTATGTAATTATTTTCTTCCCATTATATATTACTTTATTTTATACTTATAATGCGTGGTTATTGTTTTCATTCACATTTTTGTGATTTGCCTTTTATGTCTTAATTATAAAATGATGTAGGTGCTGGAGTCTTTTAACCATATATTCCATAAGTAATTGGATTTTAACTATTATAATACTATTATGTGCGTGTTCGTAAATTTAACAACATTGAGTTTCATAAAGAAATTAACAAACTATGTTAACTTCTCCACACAAAAAATTCATATCCTCCTTTGATGTTGAACTACATCATGCTTACTACATGTTACCTTATATTTAACATAGTTACTTGATCTTTATTGTTCTAAACAAGACAAATAATAACAAATATCAGCGATGAGTTATGAAGAAGATTATCCATATAAGCATTGCTAAAAGAAAGACAAAACCATTACATCGGTGCAAGCTTCATGTAGCTTACAGTGAATTATGTTTACATGGATATTTATCAAAGCTTTCATTAATCAATTGGCAACTTTTTTTGGTGCTTTTCCCTTTTTCAAATCTACCAAACCATGCTACTTTAATCAGCATATGTACGTTTACACATTTCCACTTCACTTGACTGATTAGAAAAGTATTAGGTATTTTTTACAATTAGTTGATCAACTGCAAGATCAACAAATTACGTACATTTATGATCAAAAGATGTTGCATTACTTAGCCAGACCTCAAGAAACTTAGATTGATAGAATTCTCTTTTGTTCTTCCTATTTATTTCTTTCATCTGCGCATTTGATTTGTTTGTTTCTTCTTTTTTCCTTTTAGCCCTTACTTTACATTATACTCATTTGAACCATGTATTCTTTTGCTTTGTTTTATAGACAAACTATTTTCTTTTATTCATAAAACTTTTCTATTATATTCAGCCAATGGTTTAATGCAACTATTTTTCAATTCAACTAGGTATGTTATCCATTATCTTATTCTATAAACTATTCAACTAGATAAGCACTCATAACTGTTATGTTACCATGAAATCTGATAGTTTGGTTGCTTCAAACAAATTTTTATGAATTATGGAGGACAAATTATTTATTACTCATTAAATATTGTTTTTAACAATATTTATGGAAGACAAATTAAACATATATTTTTGCACCTCATTTAAGCTGTTCATGTAATTTTATACCATTCATCAACCACTGCCAATGAATTAACAACACATATAAAATGTGTTTACGTAGATACAGCTGTAAAACTAAATGCTAAAGTAAATAAATCAAATTCAACTTAACCATACTTCGGCAGCATTAGCAATTCATCTCCTTGCTCTGTTTGTATGACAGTTGACAATAACAGGGTATAAAACTGCCCGTGTGCAAATTAACGTTAGAAAAAAGAAATTCCTCTTCTCTAGATGAAGCATGGGTAGTACTAGATGCTTTAGTGTCCACGCATAATGTGTATTGCACTCTCACTAACCGTATGCAACTTTATTCTTTCAAACATAATAATATTCTTTTGCTGGGAGTATAAATTATTAATGATTGAGGATAAGATGGTGCAAAGTCAGAGGCTACATTTATTTGGCCATTTGAAAATGCAATATGGGAAGCCATCTAAGTTAATGATAATATTATGTGTGTTGACAGTAATAAAATATGTTCTATTTGTAAATTAATTACTGTTATCATTAGTATGAATTTTTTGTTCAATATTGTTCACTCATTGACTGTTTAATGGTAATACGTATTTCCCATAGGATAGCAAATTTTTCCCTGTTAGAAATGGAACATAATGGACCATTAAAGTGAACTAGCCTTGCACGTCTGGTTCTTTTTACTTTTTTTTCTTTCCTTTTTAACCTTTATAGCCTAATAACAGAACATTGAAGAAGTTGGGACAATCTATGATTCAAACATGAAGAAGCGTCATGAAATACATCGGAAGAAGGATGTCTGATGTATTGAAATTGTCGTTATAATAGCAATGTAAAACCAGGTTTG
Organism: Allium cepa; assembly: GCA_030765085.1. NCBI lineage: Eukaryota > Viridiplantae > Streptophyta > Magnoliopsida > Asparagales > Amaryllidaceae > Allium > Allium cepa. Next base: position 206,370,244 of record CM060943.1, read on the forward strand.
GATCATCAGTGACTACATGTCCTTAATTTATTTACATGTTATTTCTCTGTACGTGTTTCAAATCACAATTGAATTGTATTTTGTACTGCCATCTGTTTTTCACCTAGCAATTATGCTCTACATATACCTTTTTGTACAGTTAATAAAAAACTTGATCAGGCCGTTGAACATGCTGCACATTGTTGGATTAATTTACTTTCACTATTGTGTCACTTATGCATTACTTTAAATGCTTCTAGCAAACAAAAAAAATCAATACAGGTCATGTTCTCTAAATTGATTGTGTAAGGAAATAATGTTTTAAGACTTTTATTTGTGATGCATTAGCATATTCGATGAATTTAGAATGTTGATTGTTATTATTTGATTAAAATGTCGTGAGTAATACTGAACAAGTAATAGAAATATAAGTAATAATATTTGATTCTTTCTTTGCTTGGTTCACTTTAAATAACTTCCATTTGCTCGACTAAAGAGCTATTCCAATAAAGTTTTGCCGCAAACGAACTGAATCAAAGAGAATATAATCCACTTATTGAAACATATCATACTCCAGTGAGGACATTATAGTAATTACCACATATAACTATTATATTGTCATATGAGATATGGGCCCTCTCATAGTGCACAACATTTATTTTGATCACGCAATTAATGCTCCTTAGTTTTATTGGCTGGAAAGTTGTAAGGTGTGATGCCAACAAAATAATTTGGCTTATATTGTATGCCAGTCTTCAAATTCATCTAACATTTTGACCCAATCTATTTTATAATGAAAATATTTAACCTGCATTGATATTATTTGATAATACAAATCTATTTTCACATAATGTTTTTCTTCTAATACATGCAAAATTGTGTGTTGGTTAATTCTGTTTGTCATTTTTTTATACCACAAGTAAAATTTATACTACTTATGAGTAACAAATTAACAAATTTTAGTATAGTTTTATAATATTCAACCAGTCTTGAATGCTTTTTTGGGTTGCGTTTTAAATTGACTTCCAACCAATCGTATGCTTTATTATTGTTTAATAAACATAGTAGCATGAGCATGAGAAGTGATGAGAGGTAGTTTTAAACATCACAAAATTGATCATGGTTGAAATAAAATAATAAGATAACCACCAAAATAATGCAAATGGTCTATCTTCGTTATGTGATATAATAACATCTTCAATCCAATGTCTAGATTGCACTGATGGTGTATCTTCACTACACCTTGATTGGAAAAGTGCTATATTGACCCTATGATCATATAATGACAATCTACTCCAAGTTAGCAATTTTATTTTGCAAAGATTGTAAAAAAAATTCAGAATTTTAATTTCATTAATTTTTTTGAAAATGGTTAATTTTTTAGTATTAATATAGCTATAGAGTTCTATAATCTTATAGATATTTCGTTAGTTCCCAATATACCAGTATTAGACAAAAAAACTACAAGGATGGTGGATAAACAGAAGCTTACACATCTATGATTGATTCTTAAAAAGTTTGAAAATAGATATGTACCTTACTAACTGCGTGGTTACATTTGCATGAACTCAAAAATTCAAAATAGATAAAATCCATTGTAAAATATGGATATTGTTACTTGGGTAACCTTAGGCTTAACTTAATTTCTAAGGTCAACTTAAAATATAGTTATCAGACATATCCTAGCCATTCAGACATCAAAACTAATTTTTATTAGGTAGAAAATAGTTCTTTCTATTAGTTGGTGTTGCTAAAAAACATGCATGTCACTCCAGTATCGCATAATAATGAATATTAATATAGTGGACTGATAAGCCTTTGCATTTTGCGCATAATCAAATCAATCTGATTGTTGTCTAGCTTCATAGCAGAGGTAGCAGGTATTGTTGAATAATAAAACAATATTTATGGAATTCTTGCATTTTTAAATGTTTACATAAACCAACCATCTAACATTTGTTTATTGAGATACTGTTGGTGATTTGCCGTTATATTCAACTTTTGATGGGTTCGGTCCTAGTCAGAAGGATGAGTTGATCAAGACAAGTTGTAAATGAAGGAGGAAAGTAGGAATTTGTAATGGTGGGAAATAGAAAATGACAGGATGTTGACTGGAAGTGGTTATAATTTTTACTCTGATTTACTTTGAAATTTCAAACTATGCAAAAAAATTAACTAGCATGCAGATTTATTAGACTGTAATACATAATGATGCAACGCACTTCTGCTTTGTATGGAAATTTTTTGGTTTGCTTTGAAGCAATGCACTATTTTGAAGTATTGCTTCATCTTAGTTTTGTTCAAATAGAATAAACAACTTCTTTCATTGGGTACAGATAAACAATATATTTCGTTAATAGTTAGTGCATAACGCTTCCTTACTATTATGGTTCTCCCAATTTTAACTACCTCTAACTAACTTGATGCATTTTTTATTCATGAAGCGTATGTACCATTTCTATGACCCAAAAAAATACAAACAGGAGACAGACGTTCCACAGTCTGGAACAAAATAATTAATCGAATTTTTTGTTTTTGTTAAAATAATTTATCTATAAGCTCTAGCTATGGCAGTGGATCAACTGTGGAAGGACATGGCATCAACGTTTGGAGGCGTGCTATGATTATATACACCATGGTATTGGAATAATTTGTTATATGTTAATTTATCAACTAGGAAATAGTAGTTGATTATGAAAAGATTTTATAATATTGGTATAAGGATTTTTTTTTCCTTAGCTCACATATCATGAGGCTAAGTCACAGGTGCATGTTATTGTCTTGAATTATATAGTTTAATGTTTGATCCTTTATTATTTGATGCATCTTTGGTTTACACTATTTCAAATAAGATATTTATTTGTTCTGAATTCTTTTACAACATAAGCATCCAATTGAACTATGTACATTCATCCCAGTTTGGGAAAACTTTATCATTAGTATTCATCAAATTTGAGTTAAAATTATTAGGCTTTAGTCAATTAAACATAAGCATCCAATTAGATCAAGTTCTCAAAGTATTACCTTACCTCCACTGCAGAACATTGCGAAACTTAGTAATAGGTTACACTATCAGTAATAAATTATGAAGAGAGATCAATGACTATAGTTCAGTAATATTTACAAGTTGGTCTATTAGCCATGTCATTCTCAGTGTCGGCTTGGATGAATTTTTTGCATTTGATATAATACCTTCCATGAAGCTAGACTTGTGCATTGGGGTATTTAATACAGGTGCACAAATGTACTTTTTATGGAAGAATGTCGATATTGAAAGTGATATTCACATCACAAAGAAATTGACGTGGACATTATCTGTTTTTTTTCCAGGATCTTGCTAATGGAGAAGAGCTTTCTTTGTATGCGACTACTCCAAATAATTCAAAATCAGTTCAGGTGAATCTTGAACTGCGAATTTATAGCCAGTTATCTTTTCTTAATTTTCACAGTTCATTACATGTTTATCTTTGTTTAATTTTAGTACGCATTATCAACAACCAAGTTGTTTTCAAAATATTTTTTGAACTAAAATATCAGCTAAACACTTTATTTCCTATGTAGACATTCTGTGGACTTCTATTTTATTTCATGAATACTATAAATGTTGATTGTCACATGATATATATTATAAACCTAGAGTTGTCGAGCAAATAACATTATTCTTCTTGCCACATTTTCAAGCTTCAAATTTTTTTGGATCAAACTACAACACTGTTGATGCTAACTATTATAAAATTATTTATGAAGAGGAAGGGAATATTAAACTTGATGGCAATACTACAAACAACTGAAAACAAGTCTACTTCAGTCCTGTATTTGGAGGATATATTTTGTAAGATTCCAAATAATTCAAATATTTGATACAGTGGACTCCAAATACTATCCATGTCAGTCAATTTTTTTTAAAGCTTCAATTGCTTATCTAATTTGTATCAAACTATTTTCTCATTTGATGCCAAGAGCTTCTTAGTATTGGAGTTTAATTTATAACATATTCTGTTTGTACTTTAACTGATGATGTACGCTTAGACAAAGGGAGTATTTATTTTTGCATCTCATCTCAACTTGGCCTTACCCGACCAACCATGAGAATAATCACAGTTTCTCCAAATAAAATCATTGCTCTTTGGTTTAATGAACCATCAGTTGTAGTTTATTTGGATATAACAAGAGCATGAAACTTAAGTTTTATCTTAATAATATAGCTCATAAATTAAATCTTACATACTAAATGTCTTTTTTTCCTTTTATTTTATTATAAACATTTTATTTACGAGCTTGCTTTTCTATTTATGAAAAAGATCGTGATTACAAACTTCAGTATCTGTAGGACATCGTGGCATTAGCTATTAAAAAAGTTGTCACATGGAGCTTTGCAAGAATAGAGTTTTGTTGGGACACTTTGATCATCCAGTAAATATAGAAGGAGGTTTGTGATTGTGACTGTAAAGATATTGTTTACCTAATTAAAGAATGCAACCTATAATCATAAATATACATTACCAAAAAGTGATGGAAACCGCCTATGTTTGAACAAAATCTTTAGGTTTTTCCACCTTATAGCAAATAAGGATAAGTATCATCTTTTCAAGTTGCCAAAACTGTTGTTGGTTAGTATGGGTTAGGTATCTATTTTAATTTTTGCTCATCCACCATATTATCTTGGTTTAAACTGCACAAAAAAATCTCTGTTGCATTTTCAATTAATTATTAGAACCTGTTCGCCTACATTATTTACATATTTATTTGGTAATTATTTAGTACCTAGCATTTTAATTTTCATTTTATTTTGTTAATATCAGAAATAATTGCCATCATATTTCAAATGCTATCTATCAGACTCAGTGATAATATAATAGTGTACATAATTATTCAAAAATAATAGCCCCCTCATATCCAAAATTGACGCATCAATAACAATACCCTTATTGATTTGTAGAAGAAGATAATTAAGTTACATTGTAGATAGGAGAAAAACAATTCTTTTTTATAAATTGTACACACATTATTTCTGTCCGCTGGTATCGTTAGCTTATTGGCTTTGGATACAAAAAGTAAAGAGAAGAAAAAAAGTTAGAAATTGGGTAGTTTACCAACGTAAGACTCTATGAAGATTGATTTCTATTCATGACCAGTCCATTTATGATGTTATTGTCACCTATTACAACATATCAAAATGTAGAAAGAAAATTATACGATGCTATAATGCTCATATGTTATTTTTTAAATATAACTTGACAGGGGTATTTTTCACACTGTTTTATAGCTTGGTTATTGTATGTTACGATCTATGAAAAATGGATTTTAATTGATTTATAGGCTTGCTTCCAAGTATCTGATCTAGGAGCGCACATTTTGTTTTCCAAATCTTAGTTATACAATATGCAATGGTCGACTCATTTTTTTACACTGCAGATATGGTTGCTTTCTCTGTTTCCTGTAATCTTATACCCAAATTCGGATGCTGCTACTTTCCTGGATTATCTTTTACCATGTATGGTATGCTTGGAATTCATAATGGTTTCATTCTTCTTCAACAGGTTTGAGGTTTTCATCCATAGATATTAATACGTAATTCTTTTTTGGATGTACAGACATTGTGTCGGATGAGTTCTACTTCCACACAAAGTAACTTTCTACACATAACTGATGTTGAATGGAATACCGAAGAGTATGATCACTGAAGCTGCAAGGTCTGCATTTTTATTATTTTTAAATGTATAGTTGGCATTTTTATTTCCCAGTTATTGGAAATATCTATAATATCACCAGATAAGCTACATTCTATAAATGCATTTATGTTGGCTAAAAGGTAATAAATACGCGTTAATGTAGATTTTGTTAAAATTATGACTACGTAATATAAATGCACCTGAAAATTACTTCATTAAACTACATTGTGTAACTGTGGTTTAATCATTCAAATGCAACTCTGTCAACATCAGTAGAATAATTTAAGTCCATTCAGTTATAATTATTGAGTAGAGGAGTGGCCTTACAATTCAATTATAAAGTGGGTATCCAGACTAATATTATACCGATTAGTGAAAAAGCAGTGCTGTTATAAAGAAGAAAACATTAGTAAATTGTAAACGTAAGGTAAATTGCTAAGTCTTTTCATTTTTATCTCTGTGCGAATAATTGAGTGAAATTGTTATGACTAGCTTTTCCCATACTTTTCAAGAAATAAGTGCAGGTGCAAATTCCATATGCTATATATTTTTCTTATAGTCATAGATTTTGTATTCAAGTTGAATTCAATTGTAAAATAGCAGGCTCACCTAAACATGCATATTAAAAATTACCGCGAGCAAATATTATTTACATAATAACTATAAAATCACCAATTTGACAATCCACTAATCTTTGTGTTTGTTTGCTTTGGTAGGATGAAGAATTTACCGAATACCTTTTACTGTGATTGTTTGCTTTGTAAAAGGACTAAATTTTCATTACCGATCATATGTTTTTTAATATACATGATATAAATATTTATTGATAAGCTAATATTAAGTCTTTAACTGCCTTCTTTGTGGAAAAACTTCGAGCAAGAAAAAAGAAAATTTTGACTTGACTTTTTATTTTGAATATATAAACAGAGTTTCCTTTCTCTTTTTTCTTTTTGTTTTCGTAATGGCTTTGTTTTGGCGTATGCAGTTTTATTGGATTTGGAATGAGACTAACTTTTGTTTAGGTCAGTCCATACCTTTGATACTAGATATTTGATATTTAAGTGATGATACTCCAAACTATACCACAAATTAATTTTCTTTTCTACGTGTGATGTATGATATATAAGATGATAAGATTGGGGATATATGTTGGGTTGGTGCTAATTTACTGATCTATAACCTAAACTAAATGACCCTGGTTTTTCCTATTTGAGTAATACATTAATAACTTGCAATTATTTCTGCAGACATACTTGACTGAATAGATCAACCTCTTTTGAATCAAGGCTGCTGGTGTATGCTATGAACCAAGTTGGCGATTGATTGCTCTTTAATAAATGCTTCTTTACTATCTTAGGATCTAAACCAAATGACTATGGATCATATTTTTCATGTATTGTTTTTTTACTTTTGGGTAATTTACCAGAACCAAAAGATTTAAAACTTTTACTGAATTGAAAATACTCTTGTGCTGTATTTCCAGTAGATGGAAATGCCTTGATCTGTGATTCATTATATAGACCAGAATAATCCAAAAAGATTTTAAGTCACTATGATGCATTTGCTTTATGATAGATTTCTTAACTTGCACCTATAACACATCAACAAATTCCATGGTTATATAAATTTTATAAATTAGAAGTTAAATCTTAATTAATATCTGTATGCAAAACCTTTTTGTTACTTATTTCATAGTCTGATGGTTGTTATGCAAAAGTTAACAACTTTATAATAGTATGGTTGTGTCCATGTCAACTATTTCCAGATTTCCTCTTACAATTACTGAAATTAAAATTATATTATGAAATGCTTTGTATTCTTTCATTCCAGTATGATTCAATCAATAATATTATAAAATAACAAAGCAGTTAAATTGTAATCAATCATCCATTCAACCCATAACTATCTATTTCCATTGTAGCAGTTATTTCCATATTCACAATTATAGTAACTTCCTCTACGGATGTTAACCATCTCCATTATACCTATACCTGATTTTGACCTTTACCCTTCATTTTCAATTATTACGACATGTACCACTCACTTCTACCATTCACTCTTTTTAAATAAACTTAAAACGTTATCGCTTTTCACAACAAAATTTTCCAACTAGAGACATTTTACCACTCCGCTACATATTGTGTGGATATTATTTCCTGTCTGTTGTTCAGTTAGCAATTCTTCATATAAAATCATCTAATTAAAACAAACCGATCTCCAGGTAAATAGCAGAAATAGCGGCAAAAAGTTCTCCGTCACAAAAATATTTCATGTACTTCGCTAGCAAGACGACGACGAATGTACCAATACGTAACCTGGTATCTACTGTGTCATAATTTGTACCTCTACCTTATCTGACCGATCTTACGAAATTTTATAAGAGAAAGTGGTTTTGTAGTAGACCATATGCCATCTGGATTTCATATTGTATCACACAGAATATTATTTGTTTCTCCGTGTGTCTGATCAATGATTTATTGCAGCCACTGCACTTGGAGCTTTCATCATTGCTTCAATCTGCAATAGGTTAGGCATCGAGAATTTAATAACACGTAAGTACATATCATGGATATTAGTAATCATGATAGGTATAACATACATTATATTACATGACCATAATTAAAACTTCCACTCTGTTTAGACTGTCCATCTTTTGATACATTACACTTATTCTCTATAAAAATGTCATATTCGAATACACTGTATTTGGTGTAACTGTATTCATGTAACTTGAAATAGCGAGAATGTCTTACAACTACATAAATATACAACTGGATCTACATACCAGATACATTGGCTAACTGCGCGATAACAACCGATTGCAACATCTGATACATTTGTCATCCACCACAACCAGGACATATACTATGAAAATTCTATTTACTTATATTCCACAGTTCCGTGTGCGAAGCACGGGTTCACACTATCATGTATTCTTCAACTATATCTATGCACATTGAAGCAGCTGTGTAATTGCAAAAGCAACAACATTGACGTTATATGCCGCAGTGAATATATCTATGCATTAGCGGATAAATTTTTAACACATTATCCTCTAAAGAGTCTGTGAACTTTAACATATTCAGTAATTGTTTTGTTCGATTTTAATTATGATTATCATAACCAAATATATCTATGTATTCTTTACCCTACCAAATTGTTATTCATGATGTGACACTATCGTTCAACAATGTTTTTTCATTACTATCATATTAATTTTCTTATACATTTGGATATGACTTGTGCAACAACAATATTTTTCCAATATTCGTGTGAAGTACGGATTCGCACTAGTCTTTAAATAAATACAAGTACCGGCCAACAAATTAAGAAAAAAGAAAAGAAAAAACAAATGACATCAAAGCCCTACCTGTTAATCCGTCCTTATCACTCCAAATCTAAGTCAAGCAAAATACGCTGATAATTAATCTTCAACTGGTTTCGAGTAAATCGATGGCAATTTAGCACGTGTCATGCAAATCCACACCCCAATGCTGCATGATCTCAACCTTTATAGTGTTGCGAGCTGTCTTTGCTCTAGATCTGCGAATAAGATAAGTGTTATCCACTTGAATTAACTTAGCTCGTTAACTTTTGATTCTGGAAAATCCGCTTATTTCTCTGCTCCCACAGATGAAAGGTTGTTGGGACTAGGCAAAAAGAGGCAAGTTGAGCGAGCTGATCCTTGTTGGTGAAGCTGCGTTTGATGGTTGCTATCTCATCTTCAATATCAAGGGAGTAGCACTGTTATTTAGTAAATCAAGCTTCATTTTGATGAGTGTCCAAATAAAACCGACTCTACGCACAGTTAAAAAATAAGTGGTTAATAGATTAAGCTTGTTCATCACATAACACATTAAATCATAATGCATTCCTCATTGTTGTAGCTTATCCCTTGTATTGAGTCAACCCAGTAAAGCTATGTACAGTGAAACATTTATTTGCTGTTGATGTTATTCCATATCATTGAACACTAGTCATACTGTTTTATAACTTGTATCTATTTTTGCCATGTTGTAGAAAAAGAAAAATCCTGATGCCCACACCATTCCCAAATTGGGAATCCCAATAGTCTTGTGTCCCTTGAGTTTGAATAGGCACTACGTTAATAAGTGTACTTCTCTCTCTGGTTTCTGTTAAGAAACCTGTATTCCACTGGCCTGCTTGAAATATGTAGGGAACAGGGACATTTTGTGCTCAGTTAAATAATATCTACCCCAACCCAATATATCCATAAGACTTGTATAGTTGATGTAGGGGACATTCCATAGTAGAGTATTGTTACCATTAACTATCGCTCTCTTAATGCATTTTAAACTAGTAGCTCTATGCTTGATCATATTTTTCATGGTGCATGGCATAGTGTTGTTGTACTGAAACTGCCAGAATTTTGATTAAGAACAGTATTTATTTATCATCCATTTAGACCATAAGCTTTCCTTAAAATGCAACTGCCAAATAAGTTTTAAACACGCTGTAGTTCGAAGACCAACAAAAATATTAAGACTAATGCCCCTTCATTTTTATGACTACACAATTTGATCTAAGCAATTTTATGTGTTTACCTTGACCAAATAAAATCAGGACATAAGCTATCAATTTTCAATAGGGTGGCCATATGTATATGATATACCATCATCCAATAAAGAAACATTGGTGTGATTATAGTCTAGATGAGCCCTGCTCTCCTTGCCATTGAAAACAGTTTACCATCCCAAGTTTCAAATTTGCTCATAATTCTTTGAAAGAAATTGGTGCATTCAGAATAATGTAAATAATCTAAGGATAATGGTACACCCAAATATTTAACTGGCAATTGTGATTATATAAGTTGTAGAATTTGCAATATAAAGATTTTGTTCCGACAACTTGTGCTGAAATATACTTTGGTCTTTATCTGTTTATATATAGACCTTCTGTTATACCCATTTGTTGTGTGATATGTCGGAGAGTGTGTGCACTCTTTTCAGTAGCTGAAGGAAAAAGCATTATGTCATCAACATATAACAAATGTGATATACAAGGCTTTGTATTGCTAATAGGAATGATATCTTTAGTTCTGGTAGTAGCTTCTAGTTTTAAGAACATAAGTTCCATAGCAATACAAAACAAATAGGGTAACTGTAGGTCACCCTGTCTTATACCTCGGTTAGATGAAAAGTAACCATGAGGATCCCCATTAACTAGTACTGAAAAAGTAGGAGCTGTGATACACATTTTGATAATGTTTATAAACTGTTCTGGGAAGGACATTTTAGCAAGCGTATAACATATAAACTCTCTATTAAGTTTATCATTTGCTTTCTGCAAATCAACTTTTATACGGAATTTTTTATGCCTTTTTGGTGAAAGTTCCTTATCATAAGTAAAATATTTTCTGCAATATTTCTACCAAGAATAAGTGCACACTGAGATTCTGAGATTAAAGAAGGCATAAGTCCATTTAGCCTGTTGCAAATAACTTCAGATAAAATTTTATACAGCACATTGCAACAGGCTATAGGCCTATAGTCTTGATATATGTGAGGGTTTGTCAATTTTGGGAACAAGTGTTATAGAGGTAAGGTTCATACCCTCAAGAATATCAACTATAGCATATAAATAATTAACAGCAGAAGTCAACTCATATTCCATTAGCTCCCAGTGCAATTTTTAGAATTTAGACGTGAGACCATCTAGTCTAGGAAATTTTTCATCCTTAATTGAGTAAATAGCATCTTCCTATATAGTGATGAGTTGCAGTAGGAAATTGGTCCCCAAATCATTAATATATATTCTACAATTGATACCCTCTGGTCTTTCTATTGTATAAATCTTGGTAATATTGTAGATCTTGATGTTGTATATACGATGCATCATATATAAGTTGACCTCTATCGTTACATAAAACTAAAATATTATTTCTGCGTTTCCTCTTTGACATCTCGGCATAAAAATATGGAATTGGTGTCCACCAAAGTAAGCAGTTGACTTTTGTTTGCTGTAGATTTAATAGAAATCTTTCATGCATCTTCTTTTTCAATGAATTTCCAGCTGTCAATAAGTCTTCGTATGCAAGTGCATTTTCGGGCAAAGTATCTACTGCAAGCATTTCTCATTATATTGCTCTTCCAAAGTTGATAAAGCTGTATTGTCTTTCTGCCTTGTTTTATTCCAAATTTTCAAGTTTTTCTTTTTTCTTCTAAGCTTAATCACGAATTTTTGAATGTCATTGCCCTAAGTTGAATCTGATAGAACAGATACTACCTGATTTTCATAGCCATCAACCATGTGCCAACTATTGACATATCTGAATGGTATACCCTTTTTTTGAGCCCCTTATGTATGTTGTTTAATGATGATATTGTTAGAATTCCTAAAGGTCAAGTGAATGAAAAATAACATAAGTCCCACATCGTCAATTTATTGAGAGGTATATTAGTTTATATATGTCTTTCTCAAATTGAGGTTGGGGGCCTGGGGCTCCCAAATGTATGCTTCGTTGTGAGGAGGGAGATCATGCATCACCACCACGTGCGCACGCGCCGCCGCTGCCCTCCTTCGGTCCATTCTTTTTACCAGGCCATTGTTTAACGGTTTTGGTCATTGTCTGAAACTGGGCTGGGCCTGAAATTTGAAGAGAAGCGGGTGGGGTTTTTGCCTGAGTAGATGCGACTGTTCATGAGCGGACGCGAACAGTAACGGGTGCGACCCGTTGGAAGCAAACAGGTGCGAGCGAGCCGATTGAAGCGGACGCCGGCGCAAGCGGGTGCGACCCGACTGAACAGGCGCGGGCGAAACAGTGCGAGCAGGTACGAAACAGTATCGTTGGACGGGCGGGTGCGACCCGTTAACGAACAGCAGCGACCAAAAGGCAACGGGTGCGACCCGTTAACGAACAGCAGCGACCAAAAGGCAACGGGTGCGACCCGTCAAGCGGACGCGACTGTTTGAAGGGTTGCGGACGAAATTATAAATAGAAGAGAATACTGATCACATTCTCATTCTATTCCAATCTAATTTCTTCTGCTTCTTTGCTCCGCTGCTCTATATTCCATATATATCACAAGTTGACATACTCATTACAATATCGTGCATATTACGTCTGTTGTATCTTGGGAGAGTTTTGAAATAAAATTCTTAAGGAAATTGTTACGACAAGACCAGACGGAATTTCCTTTATATACTGGTTAGATTCACTGTAATATTTCCCGTTTATAAGTTGTACTATTTCTTACAATAGTATAACGTTGTTGTTGTAATTTATTTACAACGTAACTTATTTTACATTTATCTAATACAGAATTCCAGCGTAGTGGAATTCTAATTAATAAACTTATGCGACGAGTTTATTATAGCGTGCTATCTGTTTTAGTACACTAGACATTTAACATCCTAAGAATTTTACTATTTTACACTAAAACACAAATGTTAACAGTTGACAACATGAAAATGGATAAGTCCAACTTTTCAGCGGTTATTTCTGAATGCAATTTGATTCAGAACCCTAACCAATGGTGGGTTGACACTGGAGCTACTCGTCATGTTTGCTCTGAAAAATCCATGTTTTCAACATACTAGAAATTTGATCAGAAAGAAAGACTCTACATGGGTAATTCTGCAGTTTCCATGATCGAAGGCAGTGGCACAGTTATCCTCAAGTTCACTTCTGGAAAAACTGTCAAATTGAATGACGTGCTTCACGTTCCAGACATACGCAAGAATCTCATCTCTGGTGCAGTCCTATCAAAGAAGGGATTCAAGATGGTGTTTGATTCAGACAAGATGGTTCTGTCCAAAGCTGGAATGTATATCGGAAGGGGATATTTATGTGATGGCCTATTTAAGGCAAATGTAGCCGTTACCGGCAATAAATCTATGTATTCTGATTGTGCTAATAATAAAATTGAAGTCTCTTACTTGCTTGAGCACGAAATTTTACTATGGCACGATAGATTAGGACACATAAACTTCCAAAAAATGAAGAAATTATCAAACTTGGGATTGATTCCTAATTTCCAAGTAGATAAGAACTACAAATGTGAGACATGTGTAGAAGCAAAAATGGTCAAACAACCATTTAAATCTGTTGACAGAAGCACCGAACCATTAGGTTTGGTACATACAGATTTATGTGATTTTAAATCACTACCTACAAGAGGTGGGAAAAAGTATTTTATTACTTTTATTGACGATTATACGCGATATTGCTATGTGTATCTTTTAAATAGTAAGGATGAAGCAATAACCGCGTTTATAAAATATAAGGCTGAGGTAGAAAATTAGTTAAATAAAAAGATCAAGATATTGAGATCTGATCGAGGTGGAAAATATGAATCACCATTTAAACAGTTCTGTGCCGAAAATGGTATAATTCATCAAACAACAGCTCCATATTCACCACAACAAAATGGTGTAGCCGAGAGTAAGAACAGAACGTTAAAAGACATGATTACTGCCATGCTTTTAATTTCTGGTCTACCGACGAACTTGTGGGGGGAAGCCTTAAATATGTCTAATCACATATTAAACAAAGTTCCTCACAATAAAACGGAAACAATTCCATATGAGATATGGAAAGGACACAAACCAAGCTTTAAATACCTCAAAGTGTGGGGGTGCTTGGCAAAAGTTCCAGTTCCGCCTCCCAAGAGAGTCAAACTTGGACCAAAAACAGTAGATTGTTATTATCTTGGGCCAGTCGAAAATAGTAGTGCCTACAGATTTTTGGTATTCAAGACTGATATAAATGATATTCATGTAAATACAATCATGGAATCAAGAGATGCCTCGTTCTTTGAAGATGTGTTCCCACATAGAAGAAACGATGAAAATCCCGTCTCAAAAAGGACAAGAGATAACAGAGATGAGACATGTGAAGATGAAACTCATCAGGACAACGAGGAGGTTGAACCAAGAAGAAGCGTAAGGGCAAGAACTTCCAAAACATTTGGTTCGGATTTTTTAACTTATATGTTAGAACACGAACATCAAACGTACAAGGAAGCAATGTCATCTTCTGAATCTTCATGTTGGAAAGAAGCAATCCAAAGTGAGATTGATTCAATTCTAAGTAATAAAACTTGGAAAATTGTTGATATTCCACCAGGAATAAAACCAATTGGCTGCAAATGGATTTTCAAGAAGAAAATGAAAGCAGATGGCTCTATCGACAAGTATAAAGCTAGATTAGTAGCCAAAGGATATCGTCAAAAAGAGTAGACTTCTTTGATACATATTCGCCGGTAACACAAATAACCTCTATAAGAATGTTAATAGCAATTGCATCCATCTATAATCTAGAGATTCATCAAATGGATGTAAAAACAACATTCTTAAATGGAAATCTCGATGAGGAGATTTACATGGAGCAACCTGAGGGATTTATTTCCAAAGGAAATGAAAACAAAGTCTGTAGATTAGTCAAATCATTATACGGACTAAAACAAGCTCCAAAGCAATGGCACGCAAAATTTGATAGTGTCATGATGAGAAATGGTTTTCGTATAAATGAATGTGACAAATGTGTTTATTATAAACAAATTGGACAATCATATGTGATGATTTGTCTATATGTAGACGATATGCTAATATTTGGTTCAAATACTCAAGTCATAGAGACCATAAAGAAAATGTTAACTAGCAATTTCGATATGAAAGACTTAGGAGTTGCAGACGTTATCTTGGGAATCAAAATAATACGAACTCCTAATGGAATTGAATTGTCTCAGTCACACTATGTAGACAAAGTGATTGAAAGATTTCAAAATTTTGGAATTAAAGGAGTAAATACACCTTTTAATCCATCAGAAATACTGCACAAAAACACTAATGAGAGTGTAATGCAACTGGAATATTCTCGTGTAATAGGATGTCTCATGTATCTCATGAATTGCACAAGACCAGATATAGCTTATGCAGTAAGTCGATTGAGCAGGTATACAAGCAATTCAGGGAAGGAACACTGGAAAGCACTAATGAGAGTGCTTGGATATTTAAAAAATACCACTAACTATTACTTACATTATGGAAAATATCCTGCCGTCTTAGAAGGATATAGTGATGCAAACTGGATTGCAGATTCAGAGGAATCAAAATCAACGAGTGATTATGTCTTTACCCTAGCAGGGGCAGCAGTATCATGGAAATCTACTAAACAAACATGCATAACTCGATCCACTATGGAATCAGAGTTCATTGCATTAGATAAGGCAGGCGAAGAAGCAGAATGGCTTCGTCACTTTTTAGAAGATATTCCGTTTTGGCCTAAACCTGTACCGGCCATATGCATACACTGTGATAACCAAGCAGCGCTAAGCAGAGCGCAAAACTTTGTGTATAATGGAAAGTCACGACATATTCGTCGAGGCCATAATACAGTTAGGCAGTTACTCTCAAATGGAACTATTTCCATAGATTATGTGAGAACAAATGATAACCTAGCGGATCCATTTACTAAAGGTTTATCAAGAGAGAAAATTGACTGCGCATCGAGGGGAATGGGTTTAAAGGCCTAAACAATCAAGAGTTATCTTATACGGAAACCTATCCTAGCGACTGGAGATCCCACGGACTAGGATCAATAGGCAAACCAGTTCTGAATAACTCAAGAAGTAATGCATTTGTTTGGACATAGCCCAATTCCATTCCTATGGTGCATAATATAAATGCATGCCTACAGAAGCATTTAAAGGTTAAAACTATGTTTTTTAATGATGGCCATATCTTGAATATAACAAGTGGGGTATTTGTAGGATACTCTTAATGGTTGCGATCAACTATGTTAGTGTGAGCTGGGTCGGCTCTATGAGAATACTAAAAGGCTTTTATTCTCTAAAACACTCGCAGAACCAAAAAAATTTCAGGACCAAAATGAACACAACCAAGAGATTGGATGAGAAGGGAATCAATGCTTCGTAAAGCTTATTGTCTGGATATACAATAAAGGCCGACGGTTCAAGATGAAATAATTCACCGATTAGCCAAGTAGATCCGATAAGTTTTAACTAGGGAATGTTCAAAGTGAAATATCTACTTATCCACGATAAAGCATTATTCCATATGTACTCTGTGATATTTCGCTTCGTGTGGGGGATATGTATATTATCATTCATGTGGGGGATTGTTAGAATTCCTAAAGGTCAAGTGAATGAAAAATAACATAAGTCCCACATCGCCAATTTATTGAGAGGTATATTAGTTTATATATGCCTTTCTCAAATGAAGGTTGGGGGCCTGAGGCTCCCAAATGTATGCTTCGTTGTGAGGAGGGAGATCATGCATCACCACCACACGCGCGCGCGTGCGCCGCCGCCGCCGTCCGTCCGACCGGACTCGGGTACGGGTCTAAAATGACCATTCTTTTTACCAGGCCATTGTTTAACGGTTTTGGGCATTGTCTGAAACTGGGCTGGGCCTGGAATTTGAAGAGAAGCGGGTGGGGTTTTTGCCTGAGGAGATGCGACTGTTCATGAGCGGACGCAAACAGTAACGGGTGCGACCCGTTGGAAGCAAACATGTGCGAGCGAGCCGATTGAAGCGGACGCCGGCGCAAGCGGGTGCGACCCGACTGAACAGGAGCGGGCGAAACAGTGCGAGCAGGTACGAAACAGTACCGTTGGACGGGCGGGTGCGACCCGTTAACGAACAGCAGCGACCAAAAGGCAACGGGTGCGACCCTTCAAGCAGACGCGACTGTTTGAAGGGTTGCGGACGAAATTATAAATAGAAGAGAATACTGATCACATTCTCATTCTATTCCAATCTAATTTCTTCTGCTTCTTTGCTCCGCTGCTCTATATTCCATATATATCACAAGTTGATATACTCATTACAATCTCGTGCAGATTACGTCTGTTGTATTTTGGGAGAGTTTTGAAATAAAATTCTTAAGGAAATTGTTACGACAAGCCCCAGACGGAATTTCCTTTATATACTGGTTAGATTCACTGTAATCTTTCTCGTTTATAAGTTGTACTATTTCTTACAATAGTATAATGTTGTTGTTGTAATTTATTTACAACGTAACTTATTGTTACATTTATCTAATACAGAATTCCAGTGTAGTGGAATTCTAATTAATAAACTTGTGCGACGAGTTTATTGTAACGTGCTATCTATTTTAGTACACTAGACATTTAACATCTTAAGAATTTTACTGTTTTACACTAAAACAGAGATGTTAACAGTTGACAACATGAAAATGGATAAGTCCAACTTTTCAGCGGTTATTTCTGAATGCAATTTGATTCAGAACCCTAACCAATGGTGGGTTGACACTGGAGCTACTCGTCATGTTTGCTTTGAAAAATCCATGTTTTCAACATACCAGAAATTCGATCAGAAAGAAAGACTCTACATGGGTAATTCTGCAGTTTCCATGATCGAAGGCAGTGGCACAGTTATCCTCAAGTTCACTTCTGGAAAAACTGTCAAATTGAATGACGTGCTTCACGTTCCAGACATACGCAAGAATCTCATCTCTGGTGCAGTCTTATCAAAGAAGGGATTCAAGATGGTGTTTGAGTCAGACAAGATGGTTCTGTCCAAAGCTGGAATGTATATCGGAAGGGGATATATATGTGATGGCCTATTTAAGGCAAATGTAGCTGTTACCGGCAATAAATCTATGTATTCTGATTGTGCTAATAATAAAATTGAAGTCTCTTACTTCCTTGAGCACGAAATTTTACTATGGCACGATAGATTAGGACACATAAACTTCCGAAAAATGAAGAAATTATCAAACTTGGGATTGATTCCAAATTTCCAAGTAGATAAGAACTACAAATGTGAGACATGTGTAGAAGCAAAAATGGTCAAACAACCATTTAAATCTGTTGACAGAAGCACCGAACCATTAGGTTTGGTACATACAGATTTATGTGATTTTAAATCACTACCTACAAGAGGTGGGAAAAAATATTTTATTACTTTTATTGACGATTATACGCGATATTGCTATGTATATCTTTTAAATAGTAAGGATGAAGCAATAACCGCGTTTATAAAATACAAGGCTGAGGTAGAAAATCAGTTAAATAAAAAGATCAAGATATTGAGATCTGATCGAGGTGGAGAATATGAATCACCATTTGAACAGTTCTGTGCCGAAAATGGTATAATTCATCAAACAACAGCTCCATATTCACCACAACAAAATGGTGTAGCCGAGAGGAAGAACAGAACGTTAAAAGACATGATTACTGCCATGCTTTTAACTTCTGGTCTACCGACGAACTTGTAGGGGGAAGCCTTAAATATGTCTAATCACATATTAAACAAAGTTCCTCACAATAAAACGGGAACAATTCCATATGAGATATGGAAAGGACACAAACCAAGCTTTAAATACCTCAAACTGTGGGGGTGCTTGGCAAAAGTTCCAGTTCCGCCTCCCAAGAGAGTCAAACTTGGACCAAAAACAGTAGATTGTTATTATCTTGGGCCAGTCCAAAATAGTAGTGCCTACATATTTTTGGTATTCAAGACTGATATAAATGATATTCATGTAAATACAATCATGGAATCAAGAGATGCCTCGTTCTTTGAATATGTGTTCCCACATAAAAGAAACGACGGAAATCCTGTCTCAAAAAGGACAAGAGATAACAGAGATGAGACATGTGAAGATGAAACTTATCAGGACAACGAGGAGGTTGAACCAAGAAGAAGCGTAAGGGCAAGAACTTCCAAAACATTTGGTTCGGATTTTTTAACTTATATGTTAGAACACGAACCTCAAACGTACAAGGAAGCAATGTCATCTTCTGAATCTTCATGTTGGAAAGAAGCAATCCAAAGTGAGATTGATTCAATTCTAAGTAATAAAACTTGGGAAATTGTTGATATTCCACCAGGAATAAAACCAATTGGCTGCAAATGGATTTTCAAGAAGAAAATGAAAGCAGATGGCTCTATCGACAAGTATAAAGCTAGATTAGTAGCCAAAGGATATCGTCAAAAAGAAGGAGTAGACTTCTTTGATACATATTAGCCGGTAACTCGAATAACCTCTATAAGAATGTTAATAGCAATTGCATCCATCTATAATCTAGAGATTCATCAAATGGATGTAAAAACAGCATTCTTAAATGGAAATCTCGATGAGGAGATTTACATGGAGCAACCTGAGGGATTTATTTCCAAAGGAAATGAAAACAAAGTCTGTAGATTAGTCAAATCATTATACGGACTAAAACAAGCTCCAAAGCAATGGCACGCAAAATTTGATAGTGTCATGATGAGAAATGGTTTTCGTATAAATGAATGTGACAAATGTGTTTATTATAAACAAATTGGACAATCATATGTGATGATTTGTCTATATGTAGACGATATGCTAATATTTGGTCCAAATACTCAAGTCATAGAGACCATAAAGAAAATGTTAACTAGCAATTTCGATATGAAAGACTTAGGAGTTGCAGACGTTATCTTGGGAATCAAAATAATACGAACTCCTAATGGAATTGAATTGTCTCAGTCACACTATGTAGACAAAGTGATTGAAAGATTTCAAAATTTTGAAATTAAAGGAGTAAATACACCTTTTAATCCATCAAAAGTACTGCACAAAAACACTAATGAGAGTGTAATGCAACTGGAATATTCTCATGTAATAGGATGTCTCATGTATCTCATGAATTGCACAAGACCAGATATAGCTTATGCAGTAAGTCGATTGAGCAGGTATACAAGCAATGCAGGGAAGGAACACTGGAAAGCACTAATGAGAGTGCTTGGATATTTAAAAAATACCACTAACTATTCCTTACATTATGGAAAATATCCTGCCGTCTTAGAAGGATATAGTGATGCAAACTGGATTGCAGATTCAGAGGAATCAAAATCAACGAGTGGTTATGTTTTTACCCTAGCAGGGGCAGCAGTATCATGGAAATCTACTAAACAAACATGCATAGCTCGATCCACAATGGAATCAGAGTTCAATGCATTAGATAAGGCAGGCGAAGAAACAGAATGGCTTCGTCACTTTTTAGAAGATATTCCGTTTTGGCCTAAACCTGTACCGGCCATATGCATACACTGTGATAACCAAGCAGCGCTAAGCAGAGCGCAAAACTTTGTGTATAATGGAAAGTCACGACATATTCGTCGACGCCATAATACAGTTAGGCAGTTACTCTCAAATGGAACTATTTCCATAGATTATGTGAGAACAAATGATAACCTAGCGGATCCATGTACTAAAGGTTTATCAAGAGAGAAAATTGACTGCGCATCGAGGGGAATGGGCTTAAAGGCCTAAACCATCAAGAGTTATCTTATACGGAAACCTATCCTAGCGACTGGAGATCCCACGGACTAGGATCAATATGCAAACCAGTTCTGAATAACTCAAGAAGTAATGCATTTGTTTGGACACAGTCCAATTCCATTCCTATGGTGCATAATATAAATGCATGCCTACAGAAGCATTTAAAGGTTAAAACTATGTTTTTTAATGATGGCCATATCTTGAATATAACAAGTGGTGTATTTGTAGGATACTCTTAATGGTTGCGATCAACTATGTTAGTGTGAGCTGGGTCGGCTCTATGAGAATACTAAAAGGCTTTTATTCTCTAAAACACTCGCAGAACCAAAAATTGTTCAGGACCAAAATGAACACAACCAAGAGATTGGATGAGAAGGAAATAAATGCTTCGTAAAGCTTATTGTCTGGATATACAATAAAGGCCGACGGTTCAAGATGAAATAATTCACCGATTAGCCAAGTAGATCCGATAAGTTTTAACTAGGGAAAGTTCAAAGTGAAATATCTACTTATCCACGATAAAGCATTATTCCATATGTACTCTGTAATATTTCGCTTCGTGTGGGGGATATGTATATTATCATTCATGTGGGGGATTGTTAGAATTCCTAAAGGTCAAGTGAATGAAAAATAACATAAGTCCCACATCGCCAATTTATTGAGAGGTATATTAGTTTATATATGCCTTTCTCAAATGGAGGTTGGGGGCTTGGGGCTCCCAAATGTATGCTTCGTTGTGAGGAGGGAGATCATGCATCACCACCACACGCGCGCGCGTGCGCCGCCGCCGCCGTCCGTCCGACCGTGCTCGGGTACGGGTACGGGTCTAAAATGACCATTCTTTTTACCAGGCCATTGTTTAAAGGTTTTGGGCATTGTCTGAAACTGGGCTGGGCCTGGAATTTGAAGAGAAGCGGGTGAGGTTTTTGCCTGAGGAGATGCGACTGTTCATGAGCGGACGCAAACAGTAACGGGTGCGACCCGTTGGAAGCAAACATGTGCGAGCGAGCCGATTGAAGCGGACGTCGGCGCAAGCGGGTGCGACCCGACTGAACAGGCGCGGGCGAAACAGTGCGAGCAGGTACGAAACAGTACCGTTGGACGGGCGGGTGCGACCCGTTAACGAACAGCAGCGACCAAAAGGCAACGGGTGCGACCCGTCAAGCAGACGCGACTGTTTGAAGGGTTGCGGACGAAATTATAAATAGAAGAGAATACTGATCACATTCTCATTCTATTCCAATCTAATTTCTTCTGCTTCTTTGCTCCGCTGCTCTATATTCCATATATATCACAAGTTGACATACTCATTACAATCTCGTGCAGATTACGTCTGTTGTATCTTGGGAGAGTTTTGAAATAAAATTCTTAAGGAAATTGTTACGACAAGACCCAGATGGAATTTCCTTTATATACTGGTTAGATTCACTGTAATCTTTCTCGTTTGTAAGTTGTACTATTTCTTACAATAGTATAACGTTGTTGTTGTAATTTATTTACAACGTAACTTATTGTTACATTTATCTAATACAGAATTCCAGCGTAGTGGAATTCTAATTAATAAACTTGTGCGACGAGTTTATTGTAGCGTGCTATCTGTTTTAGTACACTAGACATTTAACATCTTAAGAATTTTACTGTTTTGCACTAAAACAGAGATGTTAACAGTTGACAACATGAAAATGGATAAGTCCAACTTTTCAGCGGTTATTTCTGAATGCAATTTGATTCAGAACCCTAACCAATGGTGGGTTGACACTGGAGCTACTCGTCACGTTTGCTCTGAAAAATCCATGTTTTCAACATACCAGAAATTCGATCAGAAAGAAAGACTCTACATGGGTAATTCTGCAGTTTCCATGATCGAAGGCAGTGGCACAGTTATCCTCAAGTTCACTTCTGGAAAAACTGTCAAATTGAATGACGTGCTTCACGTTCCAGACATACGCAAGAATCTCATCTCTGGTGCAGTATTATCAAAGAAGGGATTCAAGATGGTGTTTGAGTCAGACAAGATGGTTCTTTCCAAAGCTGGAATGTATATCGGAAAGGGATATATATGTGATGGCCTATTTAAGGCAAATGTAGCCGTTACCGGCAATAAATCTATGTATTCTGATTGTGCTAATAATAAAATTGAAGTCTCTTACTTGCTTGAGCACGAAATTTTACTATGGCACGATAGATTAGGACACATAAACTTCCGAAAAATGAAGAAATTATCAAACTTGGGATTGATTCCAAATTTCCAAGTAGATAAGAACTACAAATGTGAGACATATGTAGAAGCAAAAATGGTCAAACAACCATTTAAATCTATTGACAGAAGCACCGAACCATTAGGTTTGGTACATACAGATTTATGTGATTTTAAATCACTACCTACAAGAGGTGGGAAAAAGTATTTTATTACTTTTATTGACGATTATACGCGATATTGCTATGTATATCTTTTAAATAGTAAGGATGAAGCAATAACCGCGTTTATAAAATACAAGGCTGAGGTAGAAAATCAGTTAAATAAAAAGATCAAGATATTGAGATCTGATCGAGGTGGAGAATATGAATCACCATTTGAACAGTTCTGTGACGAAAATAGTATAATTCATCAAACAACAGCTCCATATTCACCACAACAAAATGGTGTAGCCGAGAGTAAGAACAGAACGTTAAAAGACATGATTACTGCCATGCTTTTAATTTCTGGTCTACCGACGAACTTGTGGGGGGAAGCCTTAAATATGTCTAATCACATATTAAACAAAGTTCCTCACAATAAAACGGAAACAATTCCATATGAGATATGGAAAGGACACAAACCAAGCTTTAAATACCTCAAAGTGTGGGGGTGCTTGGCAAAAGTTCCAGTTCCGCCTCCCAAGAGAGTCAAACTTGGACCAAAAATAGTAGATTGTTATTATCTCGGGCCAGTCCAAAATAGTAGTGCCTACAGATTTTTGGTATTCAAGACTGATATAAATGATATTCATGTAAATGCAATCATGGAATCAAGAGATGCCTCGTTCTTTGAAGATGTGTTCCCACATAAAAGAAACGATGAAAATCCTGTCTCAAAAAGGACAAGAGATAACAGAGATGAGACATGTGAAGATGAAACTCATCAGGACAACGAGGAGGTTGAACCAAGAAGAAGCGTAAGGGCAAGAACTTCCAAAACATTTGGTTCGGATTTTTTAACTTATATGTTAGAACACGAACCTCAAACGTACAAGGAAGCAATGTCATCTTCTGAATCTTCATGTTGGAAAGAAGCAATCCAAAGTGAGATTGATTCAATTCTAAGTAATAAAACTTGGGAAATTGTTGATATTCCACCAGGAATAAAACCAATTGGCTGCAAATGGATTTTCAAGAAGAAAATGAAAGCAGATGGCTCTATCGACAAGTATAAAGCTAGATTAGTAGCCAAAGGATATCGTCAAAAAGAAGGAGTAGACTTCTTTGATACATATTCGCCGGTAACACGAATAACCTCTATAAGAATGTTAATAGCAACTGCATCCATCTATAATCTAGGGATTCATCAAATGGATGTAAAAACAGCATTCTTAAATGGAAATCTCGACGAGGAGATTTACATGGAGCAACCTGAGGGATTTATTTCGAAAGGAAATGAAAACAAAGTCTGTAGATTAGTCAAATCATTATACGGACTAAAACAAGCTCCAAAGCAATGGCACGCAAAATTTGATAGTGTCATGATGAGAAATGGTTTTCGTATAAATGAATGTGACAAATGTGTTTATTATAAACAAATTGGACAATCATATGTGATGATTTGTCTATATGTAGACGATATGCTAATATTTGGTCCAAATACTCAAGTCATAGAGACCATAAAGAAAATGTTAACTAGCAATTTCGATATGAAAGACTTAGGAGTTGCAGACGTTATCTTGGGAATCAAAATAATACGAACTCCTAATGGAATTGAATTGTCTCAGTCACACTATGTAGACAAAGTGATTGAAAGATTTCAAAATTTTGGAATTAAAGGAGTAAATACACCTTTTAATCCATCAGAAGTACTGCACAAAAACACTAATGAGAGTGTAATGCAACTGGAATATTCTCGTGTAATATGATGTCTCATGTATCTCATGAATTGCACAAGACCAGATATAGCTTATGCAGTAAGTCGATTGAGCAGGTATACAAGCAATCCAGGGAAGGAACACTGGAAAGCACTAATGAGAGTGCTTGGATATTTAAAAAATACCACTAACTATTACTTACATTGTGGAAAATATCCTGCCGTCTTAGAAGGATATAGTGATGCAAACTGGATTGCAGATTCAGAGGAATCAAAATCAACGAGTGGTTATGTCTTTACCCTAACAGGGGCAGCAGTATCATGGAAATCTACTAAACAAACATGCATAGCTCGATCCACTATGGAATCAGAGTTCATTGTATTAGATAAGGCAGGCGAAGAAGCAGAATGGCTTCGTCACTTTTTAGAAGATATTCCGTTTTGGCCTAAACCTGTACCGGCCATATGCATACACTGTGATAACCAAGCAGCGCTAAGCAGAGCGCAAAACTTTGTGTATAATGGAAAGTCACGACATATTCGTTGACGCCATAATACAGTTAGGCAGTTACTCTCAAATGGAACTATTTCCATAGATTATGTGAGAACAAATGTAACCTAGCGGATCCATTTACTAAAGGTTTATCAAGAGAGAAAATTGACTGCGCATCGAGGGGAATGGGTAAAGGCCTAAATCATCAAGAGTTATCTTATACAGAAACTTATCCTAGCGACTGGAGATCCCACGGACTAGGATCAATAGGCAAACCAGTTCTGAATAACTCAAGAAGTAATGCATTTGTTTGGACACAGTCCAATTCCATTCCTATGGTGCATAATATAAATGCATGCCTACAGAAGCATTTAAAGGTTAAAACTATGTTTTTTAATGATGACCATATCTTGAATATAACAAGTGAGGTATTTGTAGGATACTCTTAATGGTTGCGATCACCTATGTTAGTGTGAGCTGGGTCGGCTCTATGAGAATACTAAAAGGCTTTTATTCTCTAAAACACTCGCAGAACCAAAAATTGTTCAGGACCAAAATGAACACAACCAAGAGATTGGATGAGAAGGGAATCAATGCTTCGTAAAGCTTATTGTCTGGATATACAATAAAGGCCGACGGTTCAAGATGAAATAATTCACCGATTAGCCAAGTAGATCCGATAAGTTTTAACTAGGGAAAGTTCAAAGTGAAATATCTACTTATCCACGATAAAGCATTACTCCATATGTACTCTATGATATTTCGCTTCGTGTGGGGGATATGTATATTATCATTCATGTGGGGGATTGTTAGAATTCCTAAAGGTCAAGTGAATGAAAAATAACATAAGTCCCACATCGCCAATTTATTGAGAGGTATATAAGTTTATATATGCCTTTCTCAAATGGAGGTTGGGGGCCTGGGGCTCCCAAATGTATGCTTCGTTGTGAGGAGGGAGATCATGCATCACCACCGCGCGCGCGCGCCGCCGCCGCTGTCCGTCCGACCGAACCGTACCGGGCCGGGCTCGGGTACGGGTCTAAAATGACCATTCTTTTTACCAGGCCATTGTTTAACGATTTTGGGCATTGTCTGAAACTGGGCTGGGCCTGTAATTTGAAGAGAAGCGGGTGGGGTTTTTGCCTGAGGAGATGCGACTGTTCATGAGCGGACGCGAACAGTAACGGGTGCGACCCGTTGGAAGCAAACAGGTGCGAGCGAGCCGATTGAAGCGGACGCCGGCGCAAGCGGGTGCGACCCGACTGAACAGGCGCGGGCGAAACAGTGCGAGCAGGTACGAAACAGTACCGTTGGACGGGCGGGTGCGACCCGTTAACGAACAGCAGCGACCAAAAGGCAACGGGTGCGACCCGTCAAGCGGACGCGACTGTTTGTAGGGTTGCGGACGAAATTATAAATAGAAGAGAGTACTGATCACATTCTCATTCTATTCCAATCTAATTTCTTCTGCTTCTTTGCTCCGCTGCTCTATATTCCATATATATCACAAGTTGACATACTCATTACAATCTCGTGCAAATTACGTCTGTTGTATCTTGGGAGAGTTTTGAAATAAAATTATTAAGTAAATTGTTACGACAAGCCCCAGACGGAATTTCCTTTATATACTGGTTAGATTCACTGTAATCTTTCTCGTTTATAAGTTGTACTATTTATTACAATAGTATAACGTTGTTGTTGTAATTTATTTACAACGTAACTTATTGTTACATTTATCTAATACAGAATTCCAGCGTAGTGGAATTCTAATTAATAAACTTGTGCGACGAGTTTATTGTAGCGTGCTATCTGTTTTAGTACACTAGACATATAACAGATATGAGAATGATCACTTAGTGCTGATGATGTGACAATGACTATAGACTCTTGGAAGTGTTGTATAAAGAGGTCATTTGCTAGAACCTTGTCGATGTGTGTGGCTACCCCCTTTTCTCCTTGTGAATTGAAAACCTTGCATGTTAATTTCTGCAAAGCTACATGCGAGCAAGCAATTAGTGAACTCTCTGAGATGAGAAAAGAGGACATGAAGTCCTCTTTTTTAGTCCTTAGGGTTTAGCACATTATCGAAACCACCCATTAGTAGTCATGCCTTGAACACTACACTAGCAATGTTTGTAAGCTGTTGCCATAAATTCTCCCTATCAGAAAACACATTGCTTGCATATATAGTAATTAGATACAACGCATATCTCCCTAAGTTTTCTAATTTGCATGTTATTTGTTGGGTGGATTTGTTTGTAACTGTTAAATTCCAAACTATTTTATCCCAAAGCAATATTGTTCTGCCCTTTGAGCCTTAGTCATTGTTATGAACCAGTTCCCAATTTTGATCCATTTTCAATAACAATGTGCTCATTTTTGCATTAGACAGTTTATTCTCCAATAAACCAATCACAGTTGGTTCAAAGGATTTAAAGAGGAATAATACGTGATTCATTTTGAAATCAGTATTGATTCCCCTAACACACCATGAAATAAATGTCATTTACCTAGCCTTTTGGCCCTGGTTGCTCTTTTAAAGGGCTCTTTATTGATATTTGTAGAAGATGAACTTGTTATACGTCTAGTATACCAAAACAGAGAATAATAAATTATAAACTCGTCGCACAAGTTTATAACTCAGATTTCCACTACACTGAAATTTTGTATTAATTATTATAACAATATGAATATTGTAAATAGGCTACAACAACAGCGTTATACTATTTTGAATAAATAGTATAACCAGAATAACGGATAGAATATAGAATAATTTATATAAATATACAAACAGACTAGAATTCTAACCGGATTATGTCCGAGGCTCGTCGTAACGATTTCCTTAAGAATTTTATTTCAAAATTCTCCCAAGATACAACAGACGTATTCTGCTCGAGATTGTAATGAGTATATCACTCTGTGATTTAGAGTATGGTAGCAGAAGAGAAGAAGAAGATTAAGATTCTCAAAAATGAGTCAGGAAAGTGATCAGTTTTCCTTCTTATTTATAGTTGGTCCATATCTCTTCCGAACGGTTCGTACAGTCGCACCCGACTGCCCGCGCCACTTCAATCGGGTCGCACCCACTCATGCCGCATCCATGCGCCTGCGTCTGCTTCTCGCACCCGCTTCTTATCGCATCTAACGGCCGTCCGCTTTATGAACAGTCGCGTCCGTCTTCACCCGCCCGCTTCTCTTTAAATTACAGGCCCAACCCAGTTTCAGCCGAACAAAACCGTTAAACGATGGCCTAGCAAAAAGAATAGTCATTTTAGACCCGTACCCATACCCGAGCCCGGCCCAGCCCGGTTCGGTCGGACGAACGTCGGCGGGGCGCGCGCGTGTGTGATGGAGATGCATGATCTCCCTCCTCACAACGAAGCATACATTTGGGAGCCGCAGGTCCCCAACCTCCTCATGAGAAAGCCATATATAAACCAATATAGTTTCAATAATTTGGCAATGTGGGACTTTGTATATTTCATTCATTTAATTTGTTAAGGAATTCCAACAATACCCCACATGAATGATAATATACATATCCTCCACACAAAACGAAATATCACAGAGTATATATGGAATAATACTTTATCGTGGATAAGTAGATATTTCACTTTGAACTTTCCCTAGTTAAAACTTATCGGATCTACTTGGCTAATCGGTGAATTATTTCATCTTGAACCGTCGGCCTTTATTGTATATCCGGACGATAAGTTTTACGAAGCATTGATTCCCTTCTCATCCAATCTCTTGGTTGTGTTGATTTTGGTCCTGAACAATTTTTTGTTCTGCGAGTGTTTTAGAGAATAAAAGCCTTTTAATATTCTCATAGAGCCGATCCAGCTCACACTAACATAGGTGATCGCAACCATTAAGAGTATCCTACATATACCCCACTTGTTATTTCCAAGATATGATCATCATTAAAAAACATAGTTTTAACCTTTACATACTTCTGTTGGCATGCATTTATGTTGTGCACCATAGGAATGGAGTTGGACTATGTCCATGCAAATGCATTACGTCTTGAGTTATTCAGAACTGGTTTGCCTATTGATCCCAGTCCGTGGGATCTCCAGTCGCTAGGATTGGTTTCCGTATAAGATAACTCTTTGTGGTTTAGGCTTTTAAACTCATTCCCCTCGATGCGCAGTCAATTTTCTCTCTTGATAAACCTTTAGTAATGGATCCGCTAGGTTATCATTTGTTCTCACATAGTCTATGGAAATTGTTCCATTTGAGAGTAACTGCCTAACTGTGTTATGGCGTCGATGATTATGTCGTGACTTTCCATTATACACAAAGTTTTGCGCTCTGCTTAGCGCTGCTTGGTTATCACAGTGTATGCATATGGCCGGTACAGGTTTAGGCCAAAACGGATTATCTTCTAAAAAGTGACGAAGCCATTCTGCTTCTTCGCCTGCCTTATCTAATGCAATGAACTCTGATTCCATAGTGGATCGAGCTATGCATGTTTGTTTAGTAGATTTCCATGATACTGCTGCCCCTGCTAGGGTAAAGACATAACCACTCGTTGATTTTGATTCCTCTGAATCTGCAATCCAGTTTGCATCACTATATCCTTCTAAGACGGCAAGATATTTTTCATAATGTAAGGAATAGTTAGTGGTATTTTTTAAATACCCAAGCACTCTAATTAGTGCTTTCCAGTGTTCCTTCCCTGGATTGCTTGTATATCTGCTTAATCGACTTACTGCATAAGCTATATCTGGTCTTGTGCAATTCATGAGATACATGAGACAACCTATTACACGAGAATATTCCAGTTGCATTACACTCTCATCAGTGTTTTTATGCAGTACTTCTGATGGATTAAAAGGTGTACTTACTCCTTTAATTCCAAAATTTTGAAATCTTTCAATCACTTTTTCTACATAATGTGATTGAGATAACTCAATACCATTAGGTGTTCTTATTATTTTTATTCCCAAAATAATATTTGCAACACCCAAGTCTTTCATGTCGAAATTGTTGATCAACATTTTCTTTATGGCCTCAATTACCTCAGTATTTGGACCGAATATTAGCATATCATCCACATATAGACAGATCATCACGTATGATTGTCCAAGTTGTTTATAATAAACACATTTGTCACATTCATTTATACGAAAACCATTTCTCATCATAACACTATCAAATTTTGTGTGCCATTGCTTTGGAGCTTGTTTTAGTCCGTATAGCGATTTGACTAATCTACAGATTTTGTTTTCATTTCCTTTGGAAGTAAATCCCTCAGGTTGCTCCATGTAATTCTCCTCATCGAGATTTCCATTTAAGAATGCTGTTTTTACATCCATCTGATGAATCTCTAGATTATAGATGAATGCAATTGCTATTAGCATTCTTATAGAGGTTATTCGTGTTACCGGTGAATATGTATCAAAAAAGTCTACTCCTTCTTTTTGATGATATCCTTTGGCTACTAATCTGGCTTTATACTTGACGATAGAGCCATCTGCTTTCATTTTCTTCTTAAAAATCCATTTGCAGCCAATTGATTTTATTCCTGGTGGAATATCAACAATTTCCCAAGTTTTATTACTTAGAATTGAATCAATCTCACTTTGGATTGCTTCTTTCCAACATGAGGACTCAGAAGATGACATTGCTTCCTTGTACGTTTGAGGTTCGTGCTTTAATACATATGTAAAAAAGTCCGAATCAAATGTTTTGGAAGTTCTAGCCCTTACGCTTCTTCTTGGTTCAGCATCCTCAATTTCATGATGAGTTTCATCTTCATGCGAATTGTTTGATTCTTCCCTTGTCCTTTTTGGGACATTATTTCTTTCATTTCTTTTGTGTGGAAACACGTCTTCAAAGAATGAGACATCTCTTGTTTCCATGATTGTATTTACATGAATATCAGTTATATCAGACTTGAATACCAAAAATTTGTAGATTGTTATTATCTTGGGCCAGCCCAAAATAGTAGTGCCTATAGATTTTTTTCTTACTATAAAACAGTAAAATTCTTAAGATGTTATACGTCTAGTATACCAAAACAGAGAATAATAAATTATAAGCTCGTCGCACAAGTTTATAACTCAGATTTCCACTACACTGGAATTCTGTATTAATTATTATAACAATATGAATGTTGTAAATAGGCTACAACAACAGCATTATACTATTTTGAATAAATGGTATAACCAGAATAACGGATAGAATATAGAATAATTTATATAAATATACAAACAGACTAGAATTCTAACCGGATTATGTCCGAGGCTCATCGTAACGATTTCCTTAAGAATTTTATTTCAAAATTCTTCCAAGATACAACAGACGTATTCTGCTCGAGATTGTAATGAGTATATCACTCTGTGATTTAGAGTATGGTAGCAGAAGAGAAGAAGAAGATTAAGATTCTCAAAAATGAGTCAGGAAAGTGATCAGTTTTCCTTCTTATTTATAGTTGGTCCATATCTCTTCCGAACGTTTCGTACAGTCGCACCCGCCTGCCCGCGCCACTTCAATCGGGTCGCACCCACTCATGCCGCATCCATGCGCCTGCGTCTGCTTCTCGCACCCGCTTCTTATCGCATCTAACGGCCGTCCGCTTTATGAACAGTCGCGTCCGTCTTCACCCGCCCGCTTCTCTTTAAATTACAGGCCCAACCCAGTTTCAGCCGAAGCCCAAAACCGTTAAACGATGGCCTAGCAAAAAGAATAGTCATTTAGACCCGGCCTCGGTCGGACGGACGGCGGCGCGCGTGTGTGGTGGAGATGCATGATGTCCCTCCTCACAACGAAGCATACATTTGGGAGCCTCAGGCCCCCAACCTCCTCATGAGAAAGCCATATATAAACCAATATAGCTTCAATAATTTGGCAATGTGGGACTTTGTATATTTCATTCATTTAATTTGTTAAGGAATTCCAACAGAACTTGCTTTCACTTTCTTTTCATACTATGGATTTTTGGACGCATATTTTGCATGGATGTGTCTTGAGTAGGTTCTGATGATATTTCACTTATATTTTCTGCAACTGAATGCACAAATCATGCTTCTTGTATTAATTCTTCTTCTGCTAGAATGAATTCTTCCTTTCCTGTCGTGTTTCCTAAAGTCATATCCTCCTCATCAGAAGTTGATGTTAAAATTTGAAATCTATTACTTATAGAAGTTTGTGTGCTAGCTTACTCTTTGCCTTTTCCTTTACTCTTTTGTGCATTGATGGTGGATTCTTTATTGCCTTGTGCACTGGTAGTTAAATCTGGGTTATTTCCGTTATGTTGGTTACACTTTGTGTCATGTGCATGAGATCCCGATGATCGAGAAGCTTGTGAGGTATTTTTAGTTCCCTATGTGTTGCCTTTTGGTTGCCATTTTTTGTTCAGATGTATCCATTCTTGTATCAACTACGATATTTTATGGTCTATGCACAACACACTTATCTATCCGATGCCCAAAGGGATTGCATAGTGTACAGACATAAGGCTTAAAATCAAAACCTACTTGCACATAACATATGTCACCACTACTGTCTTTAACAGTTACTTAAGAAGGAAAACTATTTGCAGTAGTAATGTTTAACAAATTCTGGCATAATTGATTCTTTCCATGCTTGCAGTGATAAGAGTTGGTCTTATAGGATGCCCAATAACATCGCATATTCGATTGAGTGCTTCAAAATCCTAATGTTCCTGTCATAAATTGCTATGTTTAAACAAAACCGTCATCTCCTATAACTTGTCCTTAAGAAGGTCCATGCCGAGGGACCATTTTTTCATAATAACGTATCTCGATTTATATGTATAAGGTCCACTATTTAAAATATTTTTAACAGCAGTAGATGTAGGAAGATGTAATAGAAATAAACCTGAACTATGTACTTCTAATTTGTAATTCTTCTCAATTCGCCAAACTTTTGTACATAATTCCTAAATTGATAATAAGTAGGGCTTACTCCATAGACAAAGCAAACTATGGTATTTTCCCATTTTTCATTTGATCTAAACACTATTTCATCTAGCAAGAACACATATTCAAGGTTGTCTTCAGTACTTGGCTTAATATACTTCAAATTCATGGCTGGGGTAGTTGTGCTTCCTCTAGCGCTATGGAATAAGTTCTTGGAGATGAATTATTATTCGTATTATTTGATTCTGTACTCTAATTGTTGATTTCATCCTTGTTTGTGCTCAGATCTGGAATTTCACCTTCTGTAGCTGTTTCTTCTTGTTCCATCATTTTCACACAGATAAATTCACAGTATATACATACATACATAGATATATATATATATGTGTGTATGTATTAAACAAACAATTAACACATATATAAATGGTCATTGTATACATAATGGATACAAATCCCTGGGTCTATTTGCGTATATATTATCTATGTTGCACATCACACACCATGTATTCGCACGTGAGTTCATGCCAATATACTCATTACAAATAAATATTAAACTTAAATTAATACCGATTAATCATGGAACCAAAATAATTAAGTAAAATATGATTTTATTTAAAATAAATAGATGGGATATAGTGTAAATATTAGACATCATTGGCATATGTAGATGTAGATCCAAATAGGGACAAAATATATTAAAAATTTAAAATCTACAATTTTCATTCGTTGTAGACCAGTCTAGTTCTGACACATAGCCACATTCAAAAAAGATGTATGTGTTTGTTTCTTCATTTACTCCATAGAGAGTGCACATGTCCTCATTAATAATACCACATCTTACAGGTTTCACTTTAATATGTAATGCCTTTGCCATGATCTTCCAATGAAGGAGGTTCACCTTTCCAAAGCTCCCCGTAGACCAAATTCTTTTCAACTAGGAAGACTTAGGTGCTATTATCTTGATGATTTCTTTGTAAACTAAGGAAGTAGAGTAGGGGCATACCTCTTTAGTCTATAGAACTGAAAGGGGATAGTTTGGCGAGGTTTTCGATGAAATGTTATTCCATAGTCGATGTAGTTGGAGAGAGCTGCTACGAGGAAGGTTTGCATAATTTCCATTGACGTAGTCATATACGTGTACATTTAGGTGTGTACTAGACATGATTTTAAGGTTGTAAGAAACAACTGTGTCAAGTATGATCCCAGGTTTAGCTTAAGGGGAAGTCCAGAATTTTAGGGATGGGTTTAAATGCAAGTTGCATTGGATTAGAGGAAAGAAAGTTCCTTTGAGCTTGAGGATGTTTCTCCAGCCCTAACTTACAACATTCAGTGTTGACTTGGTCCATAACTCCTTAAATTTTATCAACTGTCTATTGACCCATTTTGCCTAGAGATTTTTTGTCATTTGATAGAAGCTTGCTGAAGTAAGTTGAGGTAGCTATAATATTCCATACTTTTATAGTAGTGATGCCCAAACCCACAAACTTTTGAGTGCTTGAACTTTTTGAAATTCTATTAGGATTAATTTTTTTAGTGAAAGGATCCCTATGCCATAAAAATCTTTTTAAAGCCCTATCAATCATGTAGATGAGCTCGGATAGCAAGATATAGTGCATTGTTTTATAATTGGATATGGCAATTGCAACTGATTTACTAATCTACTAGCCCGAGATAGTTGAATTAGGTAAAGACGTACGACGTTAAATTTTGGTGACACTATATGGAGAATTGCAGAGGTTGGAAGAAGCTTTTTAACGGAGAAAACGGTTCGAAAATCAAAGTACGGATGTGAAAGTTATGAAGGAAAAGGTGAAGTGGTGCTGAATTGACAACGAAAGACGTCTGTGAAAAAGGACAGACATCTGTCAGTTCAGCAAATCTGCATCCCGAGACATTGAACAGACGTCTGTCATATTATGACAGACATCTGTGGTAACTTCCGCCTGTTTTCAGGCATGGGCTTGACGTGAGGATTTGTGATATTTACAGGGGCAATTTTGGAACACTGTGTAATGACCCGTTTTTCGGTACCATTTGAATCGATAATAAACCACACATGTCTAACTCAACTTGCACGAATAAGAGGATCATTAAGGGTAGAAAGAAAATAAAGATAGATCAGAATCTCACATGAATGGAATAATGTATATTATTTCAATGGAAAAATTTAAAATACAATATCATAGTCTAACCTAGATTCAGTCTGGACAGTTATAAACTCATGTCCTTACAGATGCTGAAAACAAAAAAACAAATGCAATTGATGTAGCGGATAATAGAATACGTCCATACAATGATGAAGATCTCCAGCTCTCATTTGGAAATTCCAACCGTCTTTTCAAATCTTATCTAATTTTGTTTGAATCGTATAGCGTAACTTATTTTACATTTAAAATCACTTTAAATATTATATTTTAAAGTGGTCAAATTCTGGGTCGTTACACCTGGAGAGGTCCGCTGCTCTCAGAGAGGAGGTGGACAAACTCAAGGCCAATGGGTTCGTCCGCGACGCTCTCTACCCTGAATGGGTGTCTAACCCCATGCTAGTGAGAAAAGAAAACGGGAAATGTAGAACCTGCGTAGATTACTCTGATCTGAAGAAAGCATGCCTTAAGGACAATTTTCCTTTTCCCAGTATTGACCAGCTAGTCGACTCAACGGCAGGACACGAGTTATTGTCATTTATGGATGCGTACTCGGGATATAATAAAATCTCGATGTACATTCCAGACCAAGAACACACCAGTTTTGTTATGGACGTTGAGCTATATTGCTATGTAGTGATGCCTTTCGTATTGAAAAACGCGGGAGCAAATTATCAACGTCTGGTGAATCGAATGTTTAAAGACCAGATCGGTAGAACAATGGAAGTCTATGTGGATGACATGCTTGTGAAGTCGCAGCAGTCAAACGAACACATTCGAGACTTAGCGGAAATGTTCGATATACTCAGATATTATGGAATGAAAATCAATCCTTTGAAGTGTTCATTTGGCATTGCATCAGGAAAGTTTTTGGGTTCCATTGTTAATGCATGGGGAATTGAAGCTAACCCAGAAAAAATTCAAGCTATTCGAGACATACAAATGCCCAAACTATAAAACAAGTACAAAGCCTGAACGGGAAGTGTCCACGTTGAGTCGATTCATATCTAGAGCCACGGATAAGTGTATACCCTTCTTCGATGTGATAAAGAAAGGAAAGAGAAATTTTGAATGGACGCCCAATTGTGAGGACGTATTTTGAGCTTTGGGAAGGCATTTGGAAAGTCCCCCGGTGCAGTCGAAGCCTATAGACCATGAAGTATTGTATGTGTACATGGCTGTATCTGTGAAGACCCAAAATTTTCAACATTTGAAATTGAAATATTTAATTGATTTCAAATATCTGAATCGTTGACTTAAGCTTGAATTTCAAATTCTAACTATGAATTTAGCAATTTAATTATCAAATTTAATTACAGAAACTTGGGTAAAATTGTAAATCTTCAATTTTGAGTCTGTTAAAAAAATATTTTTAAGGCTTAGAGAATTTATATTGATAATATTGAAGATAATAGAAGCTTCAGAATTTGATTTGGAAATACTTTGTTTAGTTTTGAAATTATATTGTTTAAATCGATATTTAAAAATAGCCTTCCGAGGCACTATCTCGGAATATTGGATCCGTAATATTGTATTATTATCGAGTTTCAATTTTCGTAGTGTTTGGAGTGATCGTTCGGGCATACTATAAGTAAACGCGCTGAAATTTAAATCAAAAAATTCGATATTTTAACTGGTCCAAAAAGCTATCTTCTCCGTACGATCGAATTTGGACTCGGAACCATTTCCATTGTGTTCGGAATAGGGGTTTAACATTATAAACGCCTGGCGGCACGCCTAGATAGGAAGTCGAAATTTTGAGTTGCAAAATTTAACGTTTTAATTTAAATTTGAATTTAAAAAAACAATATACATATGTGTAATTAATATAATACTATTTCAAGAGGTAAATTACATGTCTCCTTTCTTCCAACACTTGGTGATTTTTTTTGAACACGCGTCTCATTTTTTTAGAAATTTGTAGCCGAGCATTTTAGGAGCTAAATTGAATTCATTTTCTTTTTTATAAAACGAAAACATTATTTTCTTTCGAAATAAAATGGCAAACCGATTCAAGTTACACTTGAAAAGAAAGGAAAAAAGAAAAGAAGAGAGGATCGATTGCCTCGTTCCCAATTTCGTTCAAATCAGCCAGGGATTCGTGAACCTTGCGTGTCAGCGGCTTGGGGATAGCCGATTCAAGCATCGCAATTGGGCCACGAAGGCGGCAAGGCAGGTCGAAGGGTGAAGGTAAGGATCGCGATGGACTCGAGCTCGCGTGTAGGCGAACGGCGAGGCTTGTCTATAGTGGTCGGCGATCTGCGAAGCTTGGGGAGGAGCTCGAAGGCGCGCTTCTCGAGATTTAGAGTCATATCGCGATTAGGGGTTTCTTCGTCATCATCGTCGGCGTCGAATGGACAGCAGGTATGCCGCGTTCGTCAACAAAGATGGAGGCAGCGCATGCGATGATTTGTGGAATTGATTGATGGATGGATGCTCGGCCGTAGCCCTGAGCAGTGGGTAGTTGCTGTCAGGTGTAGGAATTTGTTTCCTTCAGTAAATTAATTTTTTTTATATAAATATACAGAAAATTTAAATAAGATTTTGGAAGAAGAAAATATGTGTGTGTGTGTGTATAACTGCATATTTGAAATTACTGTAGGATATATGTTTTAAACCTGATAAATATATTCAGATTTTGAAAATATATTTATATATCCAGCCTACTGTTCTTTTAGAAAAATATATATATTCAGAAGATGAATTTGTTAAATATCAAATTTTTAGTTAATAAATTTATTAAAAGGGAATTGGTTATTCGATTTATTTCGAATATTAATCAAATTTATAAAAATATATATAAGGTCTAAAATGGAGAAACAAGCCGGAATAGAAATGAGTTGGAATGGGTTGTATGCGTAGGCAAAGGCGAGATCTTCTCACTCAATTAAAATTTATTCTGATTTAAATTTTGAATAGTTAGATTTAAATTTTATTGTGCTTGGATGATTGATTTATAATTAGTTATATTAGTTTAGACCCTATGCGCCACATAATAGCGGAGGTTATTATATTAAACCCATATACCACGATATTCCACCTCGAAGTGGAATTGGTATTATACATATATTTGGAGTTGTTGATTTTCCGCATTATATAGCGGATGAGACCTTATTGCGCCGCATAATAACGGATAATATTTTATAAATTTCATATACGACGATATTCCACCTTGAAGTGGAATGGGTATTTAATTGTTGTGCTAACGTCTGTGGATGCAGGGAAAATAGGTTGGAGGGATCCAACTGGATTCCTCAAAACATTTTGATTTGTTTTCTAAATTTTGTGTTGATTATTTATAATCTGTGTTTGACTATTTGTGATTGAAACCATTGAACGCTAAAATTTAGCTGAATATATTTTTGGTATCGTAGGATACCAGAAATATGAAATTGGATTTTTGGAAATTAAAGTAGAAAAGCCTAGACTGTTACAATTAAAGTATTAAAGTTAATTTTTATAGTCCGATCGAATTAATTCCAAAAATATG
This sequence comes from Allium cepa, assembly GCA_030765085.1. NCBI lineage: Eukaryota > Viridiplantae > Streptophyta > Magnoliopsida > Asparagales > Amaryllidaceae > Allium > Allium cepa. The sequence continues at coordinate 206,409,224 of CM060943.1, forward strand.
GGAAATATTTTTAATAAAGGAATATCGAGAATGTTGTTTAATAGTTGAAGAATTTATTTAAGATACGGATTTTAAATGTTTGAAAGAGATAAAAGAATTTATTTCAAAAGGAAATAAATTTAGAAATTAAATTTGGGATTAATTTGGAGTTAAAATAAATCTTAGGAATCGATTTGGGAATTTGGTTTGGTGTTTTGGAAAAAAATTGGGAAATCGGTTTGAAATTAATTTGGTATAAAATAATAAACCTTTGGGAAATTGATATGAAATTTATTTGTTTGAAATAAATTTAGAAATCAAGTTGAAATTGAACTTGGTAATTGAAATAAATTAGAAATTAAATTTGAAGATTAATTTGGTGGTTTAAAAATAAAACCCTTGGGAAATCAATATGAAAATTGATTTGTGGATTGAAACAAATTTAGAAAATAATTTGGAATTTGATTTGGTGATTGAAATAAATTTAGGAATCAATTTAAAAATTGATTTGGGTGTTGAAAGTGAATATTTGGAAAACGATTTGAATATCGTACATCGTTGGGTATTTGAAGGTTTAAAATTCACAACGGGAATTTGTAAAGAAAAGGGAAATTGTTTAAAAATAAATATTGGTTTATTTTTAAAGTGTGGAAAGAAATTTACAAATTTGGAATGTAAATTAAAATAAATCAAGAAGATTTATTAATTTATTTGAATGGACCATTTTGTAATGGAAAAAGAATTTTTCCCTGGAAAGCTGAGTATATTTTTAAAAATAGCTTTTGAATAAAATTTAAAAGTTTTAGATTTGGTTTTAAAATAATATTATTGGAGAAATTAGTTTGGAAATTGTTTAAAGTAAAAATTCGTTTAATTAATTATATAAGGGATTATTTTGAAGATTTAAATTGATATTTGATTTAGAAAATAGTTATTTAAATATTTATACTCTATCTACAAATTTTATTTTAAAATTAGTTTTGGACCTGAATTTTTAAATGAGATATTAGTATAATATTTTTCATAACTAATATTTAAGCAAATATTCTAAAATAGTTTATTTTAAATGTTTCCAAGTATATTTTTAATAAGTATTTTATATTATTTTAAAATATTTGAAATCGGCAGATTTTCAGTGGAAATGAATAAATATTGGAAATGTTTTCCGCGTAAGGAAAAAAATTGATTTGAAATTGATTTTCAAAGGATTGAAGTGTGAAAAATTGATTTGAATTTATTTTCAAAGGGTTGAAAAGTGAAATTTTATCTTGCGAAGATATATTGAAAATAATAATAATTGGGAGAAAATTATTTGAAATCCAGCAACTGTTGTAGATTACTGATTGATAGTTAAATAACCGACTATCAATATTGGCCTTTAATCGGCAATTGAATTTCGATGCGACCGGGAGTCGAATTCCAACTGGATATTCGAAATCCACATCGAGCCCTTGTGATTGTGATGGATCTTTTATTTAAAAGATCAAAGCGGAATGTGTTGTGATTTGTTTGAAAACTGAATCAACACTTATTTTTAAAAAATAAGCGCTCGTTATTCGGATTAGCCGGGAGAGGACCTTGTGTCATAAAACCCATTCTGAATAACGATACGAAGAAATAGGATTGCATTTGAAGATGGTGTTGAAGACCGGGTATTTTCGAAAGCGAAAGGATTACCTGTCGAATGTCTCTGCACCGGGTTGCTCCGGTATAGAGATTTTATCACCCTTTGTGATGGGGATTCTGGACGTGATTAGTGAATATCCGGATTGCAAGGGCTTCTTTTGAAGTGCCTTCGGTTCCGTTCGATCCCGGAACGGACTTGTATGGATGTGTGTCTGACGTTACACTTTGAGATGTAAAGCTGGTTTCTATCAAATACAATTCTGTTGGTGGCGGAGAATTTATTCTCTTAGCTTAACACCCTTCTCTGAGACGTACGAGCTCAGAGGTTATGTAGTTGATGGTTACTAGTGATACATTCCCAAATTGGTAACGTGGCATACGAAGTGCTGCTGATCATTTGTTGATCGAAGCTTGGCTTTTGTGAAAAGCTTGGCTTTGTGGATGAGACTTCGTCGGACTTCACACCCCGGAATGGTCGAAACAGGAAGAATGCAACAAGGTTATGGGGGTAGCGCCCCTTAGGGTATGTACATTTCCTTTTGGATAGAAGTGGTATCATGGTATGGAGCCCAGATACTTAACTTATGTGGATGTCGCAAATATATATTACTTTGTGATTGTTGTTGTTGAGGATCCTCGGATAAAGGTTGTTTACAACCGGGGGATGGCATACTCATGTCAGTAGTTACCTATTTTTGCAGAGGTAACCCGACCTTGTGTTGGCAGAGATCCGGTTAGGTTCTCAGAGCGTCCTTCCAGAGACGTACCCATGTGGCAATGGGAAGATCCTTGGCCTGACCATTTGTTGGAAATCCAAAGAAACAATACGTGCCTTGTACGGTTTTAGTTGTAGAACCTGCCATTTAAAATGGTAGCTATAGCAGGCATAATATAATGGAACCTATGCTGACTAAGATTAATATTATACTTTCGAAATGTTTTCCACTATGCACTAATAATAATAATAATATCAAAAGATTTTGCGTATTAAACTTGTTTGATATCATAAGGAGAAATCTCCTCCAATTCTGCGTTTGCATTGTGTGTGTGGCGGGAGGCCTTATGGTAGTTTCATTTTCCAAAAAGCATTGCGGATTTCTTTTAAATTCCTTTGTTTTCTTAGTTAAAAATAACTATTTTTTTAGATCTCACACCAGTCCCATGACTGACCTGGATTTTATTGTTTCCTTTCTAAACTCTGGGTGCCCACAATTTTCCACACGGGCAGCCTAAAGTCAGGTTATCAGTTATTTGGGAGTGGAGTCAGAAAGAGTTGCTGTGGAGATCATGAGTTGAAGCTGGATGGCGAGACGTACCTCTTTACTATGTAGTGTCCGTTGCGTATGGCTAGTGCAAATCAGTTTTCATATAGTCAAGTTATAATAACTGTCAGTGATGTATGATGTTGTTGTAAACTATGATGTTGTATTGTATTAACAGTGATGAGTCTTTGATTTAGAGATTATTCATTTGTTTATTATATATTGTTCCGCTGCAAAATGTGAGATTCTGTTATTGTTTCTGTTTTTCTTCTATCTTCTTCTTCTTCTTTAGCCCTAACGGTTCGGTTTTCCGGCATTCGACTATGCGACATTGGATACAGTGGACGTATCGGTGTCGACTTTCGGGCATCGAAAAATCGGGCGTTACAGTATCCCAGCATGCTATCAGCATGGCTTTGGTTCGTGAGGAGGACCGAGTTCAAAAGCCAGTGTAATTTGTCAGTTAATGTTTAACGGGGGCAGAAATAAATTATCCCAAGATAAGAAACTAGCCTACTACTTGGTGATTGCATCACGCAAGCTTCGTCCATACTTTCAGGCACACTCAATCAGTGTTTATACTGATCAACCCTTGCGACAGGTACTCCAACGACCCGAAACCTCTGGAAGGATGTTAAAATGGAATATCGAGTTGAGTCAATTCGATATTACCTATCTGACATGAAGGGCCATACAAGGGCAAGCATTAGCAGACTTCATCGCTGAATTCACCGTGTCAGAGGAACCAAACAGTCACGATGTCAATCTCCTCATTCAATGCAAGTTGTACGCCGACAGGGCATCTAACGACCATTGCTCTGGGGCTGGTATAGTTCTTGTGACTCTTGAAAACCGATCAATTTGTTACGCTTTGAAGTTCAATTTCCTAGCAACAAATAACGAAGTCGAGTATGAAGCATTGATTGCTGGCTTGAAACTTATCAGGGAACTAGGAGTAAGATCGATTGAAATCTTTTATGACTCACAATTGGTGGTGTACCAGGTGCGGAGGGACTATCAAGCAAAAGGACAGAGACTAGCCCCATGCACAGGTTTAAGAGCCATTAGCAGATCTAGAATATTATGATATTTCGCATGTCCCGTGTGAACAAAACAGAGAAGCCGATTCATTGGCCAAATTTTCAAGTACTAGCGATGCACAACAAACGGGATTGGTTCCTGTCGAAACCTTACATGCTTCGAGTGTAAACGTGATGGAGATAGATGTCGTGTTAGAAACGGAAATCGAGAAGGAATCATGGACGACCCCATTTAAGCAATACTTGCAACATGGGGTCTTGCCCGAAAGAAAGAATGAAAGACGACAAGTCATTCGTAAAGCTTCGCGATATGTAATGCAGGGCGAAATAATGTATCGAAAGGGATTTTCGGCCCCCCTTACTCCGGTGAATTGCCCATAATGAGATAAAACGATCCCTAAAGGAAGTCCATGAAAGAGAATATGGTGATCATACTGGGGGCAGACGTTAGCAAAGAAAATCCTCCGCTATGGATACTATTGGCCAACTGTGAATCGGGATGCTGCAGACTACGTAAAGAGATGTGACAAATACCAGAAGTATGAAAAAAATCCCGAGAGCTCCGTCGACGGAACTCAAACAAATGGCTAGTCCCTGGCCGTTTACAATATGGGGGATCGATATAATCGGTTCTTTACCCATATCCAAAGGTGGTGCAAAATACGCAATAGTTGCGGTCGATTACTTTACCAAGTGGGCAGAAGCAGAGCCCTTAGCCACAATCACCACCAAGAAGGTCATTAATTTCGTTGTACGAAACATTATATGCCATTTTGGCCTCCCGCGGACTATCACTACAGACAACGGAACTCAGTTCGAAAGTAGGGAGTTCAAAGATTTTTGTCAAAAGTATGGCACTGAAAAAAGGTTTGCAACAGTTGCTCATCCAAAAGCCAATGGACAAGTAGAAGCCATGAACAAAATAATCAAGTCCATATTGAAAAAGCGTTTGGAAAAGGCTAGAGGCAAGTGGGTGAATGAAATTCCAACAGCACTTTGGGCATACAGAACTACCCACAAGTCCGTGACTGGCCACACTCCATTCGCATTGGCATATGGCACGGAAGCTATTATACCCGTGGAACTTGAATTTCTTTCACATCGAGTAACTCATTATGACCCTAAAACAAATCGGAATCTTTTACTGGAATCACTGGACTTTGTTGATGAAAAATGTGAAGAAGCTGATTTAAGGCCAACTGCATATAGACACCGAGTCGCTCGATATTATAATGAAAAAGTCCTACCGAGAACCTTTGATGCAGGCGATCTCGTTTTAGAACGAGTTTTCCCAGTCCCATCGCATATGAATCCCACATGGGATGGTCCATACGTCATTGAACGGAGGCTTGGAGAGGGAACTTTCAAGCTAGCAACCATTGATGGCGCGAGACTCCCTCGAGCATCGAACAACGAGCATTTGCGGTATTATTATACTTAGTCTATTTCTTTCGTATTTTTGTTACAATTACTTCCAATATTTTTTTTTGTTAATTCTTAGTTTTCGGCATGTAGTAAGACGATTTAGTTTGTTTTCATTAACAAAGGCTTGAAGCCATCTTTTCCATGGATTATTGATGTCTCCGTGTGTGATAATTCTATGCAAAAAAACTAAAGTTATATTATTCTGTCTGGCGTACGAACGTGCATAAAAAATTATAAATCTCCATGTCCCCAGAGTGCGAACTGGAGTACTTTGAGTCCCCAGAGTGCGGACTGGAGTATAAAGATAAAAAATCTCCAAGTCTCCAAAGTGCGGACTGGAGCACTTTGAGTCCCCAGAGTGCGAACTAGAGTATAAACGACTAATAATCTCCAAGTCTTCAGAGTGCGGACTGGAGCACTCTGAGTCCCCAGAGTGCGGACTAGAGTATAAACGACTACTAATCTCTAAGTCCCCAGAGTGCAGACTGTTGTACTCCAAGTCTCCAGAGTGCGGACTAGAGTACGAACGATAAAAAATCTCCAAGTCTTTAGAGTGCAGACTGGAGTACTCTGAGTCCCCATAGTGCGGACTAGAGTATAAACGACTAAAAATCTCCAAGTCTCGGAGTGCGAATTGGAGTACTTTGAGTTCCAGAGTGCGGACTAGAGTATAAATGATAAAAAATTCCATGTCTCCAGAGTGCGGACTGGAGTACTCTAAGTCCCCAGAGTGTAGACTAGAGTATAAACGACTAAAAATCTCCAAGTCCCCGGAGTGCCGACTGGAGTACTCTAAGTCCCCAGAGTGGGGACTAGAGTATGAACGATAAAAAATCTCCAAGCCTCCAGAGTGCGGACTGGAGTACTCTAAGTCCCTAGAGTGCGGACTAGAGTATAAACGACTAAAAATCTCTAAGTTCTCAAAGTACGGACTGGAGTACTCTGAGTCCCCAAAGTGCGGACTGGAGCACTCTGAGTCCCCAGAGTGCGGACTAAAAATATTTTAAGTACCCAAAGCATGAAACAGAGGATTTACGATTCTTAAAAAATTTCCGAGTCACATGGAGGTGAACTTGAGCTCGGGTAACTCATCGAATGTGAAGTTATGGTAACAAGTTAGACAGTAAGCTCAAAAATAAAAGTCGTTTGAAAGACAAAGAAACTAAATTTTATTTATCAATCCAAAATGAGGTTCCACAATGGTCCCTCCAAAACTCGGAGTCAAAAGTTTATTTACATTGATCATGAAAATAAATATAAATGATTACATAAAACTAGGCTAATTCTCGTTGAACGAGTGTAACAACTACTTCTTTGGTTTTTTATCCTTCCTCATTTTCTCATATGACTCCTCCTCTAAGTATTTTCCTTTGGACACTTTGCTTGTTGGGGAAGTAACATCCGAGGAAGGAGGAGGAACTTCCAGTGGCCTGGACCCACCAGGGAGAATGACCTTCAAAGACCTGTTCAAAGGATCGTCTAGTTCCACTACCTGTGGCTTGACTTTGATCTCAACTTTCTTTTTCTTCTCCTCCGCAAGCTGCTCCTTCATGCTCACTTTTGAAGTATGTCCGGAGGCACCTGTAATCTCAACTTCATAATTTTCTTCGATGGGAGACGAAGTTTCAGACTTGTCCTCGTCAAGTGCCTCAATCACTTGGGCATCAGGACTGGGAGTCCCTCCCGCTTGAATGGCCACATTCATCTTCTCCTTCTTCTCTGTGGAGTCATCGCTCCTTGGAGTTGGCTCAGGATCAGAACGGCCTACACGAGATCATAAGAGACAAAGTTATATACATTAACTACTCGTCGAAAATGACGTTCTTTTGAGCTTTGAAAAGAGAAGTTTTGTACCGGTTTCTAGCTGGCTCTCAACCGTCCGAGGAGTTTCGCCCTCTGGAATGGGAGACTGAACATGAATATTAAGGCCAGGATCTTTTGGGTCGTAGCCAACTTGCTACTCAAAGGGATCAAGTGCAGGGAGACCAGTCGGTTGAGTAGGGAAAGGAGCTGGAGACTCGGTTCCGAACGGACCGGCAATGTTGTTCTTTCCTTTTTGACAAGGAAGAGTCTCTGGTATAAAGTGCTTTCGCTGCAGACAAATCCGAAGGCTCATTCCTCTGGAGAAATTCCTTCACTAAAGCTTCCTCGTCTACCTCTTTAGTGCCCAACTCAATCTTTTTAATCTTTATCAAAGTCTGCCATGCTTTGGCTAGGGATTCGAGGTAACCCTCGCCGAGGAATGTCAAGTCGTGATGCATGAGAACTCAAGCATTATACTCGGCCATAAGAGGATCAAACATGCACTTGATTTCCTCCTTTCCAGCTTCCGTAGCCGCCTCAAGGTGAGAATAAATCTCCGTGGATGCTATTCTTTTGCCCTCCTCATGGGCTTCATTCTTCAGCGTCTCAATTTTAGAGAGTTCTTCATCAAGCTTTTTCTTCAGGAGTCGTGTAGCGACAATCTCATCGCAATATCGTTGTGACTCCTCCTAAGCAGTAGTTCTCTCTTCCCTTTCTTTGAAGAGTAACTCTTCCAACTCTTTAGCTCGTTGGGCGAACGCATCTCTCTCCTTTTGGACTGAGTCTTTCTCTAAAGCCAAGGCACCACACCGTCGAACCGCTTCGTCGATCTCTTTCAGACAATTAACAGCCTCAGTTGTGCCTTGGGCGTTTTTCTAAGCAGTTTCAAATTGAGACTTGTATGAGAGAACTCTTCATCCTGAGCTTTAATGATGTCTTTGTTATGGATGGCTTCGAGCTTCAGACGATCAATTTCATGTTGGCATTCGATGGAGACTTCTGACACTTTCTCTGCCAAATGAACAAATGCGTCGTGTTGAACGTAGACATCAATGTTGCAAGTGATGGCACTTTGTTTAACGCGTCCTGGAATGTGACAAATCATTGGAAGAAATTTCCGACCATCGAAGCATATTTTCGGGAATGTGGCCTTGAGCTCAGTAAGTCATTCCGTTATCGACGGATCATGTGTAGGAGCGGGAGGAGTTTGCCTAGAGACTACAGATGTTTTGTGAGGTTCCCGGGATTGCCTGGTACTAGATGAACCAGAATGTTGGTCTCGGTGAGCCTTAGGCTGGGACCCCTTACGCGCAGATTTCTCCTTTCCTTGCTCTGATTAAAAAGGAGGATCGCGAGAGCAGTAAGACTGGCTGTATGTTTTTCATCGATAAGATGAATCTCGAGGGCGATAGTCTCGATCGCCAGTGTCATCTCTATCCCGGCATTTGCCAGAACCCAAATCCCAACCAGAATGATGAAAAGTAGATGACCCATGAAGACGGTCGAGTCTATGATTACGCCCCATATCACCTGCAAAGAATTTGAATAACGACAAGTTAGCAAAAAATAGAGTGATGGCTAAAGTATAAGTGCAAAGTGAAGTGCACATGTCCGTGTGTGTCCTAGTGCTTCCCTCCGATGGACCAGTTTCTTTATCTTTACATATAGAAATTTTTCCTCCTTGGTTATGGGATTAAGTGCCTGCATCGCCTCTCGTCAGCGAATGAAGCTTGAGGGCTTTCGGATCGTTGAAGCCATAATTCAGTAAATCATTGAGAATGGTGAGGTCAGATAAGCCTTTCAATGAACTCTCCAAGTGTTGAGGAGACGACTCTTTTTCCACTGGAATGATTGTGACCTTTGAGTTTCCACCAACAGTCTTCTTCCTCTGTTTGTACGCCATTTTCTTTTTTCCCTTTGAAGGGGAGGCGCTACATCGGTGCCATGTGCCTCAACCACCGATTCCCGAGCAGGACTTACATTCTCACCAGGTGTGTCTGACACCTTAGCCTCTCTAATCTCGCCTTCCTATGGTGTGTCGGGGCATCACGTGTTAAAGGCCCAGTTTGCCTTTTGCCTTTGTCCAAGGCAAACCTGGTTATAGTGACGCTGTGAGGAAGACTTATTCGGCGACCTTCCACCACCAGCCCGAATTTGGAGAGCGATTCATTAGAGATTGTAGATCTGATATCCCGGTCTTCTATGGGAACAGCTCGGATAGCTTCAACGGCCTCAGAGTATCGGAACGTGGGTTGATACCGGTAAGAGTAGAAAAAAGGTTAGAAAGGGTGCACTTTCCGCCGAATACAAATATTGATCCAGAAAAGAAACTTACTCCCTTCTAGCCATCTCCTTGCAAAGCTAGGGGGACGGCGCATGTAGAACCATTCCTGCTTATATTGAGCAAATTTGCTCCATGCTCCAGTCAGGATTTGGCACTTGTTATGCGGCTCAAGGAATACGAAAGATGGGCTGTCGGACCGCCTCTTGAAACGATAAATATAACGGATGTCCCCGGGAGTGGGGAGCCTGAATAGAATGCTCATGAAGAGAACGCACGTGTCGTATACAAACACGTGACTGTTGGGATGTAACTATGATGGAGCGATCTCAATATACTATAACAGGTCACGGAGGAAGGAGTTGAATGGTGGTATGCTACCAACCCAGCATGTAAATTTATTGCAGGCCGTATATCCGGCTGGGGGCAAGTGAGGACGATCTTGTCCCGATAGAACCAGTACATCGTCAAAAGGAAGTCCATGTATTGAGCATATGCGACGAAGAGCGCTTTCATTAATTCTCGAAGCTTGAGAATCGATCGGATTGTCTAGAAAGATCGCTGCATCGAAGGCATCGGGAGCCAAGTCGACGGATGTGATTGTGGGACTCGGAATATCTTGTACAGGAGCTATTGATGGATTTGAGGTTCCAACCATTTCCTGTTGAGAAGTTGGCTCAGGTTTGTCTGAAACTATGGAAAAACTGGATATTCTAGACATCTCTAACGAGTGTTGGATCTGATGAAACACCTATTTGAACTGCACTTGAAAAACAATCAACATTAGACATAATAACAAAAATACTCCCCCGTGTGGTGTGTGAACTGGTGCAATCGTTCGAGTGTAAATGTCAAAAAATCAAAAGTCATAAAGCTGATAAAGCAAAGTTAAGCTTTGAGATGTCATCTTCGAAGACCGTCGTCGTTGACCGTCTCCGCAAGCCTATCGTGTAATGGTTTCAATTTTGAACTTGGCATTGGCACTAAATATTGAAGGCCGTTATTCGTTCTAACTGAGTTAGAACTCAGGTTTGTAGTTGTTGAAACTTGAGTTAGCAGTCCGAATTATTTTGATATGCTTATTTGTTTAAGTCCTTGTCCTTGTTTATTGTCATATGATTAGGCATGGGAAGTGAGTTAATTCGACATGAGTTGTGTTAAAGTTGGAATGATTTTGACTGTTGTTGCCAACTTCAAGGCTCAAGACCGAGCGACATTCGAGACACACGAACTAAAAGCCACTTGACCTAAATGCCTTTTGGCATAAGTCCATCATTCGGCACTCTCTGTTTCGACCAACGTTGCTCGACATCTTAGGTTCAAGCACCTTCGGTCGGCATTCCCTGTTTCGACCACCTAAACCAGAAGGCAACACCGACCTACTTACTTCCTGTTTCCCAAACACCAACACTCTCTCTTCACTGAATGGCTTACAGGGGGCATACCGAACCACACTCGCTCGGCATATCGAACCCACCTTGCGATCTCCAAACGGGCTGCAACATTACCCTTAAGTGATTAAACCACACTCTCTCCCTTACACCGAACGGTACAAGGCCACAATCCTAGCTGTGGAGACCGCCTATGCCGACCGATCCACTCGTTTCCCTCCATCTCACTTCCACACAACCTAACAACTCAGCATTGATAATTAGCCAACACCTCCACAACTCGCCAAGCTCCTGCCGACCCATAACCACTTCCTCCTCCCTCGCTTGGTGGCTCAATAGGAGCTGTTGCCCTAGGAATCACTGGCTCCAACCTAAGGCATGTTCTAACCTCGGTTTCGTCCTCATCGCCTACGCGACTCCTGCTATTCGTAATTTGAAGAAGACTCATGAAATCAAATTTTGTACAAAACCCCTAGCTCGAGAAAGTCAATTGAATTGGAAGTTCATACCTAAGAGAGCGAGTCAAGGCTTGGGGAATTGAGAGATTTGAGACCGAAGTTCGTTTCGATTTGTTATCAGGGGGAGTTGCGGAGCAACTGTACTGGATTCAGGAAAAAAAGAAGAATATTGGGAAGGTAACAAGAGTTCGGGGGAAGGTGAGTTACAAGATCCTATGGTGTTAAAGTAAAAGTGAAGAGAAGAAAAGGAGAAGTGTTGGCTTTTATATGAGGAAGGGGAGGTTAACAGGCGCTAACCAGTGGACCCGATCAATGATATCTCTCTATTTCGAAGAATAGGCATACCAAGCGGCAATGAGTACGCCGAACGAGTGGCTCGGCATGTGTATGTCGATCGGACAACACTGGAGATGGTTGCACAATAGAGAAATGAGTTCCACCTAGTGGTAGGAGAAGAGTGGGATGCATGGTTGGTTTCTGATTCAAAGCATATCATGCCCGACTCTCATGATACACTTTAGGGGAAAATGTTATCCGGTTGCTTGGCCCGGTTACGAGAGGCATTATTGAGTTTCTTGGTTGGCTCAAAGTGAAATACGATCCGATGAGAGATTGCCCTGGCTAGAGAGGTTAGTCAAAGCGTCGTTCGACATGCATTCCTTGCTCGGAATATGAATGCCATTCGACTTGGATATGTGGCTCAGCACACGAGTGCCATTCGGTATTCCTCGCTCGTTATACGAATGCCATTCGACCTGGATATGTGGCTCGGCACACAAATGTCATTCAACCTGGATATGTGGCTCGGCATATGAGTTCCGTTCGGCATGAATACCTCGACTTGGATATGCGGCTCGGCGTACGAGTGCCATTTGGCATGAATACCTCGCTCGACATTCTCTGTTTCGACCAACATCGCTCGGCCTAGTGCCTAAAGCCATCGTTCGGCATCCCTGGCTCGGTGCATACTGAAAGAGTTAACAAGTTTTTGAGCCTACAGTGAGATAAGGGCGTTCGGCATAACTTTACCTCAAGTCATTTGATGATCATTGCAGACAGTTCTCGACCGGCATCCCTCGCTCGGCAACTGCCGTTCGGTATTCCTGGCTCGATGCGCAGAAGCCACTCACTACGGGCCAAAGTACTTTGTTCCTGGGCCCACGAAGGAAGTCCGACCTACCTTCGCCTATAAATAGTAAGGGCAGAGGCACAGTGAAAATGATTTTTTTCAAGAACACTAGGGAGACTCTGCCGCCTTCAAGATTCATTCTTTTTAGTTAGCATTTGTATTCGAGTGGTTGGCGTACAGATTGTATCTGTAATCAATTGTTTGAGAAAATAATAAAGATTAAACTCAAAGTGGACATAGGCAGTTACGCCGAACCACTATAAATCTGGTGTTCTTGTTTCTTGTAATTATTACTGAATTCCACCACGTTGTTCCTCGGTTTTAATTTACCTTCTTCATTAATCACTCTACACAAATCCTTCTTCGGGTGTTAGTGACCAATTCTGGTGCTAACATAGTCGTAATACAAAGAGAGAACAACTAATAACAAAGATTAAAGTGGACGTAGGCCGGAGATTACATCGAACCAACATAAAAATTCTTGTGTCTCCTTTTACATTTCTGCCTTTTCTTTTATTTTTTACTAAAACTGATGTTTTCATATGATACTTAGGTGTTCATGCCATTTTTGGTGCAAATACATAGAAATTAATAAATGCGTGCGTGTGTGTGTATAAACTAGCCTAAATAGCGTACAATTATAATATGTTAGTGGTGTAGTTAATTATGTTAATAATTATCATTTAATCCCCCTTAGGAAAGTAATTAATTATAGTGGCGAAATAAGAAGGATTTCTTATAAAGCTTAAATAATGAATATGGTGAGATGTGTGATAATATACTTAGAAGGTGTTATGAAATATGACTAAGTTATAGGGATGTGAGGTCAGTCAAAAGCGCACAGAAGTCTATCCAAATGATTTGGATATCAGTAGTGTGATTTTGGGGCTGACATGAGACATCGCCTATAATATGTAACTATAGATAATGCAAGGTTAGTACCAATTTATAGGGTATATCTGCCTAGCTAATCTGGCTATCGAATCCTATGAATAATCGAGCTAATGTGAGACTTCCCCATGGGGTAGGGTCATAATACGAAGGACCTGCTTCGGGGATTGAAGGTATTAAGTGATTGTTTGAGGCCCGCCTCTTTCTCTTTTATGAAGTATTAAATGTTGGGTTTAGGCACGATTAAGGATATCTCTGAAAGGTCTGCTACAATGGGAGTAGTACGTGTCCGAAGAGATTTCCGTACAATGTCACCTAGATAGGTACCTGTGAGGAGTCTGTTTGGGAATAGGTACTAAATGATGGGGCCTGCCACAATTTAGTTCATAAATGGTTAGATTCTGCCTATTTTCCACTAAAAGGTATTAAGTGGCTAGGCACTATCTCTTACACTGGTCGACATTAATAATGATGGTTATGGGTTATTAATTATGGAATTGGATAATACGAAGGACTTGCTTGGGGATTGAAGGTATTAAGTGGATGTTTGAGGGTCCGCCTCTTTTTCTTGTACGAAGTATAAAATGGTTTTAAAAAAGGCTTAAATGAGTAAGACATATCCTTATTTAAATTATACTACCCGAGTACTAATATAGAAAGGATCGAGATTTCCATTCACCAGACATTGTTGCTATGATTCACACCTCATTACAGTACAAGTTAGGGAAGGAGACGATGAAAAAGATAGAGATGATGATGGGAGGAGCTTGTGGCAGTAGCGTATTTATCTATTTATGCTATTTTCTCATGTACTTATTTAAAATTGACAATGTATTTTTGAGCATGATTATGTAACGGATAGTGTTGAAATTATGTAATAGTTTTGTAAATTTGGAATTTTAAATAAAACAGGTACTTTTTATGCTATTATATTTAATCCTTTCGCTATGAGCTTTATATGAATAGGTAAATAGCTTTGTATTGTTCTTTTTACCAACTAACAACCAGCTTTAGAATGGGTCTAAGTTTGATAAGCCATTTCTAGGTCGAGATTTAAGCCCTCAAGGCAGATTGTTGTATCAGAGCTTAGGTTACCCGATCAACTGGGAAAATATGTTTGAGTGGCATATTTGTTATTTTTGAAGATATTTTTTAGAAACCCCAGTATATTTATACTATTTTTGAACACACACATACACTAGGCAACTATATATATTACTATCTTAGGAAGCTATAACTAAAAGATCAACCTATAGATAGTTGATATGGCTAATAATCATTCTTCTTCTAAAGTTGAGAACCCTACCCGAGGAAGACCCATCTTTCGAGGGATGACCGAATGGTTTAAACAATACCTTAGGAAAGTAGGTCAAGTCCCTATTCCTCAAGCTGAAGCGGAGGCACCCATTGCCCTGCCTATCGACACAACACCCCATCGCATCGACTTTCTAAAAATGTAAGGACTTTCTTAATACGAGAGGAAGAGTATATTATGGAACAGAGGGTTTTGTGGAGTCAAAGACATGGATAAATGACTTCGAGAAGATACTTTGGGAGCTCAATTAGGAGGACCAGCTGAAGAGAAGAATAGCAGCTTGGCACCTCAAGGGAGAAGCCCTAGATTGGTGGAATATTGTGGCTGAGCAGAGCGTTGGTAGGATTTTCACTTGGGATGAATTCAAGGGCAAATTCGGGTCAAGATTTATCTTAAGGGCAAAAGTGAGTTTACAACAGGAGAAATTTTTGTAGCTGAGGAAGGGAGACTCCACTTTGAAGGAGTACACTAGTATGTTTATAAAGTTAGCTAAGTTCGGGATGAGCTTGATCGACACACCTATGAAAAAAGCCATGAAGTTTGTAAGAGCATAAATTCCCCGCTTAGAGAATTGTTGTTAACCCAAGTGCTTGCTAGCGCTACACACGAGTCTTTAGTTGAGATAACTTTGCTGCAGATGGCTAGTGAGGAAGAAAAAGTGGTGGCGAAGGAGAAGACATGACTTATTCAAAATCAAACCAAGAAGCGGATCTTTTGGACGAACAAGAAGGTGAAAGGAAAGTTCAAGAAAGAGAGTAAGGCGTGTAAGAGATGCAAAAAAGAAGGGCCATATAGCTAAAGATTGCAGGGAGAGTCTGATGAAGGAAGCTTTTAGAGGAAAGTGTTGTTGCTGCCATGAGGAAGGGTACCTCAAGAACCAATGTAAGAAGCTGGTGAAGGAAGGGCCGTGTGGATAGGCCTACGCTATTGAGGCTGTTCCTATTTTGAGTAGACCACCTTCTATTGACCAAGGAAAGTCGACATTGGAAGGTATAACTCTTATTTTTGGGGCTGCAATTTGTATCCTATTTGATTATGGAGCATCACATTCCTTTATAGTTGGGAATGTAGTCAACTCCTTAGATTTTCAAACCCAGTTTGTCACCAGACCAATAGTAGTCTCTAATCCTATTGGGAGTCAAAGCAGCTTTTTTAATTTCAAAAGACTTAGTTGTGGACATATGTGACATTGATTTCATATGTAATGTGTACATTCTAAATTTTAAGAGCTATGGACTTATCTTGGGAATGGATTGGTTATCATACTATGGGGAAATTTTAGTTTGCAATAGGAGGGTTGTACGATTAAAGAGTTGTATAGGACAAGATTTATAGGTCTTTGGTACGCCCAAAGACTCAGTTGAGTCTAGTTATTTACACTCTTTGAGCCTATCTCATAATGACCTTTTATCCTACCCATAATTCGAGACTTTCTCGATGTCTTTGAGGAAGTCTTGCGTCTCCCACCCCAAAGAGTGATTGAGTTTAAAATTGACTTGGAGAAGGATGCTAGAGTAATCGCTCTACCGTTAAGTCACCTAGCCCTAAAAGAAAAGCGTGAGTTGGACAAGCAAACCTCAAAACTTCTACGGAAAGGATTCTTTCAATAAAGTACTATGGAATGGGGTGTGATGACCTGGAATTTTGGCAATATTATTTTAATAAGTATTTAATCTAATTAAATAAAATACAAGCTTCTTCATTTTATAAACTGATAAGATCTTTGGACATTTATCAGTTATATATATATATATATATATATATATATATATGTATGTATATGTTTTGTGAAGAAAATTTTGATTTGAAAAATTAAAATAGATTCTTTCAAGAATGTTTAAAATAGAATTTGTCTTATTCAATTAAATTAAAGGTTCTATATTATTAATATTTGATGCCATATATATATATATATATATATATATATAAATGTAGTCTTCCATAATAATGTTTAAATTAAGCAATCCTATCAATATAAGATATAAATATAAATATAAAAATAAATTATAAATACAAATATAATGTTATGAAACAAATATTTGAAAGTTAAATTACAAATAGAAACAAAACTAAGAAGTTATGTAAACAATAATTATAATAATTTTACATGAACTTACAAGATAAGTTTAGAAAACATATGTTGTTGTATATACATTTGTACAATGCAAAAGAAGACAAACTGTATCGACCAGACTTCCTACCTCCAGAAAGTCGTATCACTAATTAAGAAAGAAAGGGATAAAAGAAGAAAAGAAAGAGAAAGAAGAAACACAACAACATCAGATAACTCACAGCGGAATGAATGAAATATAATATATCACATAAAATATTACATAGTATCATATTACATCAGAGTAAATAACTTATACAACACATATTAGACAGTTATAATCATCTGTCCAACTATACAACTCGAGTACAACAGATACAAATACCAAACAACACAGCGGAACCATAATATATCTACACGTGGAAGCCTCCTGCTCTATATCTCCTCCAGAATTCGTCAGGCAAACCTGAATCACTTGACTACTCATACATAATATGAGTACCCAAGAGTTTAATAAAACAGAAAATAAACACTCGGGTCAGACAGGGGTCTGGTGTGAGTAAACGTGTTAAAATTGCATAACTTTAGAAAAACCTTTGAAAGAAAAGGTATCACGTAAGATTTCCCACTCATAAACATGGAAAAGTTTTTACCTTACGCTAACCAAAACATTTGATAGGAAATCCAGTGATATTATAATAATGTCTAGGGTTTTCAAGTAAATATGAAATAGCCGAAATTGTTACATTTTTAAATTCCATCTACTAGCCACAAAAGTGGGTAATACAAACAAAACCGTAGGGTCTCGTAGGAAGAATGGGTTTCCATCAATGGCAGAGCTACTGGGGTACCGCCCGTCACAGTACGTGGCCTAGATCAACGTACCGAGGAGCCACCCTAACTCCCCTGCAACACAAGGCCGGAACCATTCCTTACTGAAAAGTCCCGAACAAGACCACCCCGTGGTTGGCGCGACTAACCACACACTAAGCCGAAATAGAAAGGGACCTCTAGACAGGGGTAAATCTCGTCCTACTTGGGCATGATCCACTTAACCTTGCTGCACCTCCCATGTTTTAGCCATTCCCAGTTGATGAGGCTTGAGGCTGCGATTACCTTTATAGAACACATCTATCTTAGAATGCTCAACGTCCACCTGACGATGTTCTGAAAGCGTTCAATTCATACAAGTTCGTTCCGGGTTCGAACAAAACCGAAGGCACTATCTCGTTGCACTCATTTTGGAATCACCCTCGGAGTCAACGACCATAGCCCTTGCACCCTAAATCACCATCTCGAATTTATAAGTACTATTCCTTCAAACTCATTACGGAATCACCCATAGAGTTATACCGACGTATAGTTCTTACACCTCGAGTCTTCACTAAGCTCCACTTTGATTCATGACCTAACATTTAATTGAAATCGATGTGGTTTTCGGATTATCCAAATATGGAAACATGATCCCAGTCTCACCGAAACCAAACGCCATTTTAATGTTCAAGTTGTACTTAAGGGTTTAAACAATTAAACTTATATTCAGGATGATATAAACAGATAGATGAATCACATTATCACAATAGATAATTCATATCAATAATCATCTCACAAAGCAGCATATCACATATCATAGATATCTAAATCATCCAGCATCAACCAATATCAATCACCCAATATCAATCACCCAATATTGATAATCCAATATCAATCAATCAACCAATATCAATCAATCATCCAAAGCAGAAATGATTAACTCTTAATCAACTGGATTAACCTTAAATCCTTCTTCATTTATTTATTCCAAATAAATAAATTAATCATCACTTAATGATCTTCTTTAATTAATCTCCCTGATTAATCATCTTTTAATTACATTCAAGTAATTAACCTTCGATTTCTTAATTAATTTCACAAATTAATTACTCTTAACCATATATAGTAATTAAGCTTAATTACTATCATTAATTGCGGTAATTAATGATCTTTTATTTGCTTCCATTAATTAATCAATTATAATTAATTACATAACCTTAATTAATTACAATTAGTTAATCACACTTAAATTAATCACTTTATTAATCAACTTTGATTAATATCATTAATTATATTAACTAATGATCCTTATTAATTAATAATTACTTTAATTAAATAATTAACTTGAAATTAATCTTCTTATTAATCATAAACAGTAATTAATAACTTGTAATTACTTATCTTAATTAATTAACTTCTTAATTAATTATATTAACCTTTGATTAATTAATCAATCTTTAATTACTTTATTAAGTAATTATTAATCAATTAAATTAATAAATAATCCTTAATTAATTACTTTATTAATTAATTACATTTTAATTAATTACCCTTGGTAATTAATCTTAAATTAATCACATTCATTAATTAATTAATCACACTAATTAATCACATTAATTAATTAACTAAAATAATTAAGTAATTAACTCTTAATTACTTACATAAGTAATTATCTTCAAATTCCTTTCATAATAAATCTTGATTACTTCCATAATTAATTACTTAACAATTAATTAATTTCATCATTAAATAATTCTTAATTCTTTAATTAATTAATTGCTCAATAATTAATTAACTTCAAACAATAATATTAATCAATTCCTTAATTAATTAGCATCATGTGATTATTCATTAATCACTTCAACTTTAATTACTCCCATGAGTAACATCTACTAACCACTTCCATAAGTAATTATTCCTTACTTAATTACATTCAATAATTAACCATTGATTACTTCATTAAGTAATCACACTTAATTTAATCCATAATTAAGTGATTATTTAAAATTAAATAAATAATTAACTAATTATTTAAAATTAATTAATTAATTAATTAACTAACTTCTTATATTTAAACAAAATTCTTAATTAAATTAAGAAAAACATTTATCTTAGTTAAACCTTACTTATTAACAAATCATATTAAATAAGCATTCTTAAGTTAATAACAAAGATAAATTAACCCTATTTATTTTCATAATTAAATTATTTGAATAAATCAAATTTTAATAACCTTAAAGACCAATTATTCAATTTGGTTTACAACAATAACATTAACCTTTATTTGAAAATAATGCATTTAAAAACAAATTTTCAAAATTCAAAACACATTAATCATCTAAGTTAAACTTATTCATTCAAAATGAAATTTGAAACATTAGTTTTAAAAATAATACTTAAAAATTATTTTAAACTTTGATTTACTATTTGAATTCAAAACATTCTTCTTAAAAGTTAACATTCAAAATTAAATTGAATTAAATTACTTTCCAAAAAGAAATCATTTTAACCAAATTTAAATTTAAAATAAATTCAATTAACACCCCTTTTAAAAGTTTGATTAACTATATTTTCAAAATAACGAACTTTAACTTGTAAATTCATTTTCCTTTTATAAAACTTGAACTTGTTTTCATTCAAATCGACAAGTTTTAAAATCAGCAACCATCCTAGATTACACAGTAAAAAAACAGAAAGCACAACGCCTAAAACCCCAGACTAGCTCGGCAAACACACGAGTCTACTCCGAGAAACCCCCAGCACTCTTCCATCTTCGAGTCGTACACGATGCAAACACGAAGACTTCTCCGGGTCGATCTCATCTTCCCCAAACCAAATACCCAATGAGCACACACACGCGCTCGTGCACGTGTCCCATCAACTCCGGCCAAACCAGGTCGTGGCGACCATCACCATCGATTACATGAACGTGCGCGAGCAAGAACTTGAACCCAGGTCGAACAAAAAGTAATCGAATCGAAATTCGATCAAACGCACGAAAACTACAGCGAAACACGATCGCAAAACCCCCATCGCCAACGATCATCCAACGTCGATGATCTTCGCCGCCCTCACCATCAAATACCACGACCACGAGCTTCCTTTTCCCCCTAACGTGAACGTTTCCGGTCAGTCACTCACGTCACAAATGCCACAACAGTTAAACCGAAACAAGAGCACACTAAAACCCTATTTCATTCAAATTCAAAAAATTCACTCATTAGAAAAATTATCAAACAATTTTCCCAACATCTACAACCTATAAACATGCTTCGGTCAAAATTACAACTGCAATCATCTTGTTGTTCTTCGGCAAATCACCGAAGTTCCTAAAACGAACAAACCCAAATATCTCACTATTTACACAATTAAAAATTATGATACAAGCACTAAAAATCATATTTTTCCAATTGTAATCCAGTTATAAAATCAAAACTAGAATTTGAATTCATAAAATTTTGCCCAAATTTGATTTCTTACTGTAATTTGAAAAATATGAGTTAATCATTCATTTTAAAATCTTATAACTATTTTTAGATGATAAATTACATGATTGCAACCAACTTCCATTTACAAATCAAAGTCCAGTTCGTGTTCAAAATCAGGTTATCGAAATTATTATAGGATTTGGGACTGTTTTATAAACACGGTAACAATTCTAAATTTTTCAGGCATTCAATACACCCAATTCAACATGCATTCAATTTAAAACAAATATTTCATATAATCATCATGATATCATCACAAAATCAAGATGAATCTAGAATGAAACTGTTTTAAAATTCCATTTACTTACCTGAAATATAAGCAGAGCAGGTTTTCAATTTCTTCCAGGCTCTTGAAACTCATCTGGACAAATGTTTTGACTTGCAAAAATCCTACTGCATGCCTTTAAATTTGATGATTTAAAATGCTGTTGAACTTCGTTTGGATTTGCAGAAGACTTGGAGTTGCAGCTTAAATTTTGCTTTTGGATTTCAATTTTGCAGTTGAACTTTATTTGAATGCAGATTTGAAGTTGTAGCTTAAATTGTAGCAGATTTCATTCTACCTTTCAACTTGATTTTGCAAATTTTAATTTGCTTTTAGTTAAATCCAGATTTGAGAAAGATTTTAGGTTGCCATTAATTTGAAACATGAAATGAAGACAAAGGAAATAAAAGTGTTCGTGAAACTAATTCTCCTCTTCAAACATTTATTAAAAATCAAAATAAAAATAGTGCCACATGTTATTAAATCTTACATTTGTCATTCACTTTTTAATTTCCTTACATGTGTTTCTAAAAAGGTTACCATGTTTACACATGTCTTAGCATTTTTAATTAATTTTTATTTAATTTAAAAGATAATATAACTTACATATTTACTTTACTAAATTACTAAATACTTATTTATGTAAGTATAAACTTACCTTTTAAAGAGAATATCCTAAAACTAATTATAATATAAATGAATTTCTTGTACATGTATTTTAAAAATTTTAACATTTATATTTATACATTCATAACCATTTAAAATTAAACACTTTAAAGAAAACAAAACAAAACTTTATTTAAATCCTTTTTAAACTATCATATTTAAAATAAATAACAATCTTATATTTTGAAAACAATGAATTAATCTTTAAATCATCTTTTGAAAAGTATTTATTTTTAAAACAAAGCTTTAAATTACAATATCCATTCATATATAAATTAACAACAGATTAAATTAAATTCCAAAACAACATAAAATTATAACATATACTTGCATATATGTTACAATTTGAAAATTCAATCTTTATTTAAAACAAAAGATATTCTATTCACAATATATATCAAATATATGTATTATAAACAGAATAAAATTTTATTAGCTTTGAAAAAAACAAATCTTATCAATTATTGCCAGATTAAAAATTTATTAATCTTAAAAAGATTAAATTTATCAATTTAAATTAAAATTACAAAGAAAAATTATCAATTAAATTATTAGTACAGATTATTAAATTGATATTGCCCAAAATTTCAGGTCATTACAATCCTCCCCCCTTAAAAGAATTTCGTCCCCGAAATTTAAAAGTAAAGGTAATTTAATAACCCAGCAAAGATTTTAATTTCAATCAGCAAAGCATACCTATCAACCAGTTACTAACAACCAAAGCAACCAATTAAGCAAACAAACCTATCTAATTATCCTGACGCAAATCAGAATAAATCTTACTAATACTATCTAGAGTTTCCCAAGTATAAATCACCAGGAGACTCGCTCTACAGAAGCCAAACTAACTACACCACTAAAATCCAGAGCTACTCTCACTCTAGATCCAACAATCTGAACAGAACATCAGACTATACTCAAGTCTAGCACAACTTCCAAATCCAACTGAACTGCAGATTCAACAACCAACGATGAATCATACACGTACTTCCTTAGAGATACATGAAATACAATGAATTCCAGCTATCCAAACTAGCAATTCAATCTTATCCTATCAAAAACCAGATAAGAAATCTCAAAGTACTAACCATCCAATCTTACCCAAATGCTGCTCTCTTAACCAGAGAAATCTGAACAACAATGAAGACTTCAACTTCGAATTCCAAACTCCTTATCTCATATCTGCATAACTCAACAGACAATCCTAGGCTGCCAATCTTCTTCCCGATCAGCTCAACCTATGCTGATACTTCCAGAAACAACTAAACCAAAACAAACCAGTTTATGGATCCTATCCAACAGAAAAGTCTTCCAAGATCTGTCGAAATCCAGAACTCAAGCTCTACTTCTCAAGAAAAAGCAAATTGAACTTACTTCCTTCATCGCACAGGTGCTACCCCGCTTCTGCTGCACAACTCTGAATCTGAAATAGATGAGATTAATGTTGATGAACACGAGTACAAACTTATCCAATATATCCAGAAACTTTGTTCATCAAATCTATATAATCTTAGTGACCCCTCTGACTCGGTCACACTACCTTATAGCAGAATTCAACTTAAAAACTAGGTTCGACCAATCCAAACTCCAAAATTCCTGAGCTGCTTCACCAACTCTTCCTTCTCTAAGAACCATCCTACTACCAGGCTAACCACCAGTATCACTTATGGAACCAAAACAATATGGAACTCAACTCCAGATGCAGACAAACTTCTGATTACCTCAGTAGCTCCTACTTCCACATGAGAATTCTCAGTCTCAAACAAAAGATTGCCCAAGAAAAATTCCCAAATTAATTGCGAGTCACTTTTGCGATCCTACCTAGTTCGGATTCCAAAGAAAACTGTCCTCTCATTACCAATTAGAACAGTTTTAAGCTTTTCCAAACAAGGTTAACCTTCAAGAAAACTTTCACCAACTGCCCGGACTGCTAAAAGAAGAACCACAAAGATTCCTGAACCATCGGAGAAACGGAACACTGCTGCTTCCAAACTCTACTTCGATGATACTGCGAAGTTGAAAGACCTTCTCGTCAGCACACCGAACACTTCGAGTTGCACTGCTACCTCTGCTAACCAAAGCCTTCTAATCCAAAGGCTCTTCAAAATCCAAAACTATCAACAAACCAACAACGGACCTCCGAGATGGCAGACATCCTCTCAAGAAATTCGGGCTCCAAACCAAGCATCAACATCTCGCTCTCCTTAAGAAACGACAAATGAGACCATGCCGAAGTGAAACAACTCATAGACCTTAGTCTCATATTCCAAAGCAAACAACCTCCTTGCTAAAGATCGAGACAGCTTCTACATAGACGAATCTTCCCTGCGGCACGTAAAGACTGCTCCTCAACCACTTCTAAAACTGCTTCAAGAGAAAACATCTTCAGAAATATCCATGGATACTGCATCTCATCACGTAGTTGCCAAGATATCGCCACTTACTTCTGCACTCCCGACAGATCCAAACTTACACTTCGAAGATAAACTACGAATCTTTAAAAAGATTTCCTTCGGATATCAGAGAAATCCTTATTCCAAACTACAAATCTTACTCGAGACGACATTAGGTCTACAGTCTCGACAAAAACTTCCAACCTCAAACATATGGACCTCTTCCATTAGTGGTAGTCGTGTTACACACACACCACTACTCCATCTACCTTTAAAACTTATGTGGAAAATCCGAACAGATAACCCAACAGATTTAGGTATAAAGTGCTTTCTCTGGTATAAAGTGCTTTCGCTGCAGACAAATCCGAAGGCTCATTCCTCTGGAGAAATTCCTTCACTAAAGCTTCCTCGTCTACCTCTTTAGTGCCCAACTCAATCTTTTTAATCTTTATCAAAGTCTGCCATGCTTTGGCTAGGGATTCGAGGTAACCCTCGCCGAGGAATGTCAAGTCGTGATGCATGAGAACTCAAGCATTATACTCGGCCATAAGAGGATCAAACATGCACTTGATTTCCTCCTTTCCAGCTTCCGTAGCCGCCTCAAGGTGAGAATAAATCTCCGTGGATGCTATTCTTTTGCCCTCCTCATGGGCTTCATTCTTCAGCGTCTCAATTTTAGAGAGTTCTTCATCAAGCTTTTTCTTCAGGAGTCGTGTAGCGACAATCTCATCGCAATATCGTTGTGAGTCCTCCTAAGCAGCAGTTCTCTCTTCCCTTTCTTTGAAGAGTAACTCTTCCAACTCTTTAGCTCGTTGGGCGAACGCATCTCTCTCCTTTTGGACTGAGTCTTTCTCTAAAGCCAAGGCACCACACCGTCGAACCGCTTCGTCGATCTCTTTCAGACAATTAACAGCCTCAGTTGTGCCTTGGGCGTTTTTCTAAGCAGTTTCAAATTGAGACTTGTATGAGAGAACTCTTCATCCTGAGCTTTAATGATGTCTTTGTTATGGATGGCTTCGAGCTTCAGACGATCAATTTCATGTTGGCATTCGATGGAGACTTCTGACACTTTCTCTTCCAAATGAACAAATGCGTCGTGTTGAACGTAGACATCAATGTTGCAAGTGATGGCACTTTGTTTAACGCGTCCTGGAATGTGACAAATCATTGGAAGAAATTTCCGACCATCGAAGCATATTTTCGGGAATGTGGCCTTGAGCTCAGTAAGTCATTCCGTTATCGACGGATCATGTGTAGGAGCGGGAGGAGTTTGCCTAGAGACTACAGATGTTTTGTGAGGTTCCCGGGATTGCCTGGTACTAGATGAACCAGAATGTTGGTCTCGGTGAGCCTTAGGCTGGGACCCCTTACGCGCAGATTTCTCCTTTCCTTGCTCTGATTAAAAAGGAGGATCGCGAGAGCAGTAAGACTGGCTGTATGTTTTTCATCGATAAGATGAATCTCGAGGGCGATAGTCTCGATCGCCAGTGTCATCTCTATCCCGGCATTTGCCAGAACCCAAATCCCAACCAGAATGATGAAAAGTAGATGACCCATGAAGACGGTCGAGTCTATGATTACGCCCCATATCACCTGCAAAGAATTTGAATAACGACAAGTTAGCAAAAAATAGAGTGATGGCTAAAGTATAAGTGCAAAGTGAAGTGCACATGTCCGTGTGTGTCCTAGTGCTTCCCTCCGATGGACCAGTTTCTTTATCTTTACATATAGAAATTTTTCCTCCTTGGTTATGGGATTAAGTGCCTGCATCGCCTCTCGTCAGCGAATGAAGCTTGAGGGCTTTCGGATCGTTGAAGCCATAATTCAGTAAATCATTGAGAATGGTGAGGTCAGATAAGCCTTTCAATGAACTCTCCAAGTGTTGAGGAGACGACTCTTTTTCCACTGGAATGATTGTGACCTTTGAGTTTCCACCAACAGTCTTCTTCCTCTGTTTGTACGCCATTTTCTTTTTTCCCTTTGAAGGGGAGGCGCTACATCGGTGCCATGTGCCTCAACCACCGATTCCCGAGCAGGACTTACATTCTCACCAGGTGTGTCTGACACCTTAGCCTCTCTAATCTCGCCTTCCTATGGTGTGTCGGGGCATCACGTGTTAAAGGCCCAGTTTGCCTTTTGCCTTTGTCCAAGGCAAACCTGGTTATAGTGACGCTGTGAGGAAGACTTATTCGACGACCTTCCACCACCAGCCCGAATTTGGAGAGCGATTCATTAGAGATTGTAGATCTGATATCCCGGTCTTCTATGGGAACAGCTCGGATAGCTTCAACGGCCTCAGAGTATCGGAACGTGGGTTGATACCGGTAAGAGTAGAAAAAAGGTTAGAAAGGGTGCACTTTCCGCCGAATACAAATATTGATCCAGAAAAGAAACTTACTCCCTTCTAGCCATCTCCTTGCAAAGCTAGGGGGACGGCGCATGTAGAACCATTCCTGCTTATATTGAGCAAATTTGCTCCATGCTCCAGTCAGGATTTGGCACTTGTTATGCGGCTCAAGGAATACGAAAGATGGGCTGTCGGACCGCCTCTTGAAACGATAAATATAACGGATGTCGCCGGGAGTGGGGAGCCTGAATAGAATGCTCATGAAGAGAACGCACGTGTCGTATACAAACACGTGACTGTTGGGATGTAACTATGATGGAGCGATCTCAATATACTATAACAGGTCACGGAGGAAGGAGTTGAATGGTGGTATGCTACCAACCCAGCATGTAAATTTATTGCAGGCCGTATATCCGGCTGGGGGCAAGTGAGGACGATCTTGTCCCGATAGAACCAGTACATCGTCAAAAGGAAGTCCATGTATTGAGCATATGCGACGAAGAGCGCTTTCATTAATTCTCGAAGCTTGAGAATCGATCGGATTGTCTAGAAAGATCGCTGCATCGAAGGCATCGGGAGCCAAGTCGACGGATGTGATTGTGGGACTCGGAATATCTTGTACAGGAGCTATTGATGGATTTGAGGTTCCAACCATTTCCTGTTGAGAAGTTGGCTCAGGTTTGTCTGAAACTATGGAAAAACTGGATATTCTAGACATCTCTAACGAGTGTTGGATCTGATGAAACACCTATTTGAACTGCACTTGAAAAACAATCAACATTAGACATAATAACAAAAATACTCCCCCGTGTGGTGTGTGAACTGGTGCAATCGTTCGAGTGTAAATGTCAAAAAATCAAAAGTCATAAAGCTGATAAAGCAAAGTTAAGCTTTGAGATGTCATCTTCGAAGACCGTCGTCGTTGACCGTCTCCGCAAGCCTATCGTGTAATGGTTTCAATTTTGAACTTGGCATTGGCACTAAATATTGAAGGCCGTTATTCGTTCTAACTGAGTTAGAACTCAGGTTTGTAGTTGTTGAAACTTGAGTTAGCAGTCCGAATTATTTTGATATGCTTATTTGTTTAAGTCCTTGTCCTTGTTTATTGTCATATGATTAGGCATGGGAAGTGAGTTAATTCGACATGAGTTGTGTTAAAGTTGGAATGATTTTGACTGTTGTTGCCAACTTCAAGGCTCAAGACCGAGCGACATTCGAGACACACGAACTAAAAGCCACTTGACCTAAATGCCTTTTGGCATAAGTCCATCATTCGGCACTCTCTGTTTCGACCAACGTTGCTCGACATCTTAGGTTCAAGCACCTTCGGTCGGCATTCCCTGTTTCGACCACCTAAACCAGAAGGCAACACCGACCTACTTACTTCCTGTTTCCCAAACACCAACACTCTCTCTTCACTGAATGGCTTACAGGGGGCATACCGAACCACACTCGCTCGGCATATCGAACCCACCTTGCGATCTCCAAACGGGCTGCAACATTACCCTTAAGTGATTAAACCACACTCTCTCCCTTACACCGAACGGTACAAGGCCACAATCCTAGCTGTGGAGACCGCCTATGCCGACCGACCCACTCGTTTCCCTCCATCTCACTTCCACACAACCTAACAACTCAGCATTGATAATTAGCCAACACCTCCACAACTCGCCAAGCTCCTGCCGACCCATAACCACTTCCTCCTCCCTCGCTTGGTGGCTCAATAGGAGCTGTTGCCCTAGGAATCACTGGCTCCAACCTAAGGCATGTTCTAACCTCGGTTTCGTCCTCATCGCCTACGCGACTCCTGCTATTCGTAATTTGAAGAAGACTCATGAAATCAAATTTTGTACAAAACCCCTAGCTCGAGAAAGTCAATTGAATTGGAAGTTCATACCTAAGAGAGCGAGTCAAGGCTTGGGGAATTGAGAGATTTGAGACCGAAGTTCGTTTCGATTTGTTATCAGGGGGAGTTGCGGAGCAACTGTACTGGATTCAGGAAAAAAAGAAGAATATTGGGAAGGTAACAAGAGTTCGGGGGAAGGTGAGTTACAAGATCCTATGGTGTTAAAGTAAAAGTGAAGAGAAGAAAAGGAGAAGTGTTGGCTTTTATATGAGGAAGGGGAGGTTAACAGGCGCTAACCAGTGGACCCGATCAATGATATCTCTCTATTTCGAAGAATAGGCATACCGAGCGGCAATGAGTACGCCGAACGAGTGGCTCGGCATGTGTATGTCGATCGGACAACACTGGAGATGGTTGCACAATAGAGAAATGAGTTCCACCTAGTGGTAGGAGAAGAGTGGGATGCATGGTTGGTTTCTGATTCAAAGCATATCATGCCCGACTCTCATGATACACTTTAGGGGAAAATGTTATCCGGTTGCTTGGCCCGGTTACGAGAGGCATTATTGAGTTTCTTGGTTGGCTCAAAGTGAAATACGGTCCGATGAGAGATTGCCCTGGCTAGAGAGGTTAGTCAAAGCGTCGTTCGACATGCATTCCTTTCTCGGAATATGAATGCCATTCGACTTGGATATGTGGCTCAGCACACGAGTGCCATTCGGTATTCCTCGCTCGTTATACGAATGCCATTCGACCTGGATATGTGGCTCGGCACACAAATGTCATTCAACCTGGATATGTGGCTCGGCATATGAGTTCCGTTCGGCATGAATACCTCGACTTGGATATGCGGCTCGGCGTACGAGTGCCATTTGGCATGAATACCTCGCTCGACATTCTCTGTTTCGACCAACATCGCTCGGCCTAGTGCCTAAAGCCATCGTTCGGCATCCCTGGCTCGGTGCATACTGAAAGAGTTAACAAGTTTTTGAGCCTACAGTGAGATAAGGGCGTTCGGCATAACTTTACCTCAAGTCATTTGATGATCATTGCAGACAGTTCTCGACCGGCATCCCTCGCTCGGCAACTGCCGTTCGGTATTCCTGGCTCGATGCGCAGAAGCCACTCACTACGGGCCAAAGTACTTTGTTCCTGGGCCCACGAAGGAAGTCCGACCTACCTTCGCCTATAAATAGTAAGGGCAGAGGCACAGTGAAAATGATTTTTTTCAAGAACACTAGGGAGACTCTGCCGCCTTCAAGATTCATTCTTTTTAGTTAGCATTTGTATTCGAGTGGTTGGCGTACAGATTGTATCTGTAATCAATTGTTTGAGAAAATAATAAAGATTAAACTCAAAGTGGACATAGGCAGTTACGCCGAACCACTATAAATCTGGTGTTCTTGTTTCTTGTAATTATTACTGAATTCCACCACGTTGTTCCTCGGTTTTAATTTACCTTCTTCATTAATCACTCTACACAAATCCTTCTTCGGGTGTTAGTGACCAATTCTGGTGCTAACATAGTCGTAATACAAAGAGAGAACAACTAATAACAAAGATTAAAGTGGACGTAGGCCGGAGATTACATCGAACCAACATAAAAATTCTTGTGTCTCCTTTTACATTTCTGCCTTTTCTTTTATTTTTTACTAAAACTGATGTTTTCATATGATACTTAGGTGTTCATGCCATTTTTGGTGCAAATACATAGAAATTAATAAATGCGTGCGTGTGTGTGTATAAACTAGCCTAAATAGCGTACAATTATAATATGTTAGTGGTGTAGTTAATTATGTTAATAATTATCATTTAATCCCCCTTAGGAAAGTAATTAATTATAGAGGCGAAATAAGAAGGATTTCTTATAAAGCCTAAATAATGAATATGGTGAGATGTGTGATAATATACTTAGAAGGTGTTATGAAATATGACTAAGTTATAGGGATGTGAGGTCAGTCAAAAGCGCACAGAAGTCTATCCAAATGATTTGGATATCAGTAGTGTGATTTTGGGGCTGACATGAGACATCGCCTATAATATGTAACTATAGATAATGCAAGGTTAGTACCAATTTATAGGGTAAATCTGCCTAGCTAATCTGGCTATCGAATCCTATGAATAATCGAGCTAATGTGAGACTTCCCCATGGGGTAGGGTCATAATACGAAGGACCTGCTTCGGGGATTGAAGGTATTAAGTGATTGTTTGAGGCCCGCCTCTTTCTCTTTTATGAAGTATTAAATGTTGGGTTTAGGCACGATTAAGGATATCTCTGAAAGGTCTGCTACAATGGGAGTAGTACGTGTCCGAAGAGATTTCCGTACAATGTCACCTAGATAGGTACCTGTGAGGAGTCTGTTTGGGAATAGGTACTAAATGATGGGGCCTGCCACAATTTAGTTCATAAATGGTTAGATTCTGCCTATTTTCCACTAAAAGGTATTAAGTGGCTAGGCACTATCTCTTACACTGGTCGACATTAATAATGATGGTTATGGGTTATTAATTATGGAATTGGATAATACGAAGGACTTGCTTGGGGATTGAAGGTATTAAGTGGATGTTTGAGGGTCCGCCTCTTTTTCTTGTACGAAGTATAAAATGGTTTTAAAAAAGGCTTAAATGAGTAAGACATATCCTTATTTAAATTATACTACCCAAGTACTAATATAGAAAGGATCGAGATTTCCATTCACCAGACATTGTTGCTATGATTCACACCTCATTACAGTACAAGTTAGGGAAGGAGACGATGAAAAAGATAGAGATGATGATGGGTGGAGCTTGTGGCAGTAGCGTATTTATCTATTTATGCTATTTTCTCATGTACTTATTTAAAATTGACAATGTATTTTTGAGCATGATTATGTAACGGATAGTGTTGAAATTATGTAATAGTTTTGTAAATTTGGAATTTTAAATAAAACAGGTACTTTTTATGCTATTATATTTAATCCTTTCGCTATGAGCTTTATATGAATAGGTAAATAGCTTTGTATTGTTCTTTTTACCAACTAACAACCAGCTTTAGAATGGGTCTAAGTTTGATAAGCCATTTCTAGGTCGAGATTTAAGCCCTCAAGGCAGATTGTTGTATCAGAGCTTAGGTTACCCGATCAACTGGGAAAATATGTTTGAGTGGCATATTTGTTATTTTTGAAGATATTTTTTAGAAACCCCAGTATATTTATACTATTTTTGAACACACACATACACTAGGCAACTATATATATTACTATCTTAGGAAGCTATAACTAAAAGATCAACCTATAGATAGTTGATATGGCTAATAATCATTCTTCTTCTAAAGTTGAGAACCCTACCCGAGGAAGACCCATCTTTCGAGGGATGACCGAATGGTTTAAACAATACCTTAGGAAAGTAGGTCAAGTCCCTATTCCTCAAGCTGAAGCGGAGGCACCCATTGCCCTGCCTATCGACACAACACCCCATCGCATCGACTTTCTAAAAATGTAAGGACTTTCTTAATACGAGAGGAAGAGTATATTATGGAACAGAGGGTTTTGTGGAGTCAAAGACATGGATAAATGACTTCGAGAAGATACTTTGGGAGCTCAATTAGGAGGACCAGCTGAAGAGAAGAATAGCAGCTTGGCACCTCAAGGGAGAAGCCCTAGATTGGTGGAATATTGTGGCTGAGCAGAGCGTTGGTAGGATTTTCACTTGGGATGAATTCAAGGGCAAATTCGGGTCAAGATTTATCTTAAGGGCAAAAGTGAGTTTACAACAGGAGAAATTTTTGTAGCTGAGGAAGGGAGACTCCACTTTGAAGGAGTACACTAGTATGTTTATAAAGTTAGCTAAGTTCGGGATGAGCTTGATCGACACACCTATGAAAAAAGCCATGAAGTTTGTAAGAGCATAAATTCCCCGCTTAGAGAATTGTTGTTAACCCAAGTGCTTGCTAGCGCTACACACGAGTCTTTAGTTGAGATAACTTTGCTGCAGATGGCTAGTGAGGAAGAAAAAGTGGTGGCGAAGGAGAAGACATGACTTATTCAAAATCAAACCAAGAAGCGGATCTTTTGGACGAACAAGAAGGTGAAAGGAAAGTTCAAGAAAGAGAGTAAGGCGTGTAAGAGATGCAAAAAAGAAGGGCCATATAGCTAAAGATTGCAGGGAGAGTCTGATGAAGGAAGCTTTTAGAGGAAAGTGTTGTTGCTGCCATGAGGAAGGGTACCTCAAGAACCAATGTAAGAAGCTGGTGAAGGAAGGGCCGTGTGGATAGGCCTACGCTATTGAGGCTGTTCCTATTTTGAGTAGACCACCTTCTATTGACCAAGGAAAGTCGACATTGGAAGGTATAACTCTTATTTTTGGGGCTGCAATTTGTATCCTATTTGATTATGGAGCATCACATTCCTTTATAGTTGGGAATGTAGTCAACTCCTTAGATTTTCAAACCCAGTTTGTCACCAGACCAATAGTAGTCTCTAATCCTATTGGGAGTCAAAGCAGCTTTTTTAATTTCAAAAGACTTAGTTGTGGACATATGTGACATTGATTTCATATGTAATGTGTACATTCTAAATTTTAAGAGCTATGGACTTATCTTGGGAATGGATTGGTTATCATACTATGGGGAAATTTTAGTTTGCAATAGGAGGGTTGTACGATTAAAGAGTTGTATAGGACAAGATTTATAGGTCTTTGGTACGCCCAAAGACTCAGTTGAGTCTAGTTATTTACACTCTTTGAGCCTATCTCATAATGACCTTTTATCCTACCCATAATTCGAGACTTTCTCGATGTCTTTGAGGAAGTCTTGCGTCTCCCACCCCAAAGAGTGATTGAGTTTAAAATTGACTTGGAGAAGGATGCTAGAGTAATCGCTCTACCGTTAAGTCACCTAGCCCTAAAAGAAAAGCGTGAGTTGGACAAGCAAACCTCAAAACTTCTACGGAAAGGATTCTTTCAATAAAGTACTATGGAATGGGGTGTGATGACCTGGAATTTTGGCAATATTATTTTAATAAGTATTTAATCTAATTAAATAAAATACAAGCTTCTTCATTTTATAAACTGATAAGATCTTTGGACATTTATCAGTTATATATATATATATATATGTATGTATATGTTTTGTGAAGAAAATTTTGATTTGAAAAATTAAAATAGATTCTTTCAAGAATGTTTAAAATAGAATTTGTCTTATTCAATTAAATTAAAGGTTCTATATTATTAATATTTGATGCCATATATATATATATATATATATATATATATATATATGTAGTCTTCCATAATAATGTTTAAATTAAGCAATCCTATCAATATAAGATATAAATATAAATATAAAAATAAATTATAAATACAAATATAATGTTATGAAACAAATATTTGAAAGTTAAATTACAAATAGAAACAAAACTAAGAAGTTATGTAAACAATAATTATAATAATTTTACATGAACTTACAAGATAAGTTTAGAAAACATATGTTGTTGTATATACATTTGTACAATGCAAAAGAAGACAAACTGTATCGACCAGACTTCCTACCTCCAGAAAGTCGTATCACTAATTAAGAAAGAAAGGGATAAAAGAAGAAAAGAAAGAGAAAGAAGAAACACAACAACATCAGATAACTCACAGCGGAATGAATGAAATATAATATATCACATAAAATATTACATAGTATCATATTACATCAGAGTAAATAACTTATACAACACATATTAGACAGTTATAATCATCTGTCCAACTATACAACTCGAGTACAACAGATACAAATACCAAACAACACAGCGGAACCATAATATATCTACACGTGGAAGCCTCCTGCTCTATATCTCCTCCAGAATTCGTCAGGCAAACCTGAATCACTTGACTACTCATACATAATATGAGTACCCAAGAGTTTAATAAAACAGAAAATAAACACTCGGGTCAGACAGGGGTCTGGTGTGAGTAAACGTGTTAAAATTGCATAACTTTAGAAAAACCTTTGAAAGAAAAGGTATCACGTAAGATTTCCCACTCATAAACATGGAAAAGTTTTTACCTTACGCTAACCAAAACATTTGATAGGAAATCCAGTGATATTATAATAATGTCTAGGGTTTTCAAGTAAATATGAAATAGCCGAAATTGTTACATTTTTAAATTCCATCTACTAGCCACAAAAGTGGGTAATACAAACAAAACCGTAGGGTCTCGTAGGAAGAATGGGTTTCCATCAATGGCAGAGCTACTGGGGTACCGCCCGTCACAGTACGTGGCCTAGATCAACGTACCGAGGAGCCACCCTAACTCCCCTGCAACACAAGGCCGGAACCATTCCTTACTGAAAAGTCCCGAACAAGACCACCCCGTGGTTGGCGCGACTAACCACACACTAAGCCGAAATAGAAAGGGACCTCTAGACAGGGGTAAATCTCGTCCTACTTGGGCATGATCCACTTAACCTTGCTGCACCTCCCATGTTTTAGCCATTCCCAGTTGATGAGGCTTGAGGCTGCGATTACCTTTATAGAACACATCTATCTTAGAATGCTCAACGTCCACCTGACGATGTTCTGAAAGCGTTCAATTCATACAAGTTCGTTCCGGGTTCGAACAAAACCGAAGGCACTATCTCGTTGCACTCATTTTGGAATCACCCTCGGAGTCAACGACCATAGCCCTTGCACCCTAAATCACCATCTCGAATTTATAAGTACTATTCCTTCAAACTCATTACGGAATCACCCATAGAGTTATACCGACGTATAGTTCTTACACCTCGAGTCTTCACTAAGCTCCACTTTGATTCATGACCTAACATTTAATTGAAATCGATGTGGTTTTCGGATTATCCAAATATGGAAACATGATCCCAGTCTCACCGAAACCAAACGCCATTTTAATGTTCAAGTTGTACTTAAGGGTTTAAACAATTAAACTTATATTCAGGATGATATAAACAGATAGATGAATCACATTATCACAATAGATAATTCATATCAATAATCATCTCACAAAGCAGCATATCACATATCATAGATATCTAAATCATCCAGCATCAACCAATATCAATCACCCAATATCAATCACCCAATATTGATAATCCAATATCAATCAATCAACCAATATCAATCAATCATCCAAAGCAGAAATGATTAACTCTTAATCAACTGGATTAACCTTAAATCCTTCTTCATTTATTTATTCCAAATAAATAAATTAATCATCACTTAATGATCTTCTTTAATTAATCTCCCTGATTAATCATCTTTTAATTACATTCAAGTAATTAACCTTCGATTTCTTAATTAATTTCACAAATTAATTACTCTTAACCATATACAGTAATTAAGCTTAATTACTATCATTAATTGCGGTAATTAATGATCTTTTATTTGCTTCCATTAATTAATCAATTATAATTAATTACATAACCTTAATTAATTACAATTAGTTAATCACACTTAAATTAATCACTTTATTAATCAACTTTGATTAATATCATTAATTATATTAACTAATGATCCTTATTAATTAATAATTACTTTAATTAAATAATTAACTTGAAATTAATCTTCTTATTAATCATAAACAGTAATTAATAACTTGTAATTACTTATCTTAATTAATTAACTTCTTAATTAATTATATTAACCTTTGATTAATTAATCAATCTTTAATTACTTTATTAAGTAATTATTAATCAATTAAATTAATAAATAATCCTTAATTAATTACTTTATTAATTAATTACATTTTAATTAATTACCCTTGGTAATTAATCTTAAATTAATCACATTCATTAATTAATTAATCACACTAATTAATCACATTAATTAATTAACTAAAATAATTAAGTAATTAACTCTTAATTACTTACATAAGTAATTATCTTCAAATTCCTTTCATAATAAATCTTGATTACTTCCATAATTAATTACTTAACAATTAATTAATTTCATCATTAAATAATTCTTAATTCTTTAATTAATTAATTGCTCAATAATTAATTAACTTCAAACAATAATATTAATCAATTCCTTAATTAATTAGCATCATGTGATTATTCATTAATCACTTCAACTTTAATTACTCCCATGAGTAACATCTACTAACCACTTCCATAAGTAATTATTCCTTACTTAATTACATTCAATAATTAACCATTGATTACTTCATTAAGTAATCACACTTAATTTAATCCATAATTAAGTGATTATTTAAAATTAAATAAATAATTAACTAATTATTTAAAATTAATTAATTAATTAATTAACTAACTTCTTATATTTAAACAAAATTCTTAATTAAATTAAGAAAAACATTTATCTTAGTTAAACCTTACTTATTAACAAATCATATTAAATAAGCATTCTTAAGTTAATAACAAAGATAAATTAACCCTATTTATTTTCATAATTAAATTATTTGAATAAATCAAATTTTAATAACCTTAAAGACCAATTATTCAATTTGGTTTACAACAATAACATTAACCTTTATTTGAAAATAATGCATTTAAAAACAAATTTTCAAAATTCAAAACACATTAATCATCTAAGTTAAACTTATTCATTCAAAATGAAATTTGAAACATTAGTTTTAAAAATAATACTTAAAAATTATTTTAAACTTTGATTTACTATTTGAATTCAAAACATTCTTCTTAAAAGTTAACATTCAAAATTAAATTGAATTAAATTACTTTCCAAAAAGAAATCATTTTAACCAAATTTAAATTTAAAATAAATTCAATTAACACCCCTTTTAAAAGTTTGATTAACTATATTTTCAAAATAACGAACTTTAACTTGTAAATTCATTTTCCTTTTATAAAACTTGAACTTGTTTTCATTCAAATCGACAAGTTTTAAAATCAGCAACCATCCTAGATTACACAGTAAAAAAACAGAAAGCACAACGCCTAAAACCCCAGACTAGCTCGGCAAACACACGAGTCTACTCCGAGAAACCCCCAGCACTCTTCCATCTTCGAGTCGTACACGATGCAAACACGAAGACTTCTCCGGGTCGATCTCATCTTCCCCAAACCAAATACCCAATGAGCACACACACGCGCTCGTGCACGTGTCCCATCAACTCCGGCCAAACCAGGTCGTGGCGACCATCACCATCGATTACATGAACGTGCGCGAGCAAGAACTTGAACCCAGGTCGAACAAAAAGTAATCGAATCGAAATTCGATCAAACGCACGAAAACTACAGCGAAACACGATCGCAAAACCCCCATCGCCAACGATCATCCAACGTCGATGATCTTCGCCGCCCTCACCATCAAATACCACGACCACGAGCTTCCTTTTCCCCCTAACGTGAACGTTTCCGGTCAGTCACTCACGTCACAAATGCCACAACAGTTAAACCGAAACAAGAGCACACTAAAACCCTATTTCATTCAAATTCAAAAAATTCACTCATTAGAAAAATTATCAAACAATTTTCCCAACATCTACAACCTATAAACATGCTTCGGTCAAAATTACAACTGCAATCATCTTGTTGTTCTTCGGCAAATCACCGAAGTTCCTAAAACGAACAAACCCAAATATCTCACTATTTACACAATTAAAAATTATGATACAAGCACTAAAAATCATATTTTTCCAATTGTAATCCAGTTATAAAATCAAAACTAGAATTTGAATTCATAAAATTTTGCCCAAATTTGATTTCTTACTGTAATTTGAAAAATATGAGTTAATCATTCATTTTAAAATCTTATAACTATTTTTAGATGATAAATTACATGATTGCAACCAACTTCCATTTACAAATCAAAGTCCAGTTCGTGTTCAAAATCAGGTTATCGAAATTATTATAGGATTTGGGACTGTTTTATAAACACGGTAACAATTCTAAATTTTTCAGGCATTCAATACACCCAATTCAACATGCATTCAATTTAAAACAAATATTTCATATAATCATCATGATATCATCACAAAATCAAGATGAATCTAGAATGAAACTGTTTTAAAATTCCATTTACTTACCTGAAATATAAGCAGAGCAGGTTTTCAATTTCTTCCAGGCTCTTGAAACTCATCTGGACAAATGTTTTGACTTGCAAAAATCCTACTGCATGCCTTTAAATTTGATGATTTAAAATGCTGTTGAACTTCGTTTGGATTTGCAGAAGACTTGGAGTTGCAGCTTAAATTTTGCTTTTGGATTTCAATTTTGCAGTTGAACTTTATTTGAATGCAGATTTGAAGTTGTAGCTTAAATTGTAGCAGATTTCATTCTACCTTTCAACTTGATTTTGCAAATTTTAATTTGCTTTTAGTTAAATCCAGATTTGAGAAAGATTTTAGGTTGCCATTAATTTGAAACATGAAATGAAGACAAAGGAAATAAAAGTGTTCGTGAAACTAATTCTCCTCTTCAAACATTTATTAAAAATCAAAATAAAAATAGTGCCACATGTTATTAAATCTTACATTTGTCATTCACTTTTTAATTTCCTTACATGTGTTTCTAAAAAGGTTACCATGTTTACACATGTCTTAGCATTTTTAATTAATTTTTATTTAATTTAAAAGATAATATAACTTACATATTTACTTTACTAAATTACTAAATACTTATTTATGTAAGTATAAACTTACCTTTTAAAGAGAATATCCTAAAACTAATTATAATATAAATGAATTTCTTGTACATGTATTTTAAAAATTTTAACATTTATATTTATACATTCATAACCATTTAAAATTAAACACTTTAAAGAAAACAAAACAAAACTTTATTTAAATCCTTTTTAAACTATCATATTTAAAATAAATAACAATCTTATATTTTGAAAACAATGAATTAATCTTTAAATCATCTTTTGAAAAGTATTTATTTTTAAAACAAAGCTTTAAATTACAATATCCATTCATATATAAATTAACAACAGATTAAATTAAATTCCAAAACAACATAAAATTATAACATATACTTGCATATATGTTACAATTTGAAAATTCAATCTTTATTTAAAACAAAAGATATTCTATTCACAATATATATCAAATATATGTATTATAAACAGAATAAAATTTTATTAGCTTTGAAAAAAACAAATCTTATCAATTATTGCCAGATTAAAAATTTATTAATCTTAAAAAGATTAAATTTATCAATTTAAATTAAAATTACAAAGAAAAATTATCAATTAAATTATTAGTACAGATTATTAAATTGATATTGCCCAAAATTTCAGGTCATTACAATCCTCCCCCCTTAAAAGAATTTCGTCCCCGAAATTTAAAAGTAAAGGTAATTTAATAACCCAGCAAAGATTTTAATTTCAATCAGCAAAGCATACCTATCAACCAGTTACTAACAACCAAAGCAACCAATTAAGCAAACAAACCTATCTAATTATCCTGACGCAAATCAGAATAAATCTTACTAATACTATCTAGAGTTTCCCAAGTATAAATCACCAGGAGACTCGCTCTACAGAAGCCAAACTAACTACACCACTAAAATCCAGAGCTACTCTCACTCTAGATCCAACAATCTGAACAGAACATCAGACTATACTCAAGTCTAGCACAACTTCCAAATCCAACTGAACTGCAGATTCAACAACCAACGATGAATCATACACGTACTTCCTTAGAGATACATGAAATACAATGAATTCCAGCTATCCAAACTAGCAATTCAATCTTATCCTATCAAAAACCAGATAAGAAATCTCAAAGTACTAACCATCCAATCTTACCCAAATGCTGCTCTCTTAACCAGAGAAATCTGAACAACAATGAAGACTTCAACTTCGAATTCCAAACTCCTTATCTCATATCTGCATAACTCAACAGACAATCCTAGGCTGCCAATCTTCTTCCCGATCAGCTCAACCTATGCTGATACTTCCAGAAACAACTAAACCAAAACAAACCAGTTTATGGATCCTATCCAACAGAAAAGTCTTCCAAGATCTGTCGAAATCCATAACTCAAGCTCTACTTCTCAAGAAAAAGCAAATTGAACTTACTTCCTTCATCGCACAGGTGCTACCCCGCTTCTGCTGCACAACTCTGAATCTGAAATAGATGAGATTAATGTTGATGAACACGAGTACAAACTTATCCAATATATCCAGAAACTTTGTTCATCAAATCTATATAATCTTAGTGACCCCTCTGACTCGGTCACACTACCTTATAGCAGAATTCAACTTAAAAACTAGATTCGACCAATCCAAACTCCAAAATTCCTGAGCTGCTTCACCAACTCTTCCTTCTCTAAGAACCATCCTACTACCAGGCTAACCACCAGTATCACTTATGGAACCAAAACAATATGGAACTCAACTCCAGATGTAGACAAACTTCTGATTACCTCAGTAGCTCCTACTTCCACATGAGAATTCTCAGTCTCAAACAAAAGATTGCCCAAGAAAAATTCCCAAATTAATTGCGAGTCACTTTTGCGATCCTACCTAGTTCGGATTCCAAAGAAAACTGTCCTCTCATTACCAATTAGAACAGTTTTAAGCTTTTCCAAACAAGGTTAACCTTCAAGAAAACTTTCACCAACTGCCCGGACTGCTAAAAGAAGAACCACAAAGATTCCTGAACCATCGGAGAAACGGAACACTGCTGCTTCCAAACTCTACTTCGATGATACTGCGAAGTTGAAAGACCTTCTCGTCAGCACACCGAACACTTCGAGTTGCACTGCTACCTCTGCTAACCAAAGCCTTCTAATCCAAAGGCTCTTCAAAATCCAAAACTATCAACAAACCAACAACGGACCTCCGAGATGGCAGACATCCTCTCAAGAAATTCGGGCTCCAAACCAAGCATCAACATCTCGCTCTCCTTAAGAAACGACAAATGAGACCATGCCGAAGTGAAACAACTCATAGACCTTAGTCTCATATTCCAAAGCAAACAACCTCCTTGCTAAAGATCGAGACAACTTCTACATAGACGAATCTTCCCTGCGGCACGTAAAGACTGCTCCTCAACCACTTCTAAAACTGCTTCAAGAGAAAACATCTTCAGAAATATCCATGGATACTGCATCTCATCACGTAGTTGCCAAGATATCGCCACTTACTTCTGCACTCCCGACAGATCCAAACTTACACTTCGAAGATAAACTACGAATCTTTAAAAAGATTTCCTTCGGATATCAGAGAAATCCTTATTCCAAACTACAAATCTTACTCGAGACGACATTAGGTCTACAGTCTCGACAAAAACTTCCAACCTCAAACATATGGACCTCTTCCATTAGTGGTAGTCGTGTTACACACACACCACTACTCCATCTACCTTTAAAACTTATGTGGAAAATCCGAACAGATAACCCAACAGATTTAGGTAGATATATATATATATATATATATATATATATATATATATATATATATATATAAATTACAAGTACGCTCTCTCAAGAAAGACACCACTCCAGAGCCTAGGTATTCACTCAACCTAATGCTTTGATACCAACTGTAGCGATCCGACTTCCTACCTCCGGAAAGTCGTATCACTAATTAAGAAAGAAAGGGATAGAAGAAGAAAAGAAAGAGAAAGAAGAAACACAACAACATCAGATAACTCACAGCGGAACGAATGAAATATAATATATCACATAAAATATTACATAGTATCATATTACATCAGAGTAAACAACTTATACAACACATATTAGACAGTTATAATCATCTGTCTAACAATACAACTCAAGTACAATAGATACAGATACCAAACAACAAAGCAGAACCATAATATATCTACACGTGGAAGCCTCCTGCTCCATATCTCCTCCGAAATTCGTCATGCAAACCTGAATCACTTGACTACTCATACATAATATGAGTACCCAAGAGTTTAATAAAACAGAAAATAAACACTCGGGTCAGACAGGGGTCTGGTGTGAGTAAACAGGTTAAAATTGCTTAACTTTAGAAAAACCTTTGAAAGAAAAGGTATCACGTAAGACTTCCCACTCATAAACATGGAAAAGTTTTTACCTTACGCTAACCAAAACATTTGATAGGAAATCTAGTGATATTATAATAGTGTCTAGTGTTTTCAAATAAATATGAAATAGTCAAAATTGTTACATGATTAAATTCCAGCTACTAGCCATAAAAGTGGGTAATACAAACAAAACCGTAGGGTCTCGTAGGAAGAATGGGTTTCCATCAATGGCAGGGCTACTGGGGTACCTCCCGTCACAGTACGTGGCCTGGATCAACGTACCGAGGAGCCACCCTAACTCCCGTGCAATACAAGGCCGGAACGATTCCTTACTGAACAGTCCCGAACAAGACCACTCCGTGGTTGGCGCGACCAACCGCACACTAAGCCGAAAAAGAAAGAGACCTCTAGATAGGGGTAAATCTCGTCCTACTTTGGCATGACCCACTTAACCTTGCTGCACCTCCCCTGTTTTAGCCATTCCCGGTTGATGAGACTTGAGGCTGCGATTACCTTTATAGAACACATCTATCTTAGAATGCCCATCGTCCACCTGACGATGTTCTGAAAGCATTCAATCCATACAAGTTCGTTCTAGGTTCGAACAAAACCGAAGGCACTATCTCGTTGCACTCATTTTGGAATCACCCTCAAAGTCAACGACCATAGTCCTTGAACTCTAAATCAGCATCTCGAATCTATAAGTACTATTCCGTCAAACTAATTACGGAATCATCCATAGAATTATACTGACGTATAGTTCTTACACCTCGAGTCTTCACTAAGCTCCACTTGGATTCACGACCTAACGTTTAATTGGAATCAATGTGGTTTTCGGATTATCCAAATATGGAAACCCGATCCCGGTCTCACCGAAACCAAACGCCATTTTAATGTTCAAGTTGTACTTAAGGGTTTAAACAATTAAACTTATATTCAGGATGATATAAACAGATAGATGAATCACATTATCACAATAGATAATTCATATCAACAATCATCTCACAAAGCAGCATATCACATATCATACATATCCAAATCATCCAGCATCAACCAATATCAATCACCCAATATCAATCAATCATCCAAAGAGGAATTGATTAACTCTTAATCAGTTGGATTAACCTTAAATCCTTCTACATTTATTTATTCCAAATAAATAAATTAATCATCACTTAATGATCTTCTTTAA
The DNA here is from genome assembly GCA_030765085.1 of Allium cepa. Lineage (NCBI taxonomy): Eukaryota > Viridiplantae > Streptophyta > Magnoliopsida > Asparagales > Amaryllidaceae > Allium > Allium cepa. The sequence goes on from CM060943.1 coordinate 206,452,807, forward strand.
TTAATCTCCCTGATTAATCATCTTTTAATTACATTCAAGTAATTAACCTTCGATTTCTTAATTAATTCCACAAATTAATTACGGTTAACCATATAGAGTAATTAACCTTTAATTACTATCAATAATTTCAATAATTAATGATCTTTTATTTGCTTCCATTAATTAATCAATTATAATTAATTACATTAAACCAATTAATTACAATTAATTAATCACACTTAAATTAATCACTTTATTAATCAACCTTGATTAATATTATTAATTATATTAACTAAGTATCCTTATTAATTAATAATTACTTTAATTAAATAATTAACTTGAAATTAATCTTCTTATTAATCATAGACAGTAATTAACAACTTGTAATTACTTATCTTAATTAATTAACTTCTTAATTAATTATATTAACCTTTGATTAATTAATCTAATTAATTAATCTTTAATTATTTCATTAAGTAATTATTAATCAATTAAATTAATAAATAATCCTTAATTAATTACTTTATTAATTAATTACATTTTAATTAATTACCCTTGGTAATTAATCTTAAATTAATCACGTTAATTAATCACATTAATTAATTAACTAAAATAATTAAGTAATTAACTCTTAATTACTTACATAAGTAATTATCTTCAAATTCCTTTCATAATAAATCTTGATTACTCCCATAATTAATTATTTAACAATTAATTAATTTCATCATTAAATAATTCTTAATTCTTTAATTAATTTATTACTCAATAATTAATTAACTTCAAACAATAATATTAATCAATTCTTTTATTAATTAACATCATGTGATTATTCATTAATCACTTCAACTTTAATTACTCCCATGAGTAACCTATACTAACCACTTCCATAAGTAATTATTCCTTACTTAATTACATTCAATAATTAACCGTTGATTACTTCATTAAGTAATCACACTTAATTTAATCCATAATTAAGTGATTATTTAAAATTAAATAAATAATATTTAATTATTTAAAATAAATTAAATAATTAATTGACTAACTTCTTATATTTAAACAAAATTCTTAATTAAATTAAGAAAAACATTTATCTTAGTTAAACCTTACTTATTAACAAATCATATTAAATAAGTATTCTTAAGTTAATAACAAAGATAAATTAACCCTATTTATTTTCATAATTAAATTATTTGAATAAATCAAATTTTAATAACCTTAAAGACCAATTATTCAATTTTGTTTACAACAATAACATTAACCTTTATTTGAAAATAATGCATTTAAAGACAAATTTTCAAAATTCAAAACACATTAATCATCTAAGTTAAACTTATTCATTCAAAATGAAATTTGAAACTTTAGTTTTAAAAACAGTACTTAAAAATTATTTTAAACTTTGATTTACTATTTGAATTCAAAACATTCTTCTAAAAAGTTAACATTCAAAATTAAATTGAATTAAATTACTTTCCAAAAAGAAATCATTTTAACCAAATTTAAATTTAAAATAAATTCAATTAGCACCTCTTTTAAAAGTTTGATTAACCATATTTTCAAAACAACGAACTTTAACTTGTAAATTCATTTTACTTTTATAAAACTTGAACTTAATTTCATTCAAATCGACAAGTTTTGAAATCAGCAACTATCCTAGATTACACAGTAAAAATCAGAAAGCACAACGCCTAAAACCCGAGACTAGCTCGGCAAACACACGAGTCTACTCCGAGAAACCCCCAGCACTCTTCATCTTCGAGTCGTACGCGATGCAAACACGAAGACTTCTCCGGGTCGATCTCATCTTCCCTAAACCAAATACCTAGTGCGCAAACACGCTCGTGCACGTGTCCTATCAACTCCGGCGAAACCAGGTCGTCGCGACCATCACCATCGATCGCATGAATGTGCGTGAGCAAGAACTTAAACCCAGGTCGAACAAAAAGTAATCGAATCGAAATTCGATCAAACGCACGAAAACTGCAGCGAAACACAATCGCAAAAACCCCATCGCCAACGATCATCCAACATCGATGATCTTCCCCGGCCTTACCATCAAACACCACGACCACGAGCTTCCTTTTCCTCCTAACGCAAACGTTTCCGGTCAATCACTCACGTCAAAAATGCCACAACAGTTAAACCGAAACAAGAGCATACTAAAACCCTATTTCATTCAAATTCATAAAATTCACTCATTATGTTGGGGGTGTTTCCACCGAGCCATTAAAAGGAAGGCACTGCCGAACCAACGAGAGCCAAAGCATCACCGGTTCAAACGACATACTTCCCTCCTAGCCGAACTAACACACCTCCTACATACCACCGAACCAAACCCACCTCCTAGCCGAACCAACACACCTCCTACATACCACCGAACCATACCATATCCAAACAATGCCGGTCCAACCCTCTCCAAACAATGCCAAACCAGGCTCCATCCACTCACCACTGAACTAGCCACCTTCCCCTACGTAACCGAACCAAAGCATACCGAATCAACCACCACCGAGCCAACTGCCGCTCCAACCTTCGCCGAACCAACTCCACTTCCATATACAACCGAACCAGAACAACATACCACTCTCCACCGAACCAAGACGTTCCAGATCAACCTAGTCAGGCCAGATAGCATCATCCCAGGCCCACCAGCAGCTATATACATCCAGGACCCTTGCCCCCAGCCTCACTCTATAAATAGAGGGGCAGGGGGTACAACAATGGCAGACAAGTTTGAGAGCTCAAGCACGGAAGGAACTTTCAAACAACTTTCATATACTTGTATACAAAGCTTTGTACTTGTAATCTGAAAGAAAAAGGAGAATAACATATAAAGTGGACGTAGACACGTTCAGGCCGAACCACTATAAATCTGTGTGTCTTTGACAGTTTAGTCCATCTATTTCATATATTTGCATAAATCACCCAAACCATCCAGTCAACATATAATCAACTAAATCATACGGCTAGGAGGTGTTTGCCCATTTTTAGTGCAAACATTTTTGGTGCTTTCATTGAGAACAGGAGCTCAAAGCTTCAGCTTCTCCCACTTAATCCTTTTCCTGTCAGCATCGTTCATTTGGAAAACATGCCTCCCGGACGGAAGAAAGATACTAACAAAGGAAAGAACATTGCAACTAGCAGTATCCCAGATCCAGTAATCAGAGATCAAGACAATCGTCCAGTTCCAACAGCAAACGAAAATCAGGCAAATCCAACAGCCCCTGCTTCGGAACAACCAATTACAAGGACGGACCTGGACAGGGTTGTGGCTGAAGTAACTAACCGCTTCGCATCTCAACAAGAAGCCTTGGTGGACCAGCTCATGTCACGCTTAAGGTATGTTGAAGAATCCAATCGCAACACTGAATCATGGGGTGAGTCCCGGTCTGGAGGATCTGGGAGACGACAAAGGTCTTTCTTCTTCGAAGAGGCTAATAACAGAAACAACAATGGTGGGAGCCGAGCCCAGGCTCAGTCCGAATTCCGACCCGAGGAAACTCTTGGAGCCGAACCTAACAGGGGAGGTACCAAACAGGGGTCGGATGTAGCTGAGCCTGTCATGCTACCTAACCATGGAAACACCAGTAGACGGGGCCAAGCTGGAGTCCAGCCCGAAGTTGGACCCGAGGAAGTGCTAAGAACAGAACCCAGCAGGGGAAGATCAAGGCAAGGGCCAACTGTGGCTGACCCCAGCATTCCCCCGAAAGACCAGAGGCAGCCATTGGAGAATGTCAGGAGTGATAAACAATACCATCCTTACAGGTCATCTAGACGGAATCAATCCCGCAAGGAAGAACCAAAATCATTTTTATCCGCTCCAAGTTCTGATGAAAGGATGGCGCGATTGTTCAGAGAGTGCGTCCAACGGGAGCAAAGGGATCGAGGGATAGGTGCTAGGGTAACCAGCCCCTTCACCCGCAATATCGAAACTGCCATCACCCCCCGGGAATGGAAAATGCCAACGATGGAACCTTACAAGGGAACCTCTGACCCCATCGTACACTTACAGAGATACACCCAGCATATGCTCATGAGCGGAGCAACGGAGGGAGTATTGTGTAAATGCTTCCCACTTTTCTTGGCAGATCTAGCTACCTCCTGGTTCTGCCACCTACCCCAAGGGTCCATCAGCTCATGGGAAATGTTGAAAGAAAAGTTCATCAGCCAGTTCCAAATTCATGTGGAACAACCCAAGGACGCTTATTCCTTATCTAATATCAAGCAGAAACCCGGAGAGACAGTGCAACAATATCTAACCCGATTCAACGCCGCGGCGGCCGCAGTCCAAGATGCCGATGAGAAACTTATCCTAATGGCTCTCTGCAATGGTGTACATCCGGATACTAAATTTGCTAGAAGACTAACCAACGAAAAGCCAGTTACTTTACCTGATTTCTTCCATGAAGCTGGAAAGTATATGAGACTTGAAGACGCTGCCACTGAGAGGCAGTCGGGGCAACAGGCTAAGATAGCTACAGACAGGGTTCCCGCTGCAGCAAAGGATGTTCGGGGAAATGACTCTAGAGACAATGCTAGGGGCAAGAAGGGAGAAAAGCGCTTATATCGACCTGGACCAAGATTTGACTCTTACACTCCTTTGAACGAAACGATCGAAAACATCTTCCTAACCACTCAAGACGAAGTTAGATACAAGCGCGCCCCGCACAAGAAGGAGTCAGATAACGCACTCAAGTCTGGAAAGTTCTGCCGCTTCCACGAATCCCATGGACATGACACCAATGAATGCCACCATCTCCGGGACTTGATTGAAGAACACATCAGAAGGAAGAGACTAGAACGCTATGTAAAAAGCCAGAACAGGACTTCGACTCCTGCCAATGAGAACCTGGGCTACCCCTTCCAGAAGTAGGCGGAGGAAATCGCAACATCATCGGCTCTAGTCAAGAGAAGATAGTGGTCCATACCGTATCAGGAGGACCACACATCGCCGATAGAAGCTGGGCGGAGATGGAAAGATACGGTAAGTCACTTAGAAACGATGAAGGCTATGTTAACTCTGTTATGGAAGAACGCCACCCGAAACGGAAAGAGAATGACGACATCACATTCAGTAGGCGTGATCTAGAGGGAAGACAGTACCCACACATGGATCCTATGGTCATCTCTGCCTGGTTCGGTCCAGCCAAAGTTTTCCGAATTTTAATAGACACTGGAAGCTCGGTAAATATCCTATTCAAGCATGCTTTCGACAAAATGAGGCTGTCAATGAAGGATGTGTCTCGCTGCAACAAACCACTACATGGTTTCACTGGAGATGCGAAGATGCCCCTCGGGCAACTGGACCTTTTTGTCGAAATAGGAAGTCATCCCCGCTCCGTTGTGCGAAAACAAACGTTTGTACTAATAGAGAACCATCCGGCCTACAAAGCCTTTTTGGGAAGACCAGCCTTGTCTGACTTCCAAATAGTCCTAGCCCCATGGTGCCTGAAGATGAAATTTTCAACAGATAACGGAATAGGAGAAATAGAGGGAGATCAAGACGCTGCTCGAGACTGCTATGCAACTGAACTTCGCAATAACCGCAGAAAAGATAAAGGGAAAAATGCAGAGACTACTCTATGCATGAAAAGCTTGGAAGCATAGCAACTAAATAAAGCCCCTCCTCTTCGATATACCAGTGACCCTTTCAATGAATTAGACCCCAGGGACAAAGAGGAGGAGGCCACCGCCGAGCCTGCAGAGGCTATGGAATTCGTAGCTGTAGACAAACATGACTCAAGTAGAATATTGAAAATCGGATCTCAACTAAAAGAAGACTTAAAGGATCAACTCATTGATTTTCTTCGCCACAACATGGATGTATTTGCATGGACGCACGCTGACATGACAGGAATCTCCCCAGATGTAGCATGCCACGTGCTGAACATCGATCCCACCAAGGTGCCAGTAAAGCAGAAAAAGAGAAGCATGGGGGCAGAACGATCATCAGCCCTCGAGGAAGAAGTAAAGAACCTACTTGCCAATAACTTCATACGAGAAGCCATCTACCCAGAATGGATCGCCAACCCGGTACTGGTAAAGAAGGCTAATGGGAAGTGGCGAACATGCACCGACTTCTCCAACTTAAATGACGCGTGTCCGAAGGACTGCTTCCCTCTCCCCCGAATCGATCGGCTCGTGGACAGCACCTCCAGACACGAACTCTTATCTTTTATGGACGCATACTCAGGATATAACCAGATCCCTATGCACTCCCCCGATCAAGACCACACTAGTTTCATCACTGACCGGGGATTGTACTGCTACAGGGTAATGCCTTTTGGACTTAAAAACGCCGGAGCTACTTATCAGCGCCTCGTCAACAAGATGTTTGCGGAACTAATGGGACGAACTATGGAGGTTTATGTGAATGACATGCTGGTAAAATCGAGGAAAGCCAACGATCATATAAACCACCTGGGTGAGATGTTTCAAGTACTTCGCCAATATGGAATGAAGATGAACCCTCTAGAGTGCTCCTTCGGAGTATCGTCGGGAAAGTTCTTGGGATTCATCGTCCATGCCAGGGGGATTGAAGCAAACCCCGAACAAGTTCGGGCTTTGCAAGATATAAAGATACCATCCACTCGAAGAGAGATGCAAAGCCTAAGCGGGAAAGTGGCCGCCCTAAGTAGGTTCATCTCTAAAGCAACCGATAAATGCATCCCTTTCTTTGAAGCTCTAAAGAAAGACAAAGGAAAGTTCGAATGGACTGACGAATGCTCGGCAGCCTTCCTCAACTTAATCGAACACCTCCAGAGACCACCAGTACTCTCAACTCCGATGAAGGCGAGGAACTATACCTATACCTTGTTGTATCGTCCCATGCTTTAAGCGTCGCTTTGGTGAGAGAAGACGACCGCGCGCAGCGGCCCGTATACTTTGTAAGCAAGAGATTTATAGGGACAGAAGCCAGATACCCTAAACTTGAAAAGCTAGCATACTGTTTGCTAATCACGTCACGGAAACTGCGACACTATTTCCAATCTCATTCCATTAGAGTTTTAACCGATCAACCGTTAAGGCAAGTACTCCATCGCCCCGACACTTCTGGGCGACTACTTAAGTGGTGCATTGAACTGAGTCAATATGATATCACCTATCATCCTCGCACTGCTATCAAGGGGCAAGCCATAGCTGATTTCATTGCCGAATTCACTACTAACGAAGGTAAGGAGCAATCTGAAATAGCAGAAGATATCAAGTGGAATCTCTTCGTAGATGGAGCATCAAATGAACAAGGCTCGGGGGCAGGTGTTGCGATAATCACCCCCAGGGGAAGGAAGCTGCACTACGCCCTAAGGCTGGAATTCGCTGCCACCAACAATGACGCAGAATACGAAGCAGTGATAGCCGGATTAGAACTTTCCCTGGAGATTGGAATCGGTTCTTTATGTCTCCATAGTGATTCTCAACTTATTGTAAATCAAATACTGGGAGAATTCCAGACTCGAGGAGAACGACTCACAGCATATCTAAAGAAGACCAAGCTGCTGCTTAATCAGTTGGATCACTATTTAATCAAACACATTCCTCGAGAAGAGAATCAGGAGGCCGACGAACTGGCAAAGCAAGCTAGCATGAAGGACGGCGCCGCTTCCCGAACAATAACCATCTCACAGCAACTAGCCCCGAGTTACGAGACAATGGACATGATAGCTGCAATCGAAGAGGAAACTTGGATGACTTCTGTTCGGAAATATTTACAAGATGGCATACTGCCCGACGAGCGTAACGAAGCTAAGAAAATCTTAAGGAAAGCTTCCCGCTGCACATTACAAAAAGGCATCCTCTATCGGCGCGGCTTCTCTAATCCCTTATTAAGGTGTGTCGCTGGAAGGGAAGCCAGGGAAGTCTTGTCCAACATCCATCAAGGAAGTTGCGGAGATCACACCGGAGGGCAGACTCTAACCAAGAAGACACTCGGATACGGGTATTATTGGCCCACCTTAAACAAAGATGCCTTGGACTTCGTCAAAAAATGCGACAGATGTCAGAAATTTGCCAAGATTCCTCGACTACCCACAAATGAGATTACTCAAATGACCACCCTTGGCCCTTCGCAATATGGGGAATTTACTTGATTGGCGAACTGCCAGTGAGCCAGGGCGGAGCCAAATATGCCATAGTAGCAGTTGACTATTTCACCAAATGGGTGGAAGCGGAGCCTCTAAATAAAATATCTTCGGCAAAAGTTATTAACTTCTTGATCAAAAATGTTTTATGCAGGTACGGGGTTCCACTCAAAATCATATCAGACAATGGACTTCAATTTGACAGCGAGGAATTCGCCGACTGGTGCCAAGGGCACGGAATTCACAAAAGCTTCTCATCTGTGGCTTACCCCCAGGCAAACGGATAAGTCAAAGCTGTCAACAAAATCCTCAAAACCCTAATCAAGAAGAAACTCGAAAAGTCAAAAAGCGCTTGGGTGGATGAACTTCCTACGGCACTTTGGGCCTACCGCACATCTTATAGAACATCAACAGGGCATACTCCTTTCTCTTTGGCATACGGATCGGAGGCCATGCTCCCAGTTGAAACTGTAGTGCCTTCCCACCGCAGGATCCACTACAACCCAGAAGAGAACGAAGAACTCCTCCACATGTCTTTGGATCTTTTGAGGAGAGAAGAAATGATGCAGCACTCAAAGCAGCAGCTCATAAGAAAAAAGTTGCAGCACAATACAACTCCAAAGTCAAGCACCGCAGCTTACAAGAAGAAGATCTTGTCCTCAAGCAGATCTTCCCGCGCCCCGGAGCACTAGATCCAATCTGGGACGGACCCTATGTAATTCATAAAGATCTCCGCAACGGAGCCTATATTTTGTCAACAGTGGACGAAGAGGTGTTCCAGAGGGCATGGAACATCCAACACCTCTGTCGATACTTTTCTTAACTTGTACTGCCTATATGAAGTGAATTAACAAAGAGAATCAGTGGACGTAGGCATTTTCGTGCTGAACCACTTTAAAAATCTTGTCTCTTTTGAACTTGTTCCTTTATATCTTGGCTTCTTGTTAAGCTTTATCCTTTTCTGTTGAACAAAATCATGTATAACAACATTTCCATTCTGGACACTTCACGGCGCAACCTCACCTGGCAAGACCCAACAGGTACTATGCGAATCTATGCACTCGCCAATTAGACACTTTTGCTCCAGCATCCCTCTGCTGCGGGTTAACTCGTTGCTCGCGACTGCCCTCAAAGCCAACTGTAATGAGACGATTATAAGCCATCAAGAAGGCCGACTATAGCCGATGGCAGCTCATTACGGCGTTCGGCTCGCCGGCAACTGTGAACCTACTTTAAGCCCCAACGTAAGGTGTGGCCAGCCAGGGGTAGTTCACGGTTGACGATCGGCACCCACGCTAGCCGGCCACAGTAAATCGAATAATACCCACGATTGCGGGCCATAATGGCTAGGGTAGTTACTGTGCGCGATCTCGGCTACGATATGTCTTAAGTGCGGCTATGGTAAAAAAGATAAACTCCCCGCAGAGGCGTAAGATGGGTGACAAATGTCTCCAAGACCCACAGCTAGGGAAAGTGACTACAAAACCTGTTTGCCACGAACTTAAGCATATCGACGGCCTTCCACGATTGGAAGTTTTACTGTTTCTCATATTTCCATTTCATTCAAAAACTTTTCTCCTATCCTATATAACAATCCCTAAAGTACAGGTCACAAAATAGGGGAACTCTCGCTTGTGGAAATATGAACTCACATCCGGATGACGGAACACTCAGCTACATTTCATACTCAGTCACGCAAGACATTCAAAGCAACCCTCTACAACTAAAACACGAAGGGCGGTACTATCTTCTCTTGTGTACAAATATGTAGCTTTAATTTATTCACACATCATATTGGCATTACAAAACATGAAACAATATTTTGAGCAGAAACTTAGCATCAAATACGATTAAATCGCATGCATAAACACGCAGCTGTATTTCTTGTGCAACATATCAAAATAACAACCACATTCGAACATAACAGAATCTGCTTATGTTATAAAGTTACATAAAGACGTTCGTTGCAATGATATAATTACAGCCTAAAAATACAATAATGTTTTGGACTAGTATGTACAGGAATGTCAAACAGACCAAATAAAAGAGTCAACTACATCAGGGCTCCGCCTCTGTCCTGCCCGCCATCCAGATCTACTAAACTGTAGGGTCAGAACTCCCCACATGTACTCCAGAGGTCCCGCCAGCCCAATTCAGAAGAGAATCCATCAATAATCACGAAAGATAAGCAATCAAATCATGAAAAGATTAAAAGGGAAGACTTACCAGCGTCTGCTCCCTAGTCGTCATCCTCCAGTTGCACACCCACTTCCTCGGCGGCGAGCAGCCTCATGCCTTCCTTCACCGCCGCCTTCTCCTCCTTGGTGAACTGTGCGGTAACCACATCCATTCTGAAGGCTGCGCCACCCTCTTTATCCGCTTCAGCCTTGGCTTCCTCCAAAGCCCGGAAATATATCCTAGCCATAACCCGGGGATAATCGTCCATCAAGGACAGGTTGCCCTGCCTCCAAGTACGGAAATACATGTCCTGTAGCATCTCGTCCATCATCCCCTCGTTCTCCTCAAACTCTTTCATCCGGGCCTCAGAAACCGACAGCCGTGCGACGGCAGCATCTCTCTCCAATCGGTATCTCGAGCAGTCAGCCTGAAGGGACTTCCGCATCACTTCCATCTCCTCCTTCAGCTTGGCCTGAGAAAGCTCTGTGGCCTCAAGCCTCCCAGATAACTCCTCTACCTGCTCAAGATCCACTCTCCGAACCTCGTCCACCGTTGCGATGGCCATGTCAATTAGCTCTTTGCAAACAGCCTCCATTTTTCGCAACTCAGCCTTGCTAGCCTCTTCCATGGTTTTCTTTAGTCGTCTGGAGGCCGCTTCATGTTGGGATATCTGGATAGCCTGATCGGAAAGCTGTTTGGCCTGATCAGAAACCTTTAGCCGCAACCGAATGTTAGCACTTCCGATTTCCTCCCCAGCCTTGGCCAGTCGAGCGTGATGCTCTATTAGCCTCTTGGTCTCTTCAGCCACCCGATCGATGTTTGCCTTGGTCTCATTCCCCATGGTCACAATCCGAGTAGTAAGCAAATCGAGGTCTAAGGATTTAGCCTCATCAAGTACCCGTACCATGGGATTGCGGGGAAGAAGATGCTTGCCCGTGGCCTCGTCAAAAGAGATGTCCTGAAATCTCGGGTCCAGATCCGGGTGGCCGGCAAATAGGTTGCGAACCAAACCAGGATGGTCTATTGGGGTTACGGTTGGATTTTCGGGCGGATGTGGGGAAGGCATAAACTCAGTATCTTCCTCAGTAATATCATGGATAGGCTGGACTGGAGCCTGAGGGCCAGGTGAGGGTTCAAACAAAGATCGGCCCCTCTTCCTCTTTTGCAAATCTTCTTCAATAACTCCGATAAGAGGGTGATAGCTAACCACATCTCCGGGACGGCTAGTTGATGGCTTTGGTTTGGCAGAAGCTTTGAGTAGCTTGTATTGTTCAAGGCGGTGCCGAATATCTGATGTCTTGGCCACCTTACCCGTTCCTGGAATAAAAGCCAAGTGTTACAAGCATGCATGAAACTATAATTCAAGAAATGTGTCAAGTTATAAGGAGTAGGAAGACGCGTTTATTTTACAAACCCTGAGGGGGAGTGGGGTACTGCAATAAGTCCTGAATTTCATTCCAGGACGGGAGCTGGCCATAAAATATTCCTAAGTCCTTATCATAAAGGGAGTCTGCAGAAGTTGAAAATTCACCTTGAGTTACCCTAGCTGAAGGACCCTTAGAAGATGGATCGGCACCAGTCCCAGCCTTGTCAGCCTTCTTCGCCTTCTCCACCGAGGCTGATCCTTCCTCCAACCCCTCAAAAGCCTGGCGGAAGGCATCATCCGTCCACTCCTGGATCTCCCCTGCCTGCTCGAAAGACAAAGCCCCGGCACCACTACCACCCTATCCTTCACCTTCTCCATCTCCTCCGCTCTCCTCCTCGCCTCTTTCCTCCTCTCCACATTCCTCCTCCAGAATATCTGGACATGTGCTAGGGGAGGGTCCATCAGACTTCTTAAGCTTTTTTCCCCCGACGACTGGAGGTATCGAGAAGGGTTTTCTCTTGCTGATCTTCACCGTGGCCCCGCCTTTAGCTTTGGCAGCCCTTTCCTTGGCCGTATCCCTCTGCTTAACCACAGATTGACATGGCAGAATCAAGTTGTGCTCCAGGAGAGTGGCATTCCTGATCAGGTAAGAAGCTAACCTATCCCTTCCCGAGATGGCCTCTATCTCCGTAGCCATCTGTACCAGGCGATCATTCTCCACGACCGCAAAGCCACCTGTCGCTAGCTTGAAATAAAAGCACATAAGAAGAAGCATTGCCGTCAGGACAAAGAAATTACAAATGAAATTCAACTTACAGCCAGAACTAAAATGGCGAAAAGAAACAGAGTCGTCCTTGACGAAGAACCATTCCTTCTTAAACATGGTGAACTTAGAGTATAGGTCCAGGACCGGCTTAAAGGACACGACCGACTCTAAACTAATGTACGGAGACCCCTTCTTGTAGCCCCTCAGATTATACAAATATCGGATTTCCCGGTTAGAAGGGGGCGCCCATACCTCCTCTGGAAGATAACGAATAGGCACACTAAGATGGCGTAAGAGTTGGGCTGAAGCTGGAAAGGAGCCACCTTCAGGTAGGTAATGAAGCTGACTATCCCCGCATTGATCGGAGGAATGGCCCCGCACATGCAATGGTATCGGCTATATGCGAAATATCCTTCAGGGGGATTGTACGGCATCACTCCGTCCCCCGGCAACAGCATACTCGCTCTGTCAATCCCAAAGGAGCGAGAGATGACATCAAGCTGCTCCTCTTTGAGCGAGCTCGGAAAGCAGTCAGGAGGAGAATTCAGGAGCTCCTGAGGGCCATATCCGTCCATTAGTGATCTCGGAGTGCGTCCCTGTCGTCCCGGTCCTGGCTGGGCTGGGGGCATAACGGGGGGCTCTCTTCTGTCCGTAGATTTTCTTTTTTCTGATCGAGTTTCAACTTTATGAGACATTTTATCCGCAACACAAGAAAGTACATCGTTAGAACAGAGGATATAAACAAACGAATGTATATAGTCTGCAACTTCACTCGAATTGAAAAATCAAAGGATAAAAGATTCCCGAGTCCATTCGATGTTGAAAAGTTTTTTAGTTCATTCGTTACTGAGTGTCTTTATTCTCATTCGGTGAATGAAGAAACCTCATTCGGCGAAAGAAACGCACTTGATTCGGCACTAAGATGATTCGGCACTAGGATGATTCGGCACTAGGATGATTCGGCACTAGGATGATTCGGCACTAAGATGATTCAGCACTAGATGATTCGGCACTTATGTGGTTCGGCTGTCTCGTATGATGGGGGTTGAACGTAGGCCTAACACCTCTACTTATAGACGAAGGCAGGAGGACCGGACCGGTTGATTCGGCACGTATGACCAGAGGGAAGCATCCAAGTTAAAACAAAGTACGCCATCTGCATGCACCTGCCCTACTTTGGGGGGCAAGTGTTGGGGGTGTTTCCACCGAGCCATTAAAAGGAGGGCACTGCCGAACCAACGCGAGCCAAAGCATCACCGGTCCAAACGACATACTTCCCTCCTAGCCGAACCAACACACCTCCTACATACCACCGAACCAAACCCACCTCCTAGCCGAACCAACACACCTCCTACATACCACCGAACCATACCATATCCAAACAATGCGGTCCAACCCTCTCCAAACAATGCCGAACCAGGATCCATCCACTCACCACCGAACCAGCCACCTTCCCCTACGTAACCGAACCAAAGCATACCGAATCAACCACCACCGAGCCAACTGCCGCTCCAACCCTTGCCGAACCAACTCCACTTCCATATACAACCGAACCAGAACAACATACAACTCTCCACCGAACCAAGACGTTCCAGATCAACCTAGTCAGGCCAGATAGCATCAGCTCAGGCCCACCAGCAGCTATATACATCCAGGACCCTTGCCCCCAGCCTCACTCTATAAATAGAGGGGCAGGGGGTACAACAATGGCAGACAAGTTTAAGAGCTCAAGCACGGAAGGAACTTTCAAACAACTTTCATATACTTGTATACAAAGCTTTGTACTTGTAATCTGAAAGAAAAAGGAGAATAACATATAAAGTGGACGTAGGCACATTCAGCCCGAACCACTATAAATCTGTGTGTCTTTTACAGTTTAGTCCATCTATTTCATATATTTGCATAAATCACCCAAACCATCCAGATCAACATATAATCAACTAAATCATACGACTAGGAGGTGTTTGCCCATTTTTTGTGCAAACACATTAGAAAAATTATCGAACAATTTTCTCAACATCTACAACCTACAAACATGCTTCGGTCAAAATTACAGCTGCAATCATCATGTTGTTCTTCGGCAAATCACCGAAGTTCCCAAAACGAACAAACCCAAATATCTCACTATTTACACAATTAAAAATTATGACACAAGCACTAAAAATCATAATTTTCCAATTGTAATCCAATTATAAAATCAAAACTAGAATTTGAATTCATAAAATTTTGCCCAAATTTGATTTCTTACTGTAATTTGAAAAATATGAGTTAATCATTCATTTTAAAATCGTATAACTATTTTTAGATGATAAATTACATGATTGCAACCAACTTCCGTTTACAAATCAAAGTCCAGTTCGTGTTCAAAATCAGGTTATTGAAATTATTGTAGGATTTGGGACTGTTTTATAAACACAGTAACAATTCTAAATTTTTCAGGCATTCAATACACCCAATTCAACATGCATTCAATTTAAAACAAATATTTCATATAATCATCATGATATCATCACAAAATCAAGATGAATCTAGAATGAAACTGTTTTAAAATTCCACTTACTCACCTGAAATATAAGCAGAGCAGGTTTTCAATTTCTTCCAGGCTCTTGAAACTCATCTGGACAAATGTTTTGACTTGCAAAAATCCTACTGCATGCCTTTAAATTTGATGATTTAAAATGCTGTTGGACTTCATTTGGATTTGCAGAAGACTTGGAGTTGCAGCTTAAATTTTGCTTTTGGATTTTAATTTTACAGTTGAACTTTATTTGAATGCAGATTTGAAGTTGTAGCTTAAATTGTTGCAGATTTCATTCTACCTTTCAACTTGATTTTGCAGATTTTAATTTGCTTTTAGTTAAATCCAGATTTGAGAAAGATTTCATGTTGCCATTAATTTGAAACATGAAATGAAGACAAAGGAAATAAAAGTGTTTGTAAAACTAATTCTCCTTTCAAACATTTATTAAAAATAAAAATAAAAATAGTGCCACATGTTATTAAATCTTACATTTGTCATTCACTTTTTAATTTCCTTACATGTGTTTCTAAAAAGGTTAACATGTTTACACATGTCTTAGCATTTTTAATTAATTTTTATTTAATTTAAACGATAATATAACTTACATATTTAATTTACTAAATTACTAAATACTTATTTATGTAAATATAAACTTACTTTTTAAAGAGAATATCCTAAAACTAATTATAATATAAATGAATTTCTTATACTTGTATTTTAAAAATTTAAAC
Source organism: Allium cepa (assembly GCA_030765085.1). Classification (NCBI taxonomy): domain Eukaryota; kingdom Viridiplantae; phylum Streptophyta; class Magnoliopsida; order Asparagales; family Amaryllidaceae; genus Allium; species Allium cepa. The sequence continues at coordinate 206,468,423 of CM060943.1, forward strand.
ATTTATATTTATACCTTCATATCCTTTTAAAATTAAACACTTTAAAGAAAACAAAACAAAACTTTATTTAAATCCTTTTTAAACTATCATATTTAAAATAAATAACAATCTTATATTTTAAAAACAATGAATTAATCTTTAAATCATCTTTTGAAAAATATTTATTTTTAAAACAAAGTTTTAAATTACAATATTCATTCATATATAAATTATCAACAGATTAAATTAAATTCCAAAACAACATCAAATTATAACATATACTTGCATATATATTACAATTTGAAAATTCAATCTTTATTTAAAACAAAAGATATTATATTCACAATATATATCAAATATATATATTATAAACAGAATAAAATTTTATTAGCTTTGAAAAAAACAAATCTTATCAATTATTGCCAGATTAAAAATTTATTAATCTTAAAAAGATTAAATTTATCAATTTAAATTAAAATTACAAAGAAAAATTATCAAATCAATTAAATTATTAATACAGATTATTAAATTGATATTGCCCAAAATTCCGGGTCGTTACACAAACTATTCATACGACACAAAATATCTTGGTACAAATAAATAAAATAAAATATAAATATCAGCAATCATAATTAGGTGTAAACATATTTGAAGACATATGCATTTAATTAGCACAACCTTTTGTCAATTCGAATTGCAGAAAATCAACTCAACCTCTATATAAAAACCTAATCTGATCAAAACATGCTGAAGCTTGTATCAGAAGCTCATATTATTGTTTAAAGCCATTCCTATATATATATATCCATCATCTTATTTTAACTGGTTCGTTCAGAACTTAGAAGTAAACCTGAGAAAATAAAATAAAATAAAATAAACATCTTTACTTTATTACTCAAACAGATTCAATCAAGGCAGAGAAGATTTTTCAAGGATTCAAATTCCAGCAACTTCAGTTCTGTTGTGAATACAAGATCAATGCATCAACTCGGATCAAAAATTAAAAGAGTTTTTCCAGATTTCAAAACACAGTCCAGTGTTCTCTGTTCCAGGAGATATTTGTGTGTGTTAGAACTTGTGTACAGGTCTGGAACAAGCTTATATGTCTCTGTTTAAACATATCAGGGTTGAGAACCTGATCTTAATTCCTGGATACAATTTGTTTTGTAAGTGTGTAATATTTTATTTAAAATTTGATTCAGGTGAAATACTCTGTTCAATGGATGAAGGTGCGTAAACCTTTAAAACCAAGACCTTTTCCTATAGTCTGTGAGTATACGCTTTTAATAACAGTTTAAAATTTGAAGATGAAGCTTAAATAATATGTGACTGCGAGTGATAGCTTTGAATTGCATGGAAAGTTTAGCTTGAATATGGCTGGAATTAATGGTTGAAACTGTGAACATGCTTGTATATATGTGAAATTTTTGGTTTGCTGTTGTTTAAAAGTTCTTGAAAATTTCTTTTAAAAATCTATATCTCAAGATACAATTAGTTTAAGCCTGGATCTCTAAATGGAAGTTGTAGATAACAACATGTTATAAATTCTAAAAATGTTTTCAAGACTTAGAATTCAGTAATTATTTTAGAATTGAGGAAACACAGTAGGAATCGAATTTTGGTTAAAATTTTATGGAAACAATTCAATGATTTGATTGCATGAGTAGGTTCGTGGTAAGAAATCATGAATTTATATATAGGAATTGGGATTTTTAGTTTGGATATAGGGGAGGTATTTGAGTTTGATCAGATTTGGGTCTATTGCCATTTTCCGACAATTGGCGCGACGATTAACATCGGGGTTGTGGTCATAGCTCGTTGAAGGGTAGACGCCTTCGAGAAAAATGGGATTGGATTTTTCCGTTGGCCATGGCGATCGGTAAGAGAGGAAGAAGGGTTTCGGAGAGGAGTGTGGTCATCGACGTTTGTGAGGCTGGAACAATGAGGACAGTGGATCGGGATGGTGCGCATTAAGGGAAAGAGGAGCTGGAGTTCGTACATGGTTAAGGGTGATCGGCGGGGTTGCTCATGGCATGGTTCTTCAGCGACAAGGAGTTTGGTCGATCGATGTTTTCCTCAGTTTTCCTTGAATAGCTCGTTTTCGTGTTCACCTCGTTTCCACCAGATCTGGAGGCTGGAGAGGTTGTCGTAGTGATCGACGATAGGTGGGTTGGGTCACCAAAAGGTCGGAGCTGGCCAGAGCGACGTGCACGTGCATGGTGGACGACGTGTGCAATTGGAGTTTTGGGTTTGGGAAAGAAGAGTTTGGTCAGGGTTTTCTTGAGTTTTATCGGGTTCGACTCAAAGTCAGGAAAACTCAAGTATCTAGCTGATGTGGCTCGGGTTTTTCAGCATTTTCTTGGGGTTTTCTTTGCTTTGCTGGAATGTAACGTTGTTAAGTTTTAATAATATAATGGTAATCAGGATTTTTACTATGTAAGGAAGAACTTCCTTGAAACAGTTCAGCGAAAGTTTTGATCAAGATTTAATTAATTAATTAAGGGTAAATAACTTTAATTACGGTTGAAGAATGAATTATATCATGTTTCACATATAAAAACATTTTGAAATACCAAATTGTAATGAGATGTTGGAAATAATTAAGTTTTCAAATAGAGAATTTGTTTAATTTTAGTTTTCCCAAATTTCAAAGGTTAAATTAATTAACCAATGGGTTAATTACGTGATGAGGGTAGTTAAAGGTAGATTACTAGATGAAAGGTAATTAAGGATTACTTACTAATGTAATTAATATTAAACGGGTGAAGGTTAATTAATTTGTATAATTAACTAAAGGCTATCAATTATTATAATGAAAGGATAATTAATCCAAGGTGATTAATTAAGAGGGATAACTGAGACATGATTTATTAATTGATTGAAATTAATTAATATTAAGAAAAGGTAATTTAAGTGATTGAGGTCAGTAATTTAATTAGAGATTAATTAAATTAATTTGGAACTGATCAATCTTGCTTATGGATAATTGAATGTTGTAAATGCCTTGAATTGTTTATTATCTCTGATATGAAATGTTTGAGATATGATATGATTAGATGGACAATAATAATATAGTTATTTATCGATGATAAATTGTGTATATAAGTGACGTTCTATTTAAAATTGAATCTTATTTCACTTGAATAACTTGGGTTAAGATGGCATTGGATTCGAAGAGACCGGAGTCGGGTATTAGTAAATACCCGAGACCACTTCGATCCTTTATAGGTTGATTTGTGAAATCAATAAGCTGGAATGGAATGATTGAAGTGAATTGGACCATTTAATCTAAGATTTGGTACTTAGAAATTGATGGGTGAAATAAGTGATGACTATAAAAATTGGTGAATTCGTAATTTGAAACAAGTTATCTGGGTTATATATTAGTTGAATGCTTTTGTAATTCATGTTAGATGGATTTACTCACGTTGGTTTCCAGCCTGACCCGGGTTGATGTAATGCTCGGGTCAGACCGAGTATTACAGATTTTCAGGTAAAGACGTTCTGGAGCTCAGTAGGCGAGCTGGATGGCAAAAACGTATGGAGTGTTTCCGCTGTATTATATTATTGTATATCTGAGGCATGGTAATTGTGTATATCTAGTGTCTGTATATATGTGTAACTCTGATGTATTAAAATGTAATCGACAGATATAGTATTCTTTTGTAAACTGTTACTGTTTATTATTATATTTTATCCGCTGCGAATGTGAGATGTTGGTGTTTCTGTTCTTCTTCTTCTATCTCTTTCTTCTTTTTCATAACTATTTGGAATTTTCGGGATCGAAAATTTCGAGTCATTACAGTTGGTATCAGAGCCAGGTTAAGCGAGAACCTTGGCTCTGGTGGGTGTACTCATTAAGGATAGGGTCAATAGTACCCTAGAATGAGTTGAGTGTATATATATGAGAGAGCGTACTTGTTATTTTCTGATATAAGGATTTTAAAAGATTTTATATAAGGTTATATTTTGATATATAAAACAATATTTCACTCTAATAAATATTAAGGAAATTGCTTGTTAAATTATTAGAATTAAATTAAGAAGTAATATAATACAATCAAACTAAAATAAAATAAAGATAAGTTTGAAATGGATTCAAACTGAAATTGAAATCTTGAATTGGAGAAGTATTTTAGAATAAGATGATAATGGATCGTTTTAGATATGATAATCTTGGTTATTAGCATAAATGATTGTTGTGTGTTTAATAATAAGATGTGTATTAACGAGTAAGAAAGATGAAATGTTTTAAAGAAGTAAAACATTTAGGTAAATTATGACTGATAAATTGAAATTGAAAATACCTAAATTGTGAAATTTTAAATTTGGATCCAGAAATTTGAAACTTGTTTCAAAGTGCTAAAAGAAATAATACATAAGTATTATTTGAATAAAAGAGACTTGTTGCAAACAATGGGTTGTTTGAAAATTTGATTTGAATTAAAAACCAAAAGTGGTTTAAAATATAAAGATGACCTCGTGTGTAAAGGAAATAATATGTATATATGAGAAATATACATAAATCAAAAATAGTTTGAATAAACTCTAAATGTTGAGTTTTAAATTTGGAATGGGATGTGATACCCAAAGTGATAAGTTTTTGAACTTAATAAGTGGGAAGATTATTAATGTGAAGTTTAAAAATTGAATGGGGAATTCAAATTGAGTAAGGTTGATTGGATTAAGTAAATTGAATTTAACTTGGGAGAAGTTAAATAAGTTTGAATGAACAACTTGAATTGAAAATTTCAAGATGATATTGGAATTTAACTTAGAAAGTTAAATGGGTAATTTGAATTGGGAATTTGTGAGATCTCAAACGGGTTTGAGATCTGGAAATTGGAAATAGATGGACGTTTTAAAATAAATTGGATAATAACATCCTATTGTTATTAAAAATCTTTAAAGTGAAAATAAGATTTGTTTAAATAAATGAGAAATAAAGTATGGTAATATATCCATTATTGAGGTAAAAGAGAAATCTAACGTTAATTTGAAATTAAGGATATGGAATTACTTTGAACTGAAAATCTGAATGACTTAATTTGTAAATTAAACTTGTTTACGAACCAGTTTCAAAACTGGAAGATAAAATTTGGGAAATAAATTAAATTTTTAAGATAAAAATTGTTTTGAATTCTTATTTGAACTTCGAAATAAGTAAGTAAAGATAATTTAAAATGGAATTTTGAGAATTGGACTCAGAATTATATTGCTATAAAAAAAACTTTTAATAAAGTTTAATTTGGTTTAAAGAGTTAAACCAATATTTGAGAATTTAACTCGAATTTATATTATTCAAGATGATTTAAAATTGAGATTGAAATTAGTTCAAATTGAATCTAATTTGAATTAATTGGATTTGAGATTGAAGGTGTATAAGTTTAAAATTTTTAATGGAAAATTTGGATTGGATTAAATTGAAATGATTTGAAATTGAAGTGGTTCAATTGATAATAGTCCAAAATTGATTGGAATAATTTGAAATTATAATTAAAGTGAACGGTTTAAAATCAAATGGAATTTGATTTAAATTGGGAAAGAAATCAGGATTGATTCAACTTGAATTGGGGTTAAATTAATTTCAATGGAAATTGAAGATTATTCAAATTGGAATTGAGTCAATTTAAATGGAAGTGGAAATTTAAATTGAATTGTTGGGGAAGTGAACAGTTTCGACTCTGGGCTATTTTCAATATAAATTGTTTTAATATAAACTTATTTTTCCAAGCTATTTAATATATACAACCTTTCTTTTTAAAGCCAAATTATTTTATATCTGTTTTGCAATTATTTTTGGGACTATTTAACAAATTTTCAACTGTTTTATAAACTAATTACTATTTTTCAACTATTTTACAAATTAATTACTATTTTACATCTATTTTGCAATTGTCTAAAATTTCTATAACTATTTAACTATTTCCAACTATTTTACAATTAGTTAATTATTTTACAGTTATTTGCAAACTAATAATTATTTTTCAACTACTTATCTATTTTTAAAATTTTCAAGCTATTTTCTAAATATAAAGTGTCTTACTTCAAACTGTTATTGGTTAAATACCCAATTGAATTAAGGATTGAAGATATGATCCAAATGAGAATTAAGGCAAATGTGAATAAGTGAGTGAAAATTTAAGTGAATGTGAATATAAAGGAAATTGATTTGGCTGATAATCAATGGAAATAAATGCGTAGGATGTACGTAAATTATTCTATTCGCATAGTGATTTGATCTAGATTCGAGCATAGAATTTCGAGATAGTTATATTGATCCGAGTGGGATTTTTCACTCGATTTTCGACGGCGAACCTGGATATGGATTATTAATTGGATCTAGATATTCTCTATCATAGTTATGGCTATGCAAGGAGAATGACGGTTTCTGATCAAGAAACCAGATCTGTGTCCTCACTAGGAAGTCGGGTGGACGATACTAGTTCGGAAGTGAAATTGTGTGGTTGAGTGAGCGATCAGAATGGTATAACGTACGGATGATATATGTACATCATACAGATTTGAATGAAATTGATATTGGAAAGAGTAATCAAATTTGAATATTTGATTTTGAATAAACAAAGTTATATATCTTTGTTATATAAGATAAATCTCCCCTAGTTGAATCTATTGCTGGAAGAAAAGGATTTTTGAAAGTGTTTGAAGTATAAAAGGAATTTTATACAATTTTGAAATGATCCAAAGTTTTAAAAATTATATATATATATATATATATATATATATATAAAGCATCTTATGAGGATTTTGGAAAAAGTTTTCGAAACCTTTGGATTTGGAAAGGCTTTTAATTTTTAGGTAAAATCAATATAGAAATTTGGAAAGCCTGGTTTGAGAACTATCGATTTTGGGATAATCAATTTTGTGTAAAGAGCGTTGTATGAGATCATACTAAGTGTATGATTTGAAAGATACTATATGTGTATAGTATAAAGTGTTTTGATGATGGCTCTGGGGAAAAAGGCGCTCCCTTAAAATGAACTTCTCAGGAGTGCCCCCGGGTGGTGCTGCCTTGAGCCCCAGGGGGGGTTCTAAAGTTAATCCTGTGAGGAGTCCGGACAAAACTAGTTCCTTGGGATTATGAGTAGTGTGTACCATAGCGAAAGTCGTGTGTGTCACTGAGAGCCAACGGTCTACGTTTGATTTTATATCGGTAGACTGCGATCTATGGTAACATAGCGAAAGTCGTGTGTGCCGCTGAGAGCCAACGGTCTACGTTTGATTTTACATCGGTAGACTGCGACCTGTGTAGGAGTGGAGAAGTTTCATTTTGACAGCGAAAGTTGTGTGTGCCGCTGACAGCCAACAATTACATGGACTTTTGCTATGATGGCAACGTAACCCTGGAATGTAACTGCGATCTGTTGTGGGCTCTATGGTGTAATCGAGGGGCGCGGAGTGCCTACAGTTAAATGGACTTTTGTTGCGATGGCAACATAACCCAGGATTTAACTACGACCATGGATGGGGGTGATGATTTCCAGAGCATTCTCACCACAGACATTTCCTCGATTTTAAAACTGTTTTCTATATTTTCAATAAAATTATTTTTCAAGTATTTTCACTGGGTGTTGAAACGGGTCTGCCAAGCACTTATAGATTTTCAATCGTACGCCTGATCAACGTATGACCGAATTTCTATGAGAATAAGGATGGACTTGTCAAAACATCGAGTTATAAAAGTATTTTTATAAAAACTATTTTAGCAATATTATATAGATTTTTAAAGTAGTTTGAAAATGATCAAAGAAAATTTATATTATTTTAAGCATTTTAATAATCTGGCTTCGTTCCTTTTCGAGCGTGAAAAGATTCAAAGGTGGGAGGAATGTGATGACCCGGAATTTTGGCAATATTATTTTAATAACTATTTAATCTAATTAAATAAAATACAAGCTTTTTCATTTTATAAACTGATAAGATCTTTGGACATTTATCAGTTATATATATATATGTATGTATGTATGTATGTATATATATGAAACGACCCGACTTTCTTACCACAGAAAATCGCATCATTTTTAAGAAAGAAAGGGATAGAAAAGAGAAAAGACAGAGAAGAAGAAAGAAACAGCACCAGAATTTAAACAGCGGAATGAATAAATTATATTAATCACATAATACTTTACATAGTATCATATACATCAGAGTTACACAGCTAAACAACACATACTAGACAGTTATAAACACCTGTCTAGTTATACAACTCAAAACAACTCAAAGACAACAACTCAGAGAACACACAGCGGAAAACTATATAGCTATACGTAGAAGCCTCCTGCTCCCTTGCTCCTCCACAATTCGTCAAAGATAACCTGAATCCCTTGGCTACTCGTAAAAACTTGAGTACCCAAGAGTTTAAGAAAAACAGAATAAACTCCGGGTCAGACATGGGTCTGGTATGAGTAAACAGTTAAAGTTGCTTAACTTCAAAAACCTTTGAAAAGAAAAGGTATCGGTAAGACTTCCCACACATAAACATGGAAAAATTTTACCTTACGCTAACCAAAACATTTGATAGGAATTCCGATGATATTATAATAGTGTCTAGGGTTTTCAAATAAATATGAAATAGTCGAAATTGTTACATCTATTAAATTCTAGCTACTAGCCACAAAAGTGGGTAATACAATCAAAACCGTTGGCACTTATTGGATTTTGGATTCCATACAATGGCAGGGCTACTGGGGTACCGCCCGTCACAGTACGTGGCCTAGATCACCGTACCGAGGAGCCACCCTAACTCCCCTGCAACACAAAGCCGGAACCATTCCTTACTGAACAGTTCCAAATAAGACAACCCCGGCGATTCTAGCTATCAACCGCCCACACAGCCGAAATAAAAGGGACCTCAAGACAGGGGTAAATCTTACTCTCAAGTGGGGGCTACCCACGAAGCCTTGCTGCACCTCCCCTGTTTTAGCCATTCCCGGTTGATGAGGCTTGAGGCTACGATTACCTTTATAAGACATATCATATTAAAATGCTCATCGTCCACCTGACGATGTTCTGAAGGCATTCAATCCATACAAGTTCGTTCCGGGCTCGAGCGAAACCGAAGGCATTATCTCGTTACACTCATTTTTGGAATCACCCTCAGAGTTAACCACGATAACCCTTGCATTCTAAATCGCCATCTCAAATCTATAAGAACTATTCCGTCAAACTGATTACGGAATCACCCACAGAGTTATATTGATGTATAGTCCTTACACCTCGAGTCTTCACTCTTCACATGAGATTCACGACCTATCGTTCATTTGGATCGATGTGGTTTTCGGATATCCAAATATGGAAAGCTGATCCCGGTCTCATCGAAATCCAAAGCGTGTCTTTTAGGTCCAAGTTGTTTTAAGGTTAAACAATTAAATTCAACTATCTATATACACACAGATAGATAATTTACAATATCACAATTGATAACCACATTATCAAAATAAACAGATGATCCATAACAAAATAGGTAATCCATATCATTATCACAATAGATAATCTATATTACTATCACAATGCAACCAAGCATTCATACCACACAACATTACTTATCTCATTTCTGAGATTACATCTATTCAAGACAACAATGTCATCCATTCATACATAAGCAACGATTTACTAAATCACAACATAATTAATTTACAATGAATTAAATTAACTATCTCTATTTTTTAATTAATTTAAAGTGAATTAAATTAATTACTTCATCTCTTAATTAATTTAAAAATAATTAAATTAATTACCTACATCACAACAAATCTTGCTTAAATAACCATTAGTTAAACCAATTAATAAATCACCATCCTAATTAATCAACCTTGATTAATTAACTCTTAGTCAAGTAATTAATCCTTAATTATTCTCATTAATCATATCAATTAATGAACCTTAATTAATTACTTCATTAATTAATTAATTATAATTAATTACATTATTCCTTAATTAATTACATTAATCAATCAGGCTTAAATTAATTACTTTCAAATAATCAACTTAAATAAATATAAACAATAATTAATTATTCTTAATTACTTCTTAATTACTTTTAATTTACTTTATAAGTTCATTTATTTATTACACCAAGTAATAAACTCTTAATTACTTTAACAAGTAATTATTCATTTAAAAATTACTTCCCAATCAGTAATTTACCGTATTTCAGTTACCTCTGTAATTTATCAATTACTTATCTTAAGTAATTAGCCTTATCAAAACTTTATTTAGAAATCATACTTAATCTTTTATCAAGTGACTATGTTTAATTAATTAACAAATTAATTAACTTTGATTTCACTCATCTCATAAAACATAATCGAGTCATTCATCCCTTAATTACTCGTTAACCAAATTAATTTTCAAATAACAGATTAACTATCATCAATTATAGATTAATAAACCTTAATTATTAATAAATTCTTTAATATAAAGTAATTAATCATTAATTACTTTTATAATTAATTAATTAACCTTAATTAACTAATTAATCATCTCTTAAACATTGATTAATAAACTTAATTATTAATTTACAACCTTAATTACAAATTAATTAGTTTACCTTAAATAATAGTTAATTGACCCTTAATTAACTTGCATTATAGATTAATAACTTCTTAATTATTAATTAAGAAAATCTAATTATTACTTAATAAAACCTTTATTAAGTATTAATTAATTGCTATTCTAATTAACCTTTAATTACTTAATTAATAAGTGATTATAATTTAATTTAGCATTAGACATAAATTAAATTGTCATAATTGTTAGTTGACTAAATTAATAATTATACTTAATTAATCACTTAATTAACCCCTTTTCAATTAATTTAATTAATTAATACTTAATTAATATTTAAGATAAACATTATCTTCATTTAACCTTGAAAAAATAACTTTACTTAACAAAATTCATTAATTAAATTAAGATATAAAATAATCATTAATTACTTTCCTTAGTTATTAATTAACAATTCTAATTTCAAGTTAATAAATTATTTTAACTTTAATTGTTAATTAATAAAACATTTATAGATTTCCTTTGTTTTTCCAAAGTAAGTTTGAAAATAACATTAACTTAAACATTTAAACAAATCATAAAAACACATTAATTTTAAGAAATAAATTTCTAGAAATATCTTAACTTAATTATTTAAAGTTTAAAAACTTACTTTATTTTAAATTTAAAATCTAGTTAAATGTTCCATTTGGGTTCAACCCATTAATATTTGCACCAAGAAACAAAGTACATCTTCTTTTTAAAGAAAAAACAATCTGACTTTAAAATTTTAAAAACTGTTTTAATTAAAACCTTAAAAAAACTGTTAACATAACAGTTTAAACCCCTGCAACACAACAGAACACAGAACAACACGAGACACAACCAAAAATACTCGAGCTCCTTCCCTAGCCATCTTCCTGTACACCCGAGACCTGCTTCGAGAAAATCAAGCAACCCCAAACAAAAACTCAAACCCACTGATAATATCCGATTATGCACCTGCACCATTGCCGAAACTACTTCTGGTCATCAGTGAAGCTATCACCAAGTCACTCCACCACCCTACAACCCCCTACGATCAACAGAATCCCATCCCTAGCCTCGATTCAAAATTGAGCTCTTCATGGTTTACTGAAACCCAACATCATCAGGTCATTCTTCTGAACCCACGCCACCGATCCACGTTAACTGCCACGATCACGGCAAGTTCTTGCTGACCCACCACTCCTCCTTCTCCCAAACTCCCTTACAACTCGATATAAAGATGAAGGTACAGTAGCCAACATTCCCAAGTTCATATAGAACTAGGATTAAAATCAAAATAGGGCAATTCCAATTATCACAGAGATGTACAAATTCATCAACCATTTTTGCAGCACTCTCTAATCCAAACACTAACTCCATGAAGAATCTCAAGCATTCCAGATGTATAAATCAACAGATTTATGCAAAAAACCAACTTGAAGTTGAACTTCAAATACTCTCTTAATACAATTTAAAAATTGTAAATTTCCTTTCAAAATTCATAATTTTCAATGACACTTAAGTTTATATAATCATTTTAACCAAATTTAATCCTTGGTTTCAAACATTGATGATAAATTTGTTACTGCTTATTTAGATTCCCAGGTACATTTCATAAACCAGGGACTTAAATCTATTTTTTTGATTTTAGTTTATACTTGAACAACTTGTTTTAGTTTAAAACTATGACTTAACAATTTTTGAATAGAATTATTTGAAGATTTAAACTTTGTCTCAGATTCTATAGTAAAATACAGAGAAGGGAAAAAATGCAAATTAACCCGCACAGTTTAAATTAAACAAACCTATTGCATATTCATATTTCTACTCAGAGACATCTCATATAAACACCATCACTACTTAATTGCAACACATAATTACTATTTTAAATTTTAATAAAAAGTTTACTCACTTTTATTAAGAAATGCAGAGGTTTTGAAGATGAACTGGGAGTTGCAAAATTCTGTGAACCTGAAGCCTTTAAAAACAGGATTGCTTTATCCCCTTTTGTTTGTTTAAACTGTAAAGCTTTGATGACAAAATTGAAGTGCTTGCTATGCTTAAACTTTGCTTAGCCTTTAAACTGAATTGCTCACATCAGAAATGCTTCAGGTAATACTTTGACCCATGCATGCATAAGAATATTTGATGCAGACATTCAAAATGTTGCACTGCACATTTATTTTGAGAGGAGTGCTTGAATTTGAGGAGATTGTTTCAGGCGTTGATCACAGAAATGGTTTGAGGGGATTTTAGGTTTTCATGAGTAAAAGTTTGCAAATGCTTTATTCTTTTTGCTTCAGATTCGCATGCACAAGAAAATGATGCAGACATTGAAATGCAGATTTGAATTGCACTTCAATGTCAGGTTTTGGATGTTTAATTTGAGCATGGATTGAAGTGAGGAATCGATGCAGATTATGTTTGAGGATTGATCAGATTTTCATTTTGAGGAATTGTTTGAAAATCTCAGGATTTGGTTTTTCTGATTTTTTTTTTGGAGAGTTAAAGTTTGCATGATGGTTTTAGTTCTCTTTTAGGCATGAACAAAGATTTAAAGAAAAAAGAAAAAAAATGAGAAAGAGTGTTTATATAGGAAAATTTTCAGATTTAGTAAGTTAAAAAAAAAATAGAAACAAAAATGGACACTTGTCTTAAATTACACAAATGTTTTACACGTGTTAACAAAGTGTTTTAAAATTAAACATTTGTCATTTCTTATTTATATTTATTTTAAAAGAAATTTAAAAGACTTTTTAAATTATTTCCTAATTAGTAATATGTTTTCTAAATTTTATAAATGCTTTTCTATTTAAATATCTAATAAACAAATCCATTTTTACATTCATAAATGTATGCTAAATTTATAAAAAAATACAATCTTTAAAAAGAATGAAACCAAATATAATTTTAAATAAAGTTATAAAACATTGCAAACTAATTTTAAAAATGCTATTTCAAAAGCCTTATATTTATTTAATTAAATAAACACAAATCAAATTTCTTTAGATAAACTTCTATAAAAGAAAAATACAAAACAAATCTTTATTTTTAATTAAAAACATTATCTATGTATTTAAAATCCAAACTATATTATCATTTATTTTAATTTAAGATGCATGTATATTCTTGAATTCTAATTTATATCCAATTCAAAGTCAAATTTAAAAACCAAATCCAAAAATCAATTTAAATAAATAAATACCCATTTTTTTTAAATACGCACATTATTATTTACAAATAATTATATCCTATTTTAAAATCAATTTAAAATACACAGATATAAATACATTTTAAACACACTTATAAATTTTGAAAACAATAATTCTATTGAGAATTTATTTACACAAACAAAATAAATATTTTTAATTTAAAACCAATTTATAACCATAATCAAGTCATTATATTATTATTATTTGGTAATTCATTTTTGAAACTAACAATTTTATCAATCTCAAATAATTTAAATAAGAGATTATCAACATTTTGAACTCCCTGAAATTCCCGGATATTACAGTATATGTTTTGTGAAGAAAATTTTGATTTGAAAAATTAAAATAGATTCTTTCAAGAATGTTTAAAATAGAATCTGTCTTATTCAATTAAATTAAAGGTTCTATATTATTAATATTTGATACAATATATATATATATATATATATATATATATCAATGTAGTCTTTCATAATAATGTTTAAATTAAGCAATCCTATCAATATAAGATATAAATATAAATATAAATTATAAATACAAATATAATGTTATGAATCAAATATTTGAAAATTAAATTACAAATAGGAACAAAACTAAGAAGTTATGTAAACAATAACTATAATAATTTTACATGAACATACAAGATAAGTTTAGAAAACATATGTTGCTGTATATACATTTGTACAATGCAAAAGAAGACAAACTATTCATGATACACAAAATATCTTGGTACAAATAAATAAAATAAATATAAATATCAGCAATCATAATTAGGTGTAAACATATTTGAAGACATATGCATTTAATTAGCACAACCTTTTGTCAATTCGAATTGCAGAAAATCAACTCAGCCTCCATATAAAAATCTAATCTGATCAAAACATGCTGAAGCTTGTACTAGAAGCTCATACTATTGTTTAAAGCCATTCCTATATATATATATATATATCCATCGTCTTATTTTAACTGGTTCGTTCAGAACTTAGAAGTAAACCTGAGAAAATAAAATAAAATAAAATAAACATCTTTACTTTACAACTCAAACAAATTAAATCAAGGAAGAGAAGATTTTTCAAGGATTCAAATTCCAGAAACTTCAATTCTGTTGTGAATAGAAGATCAATGCATCAATTCAGATCAAAAACTAAAAGAGTTTTTCTAGATTTCAAAACACAGTCCAGTGTTCTCTATTCCAGGAGATAAGGTGAGTAAACTCTTAAAATCTGAAATAATTTGAATTGGTTTGTGGTGGATCCTTGAAAGTATGATATAAATAGTGTTGTGCATGAAGTTAAGAGGTGATTGACACACACACACACATATATATATATATATATATATATATATATATATATCCGTGTGTGTGTGTTAGAACTTGTGTACAGGTCTGGAACAAGCTTACATGTCTCTGTTTAAATATTTCAAGGTTGAAAACCTGATCTTAAAATTCAAAATCTTTCACTCGAGTGATTTTTAGTCTGTAATCCCTGATTACAATTTGTTTTTTATGTGTGTAATATTTTATTTAAAATTTGATTCAAGTGAAATACTCTATTCAATGGATGAAGGTGCGTAAACCTTTAAAACCAAGACCTTTTCCTATAGTCTGTGAGTATACGCTTTTAATAATAGTTTAAAATTTGAAGATGAAGCTTAAATAATATATGACTGTGAGTGATAGCTTTGAATTGCATGAATAGTTTTGCTTGAATATGGCTGGAATCGATGGTTGAAACTGTGAACATGCGTGTGTATATGTTGAATTTTTGGTTCGCTGTTGTTTAAAAGTTCTTGAAAATTTCTTTTAAAAATCTATATCTCAAGATACAATCAGTTTAATCTCGGATCTCTAAATGGAAGTTGTAGATAATAACACGTTAGAAATTCTAAAAATGTTTTCAAGACTTAGAATTCAGTAATTATTTCAGAAATGAGGAAACACAGTAGAAATCGAATTTTGGTTAAAATTTTATGGAAACAATTCAATGATTTGATTGCATGAGTTGGTTCGTGGTAAGAAATCATGAATCTGGGTATAGGAATTGGGATTTTTAGTTTGGATATGGGGGAGGTATTTGACTTTGATCGGATTTGGATCTATTGCCATTTTCCTGCGATTGGCGCGACGATTAACATTAGGGTTGTGGTCGTAGCTCGTTGAAGGGTAGATGCCTTCGAGAAAAATGGGATTGGATTTTTCCGTTGGCCATGGCGATCGGTAAGGGAGGAAGAAGGGTTTTGGATAGGAGTGTGGTCATCGACGTTTGTGAGGCTGAAACGATGAGGACAGTGGATGGGATGGTGCGCATTGAGGGAAAGAGGAGCTGGAGTTCGTAGCATGGTTAAGGGTGGTCGGCGGGGTTGCTCATAGCATGGTTCGTCGGCGGCAAGGAGTTTGGTCGATCGGTGTTTTCCTCGGTTTTCCTTGAATAGCTCGTTTTCGTGTTCACCTCGTTTCCACAAGATCTGGAGGGTGGAGAGGTTGTCGTGGTGATTGGCGATAGGTGGGTAGGCTCACCAAAAGGTCGGAGCTGGCCAGAGCGGCGTGCACGGTGGACGACGTGTGCAACTGGAGTTTTGGGTTTGGGAAAGGAGAGTTTGGTCGGGGTTTTCTTGAGTTTTATCGGGTTCGACTCGAAGTCAGGAAGACCTGAGTATCTAGCCGATGTGGCTCGGGTTTTTCAGCGTTTTGCTTGGGGTTTTCTTTGTTCTGCTGGAATGTAACATTGTTAAGTTTTAATAATATAATGGTAATCAGGATTTTTACTATGTAAGGAAGAACTTCCTTGAAACAGTTCAGCGAAAGTTTTGATCAAGATTTAATTAATTAAATAAGGGTAAATAACTTTAATTACGGTTGAAGAATGAATTATATCATGTTTCACATATAAACACATTTTGAAAAACCAAATTGTAATGAGATGTTGGAAATAATTAAGTTTTCAAATAGAGAATTTGTTTAATTTTAGTTTTCCCAAATTTCAAAGGTTAAATTAATTAACCAATGGGTTAATTATGTGATGAGGGTAGTTAAAGGTAGATTACTAGATGAAAGGTAATTAGGGATTACTTACTAATGTAATTAATATTAAACGGGTGAAGGTTAATTAATTTGTATAATTAACTAAAGGCTATCAATTAATATAATGAAAGGATAATTAATCCAGGGTGATTAATTAAGAGGGATAATTGAGACATGATTTACTAATTGATTGAAATTAATTAATATTAAGCAAAGGTAATTTAAGTGATTGAGGTCAGTAATTTAATTAGAGATTAATTAAATCAATTTGGAACTGATCAATCTTGCTTATGGACAATTGAATGTTGTAATTGCCTTGAATTGGTTATTATCTCTGATATGAAATGTTTGAGATATGATATGATTAGATGGACAATAATAATATAGTTATTTATCGATGATAAATTGTGTATATAAGTGACGTTCTATTTAAAATTGAATCTTATTTCACTTGAATAACTTAGGTTAAGATGGCATTGGATTCGAAGAGACCGGAGTCGGGTATTAGTAAATACCCGAGACCATTTCGATCCTTTATAGGTTGATTTGTGAAATCAATAAGCTGGAATGGAATGATTGAAGTGAATTGGACCATTTAATCTAAGATTTGGTATTTAGAAATTGATGAGTGAAATAAGTGATGACTATAAAAATTGGTGAATTCGTAATTTGAAACAAGTTATCCGGGTTATATATTAGTTGAATGCTTTTGTAATTCATGTTAGATGGGTTTACTCACGCTGGTTTCCAGCCTGACCCGGGTGTTACTTTGATGTAATGCTCGGGTCAGACCGAGTATTACAGATTTTCAAGTAAGGACGTTTTGGAGCTCAGTAGGCGAGCTGAATGGAAAGAACGTATGGAGTGTTTCCGGTGTATTATATTATTGTATATCTAAGGCATGGTAATTGTGTATATCTAGTGTCTGTATATATGTGTAACTCTGATGTATTAAAATGTAATCTACAGATATAGTATTCTTTTGTAAACTATTACTGTTTATTATTATATTTTATCCGCTGCGAATGTGAGATGTTGGTGTTTCTGTTCTTCTTCTTCCATCTCTTTCTTCTTTTTCATAACTATCTGGAATTTTTAGGATCGAAAATTTCGGGTCATTACATGGGGAGCCCTTGTTGTTTTAGCAACTAAGAACGACGGCTCATTGAGGCTATGCGTCAACTACAGGGATCTTAACAAGTTGATAAGGAATGATGGGTATCCCTTACCTAAGATAGACGACTTGGCCGGTTAACTTGTGGAAGCAAAAATTTTCTCCCAATTGGACTTGCCAATAAGATTTCATCGGTTGAGGATCGCAGAGGACAACAAGTTGAAGACCACATTTTGTACACCAGACGGACTCTATGAGTGGGAAGTAATGTCTTTTGGGTTGACGAATGCCCCGCATACTTTGTAGATTTCTTGAGTAGAGTATTTAGTGGACAATTTAATAAGTTCGTCATAATGCCTATTAATGATATCTTAGTATTCTCTAAGAGTGAAGGAGAGCATGATGATCGCTTAAGGGAGATACCCGGGACTTTGAGGAGGCACCGACTTAGAGCTAAATTTTTAATTTTCCACTTTTGGAAGAAGGAGGCAAGATTTCTTGGACACATCGTTTCTAAGCATGGTTTGGCGGTGGACCCGGCAAAAGTGGACTCTGTTCACGAGTGGAAAGTTCCAAGGAGTGTAAAGGAGGTTAAGAGTTTTCTCAGGTTACAAGCTATTGTAGGAATTTCATAAAGAACTTTGCAAAGATAGCAGTCCCTTTAACCCACTTAACTAAGAAGAATATAGTCTTTACTTGGGATGATAGATACACTAAAACATTTGAAAATTTTAAGGAAATATTGAGAAGTGCACATGTGGTTGCCATTCCCGATAGGACAAAGCATTTTACAGTTTTCACGAATGCATGTGACATAGTATTGGGAGTAGCTCTCATGCAAGGAGGAAGGGTAGTAGCTTGTGGTAGTAGGCAACTGAAGTACCATCAGAAGAGATACCCATTTCATGACTTGGAACTGGCAGCTATTGTCTTTGCCTGAAGATGTGGAGGTACTATCTTTTAGGGGAAATGTTTGAGTTGTTCGCTGACCATAAATCACTCAAATACATATTTTTCCAAAATGATTTAAACCTAAGGCAACAGAGGTGGATGGAGTATATAGCATCATTCGACTTTGGTATACAATATACGCCCAGAAAATGGAATGTTATCGTCGACACCCTCAGCCGATGGTACACTACCTTAGGTGTTATAAATGAATGGATGCAGTTGGACTTCCCTTCAAATTTTAACTTCCAAACGCCAAAAAAATCCATCCAAGACTTTTTGGAAGTAATGGAGGTTAGGCCGGCTTTGATGGACTGCATTGTGCTTGAGCAAAAGAAGGATGAGAAGATAGTGTAGATTTTGGATAAGTTAGGAAGAGGGAACTTTTTCCCTACATCAATAGATATGCAGTTGACGAGAATGGATGTTTAAGAGGGGATGGACGCCTTTGTATCCCATTGATTGATAGTCGGTTGGAGGAAGTTCTTACAAAGTGTCACCACTCAAAGATAACCATTCACCCCAGTGGATATAAGATGTATAGGGATATGAAGTGAATTTCTTCTTGGCCAGGAATGAACAAGAGGGTGGCTGAGTTTGTTGTTAGGTGTTTGACATGTTAAAGATAAAGGCTAAGAAATGGAAACCTAAAGGATTGTTGTTACTATTGGAGATTTCGGTTTGGAAATAGGAGCGTATTTCTATGGACTTTGTAGAAGGATTGCCAAGGAGTCAGAGGGGCAATGTAGCTTTTTGATTCGTAGAAGATAGACTCTGTAAGAGTACCCACTTTATCTATGTTAGGAACAATAGGACTGCAACGTCTCTAGCATAGATTTATATTAAGTGGTTTGACTACATGGAATTTCAAAGAGCACTGTTAGTAATACAGACCCCTTGTTCACTAGCTAGTTTTAGAGGAGTTTACAAGAAGCTTAGAAAACTTGTTTAAGTCTCAACACTACATATCACCCACAGACCGATGGTCAAACTAAAAGTGTGAATATAATCTTGGAAGGCTTGTTGAGGGATTGCATCATGGACTTCGGAGGACATTGGGAGAAGCACATACCATTAGTTAAGTTTGCACATAATAATAGTTACCAAGTGACGATTGGTATGGCCTTCTTTGAAGCGCTTTAAGGGAGGCCATGCATATCGCCAAATTGTTGATGTGAAACCACCGACAAAATTCTTCTTGGACCAGATTTGATTCGCGATACATAGGAAAAAGTAGAGTTGATCAGGCAACGTATAAAGCCAACATAAGACTGCCAGAAATATTACGCAAACAAGAGAAGGAAAGAATTAGAGTTTGAAGGTAGAGACATGGTATTTATCAAAGTCTTCCCTTTTATAGAATTCATAAGGTTTGGTCAATCAAGGAAATTGGCACCAAGATTTGTTGAGCCTTTTTGAGTTTGGAAATAATAGAAAGACTTTCTTATCGCATGGAGCTACCGCATAGATTAGTAGGAGTCTGTGATGTTTTTCACATTTCATATTTAAGAAAATGCCTTCATGACACGGCCGTTGTGGTGGAGCCTAATTGGTTGGGGGATATTGAGACCTATGCATTTAGAGTGCCCTGCCACTCCATTACGTTCTAGGTGCGAAAAGTTGTAGCGGAGACATATCGGGGATATAGCAGGATATAGTGGATGACATAAAAAAGAGGAATGATGAACATTCTGCATTAAAAAGAGGAACAAGTATTACTTATTATTTCCCACCAAGCAAAACAAGTTATAATAAAGTAAAGATAAACAAAGTTTACACTTGAAAAGTTAGAACTAGTTATAGTAACTAACCGCGTATATCATTGTTACATCAACTTTGAAGTTACCATAAAACTTAAAGAAAAGACATCAAGAAAAATGCTTACTTATAGGAAAAGAGGATATAGCGGGTAACAAAATTGGGCATATAGCGGATTATTTCCATAATATCGAGGATAATAGCGGATCCGCTATATTGGGCCGCTTTATAGGATTATCGTTGCACCAAAATTCCGCTACGGGATATATCGAGGAAATATCGAGGAATTGACTGCACAGGTTGAGACGGATCCAATAGCATCCCATGTCACCACATGCATTATGGAGCACGGAACTAGAATGCTCCACAATAAAGAAATTACACTGGTTCGACTACAGTAGGGAGACAACCTGGTAGAAAGCGCATGAGAAACCGAAGAGAGGATGAGGATCTCTCATTCTGAGCTTTTCACTAGTAAAATTTTCTCTCCAAACTAGGTTTTTCGTTGCACCGTGGTTGCTAGATTGGATGATAAGAGATGACTGCTACACTTTTTACTATCACTTTACAATCTGTAGAAATTTTTATGCATGTTTAAGGTGATTACATACATATTTATATGTCACAGTCAAACATTCACGCTAGGATTGAGATTACTTATAGTATGTTTGTGATACATAATCACATTGCACTTTTAGTTGAGAACATGGTTGTGTAGATAACTTGGTTATATAACATGAATGTTTATTATGCATTGCACAGTTCGCCCCTTGGAAAGATTTAAGGGCAAAATCCTTTTTATGAAGGAGAATGTAACACCCCGTAAAATCAACCATGAATAAATAAATTGGATATACTAATTCAAATAAGATAGGGATAAAAATATAAATTTTGTAAAAGTCAGAATTTGACCGGGAAAATTATGTCATTGTGTTCGTGGCGATTTTCTGATCAATTTTCATATATAATATTTTGAAAACGGAGCTCAAACGAGAAAGTTGTGGATGTTTGAAGTTTTAGATTCAATATAATGTAAATAGAATCCAAATTCAATCTAATAATCAATTCCTAAATTTGAAATTCAAATATTAATAGTAATTATACTTGGGGGTTAAGAAAACGTTAAAACTAATGTTAATGTTAACTTGCAATTAAGGAAAATAAATAAATTAGATAACATCAAAAGAAATTCGACGTTCCCAAAATAAACCAATCGACCACTAACCCACAACCAGTCGACTGCTTGTGGTCAATCGGTGGTAGGGCGGTCAACGGGTTGAAACAGGGTGGCACCTAGGCTTTTGCAGCAATGAACGTCTCATATTTTATACTTTTGAACCAACTTAAATCTGATTGTTCTGGTGCATTCCAACCACTATAAATATGAGTCTAACCCCTTCCTTTTATTCACAAAACATTTTGGAAACACTAGCAAAGCTCTGCCAGTTCGTCTCTTCATGGATTCAAAAAACTCCATTGGGGTTTCAGGTAAGAAATCTCGTATACCTAGTTTTTATTGTTTATTTTCTCAACCTATTCTTCTCCAAACCTCTAATTTTCTGAATCTAACATGTATACAAATCCCTTGTTGTATATATCAAAAAAGAAGAGATATAAAAGAGTTTATTGTAGCGTGTCAAATCCAAAAGGAAGCAAAGCTAAGGACCTGCTGTGAGTGGAAATCTTAGTTTTTCTACTTTTGTAATTGAATAGTGTAGTTTGGATTTGATAATGCCTTGGGAAGTTTTGAATTACGGAAAGACCATGTTAAAAATCGTCAAAATTCCCCCAAAGGAAAATGTCAATTCTCAGGTTGGAATATTAATTTTTTTTGTATTAAATGGAGTTGTGTGGATTTTGCAATTTATGTGTTTTACCTTCTATTCCACTTCTTATTCTTTTTCTTTGGATCTGATCAAGGGATTTGATTAAGAAATGGTATGTAAGGTATGAATTCTTATTTGTAGTTTGTACCACCTATTTATACAAATTGAATAGAAATTTCTTTGTCTAATTTCATATAACATAAGTTGAATAGAGCGTAAAATTTATCAAATCATAAGTTTCTATTATTGATTTATTTCATTGTTTTAATATGATATAAGTCGGATTTGGATTCTATATACAGTCTATTGATTTGATTTTGGTATATTGGATTTTTGGTATGTATGTTATTGTGGAAATGAGACCTGTATTGTTTTGAAAGATTTGACATTTGAACGTTAATTTAGGCTTAATGTCTACACGCATAGAAATTAATAAATGCGCATTTGTATATATCTAAACTAGCATAAATAACGTACAATTATAATGTATTATTATTGTACTTGATTATATTAATAATTATTAAAATCCCCCATAGTAAAGTAATTAATTATAGAGGCAAAACATGAACGATTTCTTATAAGGCCTAATAATGACTACGGTGAGATGTGTGATAATGTACTTAGACAGTGTTATGAAATATAACTAAGTTATAGGGATGCGAAGTCAGTTAAAGGCATACAGATGTTTGCCCAACTAATCTGCCTACCAGCAGTACCACTTTAGGGCTGATGTGAGACATCGCCTATACTAAGTAACTACGGATGACGCGAGGTTAGTCTCAATTCTATAGGCAAAATCTGCCCAGCTAATTTGGCAACCAGTTCCTAGGAATACTCAGCCTATTGTCAGACATCTTCGTGGGGTAAGGGTTATAATACAAAGGGCTTGCTTCGAGGATTGAACGTATTAAGTAGTTGTTTGAGGATCCGCTTCTTTCCCTTCTATGATGTATTAAATGGTCTGGAATGGATTTAGGCACGATTGAGGATATCTCAGAAAGGTCCGCTTCAGTGGAAGTACTAAGCGTCAAAAGAGATTTTCATGCAATTCCAACTAAAGAGGTATGTATGAAGAGTCTGCCTTGAGAATAAGTATTAAATGATGAGGCCTACCTCAATTGAGGTCTTAAATGGTCAAAGTCTGCATATTTTTCATTAAAAGGTATTAAGTGTCTTGAGTATCATCTCTCACATTGGTAGACATTAATAATAATGATTATGGCTTATTGATTATGGAATTGGATAATACGAAGGAACTGCTTCGGCGATTGAAGGTATTAAGTGGTTTTTTAAGGGCCCGCTTCTTTCCCTTATATGAAGTATTAAATGGTTTTAAACATAGCTTAAATGCATAAGACATATCATTATTTAAATTATACTACTCAAGTACTAGTATAGAAAGGCTCGAGATTTCTATTCATCAGATATTACTGTTCTGACTCCCTCTTCATTACAACACAGGTTAGGAAAGGAGACGATGATCATGATGGAGATGACGATGAGAGAAGCTTGTGCCAATAGTCTATCTATGCTATTTTCTGATGTACCCATTTAAAGATGCCAATGTTTTTTTTAATATGATTATGTAATGGTTATTGTTGACATTATGTTATCAAACAATTTTAAACACATTAATTAAACTGGTAAATTAATTTCCAAATCATTAATTAAAATGATTAATTTATTTAAATTACCATTAATCAAAATGATTAATGAATTTGGAAATTTTTCTTAGTGAAAACACAAGCTAGGGTTCATAAACATACGATAGGGTTTTTGGGTTGAAAGTCAATAAACGACGGTATAGCGAAACCGCTATAACGACATTTAAACAATAGGATATCGAGATTTAATTTTATTAAACATTAATATAACAGCATAAGGAGCTAAATTAAAAATTATTGGCGAGAAACTCCCTCGGGGTCTCTCTACAAATTTTTCCTACAAAACAGTGGTTATGGATAATATATATAATCATATGGGTTCATAACAATCAAGTTAATTGTCATCTAATTTTCAATTGAAAATTTAACCAAACAACCAATCAAACAATTTAACTAACATCCAAACAATCAACAGTAGTTTATAGCATCACAGATATGATATAGTAAAATTGAATGTGAGTGAAAATCACACTGATTTCCATTTTCGCTGAAGCGTTCCGATTTGGACTAACCGAACGGCTGTTCAATTTTAGCATAAATTCGAACAAATTTCAAATCCAAAACCAATTCCAATGCGTAGCCATCGTTGCTACGAGTCCAATGCAAAAGAAAGAGTTCAAATCCGACATCGTATGAGAAAGTTATTCGATTTATAATTATCGAATTAATGTAAATTAAAAAATAACAAATCTATTAAAGTTACAATATTACCCCTCACCCAAACTCTTTCTTCCCCGAACCTCAAAACATGCACAGTGACACTCAAACCCATGCACGCATGCACGAAGATGGAGTGATACGGAGCTACGCTCTGCTAAACTCGACTCCGCCTTTGCCGTTGAACTTCTCACGCCGAGCTCGACTTGATCGACCAACAATCCACGCCTAAAGGCTTGCCTCTGAATTGTGACCTACGATCGAAAATTCACGACCAGCTCATGGTCTCAATCCTCAAACGCGCATCACCCCACCCCAAAATGTGCCAACGCATGCTCCACGGCAAGACAAACACGATGCCAACCTCCGAACGAACTAATTCCGCATAAATCGAAGCCTAGAAAAAACACTAGCTCGCTGCCATGAGGTCGAGCTCCCAAACATCATCGCTCCTCAATTCGAGGCTATAACATCAATGCCAACATCCAAATAAACTCGATGGACTTTGTTTTATGATTTTTCATTGAGTATATATTTAGTTTTTGAATTTTGAAGTTTTGTATTTCCAAGAGGAAGCTCCATATTTGGTTACAAGAAACAATCATATAAAGGAGAAAGGGCATGGGCAGCACGCAACAGGTATGGGCAAAAACGTGGGTATGGGATTTGAATTGATGGGGTATGGACATATAAAATAGGACATATATCTATATTTAAATTTAAAATATCAAGCTCTTAATGTCCGTAAACCTCGAACTCCAAATGAGAAGTGCCGCCTGGCATTTTACATGTTATACTCATACTCCAACCACAGTGGAACTAGTTCTGAGCCCTAATTTGATCATATGCAGAAGATAGCTTTTCAAACCCAATTATTATATTAAATTTCAGAAATTAATTTCTATGCGTTTTGATTTCACATGTCCAAACGATACGTCCAATCGTTACGAAATTGGACGGCGTATAATAATTCATTATTACGAATCCTATGAAAATGGTTTCGTCGAAATTTGAGATTGCGCCACGGAATGATAATTTCGCAGATTTAAATATTGTTTTATATTTTCGATCCAGTTATCGATTTTATCTGATTTATTTATATTTGTAAAAAAAGTTTACAAATTGAATACATCAGTATTATTTATTAATTATAAGGAGTTAACTAATATTATTAAATCCATTTAATTTATATTTACACAATTCCAATATTTAAAATGATCAATATATTTGAATTCAAGTTATTAAATCCCAAAATCCAATTATTCAAATATTTAAATTAATTAAACATTTAAAGTTAAATGATCAAAATTCTGGGTCGTTACCATCTTATACAATAATGTTTGCAAATTATCAAATTAACTATAATTTTCTAATTAAACTTTGAATTGATAAAAATTTAATGAAAAAGAATTGGAGTTGATAAGATTTGAGTCCACAGTTGTTGTTTACGATTTTATTTAAAAATACGAAAGAATGAATGCTTATATTTTTAGAAATGAGAGGTGAGTTTTTAAGGGTGCGAGTATTATTTTAAAAAGCATTGATGATGAGAAAAGAGGTGGGTGAGAGAAGTAAAATTTTAGTGGTGTATACAGTAGAAACCATAAATTTTCGTTTTCATAGCGTTATAATAACACTGTAGTGCAGATTGTACAATTTGTGATTAGTTGAATACCTTGGATAGAACCGAAACTTGTAAGATCTTAGGACTAGAAAATGCATGTTTATAAGCTGAATATTGTTAAGGTGTTCCATTTTTATTATACCAACCCGCATACAAGGAATTAAGGATGAGTTTGTTAAGAATTTGCTGATGATACATGCAGAATGAAGATAACTGAATATGTTACGTAAACATGGATTAAGCATAGATCATCATTATAACTATTTTCAAATGATAATTTAAAAGCCAAGTTTCTTCTGATTCAACAGATATAAAGAATGTTATTAGACGCACTTTGGAACAGTAATGTTTATGCTGTAATGTATGTTTCAAACATTTTAATAATATGAAAAGGATTTTTATAACTTTATACTTCAAATTTTACTGAAATTAAATCTGTATGTTAAGTTTAAACTTTGACTTTGAGATCCTCCCTTCATCCTGGTACGCAGAAACAACGCCTCCCTTCTTATTTCTATATTTTTTCTGTGTATTATAATTTTGATCATTCAATAGCTTTGATAAGGAATATTACTCTAAGATTTTGCTTAAGAAATTTAGACGTAAAAAATTCATTTGTTTCATGGTCATATTAACATAGTGGAAGCTATTATACCTAAATGTTTAGTAATTTGGAAACAAATAAATTGGTTCTCTAAGCTAAACAATATAAATTATCGTCGATGCCATATATGCCAGTTAATGACGGCAAGAATAATGTAATCCAATACCGCCACCTGTAAATCATATCGTCGATTTACTTTATCAATGCCAACTAGTTTTTCTAAGGAAATACTACTGTGATAGAATAGAGAATGATTCATGCGATTAATTAGTAAATAAACATTTTATTGTTTGTAACCGCGTTTTTGCAAAGAAACATAATATGATCTACTTTGTGGATCCCATTGCTCCATATGGGAATTACAAAACTGAACATCATAAGCTGATCAAAGTAAACAAGGATATTGTTAATAACACTTCAAATATGGTTTGCGGGGTCATATTTTTTTTAAAAAAGAAATTTTACTAGGGGTACTAATGAAAATAGCCTTAAACCATGAACAATATGCCCTTATGTTAGGCAATAGCTTAACGTTTGCTGTGATAATAAAATCGCGTATTTAAAATTCGGACAACCAATGCCATATTTTTTCAAAATTTCGACAACAGCTGGCCGAATTCATTTTAGCATTCGGTATTTACTAGCCGAACTTATTGCCAAATTTTGGGTATTCCCCACCGTGTTTTTTATAGCTAGGGTTAACATTGCTGAGTAATAAAAGCGCGTATTGCAAATTTGGAGGATCGGTGCCATATTTATTGCAGAATTTTGGTTATTACCGACTGAATTCATTGCAGTATTTTGGCACTTACCCGTCGAATTTATTGCAGAATTTCGTCGTCTACGTTCACACCACTGTTGAATAAAGGTTCGAATTTATTTTTTTGCATGAAGACAAAGAAGATGCAAAACCCAAGAAAGTCGGCATGTATCTAACGAAAGTTGAAGGGGTGTGATTTTCACGTGATTGAATTTAAATGGTATAATTGTACAGATAATTTTACATATTATTCTATTTTAGCCCCCCTTAACAATCACACAGTAGACCGGAGTCCCCTTAAATTTGTTCCCCCCAAACCATATTTGGAGTGTCATTAACAATGCAAGCAAAAGTTTAATGGACGTAAGTAGCATTATGATACGGAAATATATTTACCATGAAATACTTTTGAACACTAAATTATAATAGATAAATATTCATCTTGAAATACTAATTTTGAAAATTACACCTATATTTACTCGGGGCAATTGAGAAATTTGAGCCAAAAAAGAAATAAATATTTATCCAATGGAAGCATATCTCTAATGGTAAAACACATACCAAAAGAACCACTTTTGAAGCTTAAATAAAAATAGCAGAATTTGTAAAACTTAGGAGTGGTAAAATGAGCAGAAAATAACATTACGAAAAACCCACTAAAATGAGTTTCTTCAAAAGCTTGTGAACTAAAGATAGAATTATATATCTACAAACAAATAATAGTAAAAAATAATATGAAACTGTAACATCCCGCCTTTTTGTACGCTTTAAATCGACGATAAACCGACCACGTCAGACTCAAACCATACAGAATGACGGATTGTTATGGGGTAAATATAAAAAAGTAGTGAAAGAAAAACAAAATAGAATCTTGCAGCGGAACGATAAAACATAATAATCAAATAAACAGTTCATGAAGTTGTTTTACAAAACATTTGATTATACTTATAAAATGCATATCATAATTACACATACCAGAGGATATTAATAATGCAGCGGAATACGATGGTGTAGTCGAATATATAACAAATAGTAATAATAATTCTTCGTCTTCGTCCTTCAGAATTTAAGTCTTCAAATCCTGTCATGCTCAGATTGACCCGAGCGAATTGAAAAGACAAAACACTCGAGTCAGAACTAAAAGATATTATGAAAGTTAAATCAACTGAAATAAATATGAGTGTAACGGCGTCAGAGATGTTTACGGGATTTGACATCTCCTACCCAGTGTCAAATATGAGTGTAGTAACTTAGGAGATGCTTGGGATTCACATCTCTTAAGGATCCGTTAAAATATTTACTATGTAGTAATATTTCGCTATTATAATAATGTATATTAGTAAAATAAACTTACTTTTAAATAGCGTTAAGGAGTGACCCAATATTCCCCTTATCACGTAATTGTCCCAGTAGTCCATGCAGTATCAGCGCATCTCCAGATCGGGAGACTACCTTAAATACTCCACGGGCTACGGGAGAAAACCAAACTCCTACAAGGCGCGATAAGGTAGGTGACATGACACAACTAGGCAATGTCAGGGTAGATATACCAATTACGCTTCCGGGCCAGTGGTAACGCATAGCCGCAGCTACCGCCCACCTCGAGCCACACCTCCAAATCAAAAATCAAAAGTGGCCACCGAATCAATCCAAAAGTCAAAGTATAATATCGAAGGGATGTGTCCAATCAAAGGTGCTACCTCATTAGCCCATCAATCGCTCTTGTTTTAGCCATCTTATGCCAACTCACGGGAGTCAGGTCTACGTTCATACCTCAAAAAAACGTCGCCACGATCCTACTTCATTCTGGAATTTCCACCGCGTATACGGTTGTTAAAGTGGCTTTCGGAGTTGGCAGAGAGTATGACAACTTCCGATCCCACTCTATTTAAGAACCAAACATTATTATATCACCGCGGTCATTTCAAAATAGTTTATACTTCAAAACCGGAATATAATATCCATTAAACACCATATAAATACGATATAATTTCCACTTCAAAAACCAAATCAATATGATATCATCTTTATTAAAACCCAAATCAATATAATATCATTTTTATTTCAAATATATCCCTTTTTCAAAATCATACCACATTCAAATTTATACACTTCGAAATCAAACATTTGAAATCATAATGCCTTTAAACATAATACTTCAAAATTCATAACTTCGAAACATTTCAATTTCGATAAAACATTTCAATTTCGATATATTTCACGGCTTTAAATATTCAAAATTTCAAAACCAAATTTGGTAATTTCGATTCAACAATTAAATTTTCTGTTATTTAGTTTGAAATAATTTACATAATAAATCCTTTATCATTTAAATAAAACTCAAATAACAAATAACTAAATATTTCCTTCAATTCATTTATACTTGAAATAATCATTTAATTCACCTTGACCCCAAAATCAAGTTATAATAATTATACATTTTAAAATTTCTAATTTAATAAATTTCACATCAACCTTTTTGAGTTTAATTCTTAAATAAATCTAATTTCAAATAAATCTCCAATTTATCTCCCAACCTTAATTTATTTAAATCATTATACACTCTATATTAAAATAAAATTTATACACTTACTCACATTTATTTTAATAAAAATCAGCCTTTATTATTAAACCTAATTTTTATTTAACAAACTTATACATAGCTTAAATTTAAGCATTTAACTATATATAAAAATAATATTTATATAATATTAAAATCAATATTCATTAAACCATATTTTTCTTTTCAAAACCATGAAAATCATTTTCAAAATATTTTAGATATAGACCACGGTGTTTGTATATAATTTTCTACCATATGGTCAAGTGATACAGATATTTATCATTTCAATCCGTAATTTAAAATAAAATACAGTTATATATCATTTCAAACCCAATCCCGAATGAAATAAAAATGCATAACAACTTGCAGTTTATAACAATATAAAATGCAACATCCATTCATCCAGCATCAATCATCAACCATTTATCACAATCATCATCCAATTCAAAAAATAACATTAATATAGAACAGATAATAAATAACAGGTATTTACTAGCAGTTTATATTCAATAATAAATTAAATAAAAATTTAACTAGCGGTTTATATGAAATAATAAATTAAATAACAATTTAATTCGATAAATTCAATTTAACTTGAATGATGATAAAAATATACCAAACAGCCATAAATAAATTTCTAATCACATCAGAAAATAATTTAACACGCATAAGAAATTTTATAAGTTGTGAGTGGGTTAAAACACTCACCTTTTGAATTTAAATTGAATTTAAACCCAATTTAAACCCAAAATTTGAACAGTCTCAGAATCCGTCCAAACCAGCGTCAATATGTCTGAAATTTTACTAGAATCATAGTGGAGAAAACAACGTGAAATTTTGAACTCGTATGTGAAAGTTATGTAGTTTAGAACATTTGCATTTGAAATTGAATTAAAAATAAAAATAAAAAAATCTCTGACCTATCATATCATGCCGCGTCACTCTCCTATCTCTCACGTACGCACGCAACCAGCCGAGACGAACCTAAGGAAAACACACAGCTCCGAACTTTGACCGCCCGTAACACCTCTTATAGGCTACCGACGACCACGAGACTGCCACCCTTGAGTTCGCCACACCGACGCCTTCCACCTCCCACCGGTCCGGTCGTCTGATTCGCCGAGCGCCACCACCATATAAGCTAGAGTTTCGAAGCCTAACACGCAAATTTCGACCACCACCCAAAGAATCACGTCAGGTAACCACCACCATTCAACTCCTGTAGCGATCTCCACAAAACCCACAAGTCAATTTCTCCTGTTGACAACGAAATTAGAAACCCCTAATTCGACGCTTAGGGTTCACAAATTACGAGGTTTGACCGAGATTTCTGGCTGAATTGAATATCGATTCCGAAAACGAACACTTAACCAGATTTGTATTGTCAAGATATTCGATATATAATTTTAATGAATTTTTTTGAGGAGTTTGAAATTTTGGCTTTGAATTTGATTTGAAATTGTATTTGAAATTTTGGTTTGTCTACCATTGGAATGAGGAGGAGAAAATGAAATTGTACGTATAGAATAATGAACATAAGAAACAGGCTAGGGTTTATAATGAGGCATATATAGGTAGGTCAGAAATAGAGATGAATGGACACGATTGATAAACGCATTGAACGATAAAATGGCCCGAAAGGCCCATTCTGACTCCGGAACGAAATTGGATCAACCCATATGTCAAAATAGATGTTTTTAAATGTTTTAAACACAATGGAAAAGGTTTCATGTCCAAATTCCATCGTATGAAGAAATTATGCTAAAATCAAGTTATTTAAAATTGATTTCAATTGATTTCAATTAAATTGATTTCAAGGCGTTTCGAGCCCGTACGATCAAACGACAAATCCAATCGCTACGAAATTTGAAATCCTATAATAATTCTTCGATACGGATCCGACGAAATTAGTTTCGTCAAAATCCGAGTCAACGGCCAAAATGGCTATTTTTACATTAATTAAATAAATTAATAATTAATTAATTAAATCAATTTTCATTTTCAATTCGATAATTGACAAATTTCATCATTTTTGTTTTCTTAATCATTTACAACGATTTTAAAAATTTTACATGTCAATTTATAGTTGATTAATTTATCAATTTCATTGTTAATCTCAATTTCATTTGATTCAAAATTATAAATTTAATTTCCAATAATTCTATTTAATTCACTTTTCATTGTATTATTCAATTCATTATTATCAAAAGGATGAAATTAACATTGGATTCAAAATCTATTACATTAATATTCTCACATTCCATTTTCATTTCAATTGATGTAATATTTAGATCTTTAATTTCATTTATTTGCAATTAAATTCAATTTGTATAGTTCAAATCCCATTAAATTAATAAGTCTTCATTTCCATTCTTTGAATTCAAAAAATTGTCCCATTATGGATAATATTAACATTATTCTCAAATATTACCTTAATAAACATTAACGTAATAATTCATTTAGATTTATTGCAGTTGATTCCAATTCAATTTAGTGGATTAAAACATATCGGTAACTTATAATAATTGTTGCCACTAACTCTTAATCATACTTTAATAAGTTATCATTTCCAAACAATATTATAATTACTCATAGGACATTGATTTTCTCAATTACCATTTATTATTATTAATTCACTAATTAATTCAACATTTACGTTTATTTTCTTATATTTAATTTATAGCCTAGTATAACAATTTACATTACTTCAATTAATCGTAATTTCATTTCAATTGTTAATACTTGGCTTTAATTTCCATGATTGCATTTCACTTTAGCATTCATTTCATTATTAAATTACAAAATTTTTATTTCTTCACTATTAAATTACCAAAATCTTACTAAATTAACGAATTTTATTTATTAAAAATTACGGGTCGTTACACTCTCCCCCACTCAAAAATTTTCGTCCATGAAAAGGAAAAGAAAGGGAAAGAAAGAATTGAGTAACAATATCTTATTCAAAAATATTAACTTTATAAACAAACGAATTTACAAAATTAATTATTTTAAATAAAATATATCAATTTTACAACCATTAAATCTTTTATACTTAATTTAATAAAGTTTGGAAAACATTTTCAAAAAATTTCTAAATCCAAAATTTATGGCAAATTTTGGCAGCGTCTCCTTTGTACGGAGAGGCTCGGGAGTATCAAATATAACAATATACCACACGTATTTTCCAAAATAATATATCCCAACACGGAAAAAACAATGTAATAGCGCTATAAAACCGTAATCCGAAAACGTACCTATTTGTCGAGCAATTACGCTTAATTATGAAACCAAAAGCAGTAGCAGTTGCTTCCATAACCTGTATTTCACTTATATAATCCCAAAAGAGTTAATAATTATATAAAATGAAATGTTTAAAGTCGTTTCAACCATAAACAAACAAATCAATACAAACAACAATCACTTGCAACAAGGCATACAACCATTACATAAAATCAACCCAAATCAATCATTCATTCATATCAACAAACAAATAATTGTTCGGGTTCAAACTTTAAATTGCACAGAATGGAAAATAAACAACTTAGTGCACCATTTACTCAATAGTCTTAGATGAAGCTAAATAGATTATTCATACATCCAAGCAAATTTAAAGTGTCCTTTCCCAAACAACCATGAACCAAACCAACAACAATTCCAAACAATAGATCAAGTACATTTTTATCAATTTCATTTCATAACATTTTTTGTTTGATTTCTTTTTCATTCATGTACTGGTTTATATTTTATTTTACATTATTTCTTGCAAATTTTCAATTTCCATTCATTCATTTACTGCTTAATTTTTCATTTACTCGTTTATTTTTAATACTTACATTTCCATTACATCAAGTTAGTAGCCTTTCAATTATACTTAAGCTTATAACAACTGCAACATCAATTTCTTATTTATTAAAGAATTTCATTGAATATTTTCATTTCTTCAAGTTTACTAGTATAATATCCTATTACATTTCTTACAAGCATTAGAACTTTTAACATTTGGAAAGTTATATATATGCCTTTAAGGATGTAATTGAAATTTATACAAGTTTATCTCATTTCTTTTAAATTAATTTACTGTTCAATAATAATATCCTTTGTTTTATAGGTTACAACTTCAACTTCCTTGTTATTTCATTCATAACCTAGCATTTAATCTCTTATTTCAATTAGGGGTTCCAATTATTAATTAGTTACATTCCATTTCAATACAATAATTGAAACTATTGATTAACAGAAATTTAAGAATTAAATACCGGGTTGAATTTCAAGTCATTTTAAAATAATAGATAAATGTATATACTTACAGTTTATATATCCAATTATATTTAAAACAATTTAAAATTCATATTTTTTTATCAAAATAAATCTACAGTAAAACTACTACAGTGGCCTTCCCACTTCGAAGCTCGAAAATGAAGGTCGATGATGTGTGCTCTCATCATCGAAATTATTTTCCAGCGACAAAGAGGGGAGTACAGAACTTCTTTCTCTTCAAGGTTTCCTTAAAACAATTCTTTCAAATTATATTAAAATATTTATATTAGAAAATACTTCTAACTATATTATTATTATATCCCAAAATTATTCGAAAGAAAGTTTCAAAACCCCGGAACTTAAGTTCTAAATTTTCAATTTTGCTTTATTTTATTTTTAAATCTTATTTCCAACCAATATTTAAGTTTCACTACCTAACACCCAATATATTACAACCAAAGATAATCTTTATAAAAAAAATTATTTTATATACAGAAAATAAATAGGCGAAATTATTTCATTCACCTATATTTCAGAACAATATTGTGTCGGTCTGTCCTATTAAGTGTTTAGAAATCCCTAGTGATGTCATAGCGTCCTATGCACCAACAAGGATTTATATATATAAAATGGAACAAATCAACACAATATTAAATCTTTTATAACACTAACAAATACACTCCCTCATATATATACGCTCAATGACTCATCATAGGGTATTACTACCCTATTAATAAAGAGTCAAACCCCATAAAGCTAAGGTTTATTGCTAAACCAAAGCTCTGATACCAGATGTAACATCGCTCTTTTTGTGCGCTTTAAATCGACGACAAACCACACACGTCAAACTCAAACCATACAGAAGGGCGGATTGCTATGGGGTAAATAAGAAAAAGCAGGGAAAGAAAAACAAAATAGAATCTTACAGCGGAACGATAAAATATAATAATCAAATAAACAGTTCATGAAGCTGTTTTACAAAACATTTGATTATAATTATCCAATGCATATCAGAGTTACACATACCAGAGGATATTAACAATGCAGCGGAATACAATGGTGTAGTGGAATATATAACAAATAGTAATAATAATTCTTCGTCTTCGTCCTCCAGAATTTAAGTCTTCAAATCCTGTAATGCTCAGACTAACCAAAGCGAATTGAAAAGACAAAATACTCGAGTCAGAACTAAAAGATCTTATGTAAGTTAAATCAACCGAAATAAATATGAGTGTAACGGCGTCAGAGATGTTTACAGGATTTGACATCTCCTACCCAGTGTCAAACATGAGTGTAGTAACTTAGGAGATGCTCGGGATTCACATCTCTTAAAGATTCGTTAAACTATTTACTATGTAGTAAGATTTCGCTATTATAATAATGTTTATTAGTAAAATAAACTTACTTTTAAATAGCGTTAAGGAGTGACCAAATATTCCCCTTAACACGTAATAGTCCCAGCAGTCCATCCAGTATCAGTGCATCTCCAGATCGGGAGACTACCCTAAATACTCCACGGGCTACGGGAGAAAACCAAACTCGTACAAGGCGTGATAGGGTAGGTGACACGACACAACTAGGCAATGCCAGGGTAGATATCCCAATTATGTTTTCGGGACGGTGGTAACGCATAGCCTCAGCTGCCGCCCACCTCGAGCCACACCTCCAAATCAAAAATCAAAAGTGGCCACTGAATCAATCCAAAAGTCAAAGTATAATATCGAAGGGATGTGTCCGATCAAAGGTGCAACCTCATTAGCCCGTCAATCGCTCCTGCTTTAGCCACCTTATGCCAACTCACGGGAGTCGGGTCCATGTTCATACCTCAAAGAAACGTCGCCACCATCCTACTTCATTTTGAAATCTCCACCGCGTACACGGTTGTTAAAGTGGTTTTCGGAGTTGGCAGAGAGTATGACAACTTCCGATCCCGGTCTCTTTAACAACCAAATGTTATTATAACACCGCGGTTATTTCAAAATAGTTTATACTTCAAAACCGGAATATAATATCCATTCAAAACCATATAAATACGATATAATTTCCACTTCAAAAACCAAATCAATATGATATCATCTTTATTAAAACCCTATTCAATATAATATCATTTTTATTTCGAATGTATCCCTTTTCCAAAATCATAGCACTTTCAAATTTATACACTTTGAAACCAAACATTTGAAATCATAACACCTTTAAACATAATACTTCGAAATCCATAACTTCGAAACATTTCAATTTCGATAAAACATTTCAATTTCGATATATTTCACGGCTTTAAATATTCCAAAATTTCAAAACTAAATTGGATAATTTCGATTCAACAATTAAGTTTTCTATTATTTAGTTTGAAATAATTTACTTAATAAATCCTTTATCATTTAAACAAAACTCAATTTACAAATAACTAAATATTTCCTTCAATTCATATATACTTGAAATAATCATTTAATTCACCTCGACCCCAAAATCAAGTTATAATAATTATACATTTTAAAATTTCCAATTTAATAAATTTCACATCAACCTTTTTGAGTTAAATTCTTAAATAAATTTAATTTCAAATAAATCTCCAATTTATCTCCCAACCTTAATTTATTTAAATCATTATACACTCTATATCAAAATAAAATTTATACACTTACTCACATTTATTTTAATAAAAATCAAACTCTATTATTAAACTTAATTTTTATTTAACAAACTTATACATAGCTTAAATTCAAGCATTTAACTACATATAAAAATAATATTTATATAATATCAAAATCAATATTCATTAAACCTTATTTTTCTTTTCAAAACCATGGAAATCATTTTCAAAACATTTTAGATATAGACCTGTCTGTATATAATTTTCTATCATATGGTCAAGTGATACAAATATTTATCATTTCAATCCGTAATTTAAAATAAAATACGGTTATATATCATTTCAAACCGTAATCCCGAATGAAATAAAAATGCATAACAACATGCAGTTTATAACAATATAAAATGCAACATCCATTCATCCAATGTCAATCATCAACCATTTATCACAATCATCATCCAATTCAAAAAATAACATTAATATAGAATAGATAATAAATAACAGGTATTTAGTAGCAGTTTATATTCAATAATAAATTAAATAAAAATTTAACTAGCGGTTATATGAAATAATAAATTAAATAACAATTTAATTCGATAAATTCAATTTAACTGGAATGATGATAAAAATGTACCAAACAGCCATAAATAAATTTCTAATCACATCAGAAAATAATTTAACACACGTAAAAAAATTTATAAGCTGTGAGTGGGTTAAAAAACTCACCTTTTGAATTTAAATTGAATTTAAATCCAATTTAAACCCAAAATTTGAACAATCTCAGAATTCTTCCAAACCTACACTAAAATGTTCGGAATTTTACTAGGATCGCAAAGGAGAAAACCGCGTGAAATTTCGACGTCGTATGTGAAATTTATGTAGTTTAGAACATTTGCATTTGAAATTGAATTAAAAAAAAATTCTCTGACCAATCATATCATGCCGTGTCACTCTCCTATCTCCCACGTACGCACGCAACCAGCCGAGATGAACCCAAGGAAAACGCACAGCTCCGAACTTTGACCGGCTATAACACCTCCTACTGGCCACCACCGACCATGTGACTGCCACACTTGAGTTCGCCACACGGGCGCGTTCCACCTCCCACCAGTTCGGTCGTCTGATTCGCCGAGCGCCGCCACCCCATAAGCTAGGGTTTCGAACCCTAACATGCAAATTCCAGCCACCACCCAAAAGAATCATGTCAGGTAACCACCACCATTCAACTCCATGCAGCGATCTCCACAAAACCCACAAGTCAATTTCGCCTATTGACGACGAAATCAGAAACCCCTAATTTGACGCTTAGGGTTCACAAATTACGAGCTTTGATCGAGATTTTTGGCTGAACCAAGCAACGATTTCGAAAACGAATACTTGACGCAGATTCTATTGTCAAGATACTCGATATATAATTTTTCTAAATTTTTTTTAAGGAGTTTGAAATTTTGGCTTTGAATTTGATTTGAAATTCCAATTGAAATTTTGGTTTGTCTGCCATTGGAATGAGGAGGAGCAAATGGAATTATACGTATAGAATAATAAATATAAGGAACAGGCTAGGGTTTATAATGAGGTATATATAGGTAGGCCAGAAATGGAGATGAATAGACATGATTGATAAACGCGTTGAACGATAAAATGGCCCAAAAAGCCCGTTCTGACTCCGGAACGAAATTGGGTCAACCTATATGTCAAAATAGATGTTTTTAAATGTTTTAAACACAATGGAAAAGGTTTCACGTCCAAATTCTATCATATGAAGAAGTTATGCGAAAATCAAGTTATTTGAAATTGATTTCAAGGCGTTTCGAGCCCGTACGATCTAACGACAAGTCCGATTGCTACGAAACTTGAAATCCTACAATAATTCATTGTTGCGGATCCGACGAAACTGTTTTCGTCGCAATCCGAGTCATGGCCAAAATGGCTATTTTTACATTAATTAAATAAATTAATAATTAATTAATTAAATCA
Organism: Allium cepa; assembly: GCA_030765085.1. Classification (NCBI taxonomy): domain Eukaryota; kingdom Viridiplantae; phylum Streptophyta; class Magnoliopsida; order Asparagales; family Amaryllidaceae; genus Allium; species Allium cepa. The sequence goes on from CM060943.1 coordinate 206,507,514, forward strand.
ATTTTCAATTTCAGTCCGATAATTGACAAATTTCATCAATTTTGATTTCTTAATCATTTTTAATGATTTAAACAAATTTACATGTCAATTTATAGTTGATTAACATTAATATTCTCACATTCCATCTTCATTTCAATTGACGTAATATTTTGATATTTAAATTCATTTATTTGCAATTAAATTCAATTTCTATAGTTCAAATCCCATTATATTGATAATTCTTCATTTCCGTTCTTTCAATTCAACAAAATGTCCCATTATGGATAATATTAACATTATTCTCAAATATTACCTTAATTAACATTAACGTAATAATTCATTTAGGTTTATCGCAATCGATTCCAATTCAATTTAGTGGATTAAAATATATCGGTAACTTATAATAATTGTTGCCACTAACTCTTAATCATACTTTAATAAGTTATCATTTCCAAACAATATTATAATTACTCATAGGACATTGATTTTCTCAATTACTATTTATTATTATTAATTCACTAATTAATTCAATATTTACGTTTGTTTTCTTATATTCAATTTATAACCTAGTATAACAATTTACATTACTTTAATTAATCGTAATTTCATTTCTATTGTTAATACTTGGCTTTAATTTCCATGGTTGCATTTCACTTTAGCATTCATTTTATTATTAAATTACAAGATTTTTATTTCTTCACTATTAAATTACCAAAATCTTATTATATTAACGAATTTTAATTATCGAAAGTTACGGGTCATTACAGAAACGCTCACTAATAAAATAAGGAGTACGCTCACTATAAGAATAACAGTGTTTTTTGACAGATGTCGGCCGTCAACAGTCGTCGGAAGACCATCGAAAACCGTAGGAAAATCCGTCGAAATGTGAATCTCGTTTCGTAACTGATAGGATAAATTTTACATATATTCTAGGCGTTAGAATATTTCTTACATTTATTCTCTGATTTGACGATATCTTTATTTGGTTAGCATTTATTTCGTTACCTTTATTTTAGCAAATCAGTTGGCTAATTTGTAGCCTCTTTATTTGGTTAGTATTTATTTAGTTACCTTTGTTTTAGCAAATCAGTTGGCTAATTTGTAGCCTCTCTTGACTCTTTTAACCATATATATTATTGAACGTTGAATACAACGGGCAAGCAATTGATTTCTAAATTGATTTCTATCATAGTATCAGAGAGCCTCTTACGATCCTATTATCCTTACCCTAGCCGCACCTATCTTCTTCTCCGTTCTTCTTCTTCTATCTTTAATTCTTTTCCATGGCAGACTCGTCCAAGTTTCATCCCACACTAACTATCACTAATGTTAAATCTTTTATTCCTGTAACATTAGACAATAAGCAAGCCATGTATCATTCTTGGGCTACTCTATTTACCAATCTTACTAGGGTTTATGATCTTTATGATCACTTGGTTCCACCAACGGAGGAGAAGGCTATGGCTGCCTATGTTTAGGCTAAGTCCACTAATTCGGCTCTTTGTAGGCGTTTGGATGCCGTTGTCTTGCAATGGATTTACATCACCATTTCTTCCGATCTTCTCCTCGCTATCTTCAGACGTAATGACATGGCAGAGGGCACATGGAACTGTCTTAAAGCTCATTTTTAGGACAACAAAGCCTCTCGGGCTACCCATCTTGAGGAGGACCTTACGAACGCTACTTTTGAGACTTTCAACTCGATCGACAATTATTGTAATTATCTAAAATCTCTGGCGAACAGGTTGGCTGATGTTGATTCTTCGGTGACAAACATTCGTCTGGTTTTACATCTCATCGGGTCCTTAGCAGAGGCATATAGTGGTACGGTGGACTATATACAAAATCATGAGCCTTTGCCATCCTTTAAGAGTTGTCGTTCAAGGTTGAAAATGGGTGAGCGTACTATCAAGGCTCGTTAAGCTCATGAAACTGGTGGTTCTGGAAGTCGGTGCGATGGTGATGCTATGGTTGCCACTGATTCATCTGCAAGCAACAAGCGCAACAACAATAATAAAGGGAGGAACAATTCGAAAAACAATGGAAAGAAAAGGGTCCACAAAGTACTAATGGGTCCAGTCATATTCAGCCGCCATATCAGCAGCACCAGTGGCAGCAACGTCAGCAGGCCCACCGCCACAGTGGCAGCAGATGTGGCTCCACCTCCCGCTGTTGTCCATACTCGGTCCTCTCTTTCCTCCTATGGCCCATCCACTCTTCCCCACAGCCAAACCCCGTCTATGAGCTTGCCCACTTTGACCATTCCTCACACCACCCCTAGGCCTCCCAATCCCATTTCAACCCGCATGATCACTCGTGTATCAAATGACATTTTTAAACCCGAACCCAAATACTCTTCTAATTACCACACTACGACCACTACATATATTTCTCCTGTTCCGAAAAATCCTATTAGTGCGCTTAGTGACCATAACTGGAAAAGTGGAATGTTGGATGAATTTAATGCTTTAATTGACAATAAGATTTGGTAATTAGTGCCTAGGCTGCCTAATGTTAATGTTATTCGGTCTATGTGGATTTTTTATCATAAATATAAATTTGACGGTTCTTTTGAGCGTTATAAAGTTCGTCTTGAAGGTGATGGAAATACACAGCAGCACGGCGTTGATTGTGATGAAACGTTTAGCCCCGTGGCTAAACCAGTCACCATTAGAGCGGTTCTCAGCATTGCTCTTTGTAAATCTGGGCCCATTCATCAAATGGATGTCAAGAATGCTTTCTTGCATGGTCATCTCAATGAAGCGGTCTATATGCATCAACCCATGGGTTTTCGTAACAAAAATTATCCGGATCATGTTTTCCATTTGAAGAAATCTTTGTACGGATTAAAACAGGCTCCTCGAGCTTTGTATCAAAGATTTGCTGATTTTGTTGCTATCATTGGATTCTCTCATAGTACGTCAGATCACTCTTTATTCAACTACAAGAATGGTTCTAATATCGCTTATATTCTGTTATATGTGGATGACACTATACTTACAGCTTCTTCTGATTGTCTTTGTAAGTATATTATGACTCTTTTAGCTTTTGAATTTGCTATGAAGGATATAGGTCCTCTGAGTTTCTTTTTGGGTATTGCTGTCACTCGTCATGTCCATCGTCTTTTCTTATCTCAGACACAGTATGCTGCAAAAATTATTGAACGTGTCAGAATGTCTAACTGCAGTTCATGTCCTACTCCTATTGACACTAAGTCCAAACTAAGTGCCACCGCAGACACTCCTTATGATTATCCGACTAAGTATCGTAGTCTTGCAGGTGCTCTTCAGTATCTTACATTCACTCGGCCAGACATTTTCTATTCCATGCAGCAGATCTGCCTTCATATGCATGCCCCGACTAATGAGCATATGAAAGCTCTTAAGTGTGTCATATGCTATCTCCAGGGTACCCTTTCTTTTGGTCTCCACTTGTACAAATCCAATATTAATCATAGTATCTCATATACAGATGCAGATTGGGGTGGTTGTCCTGACATCCGTCGTTCTACCTCTAGTTATTGTGTATTCCTTGGAGATAATTTGATTTCTTGGTCTTCGATACGGCAACCTACTCTTTCCCATAGTAGTGCTAAGGCAGAGTAAAGGAATGTTGCTAATGTTGTTTCTAATTCATGATGGATCATAAATTTACTTCTAGAGTCGCATTGTCCTATTCAAAAGGCTACTACAGTTTATTGTGACAATGTGAGTGCTATATATTTATCCGGTAATCATGTTCAGCATAAACGCACTAAACACATTGAGATGGATATTCATTTTGCCCGTGAGAAAGTAGCTCGTGGTGAAGTGCGTGTGCTTCATGTACCGTCCCATTATCAAATTGTTGATATTTTTACAAAAGGGCTTCCACGTGTATTATTTAATGATTTCAGGAACAGTCGAAGCATACGAGAACCTTCCGCTTCGACTGAGGGGGTGTGATAGAATATATTTTACATATATTCTAGGTGTTAGAATATTTCTTGCATTTATTCCCTGATCTGACGATATCTTTATTTGGTTAGTATTTATTTAGTTACCTTTGTTTTAGAAAATCAGTTGGCTAATTTTTAGCCTCTTTATTTGGTTAGTATTTATTTAGTTACCTTTGTTTTAGAAAACCAGTTGGCTAGTTTGTAGCCTGTCTTGACTCTTGTAATCATATATATTATTAGGCGTTGAATACAATGAGAAAGCAATTGATTTCTATCAGTAACGTCATCCGACGGCATCAACAACATATTTTCGACGGCGACCAACATCAATCTGCGATGGTTTCCGACGGTAATGTTGGACATGTGGCGAATCAGAATGACAAAATTATCGTCAGAAGTCGTCGGAAACTGTAGAAATTTGCCGTAGTCAGCCGTCGGAAGTCGTTGAAATATGATGACCAATAAGCCGTCTGAAGCCGTTGGAATGTGACGGCCTAGAAACCATCGGTAGCCGTTTAAAGCCGTCGAAAATATGAGTGTTTTTCCCTATTTTTAAGACTGCTGCCTTCCAACCACTACACATCCAACAATATAAATAACAGCTCCATTTCGAGCATATATAAACCACTAATCATATAAATATCCAAACATAATATTCAATCCAAAAAATCGATATCCAGATCCAACATAAGATAATATACAAATCCATCAGAATGTATCAAACACATCCTCATCACTCCAAGCGTATATATACAGACAAAAAAACATAACAGAACATACCTAGCATCACTCATCATCCCCTGCAGCGAATGAAACCTCGTCCATATATTCCGCCAAGTGTTGGTTCAGCTACTCCATCTGCATAGCACGACGACGATCATGCTCCTGCAACTTGACGATCTAGGCTCTTAGCTCTGCAATTTATTCCTTATCTTGAGCCATCTTATACGCCTTCTGAGATATCGTAGCATGCAAATAAAAATAAATTGTTATAATGCCTCCAACATAATGTAATTTACATAACCTTAATTGAAAAATATGCAGTATTTGAATTTAGTTTATTTTTTGAAAATTACCGCTTGGTTTCCAAATCCATGGCGCTTGCTATAGGATGGTGGATCCATGACAGACTCAAAAATAGTGTCCTCCTCATCAGCGGTCAAATCATCCATCCTGTCTCAGCCGGTAGCCGTGCCCATGCTTCCTGGAACAATTTTTCTGCAATGCAAAATACAATTGAGTATAAATAACAATAACTAAAGTAACACTAATCATTTTTAAGTAGACCAATCGATATACTAAATAACAAAAAGTTGGAATGGTCACCGATATAAACAACACTAATTAAAATATCCATAAATGTGTACTTTATTAACTGATAACTATTAGTTTAATTATAATATACTTACATAGGACACAGTCGCTTTATCATCATGCTCCCATGAGTGTACGACTGAGCCCAAATCGTCGGTCTGCTTCAGGGTATGAGTATAAGCAAAAACATCCCAATACAACACAGGACCCTCGTGCGCTTTTTCCAAAAATATGAATATATGTGTTTATATATATATATATATATTGTTTTATTAACTACCTATTAACAACTTATAACTTAAAATATAAAAATGCGAATATAAAAATTTACCAAATCCTCGCGATGATGCTGGAATGACTTGGAACCGCCGCTATGTGGGATGGGATTCTTATTTTTGTTTGTGGAGTTCCTATCTGACTCCCTCTGCAAAATTAAATTTAAAATAACATTTTACAGTTCTAAATTATGTATTAAATACATGCAACAATTTAAAGTAATTAATATGTGGTAAATTTACCGGGAACTCCTCATTGCTCTACCATGCGACCTAGGCCTTCCACACGCTAGCACTCATCCAGTTTGATTTTTTTCCCGTTCTTCTCATAGCAGGCACTATATCCCTATAATTTTTGGCAATTTCGGTAGCTGTTCCCTGAGTTGTACACAATTGCATGTACACATGGAACATAAAAGAAGCGCTGTCGAAATTTTATGAACTGTTTAAAATGAAATGATTTACGAGATGTAATTACATTACTGCGTTTGTAACTTGCCCAACATAGGGACAAATCCAACAAATATTGTATATGATGAATATAGATATCCGTTCTGTGAAAAAAAATGAATACCCACATAACGATCATATATAATACTTATCAGATGGGGACAAAAAACACTTTAAGCTCTTTATGAATAAAGTATATTAGATATTTTATATTCTTTTTAGAATTGGCTTTCGACGTTTATATTGATTAACATTTAACTTAAGCTAAACTACCGTATATGATAGTTTATCACAAACACGCATGTTCAAAACTTTAATTAATTAACCGTACGTTATATAAAATTAATTATCATTTTTGATGTTTTAGAAAACACATAAACTAAATTATGCTCATCCATATTAAATAATCCAAGTAAGGCGTAAAAGCACTAAATTATTCAACTCATGCACACTAATTTCTTATCGCATAAACCAAACAAGTTAGTATTCAACACTTATAGGATAATAACAGCAGTTAACATTTAACAAACTATACTACATAATCAATGAGACAATATAGACCATTAAACTAACAAATTAATTCTAAATTAACAAATTCATGATATTAGGGTTTATGTATAATACCCAAAATAGAGGAGATAGGGGTTTGGAGGAGATGAGATTCCAAATTTATGAAGAATGAGGTGATTTCGGCAGAATTTTGGACGTTGAAGGTGGAGATGGAAATGGTGGAAGAAGGGTTTTGGTGATTTAGGGAGGAGAGCTCAAATGAATCTGTTTCGGTCTGGGGAAGAAGATAATCGTGAATTTCTGACGGCTACCAATGGCCGCAAACGGCATTGTTCTAACGGCTTTCGACGACTAATTATTTTATTCATAGCAAAGTCCAGAATGTACTTACCATTGGAAGTATTCCGTCAGCGGCTGTCGGTACATGTGGTCGGAATATACTGTTGTTCTTGTAGTGATTATTCATTACAATGAACAGAAAGGTTAAACGTTATAATATGTATTATAGTAATAACTATTCCTAGAATCTCACTTTGCTAAAGTTGCTTTCTAAGTATAGAAGTGAAGGAACTGGGCCAGCCCCCAGCGGAAGAAATGAGTGAATTTCAAAAATTTTATCATTTTGGATCATTAATGGGCATATGAAGTCTAAATTCATTTAGTACTTTTCTAAGTTATTTTAAATAAAATCAATATTTTGTTCTATTTATAAATAAATTTTACTTTAATTTAATGTGTACATAAATTAGAGTATATCAAATATACCATTATGTACATATTTATGTCTAATTGAATGAATGTATCAAAGACATTCATGTTGTGAAATATAAGTGTAACTTATAAGAAATGTATATTTGTGTAACTAAACATGAGAAAATTTAGAGTGACATGTGTAATAAATTGAGGAAAAATAAAGCTATAAATGTAGAGGGAGAAACCCTTACATGTCTCTCTTTTTTTAATTACATTGAATGACATATTAATTGGCATTTACAATAGAATTTGCATATGCCTTTGTAGTCCAAGATTTTTTTAAGTAATAAAATATACATGTATCATAATTGATAAGTTTATACATACACATGTTAAAATAATTTTTTCTATATATATGAATTTCTCAAAACAAGAATTATCAATTGTAATGAAGGTTTCAATTAATGAAGAGCTTGAAATTAAATTCTACAGTTCCACAAAATGGTCTGTTTAGATTTAGATTAAAATAACATAAATGCATGTATATTTATATGTATAAATAATTGCAAGTTATGTATTCATTTTAAAATAACACACACACACACATATGAAGATTGCAATTTAAATATCATGTATGTTTAAATTTAATGCTAACAAAATGATTCAATTTTTTAATCTTAAGTATGAAATAAAAGTCTGTAACTTTACATAAATTATCATTTATGAATTCTAAAACAAAAGGAAAATTTTATTTTTACGATTAAAACAAGTAAAACTAAATCATTTTGGAAATTAACTATACAACATTAGAAATTAATTTTACTATATTAAACTAACAACAAATGTAGTTTATTAATGTTTATGTATACAGATGTTACAAAATTTTATATACAACATTAAAAAAATTTCACATTCCTTTCTTTTACAATTCCAAAACAGTGACAGAAAAAATATCGGACAACTTGGGCATATATAAATTTGTTGTATGATAAATTAGATTTGACTATACAAAAGGGACACACAATAAAATAGACAAAGGATTTGAAGTCAACCATAATAAACATATAGTCAATGGATATGTAAATAAGGAGAGATTAAAATTAAATCTACATAATGATCATATAATTAAATGAGATGAATTAAAGGGGATCTAAGTTATATTACAAGATGAATACACAAGATAGAAGAGATATAATATGAAAAATCTAAACCATTTAAACATGATGAGATAGAAGATATATAATATGAATAAATATGGACCATTTCAACACGATGAGTATACAAATAAATGAAATTATAATTATAAAAAATGAAGCCAATGGTTTGCACCTTGAATGATGAATCAAATCTCCTAGATTCAGAAATTAGCCTCTAGATGTTGCACGGATCAAGAGGAATAAACCACTTTTCATAGTTGATTTTATTAGGGATAATTGAAGCCATGGAAGATCTCATATTTTCAGCCATTAGAGAAGGAGAGAACCAGAAAAGTTATAGAAGAAGAATGAAAAATGAGAAACTCAATAGTACGTATAGAATTAATTAGAGAATATGTTTTATTTGAAAGAAGGAAACGTTTCCCATTCTTTAATTGAAACTTCTTTAATTAATTATCTTGATTAACTTTCTCTTTTCACTCTTATTTCTTTACATAGTATAGCTGAAAATTTACGTGCCATCAAATGGCATAAGATTCCATGAACTAACGCATGTAATTATCTTTTATTTAATTACAATGATATCATATATCAATGCGTGCAAATATAACTTTTATAAATGCATTCAAATAAATAACTCCCAAACATCAAATAAAATAAATAATAATTAATATTTCTCAAATGCTAATTAATTTAATCAATTTACAACTTTTTATAAATTAATTAAATCATGTGGTTTTTCGGAGAATTCATCATTATGATTGTGCGACTCAAAGGTGTAAATTCAGTCAGCAATTAATATTAAACAATTCAAATATTAACGTTAACATGTCAATTAGCAGGTGGTGTGACATTTTTGCTGAATTCTACACATCTTTTGGTAAAAATCCAATTTTACTTATTATAAACGGTACCTAATAGTGATAATTATTTACACTAATTCTCTTCATCAAAACCATATCACTTTGGATTTATGGAATTTGGTAATGGTCAAAATTCCAATATCATCCACATTCAATTTTATAGTCCAGACATAAAGTCCTTGATTCAACAATAACAATTATTATTATTAACCAAAATGCTCTAGCTAGAGAGTTTAACTTTGAGTTGACTTGAGTTGACCATGACACTAACCACATATAACTGAGGAAAGGAATCCTCTCTTGAATAGTGCTTCACTTCCAATACTTCCACTCAACCCAACTATAGTCACTCGATGGAACGCCATGCCATGATTTGACTATAGCCAAAGCAGATCCTTTATATTGAAGATCCATAGTACTCTTAAGTGAGATAACTATGTAAATCAGTCACATCGATATTTTATGTTTGTCCTTAGTTATATTAACCAACAGAAAACTATCGAGTGATTCGTTCCATGGTTATCCAATAACTATCGGTACGTAACCTCTAGGTGCCTCCAGCAGTCATGAGTGATACACTGTCCAACATTTGGAGACTGTTACATACACTAGTCTCAACGATTATACCGATATCCAGTCTCGATGCATCTTGACTAGGAACATTTAAAATGGTATATTTGTTTTATTGTGATAAATTACTTACGGTTACAACACTTTGTAAGCACTATAACAAAATATGCCATTTATGGATTTTCTATTAAATATACTTTTAATTAATTAAATTAATTAAAGTAATTAATATAACCACATTATACCAAGTATATAATAAAAAGAAACACCTTTGTTATGAACAAGATTGTTCAACGAGTTAGATATATGTAACAAATTACATAATTGCCCCTAAGGCATACCCCTAATTTTATCAGTAAGAAGTTATGATTCAATGCATAATGTAAGGGAATCTCCTTATAATAGGTTCCAATAAAGGGTGAAATTCACCTTGCATAGTATAATCGAAAAACAGTTGATATGGATTAAGAAACCAATATGCAATATAATTTACATCTTTCCTATTAACCAAATATATGTTATTAACTATAGGAACAATCAATGATTCAATCAGATATCATTGAAAGAGCAAGACAATGAAAGCATTTGAAACATATACATTAGAGATGAATGCACTGTAGTTTAATAACTTCTTAGTTTAACATGCAAATGACATATCAAGGTAGATAAAAGCATAATATTTTAACATGCAAAGTGGAACATTTGAGTTTCAAATTTGTTTCTATAAGTGTCGAAACATGTAGTAATTCAGACGTATTATGGGTCGCGTTCTCTAAATAGAAATGATGATAACCAAGTTTAACGATCCAAAATTTTAGTCATTTGACTTTGGAATATTTAATTGATTTTAAATATTGAGTGATTATTTTGTTTTGTTAGTCAAATAACTCGAATTTCAAATATAGCGATTTATTGGATAATTTAATTGTTGAATTTAATAATTTAAATTGGTTAAATAATGGAATCTTGGGTTTAAAGTTAGATAAAATAAATTTCAAGGCTTATTTAAATTCCATTAATAAGAATTAAGATAATAAAAAATTTAATTTGGATTTAAAAGTGATTTAACTAATTTTTCATAATAGCTCGTTTTAATTAACATATAAAAATAGCCTTCTGGGGCACAGTCTCGGATTTCGACGAATCTGGTTTCATTGGATCCATAATAGTGAATTATATTATGCTGTCAAATTTCGTAGCGATCGGAAGTATCGTTTGGTCGTGCGAGATCGAAACGCGTTGGAATTTATATTGAAAATTTAATATAATAACTAGGTCCAAAAACCTATCTTCTGCATGCGCTCAAGTTAGGACTCGGGATAAGTTCCATTGTGTTCGGAATAATGGTATAACATATAGAATGCCAGGCAGCATACCTCGTTTGGATTTCGGGATTTTCAGGTATGTTTTTTTGAATATTTAAAATTAAAATAATAATATATGCATATGTATGCACTATTCCTGCAACATGCTTGCCCATACCCTAACTATTCATGCCATAACTCTACTGTTCTAGCCATACTCTTTTCTCTCTATAAATTATTTCCTGTAACAAGAAAATTTGTTTTCCCATTTAATTCAAATTTAAATTAAAAATCCCATACTTGTTTAAAAATCATGAAACCTGTTTTAAAATTCTTGTTTCGGCTAATGCTTCCATACTATATCTAAGTTATAGCTCGTGCATTTGATTTGGGGATGGTCGAGATTTGGAAAACAGCTAGGGTTGGATTTTTGAGGATTGTGGTCACCGATTGGCGAATCAGACATTGGAATTAGTTTTAGATCGTCGTTTTGCACCTTAGCACGATTTTTCGAAGGGTTCGACTGTGCTTTCGGTCACATGAACAGTGCACTAACGTGAGTGATGACATGTAACAACCCACATATTTAACGATTTGTATATTTAAATATTTTATTTAAATATAGCACCGTTAGAGAGATTTAAGTCCGAAAGGCTACTTTTTGCAAACAGCCGATTTAGGATTCGAGACCACTTCCATTGAGTTCAAAATGGCGTTTGTGACCTTTTTGAGTATAAACATTGATATGTTTGGAGCTAGATAAAATTTTGACATTTTCACTTAGGGCTTTGGGTTTGGATTTGGGGTTCAACCCTCTAACCAAACTCATCTTATAATCCTAACTCCACCACCTCTCCCCTTCATTCCTTCATAATTTCCCATAACTTAAGCTTTAGCAAAAATGGTAGTGGAGATGGGAAATTAAAATCCTAAGCCCTAGTTTCTTTAGCAAATCCAAGTTTTAGCTCCAAATTCAAAGAGAAGCTTATGTAAGTATCTTCTTCTTCTTCTCCATCTCAATCTCTGTCCAATTTCATAAATTTCCTATAACCTAATTAAGGAAATTATTGATTTTGATCTTAGTTTGGAGCTTCTAGAGTTGAGCTTGAAGATTGGTTGATCCTCCCTTGTTTTCAAGCTTCCTCTTCCTTGTTTTTGTGTTAAAGGTGAAATTTTTATCTCACATCCATGTCTATATCTGTCTTTGTTGTTAGGTATGAATTTCTAACTTCTATTCCGTGTTCATTTGCTTTGGATTGAATTGGTTTAATGAATGTTCCAATTTTAGGTGTTTTGAAGTCAAATCTTTAAAAATCCTAGCTCTGTTGTTTGAACATGGTTTTGGTGATGCATCGAAGAGCCTTTAGGGCAGGGTTGTCGATTGGCATAAACCCCTGGCACCCATTGCTCGTTCGGTCGCAAGTTGGCTAGAGTTTGCTCTTCATTTAGATAGGATGGAAACGCTGGAAAACAGGGATCGGTCGACTGACCCTCTGAGTCCAGTCGACTGATTTGGAACCCGAGAGTTTTTCCAGGCGTTGGCTAGTCGACTGTTCTCAGAGTAACAGTCGACTGACCTGCTTGTATTCAGTCTATTTTGCCTATTTAGCCTATTTTGCTTAAGGTTCCAATTTTTATCGATTCGTAATTATTCGATTTTTTTGTTATCATTTATTATTGACTTTGATGACTCCTTTTCGGAACTTTTGAGAATATCCATTTGATGGATTCGATATCGATTTTTGTGGCTTTGATTCACGCCTTCGAATGTGAATCTTTGGCGATTGATTGTTTCTACAATCATTTTTGTGATTTGTCACTTCTGAATACAAAGGTTTCTATACTAGTAGTAAATATTCTAACTCTTTTACAATGATGATTTCAACTCTATTTTTAATAATCAAACTCGTTTATAAAACCGTTTTTCCAATCAACAAGTATACACAAACCTTTACCTCATTCGTTCGAGAAATCCAATTAAAAGACTTTGCAAAACAAGTGGTATGAAACGCTTGCGTTTACTTTGTTGGTTAATTCTTAGACTCGTTCGATTGAAACTCTTGTGACAACTTTCGAGTGGAGATTTACAGTTTGTTCATAAATATTTAAGTTAAGCCAGTGGTTATGGAACATGAAGCTAAACTCATCTATTTACTAGCTTAGTGTAATTGGCACTTCTTGATGATCGATGATGATCATTTTATGATTTAGACTAGCAATGTGCGATGTCTCTTTGTCAGCGAGGGAGACTAAACCCCGTTTCTATGGAGCTTCGGCTCAATTTTGTGGGGTAGCGACTCATGTTCTTCAGACCGTTTTGTTGAGCTTCGTCTCAAAAATTGATGGTTAGCAACCATGGAATATCGTTCCGTTTTGTGATACACGTGTTGGTGAGTTTTCATGCTCCCGTTTTGTGATAGGCCTCCCCCGCTTGTGATTTCTGGATTTCTAATTGATGATTTCTAGAATTTGTGTCTCACTAATTTTAGTGATTTACATTGATGAGTTTACCAATATTTGTGCATGGGTGAATTTGTGTTTCAACAACTTTTAAGATTGGCATTGAGATGTTTGCCAATATTTGTGATTTAGTGAATAAAAATAAAGAATGTGGTGTTCTTTTTGATCTATGAGAAGATTCTTGTGATATTGATTAATCTCTGGTTGGTTTTCAAATGCGTACTTATCACAGTATGGCATTACCATTATCCTATGTTTCTGTCATATCCCTCGTTCTATCTCATTTTTATCTGATATTTATAGCTAGACTGATCCGTTTATTATTTTCTTATTAAATAATACTCGGGTCAGACCGAGATGTTACAGGTGCTTCTGCTTGACTCCTTATCTGGGATCATCATTATCTGACTTTTGTCCAACTACATTAGATTGGTAGTTTTTGTTGTTATACATTCGAGATAGAGACTTCTTGATGTATACATACTCTTCTATGTTGTACTTGTGTCTAATCTTTTGTGATATTGTGAATCTTATTTGACCACTACTCTGCTGTACACTTCTATGTGTAATATTCATATCTATTTCCGCTTTTGCGATATGAATATCTGTGACTGATTTATGTTATGTTTATTTCTATATTTGTTTCCGAAGACCACTTAGTCACTGTGTAGTAGTTTTGAGTTTGTATCGGTATGTCATATTTACGCATGTTATACTATCTGACATATCGGTGCTCGCACAAAGAAATTACACTGATGGTCACTCTTCAATAGCCTTATTCTTCGTGCTAGTTGACGGCATTACTCCGTAGTGTCCTTGGCTAGCGTGAGTATAGAGGTGGTGCGTCACAGCTTGGTATCAGAGCCAAACTTTGGAACAATGTCGAATATTCTAGCAAGGATCATCGTCCTAATTTCTTCTTAGGAGTCGTGCCCTAGGATTTTATTCGAGTCATTGGACCCATCCTATCCTATTTTCTTTGTGATGCCTTGTTTTATCAATCATGATTGTTTGATATTCATTCTAAGATTAACCTTTTTCTTCTTCTTTCTTTCTTTCTCAAAAAAGGGAAATGGTTAGACCAGGCCGTTGCAGCGCCGGTCAATCTAGTGCTACTCCTCAGGATGGAGTATTTATGTCCGCCCAACAGCTTCTTGATCTGGTAAAGAATGTTCAGGCTATCAGACCCATTCCTAAGCCTACTCACCCAAAATCTGGATTTGCACGCTTGCGCAGTGATTATACAAATTTGGGTGGAAAGTCGTTCATGGGCTCTGAGGGCGTTATCGAAGTCCAAGCTTGGCTTAGAGCATGTGATCGCATATTTTCTCGCATGAATCTTATTGACCTTCATCATATCCAAGTGGCTTCTAGCATGCTCCAAGAAAGAGCATTAGATTGGTATGAGCTTCTTATTTCTGAAATTATTGAAGCGGATCTTACTTGGGAGCAATTCTGGGAAAGATTCGAATCAAAGTTTATGTCGGAAGCTGAAAAAGTGACTTTGGCCCGTCGTTTTATTGACCTTGTTCAAGGTGAATCTTCTGTGGCAGATTATGTCGCATCTTTTGAATCCCTCTCTAAATAAGGGGTCGAGTACATTAATACCCCATTGAAGAAAAATCAGAGATTTTTCTATAGTTTGAATAAGAATCTTAAAAAGCCATTACTCCCAAAATTGGAAGTTGCTTTAGATCAGCTTGTTGATATCGCTCTTCGACTTGAAGAGGCAGATAAAGAGAGTGATGTTGAAGTTGGGAGTGCCAAACCGAACTTCAAAAACAATAAGAAGCGGCCTAATAAGTTCAAAGGTCCTTATCCCAACCAGAAAGGGAAACAAGTAACTCTGGTATCCAAGACTTCTACCCCTAATGGTGGCTAATGTTACAATTCTGGTTCTAAGGACCATTATGCAAATAAGTGTTCAAAGCCTCTTGCTAGTTGCTATTGCGAAAGTTCGGGTCATTATATATCTGCATGTCCCAAACTTCAAAATAGGAAGGAGGGAAAGCTAAATGTTGTGCATGCCCCTAGTAACACTTCTCGTGGTTAAGGTATTTCTCATTCTATCCTTGATGGCATTATTATGTTTCGTGATCGGCCTATTTGAGTTCTTTTTGATACGAGTGCATCCCATTCTTTTATATCAAAAGAGCTTGTTGATACTTTTTCTTTGAGTGTTATGGCTTTAATGACTTCTTTGAGAATTGCAAATCCGGTTGGTGGATCTGCAACACTCAGTTTGCTTTGTAAAGATGTCGATATTATTTTATGTGATTTTTCTTTCCAAGCCAATTTTCATGTCATGCGTTACCTAGGCTTTGGAATGATTTTGGGAATGGATTGGCTTAACCGTTATGAAACCCATATCATATGTCCTGAGCGGACTATTCATCTTCGACATCCTCAATCTGTTAAGCAGATTTCTATTGTTCTTAAACATTCGGATTCCAACTTGGCAGCAACTTTATATTCTTTGATCCTCATGATGACGATAATGATGATGAGGAGGATGTCATTTCTCTTATTCACGTTGTTCGTGAATTTTCCGACATATTTGAGCCCATTTTAGGATTACCACCTAAGCGAGCAATTGAGTTCAGAATCAATCTAATCCTTGGAGCTCTACCTATCACTCGTCCTCCTTATCGTATGTCCAATAAAGAAAATGAGGAGATGCATAGGCAATTATCCAAATTGGAGGCAAAGCAGTTTATTCGTTCTAGTTCCTCTCCTTGGGGAGCTTCGGCTATTTTTGTGAAGAAATCCGATGGTACACTTAGGCTTTGCATTGACTACCGCAAGCTTGATGATCTTACTATCAAGAATAAATATCCTTTACCACAGATTGATGATCTATTCGATCAACTTAGAGGAGCTAGAGTCTTTTCACAGTTAGACTTAGCAACCGGTTTTCATCAACTTCATATTACAGAGGATAGTATTCCTTTGACGTCGTTCCGTACTCGTTATGGATCTTATGAATGGCTTATTATGCCATTTGGTTTAACGAATGCTCCAGCTTATTTCGTCGATCTTATGAATCGAGTTTTCAAAGACTTCCTCGATCGATTTGTTCTCATTTTTATTGATGATATTCTTGTTTATTCTAAAACCGAGTAGGAGCATGAAAAGCATCTTCAGATTGTATTGGAAGCTCTTAGGAGCAATCAATTGAAAGCAAAAATTTCTAAATGCCATTTTTGGCAATCTCGTGTGAAATTTCACAGCCATATTATTTTCGAATCCGGAATTTCCGTGGATCCTTCGAAGATTGAAGCGATTCAAAATTGGAAGGGACCGGAAAGTGTTACGGAAATCCGTAGCTTTCTTGGATTGGCGGGCTATTACCATCGGTTCACAAAGGACTTTTCAAAAATTTCCTTGCCTCTTACTAGTTTGACAAAGAAAGGAGTCAAATACATAGGTCGGGCAAACGTAAAGCTTCTTTTAAGAAATTAAATGAACTCCTTTCCGATGCTCCTATTCTTGTGATTCCCGAAGGGAACCAAGATTTTATTGTTTATATTGATGCTAGTCGGGTTGGATTGGGTGCCGTTCTTATGCAAAGAGAACGTTTTATTGCTTATGCTTCTAGGCAATTAAAGCTTGCCGAGACTAGATATGCCACTCATGATTTAGAGCTCGCAGCTATTATTTTCGCCCTTCGTATTTGGCGTCATTATCTTTTGGGAGAAAAATTTGTTCTCTACACCGATCATAAATCTTTGAAGTATTTATTTTCTCAAAAGGAACTTAATTTGCGTCAACAACTTTGGCTCGAGTTCCTTGCATCTTATGATCTTGATATTCTTTATACTCCCGAAAAATGGAATCACGTTGTCGATGCCCTTAGTCGTAAGCAACAAGCTATTGTTTCTATGATGATATCCGAATGGAACGATCTCGAGACTTTGTCCACTTGTGAGATTCGAGATCGTGAATCCGATGTACGTTCATCTCTCGTTTTATGTAGCCTTGAGGCTCATCCTTCTCATTTAGACCGCATTCTTGAAGCTCAAAAGCTAGCTTCTGAATTGGCTCTTCTTAGCCAAAGTTGTAGGGATAAAATTAATATTGAAGGTTTGAAAGACTTTGATATTAATGCACGTGGTGGCATTCGAAAATTTGGTAGACTTATCGTGCCAAATATTAGTAATCTTTGTAAAGACATTTTAGAAGGTTCTCATCTTTCCAAATTTACCATTCATCTTGGTAGTAGTAAAATGTACGCGGATATGAAGCGACTCTATTATTGGGATGGGATGAAATCTGATATTGCTAACTTTGTTAAGTGTTGCATGACTTTCCTACTTGTTAAGGCCGAGCATCAAAGGCCCGGCGGGTTATTACAACCGTTGGATATTCCAATTTGAAAGTGGGACCAAATTTCCATGGATTTTATTGACGGCCTTCCCTATTCTCGTTCGGGTCATGATAGCCTATGAGTGATAGTTGATAGACTTACAAAATCCGCTCATTTTATTCCCGCTCGGTCCAATCGAACCGTACTTCTTTTGGCCAAACTCTTTATTAAAGAAGTTGTTAAATGCATGGAGTCCCTACTTCTATTGTTAGCGATCGTGATCCATTGTTTATAGTAGATTTTGAAAGAGTCTTCAAAAAGCTTTGGGAACAAAGCTTAATTTTAGCACTGCTTATCACCCACAGTCTGATGGACAAACCGAGCGTGTGAATCAAACTCTTGAAGATCTTCTTCGTGCATGTGTTCTTGATTTTGGTGAAAGTTGGAAAGATCATATTTCTCTTGTTGAGTTTTCCTATAATAATAGCTTCCAATCTAGTATTGGTATGGCACCTTTTGAGGCACTCTATGGAAGGCCATGCCGATCTCCTTCTTGTTGCCTTAAGGCAGGTGAGAAGCTGGTTTTAGGTCCAGACTTTATTCGTGATTCCACAGAAAAGATTGAGCTTATCCGCCATAAGATGAAAGAAGCTTAGAGTATGCAAAAATCTGTGCTGACAACCGAAGAAGGAAATTAGAATTTTCAGCGTGAAATTTTGTGTTTATTCATGTTTCACCTATGAAGTGTTGTGCGTTTCAGTCGATCGGGAAATTAGCACCTCAATACATTGGTCCATTTCCCATCACCGAACGTATTGATTCCGTGGCTTATCGCCTTTTTATTACCGCCTTAGTTTTCTGCTATTCATGACGTGTTTCATGTTTCTCAACTATGGAAATGCCTTAGGGGTTCCGATTCTATTCTTGAGCCCGGTGTTGTGGAAGAAATTGAAGTTTCACCTAATTTGAGGTGTGAGCAGTATCCTATTCGTATCATTGCATTGGAGATAAAACGCATTCGAGATAAAGATGTCCCTCTTGTGAAGGTTCAATGGTCCTCAAATCCTAAGGATTGTTCTTGGGAATCTAGAGAATTCATCGAGCGAACACATTCGGACATACTCTCTAATGCTCTTTGAGGTGAATTTCTTATTTCAAATTTCTTTTGTGTTGATATGCTTTTAAGGTTGTTACTTTTTATATTTTCTTCTTAAGTATTGCAAGGACGCAATTTCTTTAAGGAGGGAAGTCTGTAACAACCCGCATATTTAACGATTTGTATATTTAAATATTTTATTTTAATATAGCATCGTTAGTCAGATTTAAGTCTGAAAGGCAACTTTTTGCAAACAGCCGAATTAGGACTCGAGACCACTTCATTGAGTTCTAAAAGGCATTTGCGACCTTTTTGAGTATAAACATTGATATGTTTGGAGCTAGCTAAAATTTTGACCTTTTCACTTAGGGCTTTGGGTTTGGATTTGGGGTTCAACCCTCTAAACAAACTCATCTTATAATCCTAACTCCACCACCTCTTTAAAGACCCGATTATTCGACTCTCGAAGTTCGACATTAATACGTCCACTGTATCAACTACCGAGAAATCGAAGGCCGGAAAACCGAACCCTTAGGGTTTAAGAAGAAGAGGTAGAAGAAGAAAGAAAGAAGAATGAAACAAAAACTATATCAGAATCTCACAATCGCAGCGGAACAACATATAATAGATAAATGAATATCTTTAAAACAAAGAACTATATCAGTTATTACATTACATCACATTACATTACATCATCAGAGTTTACAACAACAAATAGCGGAAAAGAAATACTATATACTAGTTGATAAGCCAAGCCATCCAGCCTGCCTCCAGATCTCTACAGCAACTCCTGAATTCTAGAATGACCTGATAACCTGACTCTAGACTGTCCGTGTGGAAATTGGTGGGCACCCAGAGTTTAGGAAGGAAACAATAAACTCCAGTCAGTCATGGGACTGGTGTGAGAACTTAAAACACTTTAATTTTAAAAACAAACAAAGAAATATTTTAAAATAGATCCGCAATGCTTTTAAAAAAATGTAACTACCATAAGGCCTCCTGCCACACACACAATGCAAACGCAGAATTGGAGGAGATTTCTCCTTATGATAGTCAAAGAGGCTTACTACGCGGAATCATTTGATTATTATTATTATTAGTGCAAAGTGCAAGAAAACATTTCGAAAGTACAATATTAATCTTAGCCAGCATAGTACCATTATAGTATGCCTACTATAGCTACCATATTAAATGGCAGGTTCTACAACTAAAACCGTACAAGGCTCGTATTGTTTCTTTGGATTTCCAACAAATGGTCAGGCCAAGGAACTTTCCATTGTCACATGGGTACGCCTCTGGAAATACGCCCCGAGAACCTAACCGGATCTCTGCCAACACAAGGCCGGGTCACCCCTAGCTGGGTAACTACTGACACGAGTATGCCATCCCCCGGTCGTAACCGACCTATACCCCGGGATTCACCAACAACCACAAAGTAATAAAATTGCAGCAACACCATAGGTTAAGTATCTGGGCTCCATACAATGATACCACCTCTATCGAGAACGAATGACATACATTAAGGGGGCGCTATCCCCTAATAACCTTGCCGCATCTTTCATGTTTTGACCATTACCGGGGTGTGAGGTTCGACGAAGTCTCATCCACAAAGCTGCGCTTTTTTATAAAAGCCACGCTTTGATCAACAAATGATCAGCAACACTCAGCATGCCACGTTACCAAATTGGGATATGTCACTAGTAACCATCAACTACATAACCTCTGAATTCGTACGTCTTAGAGAAGGGTGTTAAGCTAAGAGAATAAATTCTCCACCACCAACAGAAATGTATTTGATAGAAACCAGCTTTCCATCTCAAATTGTAACGTTAGACACACATCCATACAAGTCCGTTCCGAGATCGAACGAAACCGAAGGCACTTCCAAAGAAGCCCTTGCAATCCGGATATTCACTAATCACGACCGGACTTCCCATCACAAAGGGTGATAAAATCTCTATATCGGAGATCAGCCGATGCAGAGTCATTCGACGGTGATCCTTTCGTTTTCGAAAATATCCTGTCTTCAACACCGGTCTTTAAATGCTATCCATTACGACATATCACTATTCGGAATGGGATTTATGACCCAAAGGTCCTCTGCCGGCTAAACCGAATAACGAGCGCTTATTTTAAAATAAGTGTAGCATTCAAATTCAAGCAATTCACAACAAATACCCATTTAAAGGTAAATATTGATAGTCGGTTATTTAACTATCAATAGATATGCACAATCATCACCGAATTCCAAATAATTTCCCAAATTATTTATTTTCCAAAAATATCTTTACAAGATATATATTTTCCCTTACTTCAAAAATAAATCAATGTTTATTTTTAAACAAATTCCCCTTTCCTTTATAAATTCCATGTGAATTTAAATTTCCAAATATCCATCGATATACGATTTTCAAATCGACTTCAAATATTCACTTTCAGTTTATCTTTAAAGATAAACTCTCAAAATATTCACTTCATATTGGAAAACATTTCCATACTTATTAAAAAATATGTAATTCACAAATCTATTTATTTTCAACATTTGGAAAATATTCAATATACTTAAATCACAATTAAGTATATATTTTATTCTTTAAGGAAAACATTCTCTTAAACACATTCATTTGAGTCAAAACGAATGTTGCGTAAAACATCGTTACGACAACCCAAAATCACTAGTATAGGGATACGAAATTAAGATAGATATATAAATCCCAATACTATACAGAAACATTTCCTTTCGAAAATCATTTACTATAACAACTGTGTTATAGTCCACCATTTCCTTATTTCTCGAATACGTCTATTTCAACAATGAATGTTGAAATCCATGGTTTCGATACTTAACACATTTTAAAACAACTTCAAATCGTTTTAATTCTATTTAAAATATCACTTCCCAAAACTTTTCTTTAATATATTATTCATTGTCTAAAATCGTGAATATACTTCGTTAACCAAATTCAACATTTCTACACATTTTATTTAAAGGATTATCCACTGTCCAAAGTCGTGAATATATCTCCTTTAACAAGCTATAAATATTAACTTATCAAAATTAGTCGATTTCGGATTTATAAAACAATGTTTACAAATTCCATTTATATTTTATAACAACTTCAACTTATAAAATCTCTTTATTAACAAATTCTATCCATATCCCATTTACATGCCAAAATCCAATTTATAAGCAAATTACTTATAATTCTCTACTTACAAATTCATTCTTTTTATAACTTCACAAATCGTAGATTCTATTCTTTTATAAAATCCATTTATAACCTTATTTTAAAACATCTTTAAAACTCCTTTATAATTTCATCGCTTTGATTTATAAAAATCAAATTTTATAAATCTTATATATAAAGCTTTTATAATAAATTCAAAAATCTCTGTTTTGAACTATTTTATAAAATCATTAACTCCATATTTTCAAAAATCAATTTTCAACTATATTTCCCAAAAATCATAATTTTTATAACATTAAAATTTATAAAGCTTATTTATTTAAAATGAATCAATTCCAAAATTTTAAATAAAATGTATACTTTCAAAAATCACTTAAAAATCCTTTTAAATTCAAAATCGTTACTTTAACATTTTTAAAACTCCAAAAATTGGCCAAATGCTGCAACAGCACTAAATATAACAATCACGGCATCCAAAACATCATATATCAATGTGACAACATAATATATCGCAAATATCTGTAAAATAAATCCATACTGTTGAGGAATCCAGTTGGATCCCTCCAATTTGTTCCCCTGCATCCACAGATGTTAGCACAATACCAATCCCGTTTCAAGACGGAATATCGCGGTACATGGGTTCATATAAAATATTATCCGCTATTATGCGGCGCAATAGGGTCTTATCCACTATATAATGCGGGAAAATCAACTCCAAGTACATATATAATACCAATCCCACTTCAAGATGGAATATCGCGGTATATGTGTTTAATAAATAACATCCGCTTAATACACGACGTATAGAGTCTATTCCAATACAATAGATAATATTTATCATTCAATCACACAATCAAGCAATTTTAAATCTAATTATTTAAAAATTTAAATCGAAACAAATTCGATCGAGTGAGAAGTTCTCACCTTGATTTCAATAACAGTCGCAGTGTTTTATTTCGAATAAAATTAAAAGCGCGTTTAATTTTACCCAAAAAATTCACTATCCCAAATTAATTCCAATCCAGCTCCATCGTCTAGTGCTCGTTAATACGAAGCCAATGCAATTTGTTTCGTCCAAAACGGACCTCGTATGAAAAAGATATCGCGTTACAAAGATTACAAGAATTTGAAATAAATTAATTACTATTTTCTTTTTATTTCTTAACCTAATTTACATCTGGGCCGTTCGTTTCTAGCCCTTGAATCTCGGCCGTGAATCTTCTTCTTCCATCTCCAGTGAATACGAACGCGTCTTCAACCCATCGGCCGCCTTTATCATCCAATTTTCGCGACTCTTATAAGCAACTTGAAGACGATCTGACACATCCACGTCGAAGCCCCCTACGCGTGCCACCTTCGACTGCAACACCCTCAAGCTCGGTCATCCATCCTCCTTAATAAACACGCACGAAGTTCGGCCGTTCAAACGTCGATTGCCTCCAATCCGTAGCTCCGTTTCCGATCACAACCGTTGGATATGTCGATAGTGTTGTGCTCTACAACTTTCATTTAGGAAGTTTGTCGAATTGATTTATGGATTTGAAGAACATTGAGGGAGAAGAAGGGAGTATTTTCGGCCATTGAAAACCTAAGTGGCGGCTAGGGCTGAAACCCTAATTTGTTTGCAAATGTGAAAATTTGATGTTCTTATATAGAAAATTACGCGATATTATTCACCCGAAATTTTTCCGAACCCCAAACGAAGCATGCCACCTGGTGTTTATAATGTTTTACCACTATTCCGAACGTAATGGAATATGTATCGGGAGCCAATTCAATCAAATTTGAAAGATAAGTTTTCGAATCGACTATTTTAAATTTAAAATTCACTCAAACCGATTTCAGTGCGTTTTAGCTTGCCCCGGACAAACCGTAAATCCGATTGACACGAAATTTGGAACCTTACAATAATATAACATTATGGATCCAATGAAACTGGTTTCGGCGAAATCCGAGACTGTTTGAAAAATGGCTATTTTTACTCGTCAATTAAATATTAAAATATTCAATTTCTGCAAATTAACTTTTAGTTAAATTTTAAAAGTTCTAAAATATCGCTCTAACTCCAATATGATTTAATACAACTTTAAAAATAAAATTTAATCACATTAAACCTAATTTCCAATTATTTCTGTAATTTCAAATATTAAATCGTCGATTTAATTATCCAATTAAATCTAGATATTCGAAATAAAATTTATTCGACTTACAAATTTTTCTTGTTAATATTTAAAATCAATTAAATATACGAATTTCAAATGACAGAAATTCTGGGTTGTCACAAACTTCCCCCCATAAAAGAATTTCGTCCTCGAAATTACTAAGTAAGAAAAGTCTTGAAATCCATTAACTGTTCAAAACCATTTGTTCAAATTAAATTTCAAATTTATTTACACATCTTAACTTTTTCCAAAATCCATAGTTAAATTTCTTACAATAACTTTACTAAGTTTTAAAATTCATTCTTAGTTATCTTTTCAAAACAACCAATATCGCTTAACTTTCAACTCAAAATCAAAATTATAGTTTTCACAAATTTTCCAATTTTCTCAAAAATATTCTAACGCCTTAAATTTTCGAAAAAATTCGCCAGTATCTTTTGCACGGTTCGATCCGAAAAAAGGGCAATATATATATCACAAATATACATCTCATCAAAGTAATGAGGCATCCCATAGGGAAAAAAATGTAAAAGTACGATATGTAATCCGAGATATGTACCTTATATATTATTAGCGAGCATATACGGCTAATATAGCGTGAAAGCGAGCTCCAAATGCGAAGCACGCGCAATCCGCACCTACTAAACACTCAACAACAATGAGAAACATGTATATAAAAATAATATCGATATACAGCATATACTAGTACAACAACTACATATGCCAATATAGCAAATGCAACAAAAGGCGACAAATGCAACCATTCAACAACTATCATCCAACAACAATTCCAATCATCAAATCCATATACATTCACTTCTCATTAATATTCAATGAATTCATTTAATCACATTTGATTCATTAACATTGGACTTTACTAACATTCATTTATTCATATTCAATTAGTTTACATTCACTAATTCATATTCAAGTTGGTTCACTTCCAAATTAAATCATATTCAATGATTTATAGCTTTCATTTTCATTTATTGAATTTCATATGAATTTTCTATACAATCTACTAACAACCAACGTATAACCAACATAACCAAATTTATTTAATTCGCTTACATTCAATTTGGTTCATCGCTTTTAATTAGCTTTAATGAATTAACACTTACATCCATTATTTCATATCAATTTATTTACATTCGATTGATTTACATTCAATTCATTCATTAATTCAATTGCTAATTCATTTTAACCACAAAAGTTGAATTTCATTACATGACCAAGCTCATATTCATTTAATTCACTTTATTATTTTACTACGATACCAAAATCAACTTCATTCAACATTACTTAAGTTATATTCCATTTCAAACATCATTTGTTTAACTTAACTTAAATTTCCAAATCCATTAATTTATCCAATCTAGTTCAAATCTGATTTAATTTATTTAACTTCCTTTAGTTAAATTTCACACCATATATTTACTATGCTAACCCAAATCCAAAATTTTCAAACAACTTCCATTTAAAACAACTTGGCAGCAATCCCTCTTTTGGAAACCCGAAGATAAACATCAATGATGTCACGATCATCATCGGAATTATTTTCCAGCGACCGAAAAGAGTTTATAGCTTTTATCCCTCCAAAAACATTTTTCCAAACCCTTGAAAACCATTCAAACTCAAAAAGGAATTTAATATTTTCCAAATTGCAAACCTTTTCAAAACATTTCCAAATATTCCTCTGGAATTTTACTTCAAATTACAAATCACATTTACAATTTATATTCTCCAATTCGATTTGTTTGTGAATTTATTTCTTAACTTTGGACTTACGATTTCAATTTCTTTTTCAACTTTAATGATAATAATTTAATATCATCACTTTCTAGCAACCAAGAAATCATATATTATAATAATTCACAAAAAAAATTCTCTTTTATATACGAAAATAATTTAGGTAAAATTATTTCATTTGCCCTATTTTAAAATGATATCGTGTTGAATTTTTTCTGTACAAGTGTTTAGAGATCCCTATCGATAGAGTTGTACGGACTATATCGACCAGAATCCATATACCACTCAACAAACCAAACATCACAATATAAAACAATTTTATATTCACCAACAAATACGCGCTAATATTTATTATTACACTCAAACTCATTCTAGAGTACTACTGACTCTATCTCTAATGAGTAATTCCTAACAGAGCCAAGGTTATCACTTAACCAAATGCTCTGATACCACTTTGTAACGGACGGGGTTTTCGACTTCCGAGAGTTCGACACTAATACGTCCACTATATCAACTGCCGAGAAATCGAAGGCCGAAAAACCGAACCCTTAGGGTTTAAGAGGAAGAGGTAGAAGAAGAAAGAAAGAAGAATGGAATATAAACTATATCAGAATCTCACAATCGCAGCGGAACAACATATAATAGATAAATGAATATCTTTAAAACAAAGAACTATATCAGTTATTGCATTACATCACATTACATTACATCATCAGAGTTTACAACAACAAACAGCGGAAAAGAAATACTATATACTAGTTGATACGCCAAGCCATCCAGCCTGCCTCCAGATCTCTACAGTAACTCGTGAATTCCAGAATGACCTGATAACCTGACTCTAGACTGCCCGTGTGGAAATTGGTGGGAACCCAGAGTTTAGGAAGGAAACAATAAACTCCAGGTCAGTCATGGGACTGGTGTGAGAACTTAAAACAGTTTATTTTTAATAACAAACAAAGAAATATTTTAAAATAGATCCGCAATGCTTTTAAAAAAATGTAACTACCATAAGGCCTCCTGCCACACACACAATGCAAACGCAGAATTGGAGGAGATTTCTCCTTTTGATAGTTAAAGATGCTTACTACGCAGAATCATTTTATTATTATTATTATTATTATTATTAGTGCAAAGTGCAAGAAAACATTTCGAAAGTACAATATTAATCTTAGCCAGCATAGGTACCATTATAGTATGCCTACTATAGCTACCATATTAAATGGCAGGTTCTACAACTAAAACCGTACAAGGCTCGTATTGTTTCTTTGGATTTCCAACAAATGGTCAGGCTAAGGAACTTCCCATTGCCACATGGGTACGCCTCTGGAAAGACGCCCCGAGAACCTAACCGGATCTCTACCAACACAAGGCCGGGTTACCCCTAGCTGGGTAACTACTGACATGAGTATGCCATCCCTCGGTCGTAACCGACCTATATCCCGGGATTCACCAACAAACACAAAGTAATAAAATTGCAGCAACAACATAGGTTAAGTATCTGGGCTCCATACCATTATACCACCTCTATCCAGAAGGAATGACATACACTAAGAGGGCGCTATCCCCTAATAACCTTGCCGCATCTTTCCTGTTTTGACCATTACCGGGGTGTGAGGTTCGACGAACTCTCGTCCACAAAGCTACGCTTTTTTATAAAAGCCACGCTTTGATCAACAAATGATCAGCAACACTCAGCATGCCACGTTACCAAATTGAGAATATATCACTAGTAACCATCAACTACATAACCTCTAAGTTCGTACGTCTCAGAGAAGGGTGTTAAGCTAAGAGAATAAATTCTCCGCCACCAACAGAAATGTATTTGATAGAAACTAGCTTTGCATCTCAAATTGTAACATTAGACACACATCCATACAAGTCCGTTCCGGGATCGAACAGAAACGAAGGTACTTCCAAAGAAGCCCTTGCAATCCGGATATTCACTAATCATGATCGGACTTCCCATCACAAAGGGTGATAAAATCTCTATATCAAAGATCAGCCGATGCAGAGTCATTCGACGGTAATCCTTCCATTTTTGAAAATATCCAGTCTTCAACACCGGTCTTCAAATGCTATCCATTACGACATATCACTATTCGGAATGGGATTTATGACCCAAAGGTCCTCTCTCGGCTAAACCGAATAATGAGCGCTTATTTTAAAATAAGTGTGGCATTCAAATTCAAGCAATTCACAACAAATACCCATTCAAAGTTAAATATTGATAGTCGGTTATTTAACTATCAATAGATATGCACAATCATCACCAAGTTCCAATTAATTTCCTAAATTATTTATTTTCTAAAAATATCTTTACAAGATATATATTTTCCCATACTTCAAAAATAAATCAATGTTTATTTTTAAACAAATTCCCCTTTCCTTTATAAATTCCATGTGAATTTAAATTTCTAAATATCCATTGATGTACGATTTTCAAATCGACTTCAAATATTCACTTTCAATTTATCTTTAAAGATAAATTCTCAAAACATTTCACTTCATATTGGAAAACATTTCCATACTTATTTAAAAATAAGTAATTCACAAATATATTTATTTTCAACATTTGGAAAATATTCAATATACTTAAATCACAATTAAGTATATATTTTAATCTTTAAGTAAAACATTCTCTTAAACACATTCATTTGAGTCAAAACGAATGTTGCGTAAAACATCGTTACGACAACCCAAAATCACTAGTATAGGGATTCGAAATTAAGATAGACATATAAATCCCAATACTATACAAAAACATTTGCTTTCGAAAATCATTTACTATAACAACTGTGTTATAGTTCACCATTTCCTTCTTTCTCAAAAACGTCTATTTCAACAATGAATGTTGAAATCTATGGTTTCGATACTTAACACATTTTAAAACAACTTCAAATCGTTTTAATTCTATTTAAAATATCACTTCCCTAAAACTTTTCTTTAATATATTATTCACTGTCCAAAATCGTGAATATATTTCGTTAACCAAATTCAACATTTCTACACATTTTATTTAAAGGATTATCCACTGTCCAAAATCGTGAATATATCTCCTTTAACAAGCTATAAAAATTAACTTATCAAAATTAGTCGATTTCGGATTTATAAAACAATGTTTATAAATTCCATTTATATTTTATAACAACTTCAACTTATAAAATCTCTTTATTAACAAATTCTATCCATATCCCATTTACACACCAAAATCCAATTTATAAGCAAATTACTTATAATTCTCTATTTACAAATTCATTCTTTTATAACTTCACAAATCGTAGATTCTATTCTTTTATAAATCCATTTATAACCTTATTTTAAAACGTCTTTAAAACTCCTTTATAATTTCATCACTTTGATTTATAAAAATCAAATTTTATAAATCTTATATATAAAGCTTTTATAATAAATTCAAAAATCTCTGTTTTAAACTATTTTATAAAATCATTAACTCCATATTTTCAAAAATCAATTTTCAACTATATTTCCCAAAAATCATAATTTTTATAACATTAAAACTTATAACGTTTATTTATTTAAAATGAATCAATTCCAAAATTTTAAATAAAATGTATACTTTCAAAAATCACTTAAAAAACCTTTTAAATTCAAAATCGTTACTTTAACATTTTTACAACTCCAAAAATAGGCCAAATGCTGCACAGCACTAAATATAACAATCACGGCATCCAAAACATCATATATCAATATGATAACAGAATATATCGCAAACACCTATAAAATAAATCCATACTGTTGAGGAATCCAGTTGGACCCCTCCAACCTGTTCCCCTGCATCCACAGATGTTAGCACAATACCAATCCCGTTTCAAGACGGAATATCGCGGTACATGGATTCATATAAAATATTATCCACTATTATGCGGCGCAATAGGGTCTCATCCGCTATATAATGCGGGAAAATCAACTCCAACTACATATATAATACCAATCCCACTTCAAGATGGAATATCGCGGTATATGTGTTTACTAAATAATATCCGCTTAATATATGGCGTATAGGGTCTATTCCAATACACTAGATAATATTTATCATTCAATCACACAATCAAGAAATTTTAAATCTAACTATTTAAACCATAAATCCGATTGACACGAAATTTGAAACCATATAATAATATAACATTACGGATCCAATGAAACTGGTTTCATCGAAATTCGAGACTGTTTGAAAAATGGCTATATTTACTCGTCAGTTAAATATTAAAATATTCAATTTCTGCAAATTAACTTTTAATTAAATTTTAATAGTTTAAAATATCGTTCTAACTCCAATATGATTTAATACAACTTTACAAATCAAATTTAATCACATTAAACCCAATTTCCAATTATTTCTGTAATTTCAAATATTAAATCGTCGATTTAATTATCCAATTAAATCTAGATATTCGAAATAAAGTTTATTCGACTTACAAATTTTACTTGTTAATATTTAAAATCAATTAAATATACGAATTTCAAATGACAGAAATTCTGGGTCCTTACAACCTCTCATCTTCATTCTTTCATAATTTCCTACAACTTAAGCTTTAGCAAAAATGGTAGTGGAGATGGGAAATTAAAATCCTAATCCCCGGTTTTTTTAGCAAATCCAAATTTTAGCTCCAAATTCAAAGAGAGGCTTAGGTAAGTATCTTCTTCTCCATCTCAATCTCTCTCCAATTTTAGAAATTTCCTATTACCTAATTTGGGAAATTATTGCTTTTGATCTTAGTTTGGAGCTTCTAGAGTTGAGCTTAAAGAGTGGTTGATCCTCCCTTGTTTTCAAGCTTCCTCTTCCTCGTTTTTGTGTTAAAGGTGAGATTTTTATCTCACATCCATGTCTATATCTATCTTTGTTGTTAGGTATGAATTCCTAACTTCTATTCTGCGTTCATTTGCTTTGGATTGAATTGGTTTTATGAATGTTCCAATTTTTGGTGTTTTGAAGTCAAAACTTTAAAAATCTTATCTTCGTTGTATGAACATGTTTTTGGTGATGCATCGAAGAGCCTTTAGGGTAGGGTTGTCGATTGGCATAAACCCCTAGCGCCCATTGCTCGTCCGGTTGCGAGTTGGCTAGAGTTTTCTCTTCATTTAGATGGGCTGGAAATGCTGGAAAACAGGCACCAGTCGACTGACCCTCTGAGTCTAGTCGACTAACCTAGAACCCGCGAGTTTTTCCAGGCATTGGCCAGTCAACTGTTCTCAGAATGCCAGTCGACTGACCTGCTTGTATTCAGTCTATTTAGCCTATTTTGCTTGAGGTTCCAATTTTTATCGATTCATGATTATCCGATTTTTTTGTTATCATTTATTATTGACTTTGATGACTCCTTTTCGGAATTTTTGAGAATATCCATTTGATGGATTCGATATCAATTTTTATGGCTTTGATTCACGCCTTCGAATGTGAATCTTTGGTAATTGATTGTTTCAACAATCATTTTTATGATTTGTCACTTCCAAATACAAAGGTTTCTTTACTAGAAGTAAATATTCAGACTCTTTAACAAAGATGATTTCAACTCTATTTTTAACAATCAAACTCATTTATAAAACCATTTTTCCAATCTACTAGCATACACAAACTTTTACCTCATTCGTTCGAGAAATCCAATTAAACGACTTTGCAAAACAAGTGGTATGAAACGCTTACTTTTACTTTGTCGGTTAATTCTTAGACTCGTTCGATTGAAACTCTTGTGAAAAATTCCGAGTGGAGATTTACTATTTGTTTGTAAATATTTAAGTTAAGCCAGTGGTTATAGGACATGAAGCTAAACTCATCAATTTGCTAGCTTAGTGTAATTGACACTTCTTGATGATCGATGATCATTTTGTGATTTAGACTAGCAATGTGCAATGTCTCTTTGTCTGCGAGGGAGACTAAACCCAGTTTCTGTGGAGCTTCAGCTCAATTTTATGGGGTAGCGACCCATGGTCTTCGGACCGTTTTGTGGAGCTTCGGCTTAAAAATTAATGGTTAGCAACCATGGAATAGCGTTCCATTTTTTGATACACGTGTTGGTGAATTTTCATGCTCCCGTTTTGTGATAGGCCTCCCCCTCTTGTGATTTCTGGATTTCTAATTAATGATTTGTAGAATTTGTGTCTCACTAATTTTAGTGATTTACATTGATGAGTTTATCAATATTTGTGCATGGGTGAATTTGTGTTTCAACAACTTTTACGATTGGCATTGAGATGTTTGCCAATATTTGTGATTTAGTGAATAGAAATAAAGAATATGGTTATCTTTTTGATCTATGAGAAGATTCTTGTGATATTGATTAATCTCTGGTTGGTTTTCAAATGCATACTTATCACAGTATGGCATTGTTGTTATCATAAGTTTCTGTCATATCCCTCATTCTATCTCATTTTTATCTGATATTTATAGCTAGACTAATCCGTATATTATTTTCTTATTAAATAATACTCGGGTTAGACCGAGATGTTACAGGTGCTTCTGCTTGACTCCTTATCTGGGATCGTCATTATCTGACTTTTGTGTAACTACATTAGATTGGTAGTTTTTGTTGTTATACATTGGAGATAGAGACTCCTTGATGTATACATACTCTTTGATGTTGTACTTGTATCTAATCTTTTGTGATATTGTGAATCTTGTTTGACCACTACTCTGATGTACACTTCTATGTGTAATATTTATATCTATTTCTGCCTTTGTGATATGAATATCTGTGACTGATTTATGTTATGTTTATCTCTATATTTGTTTCCGTAGACCACTTATCTACTGTGTAGACGTTTTGAGTTTGTATCGGTATGTCGGATTTATGCATGTTATACTATCTAACATATTGGTGCTCGCACAAAGAAATTACACGGATGGTCACTCCTCAACAGCATTATTCTTCGTGCTAGTTGATGGCATTACTCCATAGTATCCTCGGCTAGCGTGAGCATAGAGGTGGGGAGTCACACGATAGTAGGTCGCGAATTGGTAGGGGGTGTGCGACGTTGTCTTCGTGATGTTGAGCTAATGTAGTTCGTCGAGAGAAGTCCACCGGTGAAGGTAGATTCGTTGGAAGAAGAAGGTGAGCATAGCACCATATCAGGATTTATATATATAGTTGTATAATGTTTGTGATTTAGGAAATGCCAGTCGGAGGGATCCAACAGGATTCCTCACCAATGTTGATTATATTTACATATATATGAGCTGATATATATAAGCTGTGATGTAGGGGGACGGGTTGGAGGGATCCAAGGGGATTCCTCGCTATTATTGAATTGGTCTTAATAATATTCAGTTTATATGAATTATTGGACGATAAACCTGATTTGTTGGAATTTTGGGTTATGACATTTTCATATGTTTGAAAACTAAAACCCAATAGTGATAAAAAATCAATATCGATGTTAGTTAAGCATTAGGTGGCTATTTGCCTTAAACTAGTATTTTAAAAATACTATAAATTGTCTTTTCAGTTGGAATTAGTTTTTGAGGCAGGAAATGATAAATAAATCCGAAATTTGGTTTTGGAAATATTTGGTTCTAAAGATAATATATTTATATTAATATTATTTTAAGGTTATTTAATTATATTAATATTTTTTAAAGTTATTTAATTATAATAATATTATTTTAAGGTTATTTAATTATATTAGTATTGTTCTAAAGTTATTTGTTTATAGTTAATATTGTTTTGAAGAATTTGTCAAAATATTAATATTTTGAAAGGTAATTATTTCACGAATAATTATGATTTGAAATTAATAATAAGGATTATTAATAAGATTTTGGAAATAAATTATTATTATTTACAAAATGGTAAAGATTAATTATTAGTTTTCCTTAAACAATATTTGAAATTATTAGTTATTATTTTAAGAGGTTTTAAATTTAATAATTTTCATTTATTTATGTTGTTTATTGTTAGTAATTATTATTATATAATGATGTATTAAAGTGAAATATTTTTAATTATTTGTAAATTTCTCCAGGACCCATGAATAGAATTGAAAGATTTGGATTTTATAAAGGAATTTATAAAATGGTTTTGAAGACTTAAGGGAAGATTATTTACAATGTAAAAGAGTTTATAAATGGTTAGATATTTATTAACGAATTTTACACACGGGTTTATACAAGGATATTTATAAATTGTTTATGCATTTATAATGGGTTATAAATGATTTTTGAAATGTACAAAGAGTTTGTATGTGACTAAAATTAGAGAAAGGGATTATAATGGTTTTCGGAGATTTATAAAATGGTTTGTAAATAGGTTTGGAGAATTATAAGGAATTTATAAACGATTTGAGAATCGAATGAAAAGAAAATCTTTCTCAATTTTGTGGATATACTTGTACTATTGAGATAAGTATATGGATATTTTCGAAGTATTGAAAATATAGGGATTTGGGGATGTACCTTTGTAAAAATATTTTTGTATAAGTTACTTAAAAATTATTTTCAAATGAGTGAAAGATTTATTAAAAGGAGGCTATTTGTTGCTTATGTGCTTAACCGATGTTGTTTTAACCTATGGAATAAATCTTTGTTTGAATGTTTGAATGTTTGTTATTTGTTAGTTAAATAGTCGACTATCAAAATTGGACCCCAAACGTAACGTTGGAAATATCCTGGAGAAACACGTGAGTTATATGGCACAGTCATCTTCGAAGATGTTATATTATGCGTATAAATCTCATTTCATTCTTTTAGGACAATGATAAGGAAATCCGTCCACTAAAAATTAGGAGATGATCTCCGATCTTATCTTGCCTATTTATTTCCTAAAGAACCAGGTTTGAATTTACCGATAATTATCGAATGTTGTTTCGAAAAGACTGGGATCGGGTATGTTATTTGAAAACCATTTCGATTCAACTTAAGCATTGCAAAGTGAAGTCATCTTGAAGATGATGGAAATTGGATACGGAGCTCTCAAGTGTTTCGTCAAGTCTCGGATCGAACTTGTATGGATGGTTTCTAATATGCATTGGTTCCTAGAAGGCAGTATTAGCATTCCAAGTGGGAAGTGCTATATAAAAGGTAAAATTAAGCCTCAAGACTCATCAACCGGGAATGACTAAAACATGGGAGATGTAACAGGGCTAAGTGGATTGCTTCCAATTAGGATATGATCATCCCTATCTAGAGTCCCTATTATCTACTCATGCATGTTTCGATACAGGTGCTAATCCTAACCGAGGTGTGATCATATTTGGTACTATCCATTTATGGATAGGTTGGTCTCGTGTTGGCAAGGGTCGATAGGTTCGACCTTGATACATTTTTCTAGACATGTACTGTGATGGGCAGTACCCCAGTAGCCCAGTTATTATATGGAATCCATTCTCTAATAAATGTCGTACGGTTTTGATTGTGCTCAATTATGTATAAACGTGAGATGCAAGCATTTCAGCTATATTCATATTTTACTTTGAACCCTTAGACATTATTATAATATAAAATGAGTTGATAAAAATGGTTTGGTTATCGTAAGATAAACACCCATCTGTGTTTGTGTGCGGCGTGGTCTTACAAGATACTTATTGTTTTGAAAAGAAAGTTTTTGATAACTTTATAAAATTTCAGTAGAGATTTGTTTACTCAAGCTAGTTTACCAGACTGATCCGGACATTCTTCCCTTTTAATGCTCATGTCAGACCGAGTAATTTTATAGATTGCTTTGGATGCATTAGAGCTCAGGAGACGAACTGGAAGCCAAAGACGTATTCCCATATTTGTTTATTTCCGCTGCATTGTTTATATAAAATTATCAGAAATTGTGAGGACAGGTTGTTATAATCGTCTAGGCTGTTAATTAGTGTTTGTATATATTGACACTGATGGATGTATATTACTGTCTCCCTTTTGTAAAGATTATTGATATTCTATTATATGTTGTTCCGCTACGATGTGAGATTATGTGTTGTTTAGTTTTTCTTCTTATCTTTTTCTTCTTTCTTTCTCCGTAACAATCACGTTTTCCGGCATTCGATTACTTGGCATGTAATATAGTGGATGTATTAATGTTGATTTTTGAGGGTCGAAAAACCCCGGTCAATACATTTGGTATCGAAGCTGAAGGTTAAGCGAGAACCTTGGTTTTGATGGGGAACTAATTAGAGATGGGGTAAATAGCACCCTAGAATAAGTTTGAGTGTGTGTGTATGTATATATGAGCGCGTATTTTTAGCGGTATAAAAATTGTTTTATATTATGTTGGTCGATCTATTTAGTGGCTTATGGATTCTGATCAATACGAGTAATTAACGTTAATGATAGGGGTCTCTAAACACTTAAAAGAGTGATTCGACACGGTACTGTTTTGAAATTAGGTAAATAAAATAATTTTACCTTGATTATATTTCATATATATAAAGGAAAAAAATTTCGAAAATAATTATAGTTGTATATGGTGTGTTTGGTTGTTAGAGAATGATAATATTTTATTATTATCATTTGTTGCTCGCGATCGAATAGAAGTGTTATTATTAAATGCAAACAAGATTAACAATTAGGGAATGATTTTATATAACCATAACTTAATGTAATTAAAGAATAATTAATCGAGGATGATTAATTAAGATGGATGATTAAAAAATGATTTATTAAGTGGGTTGTAATCAGTTAATGTTGAGTAAGCAGGATTTAAAAGTGATTAAAGTAATTAATTTAATTTAATTAAACTTTACTTTGAAATAAAGGATATGGAATTACTTTGAACTTAAGATTTGAATGTTAAGAATAGAGTTTGTAAATTTAAATTGTTAAGGATTGGTTTCGAAATTTGAAATTGGGTAATAAATTGAATTTCAAAGATTAAATTGTTTAAAAAGGATTTGAATTATTATTTAAACCTAGAAATAGGTTTATGGAGAAGTAAAGGCAATTAAAAATAGAATTTTGAAATTTGGACTCAGAATTAAATTATTTAAAGACTTTAAACAATGGTTAATTTGGTTTAAGAGGTTAAACCAACATTTGAAAATTTAACTCGAATTTATATAATTCGAGATGATTTAAAGTGAAATTGAATTTGAAATTAGTTCAAATTGAAATTTGTTTCGAATAATTTGGATTTGTGATTATAGTTGAATAGTTTCAAATTCAAATGAAATTTGATTTGAATTTGAAAAGAATCGAGGTTAATTCAACTTGAATTGGGATTAATTCAAACTGGAGTTGGAGTGAATTGAAATTGAAAATTGGTTCAATTTGAAAATTATTTGAATAAATTGAGATTGAAATCGAAGTGGAAATTTAAAATTGAATTGATTGGAATAAACATTGGGTAGTGGAACCGTTTGGCTCTGAACTATTTTCATATAAATTATTTTAATATAATATTTCTTAAATCTATTTTTCCAAGCTATTTACTATATACAATCTTTCTTTTTAAAGCCAAACTATTTTATACTTATTTTACAATTATTTTGGAACTATTTAACAATTTTTCAACTGTTTTGTAAACTAATTAATGTTTTTCAACTACTTTATTACTATTTTACAACTATTTTGCAATTATTTAAAATTTCTATAACTATTTGACTATTTTCCAACTATTTTACAATTACTTAACTATTTAGAACTATTTTACAAACTAATAATTATTTTCAACTACTTATATATTTTTGACTTTTCAAGCTATTTTCTAAATTTAAGCTGGTTAGTGTGCAAACTGTTTATGATTAAATATCCATTTGAGATAAGAATTATGGTGATAATCTAGATAGGGATTGAGGCAATTGTGAATAAATGAATAAGAATCTAAGGGAATGTGAATAGAAAGGAGAAATTGATTTAGCTAATAATCAATGATGATAAATACGTAGGATGTACGTATATTATTCTATTCACATAGTGATTTGATCCAGATTCGAGCATAGAATTTCGAGATAGTGTATCGACCCGAGTTGGGATTTTTCACTCGATTTTCGACGGCGAACCTGGATATGGATTTTTGATTGTATCTGGAAATTCTCTATCATAGTTATGGCTACGCAAGAAGAATGACGGTTTCTGATCAAGAAACCAGATCTGAGTCCGCACTAGGAAGTCGGGTGGACGATACTAGTTCGGAAGTGAAATTGTATGATCGAGTGAGCGATCAGATTGATATAGCGTACGGATGATATGTGTACATCGTACGGGTTGAATGAAATTGATATTGGGAATTTGTGGATAATAAACGTGAAATGATTTTTGAAATGGAAAGTATATTTTGTGAAATATACAAAGAATAATATAGACCTTCGAAACTAAGTAAAGGTACTTAGGAATTGATTCGTGAGATAAGTATTGACTATAATCAGTTTGAACTCATAGTAAGATACGAGTTAACTGTGTTGTTTTCAATTATGTTTAAAGCTTTTTCTCTGATCGACGATCATAGGAAATTTTTTCGAAAGGTTTATTGATCACCGGGTTGATTGGGTTTAGGCGATTTAGCATTTAAGCTTTGTTTTGGGTGAGGTTGATTTCTGGGCCATTGTGGCCCCGTTGGCGAGTCGTACATGATTGGTGCTGGGTGAAATGAAAGGGAGGAGCAAAGCGAAGGTCGGGGCGAGGCTAAATGTTTTCCAGTGAATGGAGGGACGATGCGAGATAGTTTCTGGCGATCAAGTTTGTTCAGACCTAATATTACAGATTTTCAGGTAAGTACGTTCTAGAGCTCAGGAGGCGAGCTGACTGGTAGGACGTATGGAGTTTTCCGCTGTGTATATTTTTGTTTGTATTTCTGGGACAAGTTAAATTTGACTGTCCACTTTTGTGTAATGGCTGTAACTCTGATGTATTGAATGTAAATTAAATGACATAGTTTTTCTTTTGTATAATTGTTATTATTTGATATTATATTTGATCCACTGCGAAAGTGAGATTCTGTGTCTTGTTTTCTGTTTCTTCTTCTACCTCTTTTCTTCTTTTCCTAGCTATTTGGAATTTTCGGGATCAAAAATTCCAGGCTGTTACAACCATTGTGGGATTATATAAAGATATGATTTATAAATGTGATTTGTAAATGGAATGGAAATGAAATTTCAAAAGTATATTATAAAGATAACTTGTAAGTAAAAAGGGTTTAAAGTTGGGAACTTGGAAAATTAAATCCCGTTGGTTTTAGAAATGATTTTTCAAAGCTTTAGAAAATACTAATAAAATTATTTGGAAAATATTTTTGAATGAAAATATATTTAGAGGGATATAAAGAAGGTAAAAAGCATTAAACTCACTTCGGTAGCTAGAAAATAATTCCCATGATGACTACAGCATCATCGACGTTCATTTTCGAGTTTCCAAGGGAGGAATTGCTACCATTGGAGTTTTGTTTGGATAAAACTGGTTTTGATTTCGAAAATTCAAAAGAATGATTTAATATACCAGGGGAATTTTGTATGTGTGTGTCTATATATGTGTTTGTGTGTGTGTATATATGATTTTAAAAATGATTTGAAATACTTAAGAACAAGGTGTTTGAACTCTGGGATTTTCATTTTAACGTTTTATTGAGGATATGAGAAAATAAAT
The DNA here is from genome assembly GCA_030765085.1 of Allium cepa. Taxonomy (NCBI): domain Eukaryota; kingdom Viridiplantae; phylum Streptophyta; class Magnoliopsida; order Asparagales; family Amaryllidaceae; genus Allium; species Allium cepa. The sequence continues at coordinate 206,547,043 of CM060943.1, forward strand.
TGATAACTTATAACTTCTGAGAATTTTTAAATGAAACAAAGCTTTAAAATTGTTGCATGTGAATGTTAAGGAAAGTAAATTTGAAACTGAACTAGGATTTAAACTTAATTTAAGTTAAATAGAATGAATCATGGAAAGAAATTTAGCCTAAGTTAGGTTAAATAAAATAATTTTTTAAAATGGAATTGGTGGTGTTTGAAATGAATTAAGGAATGAGCTAATTGAATAGATTAATAAGTTGAATATGATTTTGGAATATGGTTGAAATATTGAAATTGAAACAAATGGATTAAGTCAGATGGAATTGAAATTGATTTAAAATGGATAGAGCTTAAGTTGTGAAGTGATAGTAAACATGAGAAGTGTTATAGAACATGTTTATAATAAACTGAAGAAAATTTGACGGGATGGTTTAAATGATATTGGTATTGAAAGAATATACTAAGTAATAAATGAAATGAATATGAATGAAAGAATTTGGTTTAGCTAAGAAATCAATTTAAATAAATATGTAAGTTGAACGTATATTATTTTATTCGCACAACGGTTTGATCGCGATTCGTGTAGATGATTTCGAGATGATTTATATCGATCCGCGTTAGGATTTTTCACTAGATTCTCGACGGTGAACACTGGATATAGATTATTGTTGATTCTAGAATCCTCCATCATGCTATATGGCTATGCAAGGAGAATGGCGGTTTCTAATCAGGGAACCGGATTTGAGTTCGCACTGGAGTGGTCGCATGAACGATACTAGTTTGAAAATGAAATTGTGTGATCGAGCGAGCGATCAGATTTTATATTACATATAGATGGTATATGTACATCATACGGGATTTAGTAAAATAAATGTTGGAAACTGAAATTGCAAAATAATATTGTTATGAATTATATGATTGGATATCATTAGTAAATGAGATGCGGTTATATAAAAGCAAGAGCTAATTTGATGCTTGTGATTTCATAAGAAAAATTGGGTTGCCCAACAGAAAGGTACATGTTTAAATTTTTGTTTGAATTTGATGGTTTTATGATTGATACACTTGGTTTTTGTTTTCTTTTGTTGGTTTGGGCCCTGAGTGGCGATTCATAGTTGTTTTGATCCAGCCGCGCAAAGGCGACCCTGGCGAATTTTTTGTAGATTTAAGGAGTTGGAATAATTTTGGGAGATTTTGAAGAAATTATTATAAGTATTTATATAATGATTTTAAAAAGGTTAAAATTCATGTTGAACAGTTATCAAGTGATAATAAATCATTATAATTGTTTTATAAAAAGATATATTTGATTTGAAAATATAAGGAAAACCGATATCGCTTTATAGGTACAATAGCAATTTTTGTAAATAATTGTTAGTATAAATTTATATGGTTTTATAAATGAATTGTGATTATTTTAATTCATTTAAAATGATAATAAATTTATTTTAAATTTTATTTACAAATATATGTATGTTAAAGTATAATTGAAAATGTGACTGATAATCGGTTCTCCGATCGACAACGGTTTATCGAACGAAAGTTGTTCGGAATCAATGCAACGTTGTTTATATGTCATGTACACATACGTAACATACAAATGCATCCACTAACATACACATGAACATATGTATATATACATACATACTTATACATATAAAAATATATACATAGTATAAAAATCTAAGATATTATAAAGCAAAGCTTCCTCTTTAAGCTAAAAAAAGTAAAAATATGCATACATGAGTGGATGGAAGTAATGTACACATGGGGGAGGGGTTATTGATGTTTACTTTAAAGGAGTGGTGCGTTGGAGAAGCTTGGGAAAAGTAGTGTATGGATATCTTCCTTTATACTCTTCTTTTTCCTATAAATACCCATCCATATCCTCCTTCATTCTTCACAAATTCATTCTTCTTCTTTCACCATTCTTGAACTTCTTAATGCTCTCTAATGGCTTCTCCTCTTTAAGAAAGGAAGGAGGGTTAAAAATAGTGGAGGGTCTAAGCACTAATCCTCTAATTACTCTCCAACCTCTTCTTAATATACTTCTTTCTCTTCTCTTCTTTAATGGTGAAGGCCGAGAGTTTAGAGGTGATGAGAGCATGGGCGTGAGCAAGGAGGAGGTAGAAATGGTGGCCAAGAACTTTGGAAGCATGCTTGAGTTGTTCAGTGATGTATTGGTGAAGTATGGAAATGATTTAGATGAAGTGTTGTGGTGATTTGAATGTTCGTTGGAAGTTTGGTTTAATTATGGAAAGAACTCCAAAATTATACTATATTATATTTTGAATGATGATATGGTTGCAATGGATGTTTAATAATGTTTTGATCATCATGTTTGGTTGTTTAAATATGAATGTTGGATGTATATTCAAGTCACCAATATACACGTCGATAAACACAAAGGAAATCACTTTCCCTTAGTTAAGGAAATGGTAGTGGGGAAGTTTTAAACCTCTTTAAAATGGTTTAAAACGTATGTGAACTATTTTCCAAATATTTAAAAGTGTTTTGGTAAAGTTTGAAAAGAAAAGAGAAATTTAGTTAAAAATAAGCGCGTCGCGTAACTGCAGTTCGCGATTTCACGCTAAAAAGTCAAACTAGTGTAAAAGTTGGAATTTAGCTTGGAATTCTTTGTGATAAGAATTTTACAGACTATTATATCCATAGTTTCTAACAACGAAATAAAATCAAGATTTCATAAGTAGATTTTGAAATATGAGTAAAACAAGTTTTTGAAAAATCTTGAATTTGTAGGTCAAAACCCAAAACTGGATTTCTTTGGAAATGATGTTCTAAATTATTTAAAAATGTGAAATAAATCTTTTAAAGTTTTTTAAAAGTGATTTTAATTATAAAAATGAATTTTCAGATAATAAAAAATCGTTTTGATCTATATAGCTTGAAAAGCACTTTCCGCGGCAATTTTCTATAACTTTTGAAATATTATTTCAAACTTAATGATTCTTATCTAAATCTTTTATAAATGTTTTCAAATGGATAATTAAGTGTTTTAAAAATTATTTGGAGGTTTTCTAGCTTATTGAAGAAAGTTCAAATAAATGAATTAAAGAAAATGCGTTACCCATATCCCCTTAACACATTCTATATATTCCCATAGTCTATACAGTACCGTAATCCCACCCGTACTGGAAGCCGTTAGAGGATGCTCCATAGGTATGTTACAAAACAAACTCGTAGAGGGCTCGCTTGGGTAGGTAACAAGGCACAACTAGGCAATGCCAGGGTAGATATAACAATTACACTTCCGGACTGGTAGTAACGCATAGCAGCTACTAGCGCCCACCTTGGAACACACTCCCGAGGAAAATCATGGGTGGCCACCAAATAAATCAAAAGTTAGAATATAATATCGATGGAGTATGCCCGATCGAAGGAATGACCGCACTTGGCCCATCAGTTGCTCCTGTTTTAGCCACCTTAATCCAACTAATGAGAGTCGGGTCCACGTATAAACCTCATATAGGATCGCCGCCACCATCCTACTTCATTCTGGAATCTCCACCGCGTACACAGTTGTTAAAATGGTCTTCGGTATTGGCAGAGAGTATGACGACATTCGTTCCCGGTCTCTTTGACAACCAATCGCTTATTACACACTGGATGGTTCTTTTACATTTTCAAAATCATTTCATAATTGATATCAAAATATCATTTTCAATTCAAACCATATCACTTTCGAAATCATTACTAACTTTTGAAATTATATTCACCTTTGAAATCATGTCACATTGAAATCATAGTTCGATAATTATATTTCCTTTCAAAGTCAAATTCACAATTTATATCAAAATATCATATTCACAAAACTATGTCACTTTTCAAATCATATCGTTTCCAAAATCATAATTTCTTCTAAAAATCATATTTCCAAAACAGGTTATGTCCATACCTTAAATTCATCATCTCAATTTATTAAAACATTTATATTCCAACTTAGGTTATAACATCATTTAACCTTATTCTTTTTTAAACCAATTGAATTGAATTTAAAAACTACCACTTTGCTAAATTTGGAAATTTAGAAATAGTTTAAATAATTATAAACAGTTAAAATACTACAAAATAGTTTAATTATAGGTAAAGTACTTTTAATTTGATTTAAGATAGTTAAATAGATTAAATTTAGATTGAATATAATTAAAATAGATTACATAACTTTAAAATAGATTAATTATATTTAAAATAAATTAAAATTGTTCAATTAGTTTAAAAATAAATCAAATTAGTTTTAAAATTGATCAAAATAATTTATATAATTAATATTAGTTAAATAGTTTAATAAATTTGAAAATCTTAATAATTAGAAAATCTTAATAATTAGAAAATTTAAAATAATTTTTTTAAAACACTTTACTTAAAAATATGAGTTTGAAATTAATACCAAATTAAATTATTCATTTTATTTCAATATATTTGTACCATTTCAGATTTTCAAATCGACAAACCAAATTTCAACAAACTATCGAATTTCATATCGTTATATCCATGCTCAAAATGTCGATCCGGATTACTCCAATCTCAAAATATTTCAAAGTTATTTTCAAACAAATTTAATAACTCAATTTTTATAGAATTTCATTTATCAATAAAATTTTAACTTTAAACTTCCAATTTAATTTCTTAAAGAAATTCCTTTTTTTAAACCAATTCGCATTTCAACACAAGACTTGATTTTCCAATAATACTTCAATTTATATAAATCAAATTTGATTTCAAATCATCAAATAATTAATTCAAAATTTTAGAAGTTTAAAATCATTATATTTAACCATCCTGTGTCCGTGTATAATTTTCTACCCTAGCGTTAAGTGATACGGATATTTATCATTTCAGTCCGCAATTTAATATTTTACGGTTACATATCATTTCAAACCGCAATCCCGAATTAAATAAAAATCCATAACGAACTTGCAGTTTATAACGATATAAAATAAAACATCCATTCGACCAATATCAACAATCAACATCCATCACAATCATCATTCAAAACAGTCAAATAGAACTGATAATCAATAACAAGTATTTAAATGGTAGTTTATATTCAATAATAAGTTAAATAACGATTTTATTCAAATGAATTCAAATTTACCGAGATGATGATTAAAATATACCAAATAGCCATAAATAAATTATAATCACATTATAAATTTAATTTAAAAAACATAACAAATTTTAGAAGTTATGAGTGGGTTAAAATACTCACCTTTGAATTTAAATCGAATTAGAATTCAATTTAAGCCCAAAATTCAAACAGTCTCAGAATTCGTCCAAATCAGCTTCAAAATGCCCAGAATTTTGATACGATCCCAACGCAAGAAACTGCGCATATATCGAATCTCGTATGCAGAAGTTATTAACATTAGAATGTTTAACGAATAAATTTAAGCAAATAAAATAAATGAATTAGTAACTTATACCATGCCACGTCACTACTTCAAAAATGTGTCTACCTCCCGAAACCCTACACACTATACTATACATCGCGACATCAGAAAGTCACGCCGCCTCATTGCTCAACCACTGCACGCAATCGCTGTCGCGATCACGCACGTGCCTCGCCTGAGCCTCGCTTGGACCTCGTCTGAACCCCACGATGACCGGACGACGAACTCGAGCTTGAATCCCATCGGCCGCCGCCATCTAACATGAAACACTAGTCAAATTATTGCCCGTAATCAGACCGTTGAATCAATGCATCACCTACGCCGATGCATTCCGCTAGGCCCCCTCCATGCCGTGGTATCGTCGATTTGACGATCAGTTGAAGTCCATCACGACGAAATGTACGGTCGAAAATGATCTAGCTAATTTCGGCCATACAGAAATCTAGATCGAAAATTGAATCACATAATTGACTTGCTCTCCTCAAGAGCTTCAAATTGACATATAATTCGATATAGTTTGAGGAGTTTGAATTTTTGATTTGAGATTTGATTTGAAATTGCAATTGGAAATTAGGGTTTGTCGACCATTGAAAAGAGGAGGAGCAAATGAAATTGTATGTACTGAAATCAGAATTAAGAGATGATCTAGGGTTTATAACGATATATATAGGCAGAACAAAATAGAAAGGAACGGGCTCGATTGGTTTGGAATGTTGAACGATACACGACCTGAAAAGCTCATTTCGACTCCGAAACAAAGAAGGGTCAACCTATATATCAAAATGGATGTTTTTGAACGATCAAACGACAAGTGCAATCCCTACGAAACTTGAAATCCTACAATAATTCACCATTAAGAATCCGATGAAACTGGTTTCGTTGAATTCCGAGTTAGTGATCAAATGGCTATTTTCACATTGTTAAATTAAATTAATATTAAATCAATTAATCACTTTTTCAATTCAAATTTTGATTATTAACCATTTCTATCATTTTAGATTACCTAGAAATTTTTTATCCTCACAACAAGTTTCTATGTTAGTTTATTATTGAATATTCCACCAATTTTAATGTTAAATTTCAATTTCCATAAATTCAGTAATTATAAATTTCCATAAATTCAGTAATTATAAATTGAATTTCCAAAAATCCTGTTTAATTAAAATTTCATCCTATTATTCAATCCATTGTTGTCAAATGGATGAAATTAACATTGGTTCATGATCTATTACACTTAAGTTTAATTTCAACCAATTATTTTAATTGCTTACATAATACTAAATTCAATCAACTACCATTAATCATATTATTTCATTGGTTAATTCAATATTCACATTTGTCTTATATTAAATTCATAACCAAGCATAACATTTTCATTATTCCAGTTATTTGAAATTGCATTTAAATTATTAATAGTCAACTTGAATTAACATTATTACCTTTAATTCTAATTATTATTTCATTCATAAACCGTCAATCTCTTTATTTCTTCCAATGTTGCATCATAAAATTTTATTAAATTAACAGTTTTAAGTCATGAAATCTACGGGTCGTTACAAGAAATTTGTGTGTCTTACCAATTTTTTACAGGATTAGATATGTCGCCACATATTCAGGGGGAGAAATATATAACTTGCGGTATATAATTCTTAATATATATCACCGTCAAAAACAGATTGTCATCAATCAAAAAGGGGGAAGAATGTTGAATCATGAGTTTGATTCATGACAAAAAGCTTAAACGATAAGAGATGAGACTATACGATCAAGCGACAAAAAGAGAATGAGATATGCAAGCTATTAAACTACAAAGGAGATGAGACTACAAATCTGAGTGTAGTATGTTTATTTAGTCTTAGATATGGTTTATAATTGTTAAAATCTATCCTCAAGTAGTTTGCACATACTCAAAGTTGTTTTAAAGTTCAAAATTTTTAAAATATGTGAAAACCATGCACCGACAACCAGGTCAGTCGACTGACCGAAAACTACCAGTCGATTGAACCTGTTCAGTACACAGATATGCACTATTTTACATTGTTTTGAATATTCAGTTGACTGGTCGATTTTTCTCATTCGACTGACCGGCACTAACGGCTATTTGTCCTGAAGAGACACTTCTAATTGCGAAGAGTTTCAGTTCAAATTGAAGAGATATGCCTGCAACTTTTGATTGTAACTTTTTTTGAATAGTTGTAACTATTTGTTCACTATATAAACACGTTAGAATCTCTTCTAAAACTAATAAATTTATTCTGATTTCTTGCTATAGTCTCTACCATCTATCTCTATAATCTAAAAGCAAACACAATCTATATATTGCTTGAATCTTCAAATTAAGTAATATATTCTTCGATTCTAAGCAATATCTTCCTTTCATATCTTCACACATGCAATATATACTTGAGGCTTTGAGTATAGGAAGTGTGTACTATCAAAAGACTTATCCATGTTATTAAGAACACAAGAGTCAACTAATTTTTGTGTACTAAAAGAAGTCATGTTCGGTTGTTCATGCGACAAAAGTCCTCTTCGGTTGTTTAAGGCGGAAAAATCCTGTTCGGCTGCTCAGGTGTTGTATACCTTTTCCTCCGGGTTAAGAGAGGGGTTATAGTGTTTAAATCCAGAGTGTAATTTGGGACTGGACGTAAAACGGGAAGTTCGAACCAGTATAAAAAAAATTGGTGTGCTTATTTCATTTACTTTATTACTATTATCTATTATCTAGTTTATATTTCCGTACTAATATAATTTTCCATATTACACGATCCTAGGTGTTATCTAGCCACACAGCTTATACACCTTCACAATATGTGTGTGTGTGTGTGTGTGTATTAATATATAAACTATTTTAGTATATAAACTTTGGTTAATATATAAACTATTTTTAATTTATAACTTATCTTAAATATTTAAACCTTTTTTTATTTATAACTATTTCAATATATATAAACTATTTTTAATTCAAACTATTTGCGTTCGAATTGTTATGATTCAGATTTAATGGATTTAAATGCAAATATTTGGATATCATGGCTTAACCGATTATATGGTTATGATTTTGAAAATAAATATGATTTCGAAAATGAATATGATGTAAAGTGATATATGATTTCAAAAGTGACATGATTTTTGATATAAATATGATAATTTAACATGATGTATGAACTGTCTGATTTTATAAATGACCATGGTGTGAAATAAGCGTTTGGTTGTTAAACATACCGCTATAGGATATTGTCATACTCTCTGCCGATACCGAAAACCACTTTAACAATTGTGTACGTCGTGGAGATTCCAGAATGAAGTAGGATGGTTTGGCGATGATTCTATATGAGGTATTAGCATGGCCCTGACACCCTCGAGTCAGCTTGATGTTGCTAAAACAAGAGCCACACCGGGCCAAGTGAGGTCGCACCTCTGATCGAGCATGCATCTTCGATACCATTCTATTACTTTATGATTTGATTGGGTGCACCTTTGATTTGGGAGTGCATCTTGAGGTGGGCGGTAGTTGCTGCTATGTGTTACCACTAGTCCGGATCTGCAAAATGGTAGAATCCTACCCTAGGCATTGCTTCGCATGCCTTGTCACATGCCTTATCGCGCCTTCTACAAGTTTGGTTTGTACCGTACCTATGGAGTGCCCTCTAATAGCCCTCCAGTTTACGGAGGAATTACGGTACTGTATAGATTATGAGAATATATAAAAATGTATTAGATATGGGTAAAGCCTTAATGCTATTTTAATAGTTTACTTTACTGTAAACATTATCTATGTAGCATATTGTACTTTGTATGTAGATAGTTTAACGGATCCTTAAAGGATGGAATCCCAAACATCCTTTGAGTTACTTTGTATTTCACATGGACATTTCACTTGAGTTGAATTTACTGGTATAACGATATTAATCATGACTCGAACGTTTTGTGTTTTTCTTTATGCTTGGGTTAGACTGAGTTTCACAACATTTGGGACTCACCTTTGGAGTTTGGAGCTTTTCTTAAAGATTGGTCTTTGTCCGTTCAGCTTTCCAGTTACTTCAGTTTTGTTATCCCGCCTTTTGGCAAGGCTGTAAACAGGCGGATTCAACTAAAATGACTACTCGTTTGTCAAGACTGGAATACAATGGGCTTGGGCTAGTTGGATGGATAGACGATCGATCATATATGGCTTAGCACAGGAAGTCGCTCGGCACAGGAAGTTGCTCGACATAGGAAGTCACTCGGCACTGGAAGTCGCTTGGCACAGGAAGTCGCTATAGGAAGTCGCTACAGGAAGTCTCTACAGGAAGTCGCTATAGGAAGTCGCTCGTTACAGGAAGTCGCTACAGGAAGTCGTTATAGGAAGTCACAACAGGAAGTCGCTACAGGAAGTCGCTACATAGTCGCTATAGGAAGTCGCTCGGAACAAGAAGGCGCTACAGGAAGTCGCTATAGGAAATTGCTATAGGAAGTCGCTATAGAAAGTTGCTAAAGGAAGTCGCTCGGCATAGGAAGTCCCTACAGGAAGTCGCTACAGGACGACGCTCATACCATAATGAAGGATGTTGGCTCGGCTATGGTTCTAATGGGCCCGGACTACTCAAGAAGCCCAGTAACTCGGGATTTTCCTGTAAATACAGCATGTAGGGCTTCAGAAAAGGGATCTTCTTTCTGCTCTCTAACTTTTTATTTCCTAAGGATAATGCTACTCTACGATTTCATAACTGTAATCAATTATTACAGCAATAAAAAGGAAACTTCTGGAGTGGACGTAGGCCGGAGTTAGCCGAACCACTATAAAATTTGTTGTTCTTTACTGGTTTCTTTTTAATTTTTATTGTTCTTCATATTTATACTCTCTATGTACACTCTATCTATTATCTGTGACTGTTAATTAGTGCTTTCATTTATATTTGGGTGTTAGTGATCAATTTTGGCACTAACATTTTGGTGCATTCATGGAGAACGCAAGCATGCGGGAATTTTGGAGCTAGGAACTTGGATTCTAGGAAACATTGGTTAGGCCATCAAGAAGGAAGCAAGTGACAGAAAGAAGTCAGCATGAGGGAAGTCAAGAGGCTTCCTCTGGAGCTAATCAAGCCTCAATCTACATCATGAGAGACGAGATTGAGACGATGCTGAAGAGGTAGGAGGGCATGATACAAAACCTACTTCGATAGGTTGAACAAGTTGGAACACAAGGTCAATGGGATGGACCAACCACGGCTGCTGGCAATGCAGAACTAGGAACCGGAGCCGTAGAAGTTTTTGGAGGTCAACACCAGAACAAGACTGGAGGGATTGAAGGAAATCAACAAAGGCTTGGGGGCAGATCTCTAGGATTGGATACTGGAAGAGCGGTGAATGAAGCTCGGCAAGTAGGGACCAACGTGAACGTAAATGACCAACATGAAGAGTACTACCCGGAGTACCTTTTAGGACATGGGGGGTAAGGTAAAGATGCAAACAGGGGACTACCCCCGGATGGAGACAAGCGGATGGCTGGATTAATAAGAAGGATTATGAGAGGAGGATTGTCAAGCGGAGGCTTAGAGGAAGTTATTCGGAGTCCGTTCACTTCGAATATCAAAAATGCAAGGAATCCTCCAAAGTTCAAGTTACCCGCGCTGGATCCTTATGATGGGAAATCAGACCCAACAATGCATATTACCAAATATATCAGGCATATGGAAGTGTTGGGGGCATCCAAGGAAGTGATGGCACGATGCTTCCCTCTATATTTAATAGACTTGGTTGCGCTTTGGTTCAAGCAGCTAGAGAATGGATCAATCAGAACATGGGGTGAAGCCAGTGGAACGCTTCATGAGACAGCTTAGGGTCCACGTGACGTGACCCAAGAGTATGATGACCTTAGTTTCAATAAAGCAGAGGACCGGAGAGTCCATAAGCGATTTTCTGTTGTGATTTAATGCAACGTTGGCTTCAGTAAATCGCCCAGATCCATCGATGATTTTGATGGCGGCGGTAGCAGGGGTTACAGAAGGCACAGAGTTTAAGGATTCTTTGGCAAGAGATCCACCACAAGACCTTGGAGAATCCTATCATTAAGTTGAAAGGTTTATTCGACTAGAGGATTCATGCACCGAAACGCGAGAAATAAATGCCGTGCAAGGCAAAGGAACCTCCAAGGAACAGACTGGAATAGACAAAGGAAAGCGGAAGCAGGATGACAGACACGATGATCTTGACAGGCGGAAGAAATTTTGAGAACCCAAATTCAAAAAATACGTTGACTTGACAGCAAAATTGGAACGGATTTACATGGAAACTCGAACGGGAACGTAGAAGTGGAAAGTATTGCCTATTCCATGAGCTGGAAGGGCATGCTACTGACGAATGCCGCCATTTGAAGGATGAGGTGAAAGAGCATGTTAGAAATGGTATATTTCCACAGTACGTGAGAAATCGGACAGCTGTCGTAGGACCTGAATAACTATCGCGTGCGCCCAACAGAACTAATCCTAGATCGGGATCACAACTCGTCATCAAGTGATCATGATGGCATAGGCCAAGTTCAAGTCTTGAACTCTGGTCGATTACATAAAATTCTTAGGTTTTGATTTCAAAATAAAACAGCTATTCCACTTACACATGTGAGGGAGCTAGAGAGATCCCCAAGCATGCTCTGAGATGGTAATAGATTGCTCTGCCCAGAGTGGCAATTTCTAGATTTTATGTTTGTTTATGATTGAATATTTGGAATTTTAATTTAATAAATGAACTTGAATTTCATAAAATAAACCTTGGACCGGAGAGTTAGAGGATGAATATTGGAAGTCAATTTGAAATTAATCGCTTTATGACCCTCCACTGAGAGACGGGGTCTGGAGTGCAAGAAGTGAGTTGCTTCGCCGGAGAGCGACAGGATCAACTCACTTAACATCGTTCCCTATTCATCGGTGAGTGATTGGAATAGGGTTTGATAAGATCCCAGAGTGGCTGTAACCATCCTAGGATTTAGGCCATGACATCGCTTAACGTTCAGGGACGCTGAATCAGGGTGCAGGGAGTGACACTGCTTCGCCGGAGAGCGACAGGATCGACTCAGCCAACGCTACTTCCCCTTCACCGGAGAGTGACCGGATGGGATCCAGTAAGAGCCCGGAGAGGCTGATATCGGTCCAGGAGGATCATGACATCGCTTAACGTTCAGGGATGTTGAACCGGAGTTCAGGGAGTGTTTGCTGCTTCGCCGGAGATCGACAGGATCGACTCACTCAACACTGTTTCCCTTTCGCCGGAGAGTGACATGATGGGATCCAGTAAGAGTCCGGAGAGGCTGATATTGGTCTAGGAGGATCATGGCATCGCTTAATGTTTAGGGAAACTGAATCGGAGTGCAGGAGGTGTTGCTGCTTCACCAGAGAGCGACAGGATCGGCTCACTCGATGATGTTTCCCCTTCACCGGAGAGTGACAAGATGGGACCCAGTAAGATCTTAGAGAGGCTATGATCATCTAGAAAGACCAAGACATCACTATATGCCCTTGCTGGGGTCAGAGTACAAGGGTTAGAAAGCAACGCTAGAGCGCAACAAGATCTATCTATTCGACCGTCGAGTTTGGAATGGACTTGGGAAGGGTCCAAAGTGAACATTGATAGTCCGAAGAGGCTGTAGAATTTAATTCCTGACTTCCACAAGTGGAAATGAATACCGATTCGGCTTCGAACAGCCACGAACTTGATTAAGTATACTATAGCAATTAATAAAATAGGGACTCGCGATTTTGGATTCGAAGTCATTCAAAACACGCCTTTTACCAAAAGGCATGCTTTTGGAGGGCAAAGTGTTATCCCGCCTTTTGGCAAGGCCGTAAACAGGCGGATTTAACTAAATTAACTACTCGTTTGTCAAGATTGGAATACGATGGGCTTGAGCTAGTTGGATGGATAGACGATTGATCATATATGGCCCGACACAGGAAGTCGCTCGGCACAGGAAGTCCCTCGGCACAGAAAGTCGGTCGGCACAGTAAGTCGCTCGGCGCAGGATGTCGCTCTAGGAAGTCGTTCCAGGATGTCGCCCGGTACAGGAAGTCGCCACAGGAAATTGCTTGGCATAGGAAGTCGCTCGGCACAGGAAGTCGCTGCAAGAAGTCGCTCGGCACAGGAAGTCGATACAGGAAGTCGCTCGTACCATGATGAAGGATGTTGGCTCGGCTATGGTCCTGATGGGCTCGGACTACTCAGAAAGCCTGGTAACTCAGGATTTGCCTATAAATACAGCATGTAGGGCTTCAAAAAGGGATCTTCTTTCTGCTCTCTAACTTTTTATTTCCTAAGGATAAGGCTACTCTACGATTTCGTAACTGTAATCGAACATTACAGCAATAAAAGGAAACTTTTGGAGTGAACGTAGGCCGGAGTGAGCCGAACCACTATAAAATCTGTTATTCTTTACTGCTTTCATTTTAATTTTTATTTTTCTTCATATTTATACTCTCTGTATACACTCTATCTGTTATTTGTGACTGTTAGTTGGTGCTTTCATTTACATTTGGGTGTTAGTGACCAATTTTGGCGCTAACAAGTTTATTCTAGTTTTTTTGTTCAAACTAGTCATTGGTATTTGTATTAGCAACTTATGTATTCGAGATCTGCTGTATTTTACTTTAAACTCTGATGTTTACATAGTAGCTTAATGAACTACTATTTACCTATTTCGCTACTTATTGTTATATTACCCTGTTCCTGTGATTTCGTGATTGATTTATTTACTATATATACTAAGTCTTTCAAATATAAATTAGCAATTTGTTGTTTTGATCAATTCAAGTCTGACATGAGTGGATGATTGTCGATTTGAATGGTTCGAAATACCAGGTCATCACCATTTACATTCTCAATTTATCAAATGAAAATCATTACACTTTATTTATAAACATTGTTTATAAATTTTATAAACTCATTGCCAGTCTATAATAGATTTATATTAACAACTTCATATATAAATCGATTTCTATTTAAAACCCATTTACGTATCCATTTCCCAATAAATTCGACTTGTTTCTCAAATTCATTTAAAATTCCGATTTCAACTTCTTTCCCGAATGAGAAATACTACTTAAAATTCATTATACAAATTATTTATCAATTATTTTAACATCTCCATTTCCAACTCTTTCAGAAATAATTAAGTAAAAATCCAGATCCAATCATTAAATCTATTCATATCCATTTCCTCTTAAAAAAATCCTAAAATTCAATATAAATATTCCATTTTCAAAATCGTTTTTTTACTTTCCTTTTTAAAGTTCAAAAATATTATTTATGGTATTTAAAATACCAAAATTAAGGCCAGTGCTACTATAGCATCCAATCAATCAAATCACACAACAACCCATAGTAGATTATTCAATCACATCATTTATTGCTATATATATGAAAAATAATCAATATATTGAAAAATAATCAATATATTTAAGGAATACAATTGGATCCCTCCAACTCGTTTCACTGCAACAACAGATGTTATATAACATAAAATAATAATCGCGCTTCAAGGCGGGATATCGCATAAAAAGGGTCATATGCTATTACGCGGAGTACGTAGTGGCTCATCCCCTCCAATCGACGAGAATATTCCCAACTACTAATATATATTCTACTATATAATATAACATCCAACTGATAAATTATTATTAATTCATCCAATCAACCAATAAATAATTTTTGATATTTTAAATTAAAACTAACAATCCAAATGAGTGAGATTTACTCACTTTGATTCCAGAAGTCGCTGAAGCATTTCGGTTTAATTAAAATTAAACAGGCATTTAGTTTTAATTAAAATTCTTGCTAGCTCGAATTAGTTCCAATCCAATTCTTGTTCGCAGTATTCGATGCCACGAGCACAACGCAACTTGTTTTGTTCACTTTGGACCTTGTACGAATTAGTTATCATATTTATAAGCATTCGAATTTTAATAATATAATCAACTAAATTTAGTTGCATCATTAACTAAAGAAATTACCTTAATAAATTTCAAAATTTCCCCTTCTTCTCAATCGAGCCCGCTTGCTGCCTAAAACCAACCACCCCATGGACAAACTTCTATCATCCTTATCTCCGCCGATACTCTACGACAAGGCTCCCCAATACCACCATTGCTCTTAACGTCTGAAACCACACCTCCCCGACACCATCAGAACAAACCCCAACCTCCACCTTTAATCGTGACTTCGGTGACTTCCCAAGCCATACTTCCCATTGCGGTCACCCAACTAACACCTGCATTACCGGAGTTCGCACCTAGGTGCTGCTCGACCCGACAACCTCAACGCAACTGACCTCAAAGTCCAACTCCTCCTCGATTCCGAGAATCTCTAAGTGAAACACCCCCACACCCCTTAATATACCCAAAAGGACACATTAAAAAGTGTAGTGCATTGTAGGTATAACTGAAACTAGCAGAGACTAAGATTCACAAGTAAAAAATAGGTAAAAACAGCGGAAACTAAAATAATAACTTATTTAAAACAAAAGCTTCATGATTGCTTCATAAACCAAATAAGTCAAATTCAAAATACAACATACATGTCTTAAAACCTAACATGTTTCATGAAATAAAAGCTCATAGTCTCAAAAAAAAAATTAGAATACATATATCTCTCTTAAGTGCTAGTACAAAGAAAGAACCAAAAGTTGAAAAAGTAAGGAAATGCATAGTAGAATCTTCTCCAAGAAACCTCTGAGCACTGCAATATACCGCCCTCTTCCTTGATTGCCTATTGGGGGAAAGGGGAAAATAGAGGAGTGAGTCAGACTAAAAATTTTGTGAGTGATAGAAACTACTAGAATTTTTAAGAAAATTAAATGTAATAGACTCTTCAATAGTTCTAGTATATACAAAAGGAAAAAAAGGAAATAGAAAGAGATAAACTGGAAAATACGATTAAAATATTACAATTGATAACACATGTTAACTTTGATTGTTTGTATTTGTCCTTGATAGCTGCTTTATTAGGCTGAATTCCTGATTCTACCTTTTGATAAGCCTGTTACTCCATAGAATCTATCGTGGACCAGATGTTTCCCTATACAGTAGACTTTGGTGTCTACAAAAGACACACTTACTAAGCGCTTGGAGCTCATAGCGATTACTGAGCACCAAAATGGAAGTTGCACACATAACTGCCACCATGCCCATGCTACATGTTGCTTCCTCTTTTGACCTTTTATTTACCCTAGCCAGCATAAGCGTGCCCCTCGCCTCACTTTAAGATTATGTGAAGCACCTCGTCTCACTTCAGGGTTATGTGAAACACTGTGTCTATAGAAACATAAGGGAAATGCTATTGACACCGGTCCCTATCAAACAAAAATGTAGCTGCGCCCCTTGTTTAAATTCCCTTGATTTGAGCAACCATAGATTGACCGTTCACTACCACTGTAAGCATAAACGTACCCCTTACCTCACTTTAATATTATGTGAAGCACCTCGTCTCACTTCAAGATTATGTGAAACACAGTAACCATAGAAATATTAGGGGAATGCTATTTGATACAGGTTCTACTTTTGTCTTTGCTTATTAACTTAGATATATTATTTAAATAAGCCTTTATTTTTATCAATTGCTATTATTGCTTATTACTTTATCCTAAGTCTTAAAATAAGTGCCATAGTTCCCATAGCTACCAAAGTTTAACATAGTTTCCATAGTCTCCATAGTTTACCATTTTATAACTTATGTTATAATCATGCTTATTACTTAATCCAAGGTCTAAGTGTGAAAATAAGCTTCTTCTTTTTTTATTCACTTTAGTTATAATTCTAAGTTATAACTAGGCAAAATCTTCTTAATTCGGTCCAATTAACATCATAATTAGGCTTACAGTCGTTATGATTAACATCTCGTATTCCATTATTTCAGATTTCTTATAATTTAATCCAAATTCGCGTTAATTCTATTCTAATCCATACACGAAGAAGAAGAAGGAGAAATAAAAGAAAACAGAAAATAGAAGAAAATCCAAGGCGTGGGAAGAAGATGTAAATAATGCATAAATAATAGTAAATAAATTAAAATACTATAAATAAATGGAAAAGCTATAATTAACAGAAATAAATAAAATTAACTAAAAAGAATGGCTAGAAAGAAAAAACTGAAAATAATTCTAAAAACTATAAATAAAACTGCTAAAAAGGTTATTCCAAAAGTCGTAGTAAAACTACAACTATTGGAAACCCTATTATTTTAAATTACTAAAAGAAATTTAAAATAATTACGATCACCCACCTATGGTCCTTAGCTCTTCCCTTTAGGCCTTCCCGAATCCACTTAGAGTTGTTAAATATTTATATTTAAAACGATTTTCTCTTTGGAAAATTATTCCGCTTAGGGTCCTGCCTGTATAGGTGAATCCAATTGGAGAAATTCTTATAATGAGAAAAAGTGTTAGGCCTAGGGTTCTATTTATAGGGGTAGAAGTGGATCTTGGATCATTGGATTTGGAGATTGAATAGGATGTAACCACGTCATAGGCTGAATAGGAGCCATCGGATTCATGAACGGAAGGACCGGATCGAGTTGAAAAATGCAAAACACGCCTATAATTTTCGAACAAACGAACATTCATTCGTTCATGCAAATGGGCAAGCGGGTTGACCAGACTGTCGACCGCCCTTATGCCCAGGTCGACAGGCCGGTCGACCTGGCCTATTATTATTATTATTATTATTATTATTATTATTATTATTATTATTATTATTATTATTTCGTTTATATTAGCTCGGATTCTGACGTTTTATATATGGAACAAAAATCGAATCAATTCTGATAATTTAATAAAGTTATTTTATTATTTAATTAGTTAACGAATTAATTGTTACGGGATAAATTTTGGGTTGTTACACTTAGCCTTAGTTCATACTTTCCTACTATCGCCATCCACTGCCACACCACCCAACATCGTCGAGCACCCTCAAATCGCCATTGCCACGAACCCATAGGAACAAAAATCGAATGTTTTTGTTGAGTAAAGTTTGAATTGCAAAATTTTCAAGTTCATCGTTTTTTCTGGAAGTTTGAAACGAAGAGGAGGAAATAATGCAGCTTTTAAATAGGGAAGGGAATGATAGGGTGGTTCATTCAGGGGGTAGGGTGACTGAGATGGTAATAGGGGTTGACTTTTGAAATTTCATAATATTATTAAATTCCAAAATATCTCGTTTATAGTAGCTTAAAATCTTGAACCCCTATCGAGGCATGCTGCCTGGCGTTCCTAATGTTATACCCCTATTCTGAACACAATGGAACAAGTTTCGAGACCTAATTCGATCGTATGGAGAAGTTAGCTTTTTGAACCAAATTATATTATCAAATTTTGGATAATAATTTTAAAGCTTTTTTATCCCATATGGCCAAATGTTAACTCCAAACACTACGAATTTTAAAATTTAAATAATAATACACTATTGTGGGTCTAATGGAACTAATTTCATCGAATTTCGAGATTGTGCCGTAGATCGCTATTCTTACGCGTCGATTAAATCGACGATTTCAAAAATCGACGAAATCACTTGAAATCTTAGTTTTAAAAACTTACTGACTCAATTCTAATTCACATAGAATTTTTATCAACATTAGAAATCGTTCTGATTCATACTCAACTCAAATTTCAATTATTCACCATTTCCGCATTACGATAAATCGTTATATTTGAAATTTAAATTCATTCTATAATTTGTACCAAAATCTTCATATTCAAAAAATTATTTTATATTCCAAATCCAATATTTAAAACCATTTAAATATTCAAAGTCAAATGATGGAAAATCTGGGTCGTTACAATTTAATCATGTCGTGGGTCATGTCAGATATGTGAGAGTTCAACAGGAGTCACAAATCAAGTCTCTTTATTGAATAAGCTATGCGATTACAATTATATAAGCCCTTATTTGTAAAAAGATCATCGACTACAATTGGTAATAAAAATCTCCAAATTGATTTAGGTTTACAAACTTTAAAAATGTAAAAGCGATAGAAATTCGTCCCTTTTTTAATGACCTTGGGGGTCTACTTACAAGGCCGGGGCGGTGCGTTACGTATGATACTTGGCACTTTGAAATGCTAGCTATTCGAAATCACTAATCAAGTTGATGGCATGCAACGTGTAATGATTCATAATTTCAATCATTTAAATTTGAAATATTTAATTGATTTTAAATATTGAAAAGTTAATTTTATAAGCTAAATAACTTGAATCTCAAATACCATGATTTATTAGGTAATTAAATTATTTAATTTAATTTTTTGAATTGTTCAAATAATTGAATCTTGAATTTAATGTGGACAAAAATGATTTTGGAAACTGATTTAAATTTTGTTTAAACAATAATGACGATGGTAAACTTTTAAATTGGATTTAGAAGTGATTAAACTGATTTTGGGGAAAACACATTTTACGTAACATGTAAAAAAATAACCTCCCAGGGCACTGTCTCGAATTTTGACTAGTTTCATTGGATCCGTAATAGCGAATTATTATATGCCCTCGGATCACGTGGTGATCGGATGTATCGTTTGGTCGTGCGAGTTCAAAGCACGTAGTAATTAATTAAAGAAATATAAATTAATATAATTTGATTGTGAAAAGCTAACTTCTATACATGATGGAATTGGCTTTCAATATCCATTACATTATGTTCGGAATAGGGGCATAATATATAGAACGCCAAGCGGCACGCTTTGTTTGGAGTTCGAAATTTTTAGGAATGAATAGTGCCTTAAAATATTTCTATATAAGGACATCAACTTTCTTCATTTGCAACCCTAACCCTAAAGAAATCTACAGCAGCCTTTCTAGACTTTAATGGCCAAAATTAGCCCATCTTTCTCCCTCAATTTCTCATTATCCACTCGACGAAAGGCCACGGCGCGAGAAGGAAAGTCGTGAGCTCAACGAGCTATACATAATGAACGGTGGGATCGTTGAAGCGTAGACGATAGGAGCTGCAATTTTTCTTCGTTCGTGGTTGATATTTGGGCTTGGCGATGCAATTTTTGGCCATTAGAGGAGGCCACACTCTTGCCATAAATGGAGGAGACGACGTGGAGTGTGGGGGCGATGTTGGACCGACGAACGGCGTGACGTGGGGGCGGCGGCCATCGTGGAAACTTTGGCAACTTTGGGTTTGCGTTTTTCCTAGGTGAGCATAAGGGAGGAAGGAGGGAATAAGTTTTAATTTAAAATTTTATTTAATTAAATTTAATGATAATTTAATTAATTCTTACACTCGTTAATCCATAACTTTTTCGTATGAGGTCGGTTTTGAGCGTGATAAGTTGCGTTATGATCATATCAGTGAGTACTACGATATGGAGTTGAATTTAATGGATTCAAAGCTTGTAGGAATTTTGGGTTAAATTGAAACAACCGTTCAATTTTAATTCAATCCAGACCACTTTGGCAATTTCTGCAATTTCTGTGAGTTAAATCACCTCTCTGGCCCGCTTCTATTTTTATATAAGTGTGGATAATTTTATTATGTTGTTTGTTACTTGTTTGGATGATTTACTATTTTATTAGTTGGTTTGGATATATTCCCACTATTAGAGTGGATGAGACCTTATTATGTTCTCGTGCATGAGAGGATGACCCTCTATATACGATCCCGCCTCGAACGGTTGATTTATATTATTTGATTATATATTGTATGTGATGCGGAGGGACGGATTGGAGGGATCCAATAGGATTTCTCACACTGTTGATTTTACTTTTTATATATTTTTATATATGATGTGTTGGATTCGATATTTGATCACACCGATTGTTTTTGCTTATTTAGTGCTACAGTAGCAATAGGCCATATTTTTTCGTATTTTGAAATACTATAAAATAGTGATTTTGAATTGAAATGATTTTCAAAGCGATTTTGAAAGTTTATAGGTTTAATAATTTTTGAATTTTTAAGAAGAATGGGTATATTTTTAAATAAATAAAAAATATTATTTTTGAAGTTATGAAAGTATAGTTTTGAGAAATACTTTAAATGTAGATTTTTGAATAGTTTATATAAAGGATTTATAAAAGTGATGTTTCATAAATAAAGAAATAGATCTATAATCGAAATTTTGAAATATTTTGTAAATGGTTTGAAATTTATTTGGTAAATGGATTTATAAATGGATTTTATAAATAAATTTGATTTATAAAGAAATGGATTTATAAGTGGATTTTAATAGTAAAATAAGTTTTTATAAAAGAATGATATATAAATAAAATTTTATAAATAAAGATATTTTATAAAATATTAAAAAAATGAAAAGAGAATTATAAACATGATTTTATAAATATGAAAATGATTTATGTGGAGATTTAAATATGTATTTTTAAATAAAGGAAATACATTCAAGTTTTGAAGAGTTAAATAATCTTTTAAAGGAATGTTTTGAAAGTAATATTTTGATAAAGTTAATGGTTTTTATAATGATAATCTTTAAATGTAAAGTTTTGAAAGTAGTTATTTTAAATGGAGTTTAAATGGTTTTGAAAAGTGATTTAAAATATGTTAAGTATCAAAAACATGGATTTCAACATTTATTGTTGTAATAGATGTTTTCGGGGGAGTATGAAAGGCATGGACTATAACACTATTGTTATAGTAAATGATTTTGGAAAGGAAATGTTTTATATAGTATATGATATATATATGTGTGTGTGTGTGTGTGTGTATGTATAGAATCAAATGCCTATACTAGTGTCTTTGGTTTATCGTAACAAAGTTTTACACACATTCGTTTTGACCCAATAAATTGTGCTTTGACCTTCCATTGCGAAATACATGAATTGGTTCTTATGATCGTACTAAAGGCTTGGTGGTATAGGAAGCATTGCTTCTTATACTTAACACCCGTTTTGAGGCGTATGAACTCGAAAGTTGTACAATTATAGAAATCTATTTGACGTGTCTCCAAAATGGTACTGTTATTAAATTATACTTATACCGTTGATATAAGCATATTGAAATGTTTTCCAGCATGAAAGATTAAAATGGTTTTGTGGATATATCTTTTTAAAGATTATTTGGAGAAATATTTGGAAATTGATTTAATTAATAAAAAATTAATTAATTGGGCCTAGTGACTGCTTATGTGCTAGATATTGTTTTTTTCTTTGATAGTTAAATAATCGACTATCAAAATTTGGCCCTTTTTGATTCCTTCACTTGATGTGGGAAATGTTAAGTCGTGCACTGAGCATGAAGCCAACTAAGTAGACTTGATTATCGTTTGGATTAAGAATGTAGACTCGAGTAGTTCGGAGTGTCCGTGGTACTCTAATCTATCGGGCTTCCTTCTATGGCCGAAGGATAGCAAGTTGAGAGTTGGAAATGTGATAAGTCTACAAGACTTGGTTTTCGTATGAAGTTGAGAGTTTCTTTATCGTTGTTGGTTCGAAGAGACTAGGGTCAGATTTATCCAAGAACCACTTTGAACCAATGTATGCATTAGAAACTGCAAGTTTATGATGAAGATTTTGAAGACGAAGATCTTCATGATGCAGGGCTACTTGCCGCTAGACCTACGATGCATATTATATATATGGTGGCAGTAGTGCTTCGTTATGAAAATCTACGATATGCAAGGACTTCTCGCTACTAATCCTAGGAGTAATACCTTACAGGATGTGGTAGTAGAGTACTTTTGGTTTGTTCTGTTCCTAGACAACTTGTATGGACGAATGTTTGACGTTGCATTTCTAATTACGTTGATTGATCTCTATGAACATATCATATGTTTGGTTGCAACAAAGGCAACTTCTCTTAGCTTAACATGCTTTCCTAAGATGTACGAGCTTAAGAGTTATACGTCTGTAGAATTCAATTGTGTGATTATGGGAATGACAATGTAGCATTCAAAGTGGAGTGTGCTATGTGAAAGGTAAATGCTACCTTAACCCTAATCACCGGGTAATGGCTTAAATAGGGTACGACGTAAGGCTATGTGGTTCGCAACCATTAGGGTATGATCATCACCTTTCTAGGTAACCCTCTATATTTTAGGTATGTGGTGAATGCTATAAGACGTCTCAGATAGCTCGGTAGACCGAGGTGATGACATATTCGGTTTATATCTAGGCCATGTATAAGTGCCAAATAGGGATATACCGGTCTTGCTAGATGCGGAGGATCGTTTGTGTATCCTCGGCACATTCCTCTAGAGATGTATTATACGGAAGATAGTCCCTTACTTGCCATTGTATGAAAATCCATTTTCCAGTACGTGTCTGCCATTTTGTTTGTAAACCTATTATGCCATCAAATTTAACCAATATAACAATTTGGGCTATTTCAATATTATTTTTACACTAGACACTAGTATAATATAAGAGGATTTGATATGAAATATTTTGGTTATCGTAAAGTAAAACCCATCTGTATTTATGTGTGGCATGGTCTTACGAGATATCTTTATTTGATAAAGAAAAGTTTATATAACTTTAAAATTTATTTGAGATGTGTTTGCCCACGCTGGTTTGCCAGACTGATCTGGGCGTCCTTCTTTTTCAATGCTCTGATCAGACTGAGCATATTTAAAGATTCAGATTTGGATGCTTTAAAGCTTCAGCAGACGAGCTGGAGTTCTTCATGTTGTATTCACATATATGTTTATTTTCCTCTGCATTATTGTTAAATTATCAGCATTTGTGAGGACAGGTTATTATAACTGTCCAGGCCGATGATTAGTAATTTTTTGTTGTATTCCGATGGATGTATGTAAACTATATTACATTTTCTCTTTTATAAAGATAATTGATATTATATTATATGTTGCTCCGCTGTGATTGTAAGATTCTGTGTTGTTTTAGTTTCTCCTTTTCTACTTCTTTTCTCTTCTTCTTTCTTCGTTCTTCCCCATAACTATTCGCATCTACATTCGATTTGGGTTCGACATGTGTGGTTTAGTGCCAGCTTGAACTATGCGGGTTTATAGGTTATTTCATGGCATCCCCTTATTCATTTATGGGATGGAGTTAGGTGGCATCGCGACTATGTGTCTTTCGAAATCCCTGAATTTTAACATCATCGGCTATCTCGAAGTCATTCGGCTTCATGCTTTATTTGATATCCTTGCGACATCCTTTGCTATATTGGTAAGTTACAATATCCACTGAGGATTGGTGACTCATAACATTTCTCATACAGCATTCCTCGACTAATTACTACTTTCGAATAACCCCCATAATGTGGTTGATATTTAGCATTATGGTTAATTTATGATTCAGACATCTATTCTTGTTTTGATGATGTGCGGCATCTTACCTTATTAATCATTTACAACATTAATGTTGGCTTTATCGATGATAGACAATATCATCCATGAACATTGATGAACTTCCGTATTCATGCCGTATTGATGACACGACATCATTGTATTACCACTTTTTGATATTCTTTTATTTTCTTGCCTCCATTATTTTATTGATGAGGTGTGGCATGGGTGAAATGTGGTATTCTTTCTTACACTGGTTACCTGCGGCATACTTCTACGCGCTGTTGGTATGCGATATTCTCCTTTACCTATTTTGATGGGATATGACATCTTTTATTTCATTGATGTAAGTATGGATCGATGGTATGCGGCATTATCACTAGATGTAAGCTTTCAAGATCCTTTCTAGGTGCCTCGAGATGCGTTCGTCATTTACTATATGATCATTTGCTCTATCTTCGACATCATGGACTTCGATATCCCGTATTCATGCTTTCGATATCACTATCTCCTCTTGTATATTTTCTTGCCTTTTTTGATATTTTATTGTCGAAAGGCTTTCATATCTTCAGAGTCATGGTTTGTAGTAATATTTGACTCTAGTGTAGATAAAATATTGACTTTTCAATTCAATTACTCGACATTTGCGCTTGACGCCCATTGGTATTCCTTTTAGATCGGGTCGTTCATTTGAATTTAAATCAATGGTGCATGTGCTTTATATTTCCTTCTACAAATACTCCTCCTTCTTCATCCTTTTCTCTTTTATTTACAATGCAATACTCTGGATTTTTTTAACTCTAAAATTTTACTAGAGAAGTTTCAATCCCTCAGCATCAAAGCTTATGTCAAGGTTTGATTTCCGTTTTAATAAATCAAGTTGGCAAATTAGATTAATAAATATATAATCAAATCACAACTAAGGTTTTATTTGGGCATTTTTAGTTTTTAATTGATATTAGGGTTTAGTAACCAAGCTTTGGTTATTGATTTTTGAATTATAAGCTAAATCATAGATTTGTTATGCTTACGGGTGAATTTAATTATTGAATTGTTATATTGTTTGGAGCCTAATCAATTATTAAAGATTTTCGACACCAAGTTAAAAAATTAGGACCCTTTGGTTTAGTTAAGAATGGGTTGTTTATGGGGGACTGGAAACTCGCTACCGAATTCAATATCTTGTTTAATTTCAAAGTTGTTGCCTTACAGAATTAAATATTAATCCTGATGGTCAACACCAAAAACACTCTTTTTTTAACCATTAGTTTAACTAGTTCAAAACTTATTAACATACGAGATTCTTACGATGTCGGCATCCAATTAGAAATGCAGTAACCATTGAGAAATTCAACATTCATTTTAAATGGCTATCGCAAAGACCCGATATCTCAATAGTGAGGTATCTCCCTGTTCAACGACGATTTTTCTATAGAGTTAGAAAATCATCGATAAATTTCAATTTAAAAATAACCGCAAGCGCATGACGTACAATGATAGTACGTGGCGAGTACGGGTCGACCCGTAGGGAACTGTTAGATTTTAAAAATCAATTCAATCAAATTATACCAAATGGAGAGGAAATTGTTAACTACAACCAAAATGAAGCTAAAACTAGAGTTAAAATGAGATTTAAAAACTATGAGATTATACAACAATTTAGAGGCAAATCCACTATCATATTTTTGTAAATCAACAAACAAATAATTTATGATCTCTAGTTTTGATATTAAGTGAAATAATTGTTGCATTTATCATAAGTATGGTTTATTTATGTTATTAATATAACTTAAACCATCAAACTATAATATAACAAATAAACCACTTATAAATTCTCATGAAAATGAAGCCAAAGCAAAAGCTATTATTAGTATGATTTATTTACTATTGTAAATAGTAATATAGATCATCAAATTTTGTTTTTACTTTCATTTCAAAAATCAAAAATCAATTAGCAAATGATGATGTAATTTATGTTTATGTTGAATAAGAATAGCTTATTTGCAAAAGCAACATAAGCTATTAAACCCACATGTATAAACTTACATAAAAATCCACTTTCATGAAGCACAAATAAAAGAGATCATAAATGATAGAAATTTTGAAATTACATAAAGTTAGAGAGTTTCATTACACCTGAATTGAAGGGGTTTGCTACTCATTTGTGTTATCGAATCAGCACCTGTAAATTTCAACATTAAAACGCAAAGAAATAAAACTAAGCAAAGGAAGAAAAAGAGATTAACTACTAGCTACTTGCATAAAAATTAAAGCTACACTACTTGCATGAATGTAAATCTAAGCTATAAATATGAAATGAGAGAAAGCATAGAAATAAACATCAACATAAATTAAAGAAAAACAAGTAGAAAAGAGAAGAGAAAGAGGCTAGAATGCCAATTTCATTTCATGAAACATTTTGTTTACAACTTTCTTAGTAATTTTCCTAAGTATAATAAGAGAGTAGAAGATATTTACGTGTACATAAGAGGGAAATTTATACATGCATAAAACCCTAATTCAATTTTTAGGGTGCTTTCCGAAATGCCTTTTAGGAAGTGTGTCTCCAAGTAACCATTAGCCTCTAATTAATCCATCATTAAATATGCATGAAGCTTTAACCCCCACTTAGTAGTCCATTAGCTTCTAATTGTATATTTAGGTAAGTGGGTGGGGTCCTCCATGATCAAGAGCTTAAATTATTTCCTCTGCATTTCTTTGTATTCCCTTGTGCATGCATATATCTTCATGAAACCCTCTTTCATATGCATCCAAATTCCTATAAAAATTATGAAAAATGTCCAAGTAAGATAGTCCCAGATTAACACATGCATAAAAATGACTATTATGCCCCTATATGTAGATGGATATATGATGATTTGAAGATAATTGAATTTTGGTTTTAAATATGTTAAACTACCCAAATATGATATTTTTTAAAATAAAAATAGATAAAATATGGATGTAAATATAGGCGCATTTACGTACACATCACTCCCCCCTTTTGGACCATAACTTAAAGTGTTGGAAATTCAATATTCTTGTTTTAATCTTATATGACATCATTAATTTATTATGTAGTTATCGTATAGCAGACTTATAAATTGTTTATGTACTTGATATATTTATGAGTTAACAATTAGTTAAAGTATATAAACCGCTCCAATATCATTCATTAATCTTGACCATCTCTCAATCTGACTAGATCATTGTTATGGCATCTAATCATGGATTTCAATAATGATTAGTAATGTAATAATTCATAAGTTCGACATCAATTTATTGATTCGATATTCCATTCAAGATGATGTTTAGGTTAGACTTTCTTTGACCAATTATAAACTTGTCGTCATAGATTTATCAACTGTTTATGTATTCTCAATTGATTGTGAATTTATCAAATATTTCACAAGTTCATCATGAACTACTTAATGGACTAGTGGCTTGTTGCAAATGGAATAGTTAATTATGAACTTTAATATCCTACTGCTATGACTTGGATAATTTTCAATTAGTTAACTATCTTTTGTTTAAGCATTTAATTGCCATTTTGCACTTATGAGTACTCAAAATTTTGTAAAATAAATAGTACTTTCCTGACTTAATGTAACATTACCTGGTAGGGAAAACGGAAAGCAAGAGAGCTAGCAAGTGTTCTAAGCCATCTCCTTCTGCCAAGAAAGGAGATTATCATCTTAACCAATCCTACATTACCACTCAAAGAGAAGTAGACACTATCCTCCGGCAATTTAGGATTACTAACATGAAGGCTATGCCAGTAGGTCCCTCTAGCAGGATAGACAATCCCTCAAAGGTGTTATTTACCTTTACACCTATTCATATCTGGCACTCATGGTACTTAGCTTTCCCAGACTTTCTTTTGCAATTCTTCAAACATCTAAACATTGTTCCAATCCAGTTAACCCTTAATTCATAAACTTACTTGAGCTGTCTAGAAATCCTCGCTAGGGAGACTAAAATTCCTCTAAGCACTGAGACCCTTCATGCCATAGCAAATCTTGTCTTCTCCCTCCCCAAAAGCTTAATCACTTATCCAATTAACAAGACGAAGGATTGAGAGAATCATTTTTTGTCATAAGTTACTCCTCTAAGATCAAAGGAACCTTCTCTGCATTTAGTAAGTTTCTATTTCCTATATCCTATATTTTATCTGTCACTTTCTTAGGATACGAATTTTCCTTTAGATCTTACTCCTAAGAAACTTAGCTCTTCTATTGCTAATAGCATTAATTGTTTGACTCAAGCTACCAAGATTATGGGTGACATGCTAAACCTCTTAACGGAATTGAATTTGCGTAAATACACTCTGATTGACAACTACATAATACTTGGAGAACCACCGATGATGTAGAGGAATGCCCAAGGGAAACGATCGTTAGTTATCAGCAATCAGAATACTTTCTTTGTTTCCTCTTCAGTTCAACTTGAACCCTTTGGTAAGTTTTACTACAACTTAAATGAAGTTTCTTGCGCTATTATCTAAACTTCCCATTTTGATTTAGACTCGTTTTCACTTGTTGTTGCTTCTATGGAAAAGAAAACCAAGGATCATGTTCCCACCTTTGCTAAACCCACTAAAGCTACCTCCGTCAAGGAAACTATTAAAGAGAAGGTAAAAATGGCCAATGAAGTGAACTCTCTAAAAGAACAAGGTCGAAACCGAGGATGCCGTCTTGGTATATGCTAATAACATCATAAAAGATGCTAAGGAGAAAGTTTCCTTCTTTCTTGACCAGGATCTCCCTTCAATTACAGAAAAATGCTATGAAGACGCTCTCCTTGTAGCATATGGTGATAATATTGATAAAGTCCAGATTTGGATTCTCCTTCCCTTCAAACCTAAATGATAAATTCAAAAGGAATTTTGACTTTGTATTAGGGAGGGCTAAGGGATTGATCCAGGATGAATTCCCCATGGAGGAAGATGTTGAACCGATGAAGTTGTTAACTTTTGATGACATCTCGCTTGTAGGAAGTGAAGATTTGACAAAGGAGAGAATAATAATGAGGATGATGAGAAAAATGATGATAATGATGATGATGATGATAAAAATAATTGTAGTGATCAAGATGGTGGTGGTTATGGTAAGTGTCCTAGAGGGTCAAAAGACAAGGGCAATGGATAAGGTGGTCACAACTTTGGCTCATCTGCCCACATTGTAGGCTTCCCCGATCTTCTAAGTGCTCGGGATGTTTTGTAAGAAGATATTCCTTCAAAAGATGCCCCTTCTTCCTACCATAAAACAAAGGGAAAAAATCAAGCTCCAACTTCACAAGTATGAAATTTTATTCATTAAAATTTATCCACTAATTATTAATTAAGATGCCCACTATTTTAGTTAAGAAAGGGTATATATCGTGTAAATTTGAGTAATGTAGTTTGAATCTTTGTATACTTGTAAATTTTGTTGGTATTGTGCACTTTCCTATGTAGTGATAATGATTCTCTCTTTTATTTATTTTTAGTAGAAAAGTCTGCTGATGCTTGTGTCTTGCGACCCTAGTTCCCCTTTTTGTTTGGACTATATTGAGACTGAACTGACATTAGGTACCGAGAAAGAACATTCTTCTCAAGTTATCTTAGCCCTGCCATTTCTAGATAAGTTAGAAACTATGGAATGGTACACCAATACCACAGACTGAAATCAATATTAAGTGGTGTAAAAGAAACGACTTTAGAGGTAGAAGAGAAAATTAAAAAGATGAACAAAGCTATTTAAAGGATGAAAAAGCACCTTCCATAAGCCGGTTTGATTTCGGGTCAAGGAACCAAAATGAGATAGAGATTGGTTGGCTATACCAATGAATAGAAGATCTAAAAGTATATTTGTTAAAATGTCAAGTATCTTATCAGTTTTTGGAGCTTATTGCCAATGGAAGTGAATCCATTCCTCTCATCTTTCTCTTATGAGGAGGACTAGATCCTAGTCTGTTGATGCTAAAGCAAAATTCCTTTCTTGGTTAAACTCACCTCCAGGTTTGAATCGTGAAGAAATCAACCAATGGCGCCAAAAGGTCGAATATGAGTGCTTTCAGTACTTAAAGGGTAAATGGGATGATCAATTATCAAAATATTTACAAAATTATCAGACTAAAGTTAAATATTTAGAGCATGGAAAATATGCTCTTAATCCGATGATTAAAAAATCAAAGAATAAGATCAAAACACTATTCGGAGCGAATGAAATGTTCAAACCTGCATTGGAGACTCGGGTATAATCTATTAATAATGCCAATATTATTCAAAAAAGAGAAAAGAAGCTTAAAGAACTTTTGTACGTAGTGATTTTCCGTGTTGATTAACCATCTTTTGCTACTAAAATTTTGATCGAGAAAGTTGAAGATCTTGAATCTCAGTTAAAGATAATTGAATTCATGTCGCTTGAAACTTCTTGTTTGGATTCTCTTATCGATTATGTACTTGAATTAATTGTCTCTTTTGGTTTAGAAATTGACTATTCTTCCCTAGGTCTAAATATGAATTGAAGATTAAGTAGAGTGGCTGAAGCTGGATATAGACCATATTAGCATTTCTTTCTTTATGGATGTTTTGATTTTCTTAAAGATATTTGAGATCCTACTATTTTTCTTTATGTAACGACCCGAAATTTTCTAACCCGAAAATTCCAGATAGTTATGAAAAAAAGAAAAAGATAGAAGAAGAAGAAGAACAGAACACCAACATCTCACATTCGCAGCGGATAAAATATAATAATAAATAATAACAGTTTACAAAGAATACTATATCTGTTGATTACATTTAATATACATCAGGGTTTCACATATATACACAGAACTGAATATTTACAATTATCATGACTGAGGTTAACAATAATATAAATGCAGCGGAACACTCTATATGTAACGAACCGCTATTTTCGACTATTCGCATCCGCACATGTCGGACTTGAAGAATTCAAAATACCGAATTGTTAATTTAAATTTGGCAAAACTCAGCATATACAGTAAATAAATAATCACAGATCACAGACACAGAGTAATAAATATGCAGCGGAAGTAAAAGAGATAGTAGTTCATGAAGCTACTATATAAATATATAAGATACATCAGAGTTTACAACAGAAGAATAATATGATACATCAGATACAAATCATAATACATCACTGGAATCATCGAATACTGAAAACAGAATAGATAGCTGGATCTCCAGGCGAAGCTCCAACTCCAAAGATAAGCCTCGAAAGCTGGTACTCTCAGTCTGACCCGAGCGTAAAGCAAAACACAAAACACTCGAGTCAGGATTAATATTCTCATATCAATAAATCCAACTCAAATGAAATAGCAATCGAAATACAAGTAACTCAAAGGATGTTGTAATCACCATCCTTTAAGGATCCGTTAAACTATCTACTAGGTATTAGTGTACGCTAAATAGATAATGACTATTAGTAATATAAAGTATCAAAATAGTGTTAAGGCGTTACCATTATCCCCCTTAACACATTTTATAAATGTCATAGTCTATACAGCACTGTAAACTCCACCGTAAACTAGTGGGCTATCAGGGAGTACTCCATAGGTATAACACAAAACAAATTCGTAGTGGTCGCGTATATAGGGATACAAGTATGACAAGGAACATGAGGCAATACCCAAGGTAGTGAAACTACCGTTCGCCTGATTCGGACTGGTGAAAACGCATCGCTGCAGCAATCGCAAAACCGCGAAACAACACTCCTGAAATTCCGAGGGTGCACCAATCAATCACAAGTAATGAGTAGTACTTACGAAGAAGTGTGTTCGCTCGAGGTGGCTAACCCCATTTGGCCCGGCACGGCTCCTGATTTTAGTCATTTCCGATTTGACACAAGTGTCAAGGCTATCCATTATCGTTCTCTTTCTTCAGTCATCACGTACATCATTCCAACCACTTCATTCTGGATCATCACTCCACGTATAGTTATTAAAGTGGTTTTCGGCTTAGATAGAGAGTATATCCATAACCGATTCCGGTTTCTTTAATAACTTTCGTAATATTACATCGATTGGTCGTTTAATAAATTTCAAAACCAAATCAAATTCAATTTCAATTAGAATTTGTAAATTAACATTTCATTTGTCATCTGAAATCAATTCCCATAATTTACGTTTCAGAACTTCCAAATTCGTAATTTCAAAATCTTATAATTCAATTTCAATTTTTATTTAAAACAATTCAAATATAGATTCAAGTTCGAATATAATTTCATTCCGAATCATTTAAATAAATTTAATTCAACATTCAAATCAACTTAAATTCATTTATCGATTTCATTTAATATTCGTTAAGTCAATTTATCATTTAAAACGATTTATATTAAATTTCCAATTCATTAAATCAATTTCTTAAGTTCAACTTCATTATATCAACCTACAAATTTAATTCAATTAGATTTGTGAAATCAATTCTTTAAGATACTAGTCTTACGTTTATTTCAATAAATCGCAATTTATTTCTGGTTAAAGAAATTCAACTTCAATTATTTATTTATTTAGTTTCAAATTTCAAAACTCAATTAATAAAAAACTAAATTTCACATATTCAAAAAGTTCAATTTCACTTATTAACTTACTTAAATAATTTTCCAAAACTTAATAAATAAAGAAACCAAATTTCATTTACTAACGAAATTCAAATTCACTTATTCAAAAGTTCACTTTCTCTTATCAAAGAATTCAATTTTTATTCAATTATCAAATAATTAAATCTTATTTATTATTAAATAATTTCAAACTTAATTACAAATTTCAAAACTTAATCATTTCAAACTTGATTATAAATTCAAACTTAATTATTAAATACTTTCCACTTAATTATGAATTCAAACTTAATCAACAAATCATTTCAACTTAATTATAAATTCAACTTAATAATTTCGAGCTTAATTATAATTTCAAACTTAATTATAGTTTCAAATTTAATTATTAAATGATTTCAAACTTAATAATTTCAAAACTCAATTATTACCAATTTCCAATTATTGATTAATAATTCCAAATTTAATTATTAGATAATCAAATTTCAAACAACGTTCTTTCATCAATTACTACGTTAATATTTGTTTCAGATTTCAATCTTTACATTTTCCTTTCAAAAATTCAAATTCCAACTTCATTTCAAAACTTATTCTTTGCTCGAATAAAATCATTATTTTATTTTTAAATCGAATTATTGACCAATCGGATTTTATTTCATTCTCTATCCTAGGTCAAATTCATTTGGGTATATATCATTTCAACCCGATTCCAATTTCAATTCAAGATCAAGCATAATAAAGGGAACTTGCAGTGTGATAACAGGAATGGTGTCAAAGTAAATAAATAAGCAATAACAACAATCAATAACAATACAATAATCAATTCAAATAATCCCGAAATAATAGTATTAATTCACATTGTTGTTTGTGCAAATTAATATAATTATTTCTAGAATCTACACTATCATTTCATGTAGATTAAAGATTACTACAATATTATTTATACAGTTCTTCACTTGTCATTCGATTTCAATTTTCACTACAACAATTAAACCAACATACGTCCAATGGTTCAAAGTGTAATTATCACTAATCTACATGTCAATTAATTTCACAATTTAAAAGGGGTCATATTCAACTAATCAAATTCAACGTAATGTCAATTCAAATTTTAATTATCCTACGTCAAATTCAATTGTATAATATTTATCACTTTATACATTACAATTTAACATCCAATATAAACAACACACAAACAATCAATTATCAACCAAAACTGGATTATTATTGCATACATAACAAATAACGGCGTTAGATGTCAAAGGTGAACTGATACATAAATAACAGTGCAATAAATAACAGCAGTATATTTCAATTGTCGTTTCAATTGAAATCAAATTTAATAAATAAAAGAACATTAATTGTTAGTGATTGCTCACCTTTCGAGGCTAGAGAGATGAATAGACAACGAAGTTGAGTCACGGATCGTAAGCACGACTTTCGGAATAACTAGATTGGCACGAATCGACTAGCAAAGCTGTTAAATATGAATCGTCGAAATCAAATCAGAATAGGAGCGATGAAAGTAAATGGTATCAGTGAACATATATATACATAACTATATTCCAAAATTAAACACATAAAATATATAATAAAAAAAATCAATTTTAAACATATATTTTCAAATCGATATTTAATTTAACACAGATAAAATTCCATAGATATGCATTTCTAACGCCATCTTACAATTAAATCACATATATTTTTAAATTCAACATATTATCGTTTATTTATTATTATTATTATTATTTTATTAACAACAATAGTCAAAATCATCTTTCTTAAATACAACATTTAAAAGAAATCAAATCAAAACATTCAACACAGCAATAATTACAAAACTTGTCCTGCGTCAAAGTTTAACAATATAATTCTATGTGCTACCGAGATCGAAATGGTCTGAAATTTGGTATGAATAAAGATCAAAATTTGTATTTCAAACTGCAAAAAAAATCACTTGATTTGGACAAGAGACGAGAAAAAGTTACGATGTCACGAACATAGACTCAGGCCATATTGCGCCTGTCAAATGTTCAGCTCTGAAAACGTCTCTGGGTCTGACTTACAGGTAAGAAACAGAGGACTGAACCACCTCGTATGAAGCTAAAATTTTATATACAGAAAGTAGAAAACTTTATCTTTTAAAAAAAAAGGGAATCACTGTATTCCGACGTAAGACGGAAGAGATACGATGCGTCAAACATGAACACAGGTCGTGTTTGCAGCAGTGTAAAATAATTCCAAGTACAAAAGAACAGCTGCCCGGGTCAAACTTCTAGATCCTCGACCACTAATCAAACGATGTCGGATTTTGCTGAAATTTGACATGCATAAACTAGGTAACTTCGACTCCTTTATAAAAATAGAATCAACCCATTCCGATGAAACATGAGTGAGATATGATATTATGAACATGAAGTCTAACTGCTGTTCAAAAAAAAAAATATCACCATGGTGTGAAAGCAACATAGATGAGTCTACAAAACCAATATGTAGCCTACATGCACGCAAACCAAAATGTATAACATATGCAAACCACACAACTTATAATATATATTAAACAACATATTTACAACTTTGTACTTAGTAAATATACAGCACTTCTCTAAATATAACTAATATATAAGTCAAATTATATTATCACTATGATATATAAACTACCATTTTGTATAAAAAAAATTTCTAAACCAATACATGCAGCCCATAAATACCATAGTATACTTTTAAACTAAACTTATATAAACAACAGTTAAAAATAGGTACATGCCACATAACTGGCTCACGCAACATATGTATTCACAATGAAAAGTGTTGTACTTTCTACTCTTACAAGTGCACATATATCCGTTATTCCAAATCTAAAATAAAGTATTGTAGTGCATTATATAGGTTTTACACAGCAAAACAAAATAGTATCTAATATAAATGATAGCTTAGTTGGATATAAAAGTAAGTTAACAGATTGTAGATAACTTATTATGCAATTTTATTAAATAAATTTTTCGACAGCATATGAATATCTGTTCAATATAACTCTGAGCTATAAACTTACAAACAACTGACTATGTCCATATTATACATATGCAGCAGCCTCACAAACAAATAGATATATATGTAAGATAACACTTATAACACATATATAAAACTAACATATATATAAAATAATATATAGTACATATATATACCATACCTCATAAAGAAAAAGAAGAATTTGCACTGGCAAAAGCAAAGTGATGTACAGCGAGCACATGTTGAGGTGGAGGAGGAGCAAGGTGGATCGGCTATAGGTTGAGGCGGAGATAGGTGGTGACGCCGACAAACAGCTCAGTGAAGTGGAGGAAGGTGCTGCGGCGGAAGGTGAAAGCGGTCACGGCATGGATGAGGTTGAGGTGGCTTACTGCAAATATTTGTAGAAGGTTGGAGCGGTGTATGTGATGCTAACTGATGTGTGAAGGGGTGGGTTACGGTCATGAAGAAGGGCAAACAGCCATTATATAAGCTAATATTATAACATGTATTTTAAAGGAGGAAGTGTTAGGCCATTGATCTTCATGTGGCAAAGAAAAGGAACGAGCTGTGTGGAAAGAAGCTGTGAACAGGTGCCAAGAATTTATGAATGGTAGGATATATTATTTCCTTAGTTTAGCATAGAAATGAAACATAAGAAAGAGAGATAAGTAGAGAAGCACAAGCATAATATTTATTAAAACTAGGGAATAACAAAAGTCAAAAGCTGACAATGTTAATGAGTGGTGGCTATTTGTTTATAAGGAGGGCAATTGAATGGACGGGAATTAAAAGGTTGAGATTAGATACCGGCACGGTTAAATCATTTCATAGTTTTCCCCGTGTACCGGACATCGAAATTGACAGTTTTGAATATACAGTAGAGATCTGCACAGCGAAACGATCAGAACGGCATACGGATATCAGTGGTATGATTCAATAAAAAAAAATTGAAATTTCTACTAGCGGAAAATGCAT
This sequence comes from Allium cepa, assembly GCA_030765085.1. NCBI lineage: Eukaryota > Viridiplantae > Streptophyta > Magnoliopsida > Asparagales > Amaryllidaceae > Allium > Allium cepa. The sequence continues at coordinate 206,584,201 of CM060943.1, forward strand.
AAAAATCGAAGAAAAATAAGATCGACGGAGCCAAAGATGTCCGAATTTGGAAAAATGACAAACTGACAACTTGCTCAAAAGATGTTTTAGAATTTTTCTATGTAAGAATATTTTGGTTTTGAAACGTTTTATTTTCATCGCCTTTTAACTGATTAAATTAAAGTAAGTTTACGCGCGAAATAAACTTTCATATTTTCGGACGAAAATTGACCAGTTGCTATGTTTAACTAGACACATTCCAAATATAAAATTTTTATTTCAAAATTTTACTGTTTAAAACTTCACAAAATTTCAGTTAATAACATTACTAAAACCGGTTACATTTACGGGTCGTTACACTATACGATATCGCCATCCAGCTCGCCTTCTGAACTCCAGAACGTACCTATCTGAAAAGCTGTAATACTCGGTTTGACCCGAGCATTACGTCAAAGTAACACCCGGGTCAGGCTGGAAACCAGCGTGAGTAAACTCATCTAACATGGAATGAAAGGTGTACAATTCATATAAACCCGGGGTAACTCATATCAATTTTTACTTCATAAGTTGTTATAGACATCCCTTATTCCACACATCAATTTCTAAAGAATCGAAGTGGTTTTGGGTATTAACTAATACCCGATTCCGGTCTCTTCGAATTCGGTACATCTTAACACATGTCATTCAGGTGAATTGCAATTCAATTTTAAATAAAGATGTCACCCTTACTCAACCATTCATCATTAGTACATAACTTCATTATCATTACCCATCCAAACACATCACATCACGAATCATTTCATATCAGGGGTATCAAACAATTCAGGGCATTTAAACAATCACTAAATCAAACCTAAGCAAGATAATCAATCACCCCATCTCGAATAATCTAATAAACCACAATTGAATTAAATCAATTACCTTTAAGTCCTGCTTATTAATTATAACCCAATCGACTTATCATCCCATAATCATTCATCTTATTTTACATTAAGATTATTATCATTATCTAATTTCTTCCATTAAGTAATTATACTTAACCATATTTCATGAATGATTATCCTTAATTAATTGTATTCATTATTCAACCCCAATCACTCATAAACAGTAATTACCCCTCTGTAATTACTTACTTAAATAACCAACTTCTCACTAAATTATTAATTCCCTTTGATTAATTGCACCCATTAATTTATCCTTAATTACTTCTTCTGAGTAATTACCCTTTTATTTCTCCCCATTAAGTAATCCCTTAAATTAATTAACAAAATAATTTCAATCAGGTAATCCACCACTTAATTATCCTTAACCCAGTTAATAAATCTTAATAGCAGATTAATTATTCTATAACCAATAATTAATAAACCTTAATTATTGAATAACACCACCTAATTACAAATTTATTTATCAATTTATCCAACTCTAATTACAATTATAATTTAATTATCCTTAATCACTTTTAGAATAATTAATCGGTATTATTAATCATCTTAACTAACATTTTTAAAGAAATCGTCTTTAACTTTGAAACAAATTATTATTAACTTCAAATCCTGAATCACACATTTATTAAGTCTTAAATTACTTGTTAAATCACAAGTATAAATTATCGTACATTTCAAAATTAACTTACTCCTTTAAATTTACTTGTCATCTTACATTGCAAACTTTCTTGATAAAATCAAATCAAACCTTAGCCTAACACTTGACAATATTTACGGCTTATTAATATTAACTTGTTTTCCTTTGATTTAAGGTTTATTCAGGCTAACCCCTAGAAGTTTGGACCTAAAGTAAACACTCTATTTTACTCGAGTGAAACTAGTGTTCCACTTACTCTCTTCCCACGTCCCTCTCTTCTCAGCCTCTTCTTCTTCTAACCGTTCTTTTCTACTTCTCTTTTTTTTATAACTTAAGTTAATAACCGAAGAATTTAAAACATACATACACACCTGGGTTCGACTCGAGCCAAAACTTCCCTAAATTTCTCGAGTATCACTCGAGACAGCCCAAAAACTCGAACTGCTACACCGTGCGCCACCGTGCACGTGCACGGTGGTTCACCGCCTCTCCGGTGACCTTCCTCTCCTCCCACAAACCACACATCAACCCCTCGTTCAACATCAAAACCCAAATCCTTATGAAAAGTTCGAAGTCGAAAATATGTCAGTAGCTTGACCCAACAACTCGAACGATCGACAGTAAAACGCCACGCTCTCCCAACACAGCCCACCGGAGGCGAAACAACATCGTCTACGCCATGACCATACTCCACTCGACCTTCACCCAAAATGTCGAATCACTCGATCAAGCGACGGTGACAAAAATTAAAATTTACAGTGCACAGTAAATATTTACCCCAAAACCCTATATTCGATTTGATTTATCAATCCTTGCATTAGAGTTTTTTTTTTAGCATTTTTCCTATCATCAACAAGTATCAAGCAAGCTCCAACATGAATTTCAACATCTAAAATTAGTCGTATCTTCGGATAATCTCAATTAAGCATTTCGGTTCCTTTGAAAATTGCACTTTGGATATTAATCTAAAAATCATTAATCTTGTTGTAAAAACCATAACTTTTTATGTTAAATCAAGATGCGGGATTAAATTAGCAAATTAAAACATTTGAAATTTAACTTATGATTTCTTTTTGCCTGTAACTTGAAGAAAAGTATCTATACCACACTGTTAACTTAAAACAAGTTTCCAGTCTCATAATTTAAGTTAAACAAACTTAGTTAGTTTAAATTCCTAGATTTAAATTGGTTTAATTGAAGGAGTGTTAGTTTTCTTACAACTCTTGCTTGCGATTGAACTTCCAGATAGCATCTCATAAACACATACATACAATATATAGCAACTACAGGAAATACACGAACCAATTACCAAGCTTTAATTATAAAATTTGTATGTTTACTCACCTACTAATAGTTGGAACAGAAAAGCAATGGTTGTTGAAGAAATTGCAGTTTGAATTCTCTGAAGATCCCTCTGTTTCAACGTTGAGTTTTGTTTGAGTTTGCAAGGCAAAAATATCTATTTTCTTTTCTTACTTATCTCAGGTTTACTAAGTTTTGTCAAAAACTAGAATAAAATGATACACATATATAGGAACAGCTTTTAGACTAAGGGTGTCTTCTGGTACAAGCCTCCACTAGTATTGATCATATTAGATTTTTTCTAGTTACTGTAAAGATGAATTGATACTTACATATTTTCGGCTGAGCCATTTTTGTACTGAGAAGATTTTTTTTATATATATATTTGAAATGACAATATGTCATGCTACTCTTAAATGCTTGTCTTCATATTTGTTAACATGTAATTAATATTAGCTGATTGTTATCTTTGGTACAAAGATATTTTGAATTTGTGTATAAAGTTAAGATTGAATATAATGATCAAGTTGTAGAGTTTAGTTTCAGGTTGTAATTATCTTTCTTTTCTTTTTTATACACAGTTTTGTTTTTGTTTCTTTCTTCTTCTTCTTTTTGTTTTTTGCTGAACGAAAAAGAAATAAAAGGTGGTATATGAAAGATTGTGAACAGACTGAAGAATAATGTAGATGTAAGATTACCTAGTTTATTATGTAATAGTTAAGTGTATATAGATTTTTTTTTATAATAAAATTTATATTTATTTCAAATATGAACAAGATAGATTTTATTTTCATTATTTTGGAAAAGCTTTATTTTAAATTTCAAATCATAATCCCTTCCAAATTATTCACACATACTTATAAAACAAATATAAGTTCGTATTTTTAATTTCTCAGATTAAAAGCTTACTAAAATAATATCGCCAAATTTTCGGGTTGTCACATTCCTTCCCCCTTAAAATAATTTCGTCCCCGAAATTTAAAGCAAAAGATATTTTCAAAAGTTTTCATATTGACAATTTAAACATACACATCATCAATACATTAACAACTAACCATTCCCAAATTTCTTCAACCCAAACTTTTATTTAATGGCTTTCACCCTTATTCGAAGCTAAGCTTCCACAAATTTCAAACTTAAGTTAATTTGTTCCAACATCAACTTAAGTTCACTTCCATTCAATTTGATTCCCATCAAATTAAATTCTATTTAATTCAGTTAGTCCATCACTTTCATTTTAATTCACCTTCGCAATGTATCAAAATAATATCAAGCACCTACTTAACTCATTTATACTTCAAATTAATATGCCACCGAACTTAAGTCCAGTCTAATAATCCAATTCCAATCACATCTTTGATTTAGTTTTTATTCAACCAGACTTCATCCATTTATTATTCAACTCAATTAACCCACTGAATTTTTTTTGATTTACTGACTTAATTCGTTATCGAATTTATTTTATTAATACATAGTCATTTTCAATTTATTTCTATTCATTTGGGTTTTGTTTTGCAACTCAAACCATTTCTATTATTATCACTCCTCTTATATCCAATCTACTTGCAAATCTCATTAAATATTATTCAAATCACCCTTGGATTATATATTTTTTATTCAAACCATCACATTTTTCAATCCAATTCTATTTTATTTTACTTTACAACATCTCCTCTTATTTAATTTATTACCAAATCCAAGTCGAATTCTATCCACAACTTGAATTCATTCCAAACTCCATTATGAATTTACGATCCATTTTATTTTACCGAGTTAAATTTTATTAATATACTTAATCAAATACTTATTTAGCCAATTAGCTTACTTTCAATTTCCAAATCAATATTAAATTTTAATTACAAATCACTTCATTGAAATTCTAGTTTGGATTTCCTTTTTATTTTCCTAAAATTCTAACACCTTTATTTAAAATTTCAGAAATGCTTTTAAAGTCACATAATACTATTAAAATAACTCTTTATAAAAATACCTTTATAACTCGATGTCTCAACCAGTCCATCCTTGTTCTCACAGAAATTCAGTCATACGTTGATCAAGCGTAGGACTGAAAATCGATAAGTACTTGGTAAACCCGTTTTCAACATCCAGTGAAAATACTTGGAAAATAATTTTACTGAAAATATAGAAATCGGTGTTTTTTTTTTTGAAAATAGAGGAAATATCTTTAGTGAGGATGCTCTGTAAATCATCACCCCCATTCCATGGTCACAGTTACATACCAGGGTTACGTTGCAGTCACAACAAAAGTCCATGTAACTGCAGGCTCTCCGCGGCCTCTCGATTACGCCATGGAACCCACACAACAGATCACAGTTACATCCAGGGTTACGTTGCAGTCGCAACAAAAGTCCATGTAACTGCAGGCTCTCCGCGGCCTCTCGATCTCGCTATCAAAATGAAACTTCTCCACTCTTACATAGGTCGCAGTCTACCGAGATAAACTCAAACGCAGACTGTTGGCTCTCAGCGGCACACACGACTTTCGCTATGTTATACCATAGGTCGCAGCCTACCGATATAGAATCAAACGTAAACTGTTGGCTCTCCGCGGCACACACGACTTCCTCTATGGTATACACTACTCATAATCCCCAGGAACTAGTTTTGTCCGGACTCCTCATAGGATCAACTTTAGAACCCCCTCGGGCTCCAGACAGCACCACCCAGTGGCACTCCTGAGAAGTTCATTTCAAGGGAACGCCTTTTTCCCCAGATCCATCATCAAAATATTTTATACTATACACATATAGTATCTTCAAATCATACACCTAGTATGATATCATACAAAGCTCCTTTACAAAAAATCGATTATCCCAAAATCGATAATTCTTAAAATAAGCTTTCCAAAACTCAATATTGATTTTTTTTTCCAAAAATCAAAAGCCTTTCCCAAAATCCTCATAAGATTCTTTATATATATGCAGATATATATAAATTTTTAAAACTTTGGATCCTTACTTTCTTGTATAAAACACCTTTTATACTCCAAACACTTTCAAAAACCATAGAAATATCCAATTTCCATCTTTATTCATTTCATATTTCTCAAAATATTCTTTCAGTTCAAAAGAACCATTTCACATTCCTTATTCACCTTTACATTAATCCCCATTTGGATTATTACTTCAATCCTTATCTTAGTTGGGTACTTTAATCAATAACAGTTTGAACTCCGACCAATTTAGAAAAATAGCTTGAAATTTTTTAAAAATAGATAAGTAGTTGAAAAATAATCAATAGTTTGCAAAATAGTTGTAGAATAATTGACTAATTGTAAAATAGTTGGAAAATAGTTAAATAGTTATAGAAATCTTAGATAATTGCGAAATAGTTGTAAAATAGAAATTAATTCGTAACTTAGTTGAAAATTAGTAATTAGTGTATAAAACAGTTGTAAAATAGGTAAAGAGTTCCAAAAGTAGTGGCAAAACCAGTATAAAATAGTTTAGGTTTTAAAAAGAAAGTTGTATAGTAAATAGATAAGAAAATAGATTTAAAACTATTCATATTAAAACAATTTATATTGAAAATGGTCTAGAGTCAAAACTATTCACTTCCCCAACAATCCAATTTAAATTTCTACTCCATTTAAATTAACCCAATCCCAATTTAACTAACTCCAATTTCCATTGGACTTGATTCATTCCCAATTCAAATTGAATTGATTCTCAATTTCCTTCCAATTTCAGATCAAATTCCATTTGATCTTTAATACTTACAACCTTAAGTATAATTTTAATTTTACACCTTCTATTTATAATCAATTACATTCACATTTACTTTTAACTTAGAATTTACATTTTATTTAACGAATATATTTTTATTATTCCATAAACATTTAATCAAGATTCAAGCGTTTAAACAAATTTCCAAATTTCAATATCACCTTAGAATTCAACTATATCCAAAATTCTTTGGCGAATTCAATTATCCTTTTGAATTTCAAAACCAAACCCAATTCACAAACAATCCTAATTTAAAACAATTTGGTAGCAATTTCTCTTCTGGAAACTCGAAAATGAACATCGATGATGCTGTAGTCATCACCGACTTTATTTTCCAGTGACCAAAAGGGTTCAATGCTTTTATCTCTCTAAAAACACTTCCAAATATTTTTGATATAATGCTATTACTTCTCCAAAACCTTTGGAAACCACTTTCAACCCAAAGGAATTTTAGATTCTCCCAAAAATTCCAAATTCCCAATTCATCCAATTCATAATTAAACATTACTCTGGAATTTTCATCCTACTTTATTTTCAAATATTCTCTGGAATTCTATTCCAAATTATAATCTCATTTATTTATAAAGTTTATTTCAATTAATAAATTACATTTACAATCTATATTTCAAATTCCCCCTTTTTTTTAAACCAATTCCACTTTAATTACAATTCCAAAGTTATTCTAATTACTTTGGACTAATATCCATTCAATTGAATCCACTTCAATTTCAATCATTACAATTCTATCCAAATATTCCATTTAAATTTTTGAACTTTTACATCTTCAATCCCAAATCCAATTAATTCAAATCGGATTCAATTTGAATGAATTCAATTCCAACTTCAAGTGTAAACCATCTCGAATTATATAATTCGAGCTATATTCTCAAAGATTGGTTTAACCTTTTTAAACCAAATTTAACTTTGTTCATTTAAAGTTTCAAACAATTCTAATTTCTGAGTTCAAATTCTAGAATTTCACTTTTAATTAATTTAATTTTAATTTGGTTGTATTTTATTTTACTTCTTAACTTAATTTCAATAATTTAACAACCAATCATCTAGATATTCCTTAGAAGGAAATATTGCTATATATATCAAAATATATATATTTTTATATAAAATCATTAAAAATCTTTATAAGCAAATAACAAGTACGCTCTTATATATATATATATATATATATATACACACTCAACTCATTCTAGAGTACTACGGACTCTATTCAATGAGTAATTCCCACCAGAGCCAAGGTTCTCGCTTAACCTTCAGCTCTGATACCAAATGTAACGACCCGAAATTTTCTAACCCAAAAATTCCATATAGTTATGAAAAGAAGAAAAAGATAGAAGAAGAAGAAGAACAGAACACCAACATCTCACATTCGCAGCGGATAAAATATAATAATAAATAATAACAGTTTACAAAGAATACTATATCTGTTGATTACATTTAATATACATCAGGGTTTCACATATATACACAGAACTGAATATTTACAATTATCATGACTGAGGTTAACAATAATATAAATGCAGCGGAACACTCTATACGATATCGCCATCCAGCTCGCCTTCTGAACTCCAGAACGTACCTACCTGAAAAGCTGTAATACTTGGTTTGACCCGAGCATTACGTCAAAGTAACACCCGGGTCAGGCTGGAAACCAGCGTGAGTAAACTCATCTAACATGGAATGAAAGGTGTACAATTCATATAAACCCGGGGTAACTCATATCAATTTTTACTTCATAAGTTGTTATAGACATCCCTTATTCCACACATCAATTTCTAAAGAATCGAAGTGGTTTTGGGTATTAACTAATACCCGATTCCGGTCTCTTCGAATTCGGTACATCTTAACACATGTCATTCAGGTGAATTGCAATTCAATTTTAAATAAAGATGTCACCCTTACTCAACCATTCATCATTAGTACATAACTTCATTATCATTACCCATCCAAACACATCACATCACGAATCATTTCATATCAGGGGTATCAAACAATTCAGGGCATTTAAACAATCACTAAATCAAACCTAAGCAAGATAATCAATCACCCCATCTCGAATAATCTAATAAACCACAATTGAATTAAATCAATTACCTTTAAGTCCTGCTTATTAATTATAACCCAATCGACTTATCATCCCATAATCATTCATCTTATTTTACATTAAGATTATTATCATTATCTAATTTCTTCCATTAAGTAATTATACTTAACCATATTTCATGAATGATTATCCTTAATTAATTGTATTCATTATTCAACCCCAATCACTCATAAACAGTAATTACCCCTCTGTAATTACTTACTTAAATAACCAACTTCTCACTAAATTATTAATTCCCTTTGATTAATTGCACCCATTAATTTATCCTTAACTACTTCTTCTGAGTAATTACCCTTTTATTTCTCCCCATTAAGTAATCCCTTAAATTAATTAACAAAATAATTTCAATCAGGTAATCCACCACTTAATTATCCTTAACCCAGTTAATAAATCTTAATAGCAGATTAATTATTCTATAACCAATAATTAATAAACCTTAATTATTGAATAACACCACCTAATTACAAATTTATTTATCAATTTATCCAACTCTAATTACAATTATAATTTAATTATCCTTAATCACTTTTAGAATAATTAATCGGTATTATTAATCATCTTAACTAACATTTTTAAAGAAATCGTCTTTAACTTTGAAACAAATTATTATTAACTTCAAATCCTGAATCACACATTTATTAAGTCTTAAATTACTTGTTAAATCACAAGTATAAATTATCGTACATTTCAAAATTAACTTACTCCTTTAAATTTACTTGTCATCTTACATTGCAAACTTTCTTGATAAAATCAAATCAAACCTTAGCCTAACACTTGACAATATTTACGGCTTACTAATATTAACTTGTTTTCCTTTGATTTAAGGTTTATTCAGGCTAACCCCTAGAAGTTTGGACCTAAAGTAAACACTCTATTTTACTCGAGTGAAACTAGTGTTCCACTTACTCTCTTCCCACGTTGTAACGACCCAGGATTTTTATTAATTAAAATTTGAATATTTAATTAATTTTAAATATTAAAAAGTGAATTTATAAGTCAAATAAATTTTTATTCGAATTATTGGATTTAATTGGATTATTAAATCAATGATTTAATACGTTAAATTATGGAAATAATTGAAAATTGAGTTAAATATGATTGAAAATGATTTGTAAAATTTTATTTTATCATATGGAAGTTAGAATGATATTTTAGAACTTTTAAAATCGAATTAAAAGTTAATTTGTGAAAATTGAATATTTTAATATTTAAATCGACTAGTAAAAATAGTCAATTTTTGAACAGTCTCAGAATTGAACGAAACTAGTTTCATTGGATCCGTAATAGTTAGTTATTATCGGATTTCAAATTTCGTGTCAATCGGAGTTATCGTTTGATCGTGGCAGCTCGAAACGCATCGAATCGTTTTTAATTTTTATTTGGCGAGTTAAAATAGCCATTTTTCGAAAAGTCTCGGATTTCGACGAAACCAGTTTCATCGGATCCGTAATGTGATATTATTGTTAGGTTTCAAATTTCAAGTCAATTGGATTTACGGTTTGTCCGTTACAAATTAAAACGCCTAGAAATCGACTTAAATCGGTTTAATTTAAATTGAGCGTTTATGGCCATAACTCGCACAGATGTCCGAATTAGCTTTCGAAACCTGTTCCATTGTGTCTGGAACACGGGGTAAACCCTAGAAACGCTGGTTACGGCGCGTAAATCGGAGTTCGGAATTTCCGGATGAATAGTGTTCGATTTTTCTTTATAAATAGACATGAGCCTTCATAAATTTGATAAAAAAATAAACAAAACCCTAATTTGTTGCCCTAGCCGCCACCCCCACTGTCAATGGCCAGTATTTCTCCTCCTTCTTCCTCGATTATCTCTTGATCCATTCACTTTCAAGCTTCGTGTTCAACTACAAAGATGAAGATCACAACGAGAGCTTGGAGATCAACGGTTGAGATGATGTTTAGTTGACCAGAGGAGGAGATAGGAGGGGCCGTTCATGGCCAGTCACGCACGCATTCCAAGGCTCTACAGGTGACCGAGTGGGCTATGGTGGTGGGCGAAGGTAGAGGGGGTCAAGAGCTTCCTATTTCAAGTTGTTGATCGAAGTATCATTGAGTATTGAAGGTGCATAATTAAACCCTAGTTAGGTTGTAATGGGTTTAGGAGCACGGCCTCAACCTGTAGCCAAGACGTGAGGAGGAAGGAGCAAAATGCACGGCTAGGATGCATGGGTATAGGATCTAACGGCCAAAGCTTGTATAGGTTATCAATTATAAAGTTTAAGTTGTAATTATTAAGTTTAAATTCGTATAAACTTCGTAAATTCATAACTTTTTCATACGAGGTCGAAAAAAATGCAAACTCAGTTGCGTTGGAATCGTATGGACGAGCACTACGCGATGGATTTGGTTTGGAGTCGTTTGGAGTTAGTGAGAATTTTGGGTAAAATTAAACGCACGTTTAATTTTATTCGAAATAAATCGCTAAAACGGAAATAAAATCAAGGTGAGAACTTCTCACTCAATCGAATCAGTTTCGATTTTATTTTAAATAGTTAGATTTAAAATATTTGAATGCATGTTTGAATGATGATTGTTATCTATTGATTGTTAAAATAGACATTATACGCCGTTAGTAAGCGGATGTTATTTATTAAAAACATATACCGCGAATATTTCATAAACAGTGAAATTGGTATTATATATAATAGCAATATATATATATATTGGCATATGTATATATTGGAGTTATTGATTTCCCGCATTTATTTGTTTAGCGGATGAGACCCTATTACGCCGTTATTAAGCGGATAATATTTAATAAGAACATATACCGCGATAATTTCGTACTGGAGCGAAATTGGTATTGTGCTAATGTTTTTGGATGCAGGAAAACAGGTTGGAGGGATCCAACTGGATTCCTCAACAGTTTTTATTTGATTTCAGATATTTTGATATTTGATGGATTTTCATATTGATATATGATATCGTTGTAGTCGTGATTGACTATTTGGTGTGTAGCATCATTGGACCCAAATTTTGGGATTTTAAAATGATTTTTAAAGGTGATTTTTGAAAGTATACGTTATAAACTATTTTTGGAAATTTATTTATTTTAAATAAATAAACGTTATACTTTTAAAAGTTATAAAATTTTGTTTTTGAGAAATATAGTTAAAAGATTGATTTTTGAGAAATATGGATTAATGATTTTATAAAATAGTTTAAATTGGATTTTTAAATATGTTATTAAAAGTTTAAATATAGGATTTATAAAATTTGATTATTTTATAAATCAAAATGGTGAAATTATAAAGGAAATTAAAGACGTTTTAGAATAATGATATAATTTGATTTATATCAAGAGATTTATAAATGGATATTTATAAATTGAAATGTTGACATTATAAAACGAGTTTTTATAAGTGTTTGAATGAAGTGGAAATGAATTTCATAAATGAATGAAATTTATGGAATTATAAACTGTGAAGTTATAAAAGAAATTTATAAATAGTAAGATTTATAAATTTGGTGAAATTATTTGAAGAATAGATTGGTTAAATAAATGGATCTTATAAGTTATAAGATTTATAAATTGGAAAGTCTTTAAAAAGAACGATTTTGTAAAATAATCGTTTTATAAGTAATTAACTTATAATATGAACGTTTAGTTTATAATTTAGTTATAAACTGGAATAGGTTAATATGGAAATTATAAAAGGAAGTTTTTATAAATAAATAGAAATGGAATTTATAAACGTTGTTTTATAAATTCGCAAATGACTTATTTTGATAAGAAAATTGTTGAAACCTATAAATGGAGTTATATTCACATTTTTGAATAGTGAATAATCCTTTGAATTAAAATGAATAAAAGGATGAAATTGTTAATGAAGTATATTCACGTTTTTGAATAATGAATAACACGTTAAAGAAATTGTTTTGGATTTGGATGTTTTAAATAGAATTAAAACGATCGAACAATGTTTTAAAATGTGTTGAGATTCGAAACCATAGATTTCAACATTTATTGTTGAAATAGACGTTTTCGAGAAATAGAAGGAGATGATGGACTATAACACTGTTATGATAGTAAATGATTTCCGAAAGGAAATGTTTTGTATAGTATTGGGATTTATATATCTATTTTAATATCGAATCCCTATACTAGTGATTTTGGGACGTTGTAACGATGTTTTACGTAACATTCGTTTTGGCCCAAATAAATATGTTGAAGAGAATGATTTCCTTAAAGAATGAAATATATACTTAATCTCGATTTAAGTATATTGAATATTTTCCAAGTGTTGGAAATAAATAAAATTTGTGAATTACTTATGAATAAATAAGTACGGAAATGTTTTCCAATATGAAGTGAATAATTAGAATTTATCTTTTTGAAGATAAATTGAAATGGATAGTTGAAATTGTATATGCATGATATTTTGAAATATAAATTCATTATGGAATTTATATGTAAAAGTGGAACTTGTTAAAAATAAATATTGATTTATTTTTGAAGTGTTGAAATTTTATATCTTGTAAAGATATTTTGGAAAATAAATAATTTGAAAAATTATTTGGAAATCTGGTGATGTATGCATATCAATTGATAGTTCAATAGCCGACTATCAATATTTCCCTTTGAATGGGTATTTGATATGATTTGTTTGAATGTGAATGCTACACTTATTTTTGAATAAGCGCTCACTATTCGGGTTAACCGGGAAAGGACCATGGGGTCGTATAACCCATTCCGAATATGTGATACGTCGTTGTGAATAGCATTGAAGATCGGTGTTGAAGACCCGGTATTTGCGAGAGCGATAGGATGACCTGTCGATTTACTCTGCACCGAGTTGCTCCGGTATAGAGTTCTCCATATGTGATGGTGAATCCGATCAGGATTGTGAATATCCGGATTGCAAGGACTTCTTTGTAAGTGCCTTCGGTTTTGTTCGAGCCCGGAACAGACTTGTATGGATTGTATGTCTGACATTACAAGTTGAGATATAAAGCCGATTTCATTCAAATATATTTCTGTTGGTGGCGAAGAATTTATTCTTTAGCTTAACACCCTTCTCTGAGACGTACGAGCTCAGAGGTTATATAGTTGAAGTTATCAGCGATATATTCCCAATTTGGTAATGTGACATGCTGAGTGTTGCTGTAAATGATCATTGTGTTGATTATTGTGATAGGATCGTTTATTTGATCGTCTATCTTGGTGATCATTGTGTTGATCATTTGTTGACCCAAAGCATGGCTTTTGTATAAAGTATGTTTTTGTGGACGTGAATTCGTCGAACCTCACACCCCGGAAATGGTCAAAACAGGAAAGATGCAACAAGGTTATAAGGGGTAGCACCCTTTAGGGTATGTACATTTCCTTCTGGATAGAGGTGGTATCATGGTATGGAGCCCAGATATTTAACCTATGTGGTTACTACGAATTTATTACTTTGTGGTTGTTGGCTATCGGGATCCCGTGAGAAAGGTCGTTTACGATCGGGGAATGGCGTGCTCGTGTCAGTAGTTACCCAGTTAGGGGTAACCCGGCCTTGTGTTGGCAGAGTTCCGGTTTGGTTCTCGGGGATGTCTTTCCAGAGGCATTCTCATGTGGCAATGGGAAGTTCCTTGGCCTGACCATTTGTTGGAAATCCAAAGAAACAATACGTGACTTGTACGGTATTAGTTGTAGAACCTATCATTCACTTATGGTGTCGCAACACTGTTTGGATGGTAGCTATAGTAGGCATACGATAATGGTCGTATGTTGGCTAAGATTTATATTCTACTTTCAAAATGAATTTTTCCCCTACACTATGCACTAGTAATAATATCAAATGTTATTTTAAATGCGTATCAAGCATCTTTGACTATCATAAGGAGAAATCTCCTCCGATTCTGCGTTTGCATGTGTGTGTGTGCGGGAGGCCTTATGGTAGTCTCATTTTTAAAAGCATTGCGAATTGAATTTAAAAATATTCCTCTATTTTGATTTTAAAGTTAAATAAACTGTTTTGAGTTCTCACACCAGTCACATGACTGACTTGGAGTTTATTGTTTTCCTTCCTAAACTCTGGGTGCCCACCAATTTCCACACGGGCAGTTAAGAGTTAAGGTTTATCAGGATATTCTGGATATTCAGGAGTTGCTGGAGGCAAGCTGGATGGCATGGCGTATTACTAGTTTATATAGTATTTCTTTTTCCGCTGCACTATTTGTTGTTGTTGTACACTCTGATGATATGATTAATGAAATGTAATGTGATGTAATGTAATAACTGATATAGTTCTTTGTTTAAAGATTATTCATTTATTATTATATTTTGTTCCGCTGCGAATTGTGAGATTCTGATGTTGTTCCGTTTTTTCTATTCCGTTCTATGTTTTCAAAATGTTCTCTATTCTCTTTTCCTTCTATTTTAAAATGTTCTATCTTCTATTCCCTCTATCTTCTACCTTTTTCTCTCTTTCTCTTTCCTTAAATTCTTTTTAAAAACCCATAACATTTCGGTTTTTCGGCAACGAAAAATTCGAAACGTTACACACGTCCCTCTCTTCTCAGCCTCTTCTTCTTCTACCCGTTCTTTTCTACTTCTCTTTTTTTTTTATAACTTAAGTTAATAACCGAAGAATTTAAAACATACATACACACCTGGGTTCGACTCGAGCCAAAACTTCCCTAAATTTCTCGAGTATCACTCGAGACAGCCCAAAAACTCGAACTGCTACACCGTGCGCCACCGTGCACGTGCACGGTGGTTCACCGCCTCTCCGGTGACCTTCCTCTCCTCCCACAAACCACACATCAACCCCTCGTTCAACATCAAAACCCAAATCCTTATGAAAAGTTCGAAGTCGAAAATATGTCAGTAGCTTGACCCAACAACTCAAACGATCGACAGTAAAACGCCACGCTCTCCCAACACAGCCCACCGGAGGCGAAACAACATCGTCTACGCCATGACCATACTCCACTCGACCTTCACCCAAAATGTCGAATCACTCGATCAAGCGACGGTGACAAAAATTAAAATTTACAGTGCACAGTAAATATTTACCCCAAAACCCTATATTCGATTTGATTTATCAATCCTTGCGTTAGAGTTTTTTTTTAGCATTTTTCCTATCGTCAACAAGTATCAAGCAAGCTCCAACATGAATTTCAACATCTAAAATTAGTCGTATCTTCGGATAATCTCAATTAAGCATTTTCGGTTCCTTTGAAAATTGCACTTTGGATATTAATCTAAAAATCATTAATCTTGTTGTAAAAATCATAACTTTTTATGTTAAATCAAGATGCGGGATTAAATTAGCAAATTAAAACATTTGAAATTTAACTTATGATTTCTTTTTCCCTGTAACTTGAAGAACAGTATCTATACCACACTGTTAACTTAAAACAAGTTTCCAGTCTCATAATTTAAGTTAAACAAACTTAGTTAGTTTAAATTCCTAGATTTAAATTGGTTTAATTGAAGGAGTGTTAGTTTTCTTACAACTCTTGCTTGCGATTGAACTTCCAGATAGCATCTCATAAACACATACATACAATATATAGCAACTACAGGAAATACACGAACCAATTACCAAGCTTTAATTATAAAATTTGTATGTTTACTCACCTACTAATAGTTGGAACAGAAAAGCAATGGTTGTTGAAGAAATTGCAGTTTGAATTCTCTGAAGATCCCTCTGTTTCAACGTTGAGTTTTGTTTGAGTTTGCAAGGCAAAAATATCTATTTTCTTTTCTTACTTATCTCAGGTTTACTAAGTTTTGTCAACAAACTAGAATAAAATGATACACATATATAGGAACAGCTTTTAGACTAAGGGTGTCTTCTGGTACAAGCCTCCACTAGTATTGATCATATTAGATTTTTTCTAGTTACTGTAAAGATGAATTGATACTTACATATTTTCGGCTGAGCCATTTTTGTACTGAGAAGATTTTTTTTATATATATATTTGAAATGACAATATGTCATGCTACTCTTAAATGCTTGTCTTCATATTTGTTAACATGTAATTAATATTAGCTGATTCTTATCTTTGGTACAAAGATATTTTGAATTTGTGTATAAAGTTAAGATTGAATATAATGATCAAGTTGTAGAGTTTAGTTTCAGGTTGTAATTATCTTTCTTTTCTTTTTTATACACAGTTTTGTTTTTGTTTCTTTCTTCTTCTTCTTTTTGTTTTTTGCTGAACGAAAAAGAAATAAAAGGTGGTATATGAAAGATTGTGAACAGACTGAAGAATAATGTAGATGTAAGATTACCTAGTTTATTATGTAATAGTTAAGTGTATATAGATTTTTTTTTATAATAAAATTTATATTTATTTCAAATATGAACAAGATAGATTTTATTTTCATTATTTTGGAAAAGATTTATTTTAAATTTCAAATCATAATCCCTTCCAAATTATTCACACATACTTATAAAACAAATATAAGTTCGTATTTTTAATTTATCAGATTAAAAGCTTACTAAAATAATATCGCCAAATTTTTGGGTTGTCACATTCCTTCCCCCTTAAAATAATTTCGTCCCCGAAATTTAAAGCAAAAGATATTTTCAAAAGTTTTCATATTGACAATTTAAACATACACATCATCAATACATTAACAACTAACCATTCCCAAATTTCTTCAACCCAAACTTTTATTTAATGGCTTTCACCCTTATTCGAAGCTAAGCTTCCACAAATTTCAAACTTAAGTTAATTTGTTCCAACATCAACTTAAGTTCACTTCCATTCAATTTGATTCCCATCAAATTAAATTCTATTTAATTCAGTTAGTCCATCACTTTCATTTTAATTCACCTTCGCAATGTATCAAAATAATATCAAGCACCTACTTAACTCATTTATACTTCAAATTAATATGCCACCGAACTTAAGTCCAGTCTAATAATCCAATTCCAATCACATCTTTGATTTAGTTTTTATTCAACCAGACTTCATCCATTTATTATTCAACTCAATTAACCCACTGAATTTTTTTTGATTTACTGACTTAATTCGTTATCGAATTTATTTTATTAATACATAGTCATTTTCAATTTATTTCTATTCATTTGGGTTTTGTTTTGCAACTCAAACCATTTCTATTATTATCACTCCTCTTATATCCAATCTACTTGCAAATCTCATTAAATATTATTCAAATCACCCTTGGATTATATATTTTTTATTCAAACCATCACATTTTTCAATCCAATTCTATTTTATTTTACTTTACAACATCTCCTCTTATTTAATTTATTACCAAATCCAAGTCGAATTCTATCCACAACTTGAATTCATTCCCAACTCCATTATGAATTTACGATCCATTTTATTTTACCGAGTTAAATTTTATTAATATACTTAATCAAATACTTATTTAGCCAATTAGCTTACTTTCAATTTCCAAATCAATATTAAATTTTAATTACAAATCACTTCATTGAAATTCTAGTTTGGATTTCCTTTTTATTTTCCTAAAATTCTAACACCTTTATTTAAAATTTCAGAAATGCTTTTAAAGTCACATAATACTATTAAAATAACTCTTTATAAAAATACCTTTATAACTCGATGTCTCAACCAGTCCATCCTTGTTCTCACAGAAATTCAGTCATACGTTGATCAAGCGTAGGACTGAAAATCGATAAGTACTTGGTAAACCCGTTTTCAACATCCAGTGAAAATACTTGAAAAATAATTTTACTGAAAATATAGAAATCAGTGTTTTTTTTTTTTTGAAAATAGAGGAAATATCTTTAGTGAGGATGCTCTGGAAATCATCACCCCCATTCCATGGTCACAGTTACATACCAGGGTTACGTTGCAGTCACAACAAAAGTCCATGTAACTGCAGGCTCTCCGCGGCCTCTCGATTACGCCATGGAACCCACACAACAGATCACAGTTACATCCAGGGTTACGTTGCAGTCGCAACAAAAGTCCATGTAACTGCAGGCTCTCCGCAGCCTCTCGATCTCGCTATCAAAATGAAACTTCTCCACTCTTACATAGGTCGCAGTCTACCGAGATAAACTCAAACGCAGACTGTTGGCTCTCAGCGGCACACACGACTTTCGCTATGTTATACCATAGGTCGCAGCCTACCGATATAGAATCAAACGTAAACTGTTGGCTCTCCGCGGCACACACGACTTCCACTATGGTATACACTACTCATAATCCCCAGGAACTAGTTTTGTCCGGACTCCTCATAGGATCAACTTTAGAACCCCCTCGGGCTCCAGACAGCACCACCCAGTGGCACTCCTGAGAAGTTCATTTCAAGGGAACGCCTTTTTCCCCAGATCCATCATCAAAATATTTTATACTATACACATATAGTATCTTCAAATCATACACCTAGTATGATATCATACAAAGCTCCTTTACACAAAATCGATTATCCCAAAATCGATAATTCTTAAAATAAGCTTTCCAAAACTCAATATTGATTTTTTTTTCCAAAAATCAAAAGCCTTTCCCAAAATCCTCATAAGATTCTTTATATATATGCAGATATATATAAATTTTTAAAACTTTGGATCCTTACTTTCTTGTATAAAACACCTTTTATACTCCAAACACTTTCAAAAACCATAGAAATATCCAATTTCCATCTTTATTCATTTCATATTTCTCAAAATATTCTTTCAGTTCAAAAGAACCATTTCACATTCCTTATTCACCTTTTCATTAATCCCCATTTGGATTATTACTTCAATCCTTATCTTAGTTGGGTACTTTAATCAATAACAGTTTGAACTCCGACCAATTTAGAAAAATAGCTTGAAAATTTTTAAAAATAGATAAGTAGTTGAAAAATAATCAATAGTTTGCAAAATAGTTGTAGAATAATTGACTAATTGTAAAATAGTTGGAAAATAGTTAAATAGTTATAGAAATCTTAGATAATTGCGAAATAGTTGTAAAATAGAAATTAATTCGTAACTTAGTTGAAAATTAGTAATTAGTGTATAAAACAGTTGTAAAATAGGTAAAGAGTTCCAAAAGTAGTGGCAAAACCAGTATAAAATAGTTTAGGTTTTAAAAAGAAAGTTGTATAGTAAATAGATAAGAAAATAGATTTAAAACTATTCATATTAAAACAATTTATATTGAAAATGGTCTAGAGTCAAAACTATTCACTTCCCCAACAATCCAATTTAAATTTCTACTCCATTTAAATTAACCCAATCCCAATTTAACTAACTCCAATTTCCATTGGACTTGATTCATTCCCAATTCAAATTGAATTGATTCTCAATTTCCTTCCAATTTCAGATCAAATTCCATTTGATCTTTAATACTTACAACCTTAAGTATAATTTTAATTTTACACCTTCTATTTATAATCAATTACATTCACATTTACTTTTAACTTAGAATTTACATTTTATTTAACGAATATATTTTTATTATTCCATAAACATTTAATCAAGATTCAAGCGTTTAAACAAATTTCCAAATTTCAATATCACCTTAGAATTCAACTATATCCAAAATTCTTTGGCGAATTCAATTATCCTTTTGAATTTCAAAACCAAACCCAATTCACAAACAATCCTAATTTAAAACAATTTGGTAGCAATTTCTCTTCTGGAAACTCGAAAATGAACATCGATGATGCTGTAGTCATCACCGACTTTATTTTCCAGTGACCAAAAGAGTTCAATGCTTTTATCTCTCTAAAAACACTTCCAAATATTTTTGATATAATGCTATTACTTCTCCAAAACCTTTGGAAACCACTTTCAACCCAAAGGAATTTTAGATTCTCCCAAAAATTCCAAATTCCCAATTCATCCAATTCATAATTAAACATTACTCTGGAATTTTCATCCTACTTTATTTTCAAATATTCTCTGGAATTCTATTCCAAATTATAATCTCATTTATTTATAAAGTTTATTTCAATTAATAAATTACATTTACAATCTATATTTCAAATTCCCCCTTTTTTTTTAAACCAATTCCACTTTAATTACAATTCCAAAGTTATTCTAATTACTTTGGACTAATATCCATTCAATTGAATCCACTTCAATTTCAATCATTACAATTTTATCCAAATCTTCCATTTAAATTTTTGAACTTTTACATCTTCAATCCCAAATCCAATTAATTCAAATCGGATTCAATTTGAATGAATTCAATTCCAACTTCAAGTGTAAACCATCTCGAATTATATAATTCGAGCTATATTCTCAAAGATTGGTTTAACCTTTTTAAACCAAATTTAACTTTGTTCATTTAAAGTTTCAAACAATTCTAATTTCTGAGTTCAAATTCTAGAATTTCACTTTTAATTAATTTAATTTTAATTTGGTTGTATTTTATTTTACTTCTTAACTTAATTTCAATAATTTAACAACCAATCATCTAGATATTCCTTAGAAGGAAATATTGCTATATATATCAAAATATATATATTTTTATATAAAATCATTAAAAATCTTTATAAGCAAATAACAAGTACGCTCTCATATATATATATATATATATATATACACACACACTCAACTCATTCTAGAGTACTACGGACTCTATTCAATGAGTAATTCCCACCAGAGCCAAGGTTCTCGCTTAACCTTCAGCTCTGATACCAAATGTAACGACCCGAAATTTTCTAACCCAAAAATTCCATATAGTTATGAAAAGAAGAAAAAGATAGAAGAAGAAGAAGAACAGAACACCAACATCTCACATTCGCAGCGGATAAAATATAATAATAAATAATAACAGTTTACAAAGAATACTATATCTGTTGATTACATTTAATATACATCAGGGTTTCACATATATACACAGAACTGAATATTTACAATTATCATGACTGAGGTTAACAATAATATAAATGCAGCGGAACACTCTATACGATATCGCCATCCAGCTCGCCTTCTGAACTCCAGAACGTACCTACCTGAAAAGCTGTAATACTTGGTTTGACCCGAGCATTACGTCAAAGTAACACCCGGGTCAGGCTGGAAACCAGTGTGAGTAAACTCATCTAACATGGAATGAAAGGTGTACAATTCATATAAACCCGGGGTAACTCATATCAATTTTTACTTCATAAGTTGTTATAGACATCCCTTATTCCACACATCAATTTCTTAAGAATCGAAGTGGTTTTGGGTATTAACTAATACCCGATTCCGGTCTCTTCGAATTCGGTACATCTTAACACATGTCATTCAGGTGAATTGCAATTCAATTTTAAATAAAGATGTCACCCTTACTCAACCATTCATCATTAGTACATAACTTCATTATCATTACCCATCCAAACACATCACATCACGAATCATTTCATATCAGGGGTATCAAACAATTCAGGGCATTTAAACAATCACTAAATCAAACCTAAGCAAGATAATCAATCACCCCATCTCGAATAATCTAATAAACCACAATTGAATTAAATCAATTACCTTTAAGTCCTGCTTATTAATTATAACCCAATCGACTTATCATCCCATAATCATTCATCTTATTTTACATTAAGATTATTATCATTATCTAATTTCTTCCATTAAGTAATTATACTTAACCATATTTCATGAATGATTATCCTTAATTAATTGTATTCATTATTCAACCCCAATCACTCATAAACAGTAATTACCCCTCTGTAATTACTTACTTAAATAACCAACTTCTCACTAAATTATTAATTCCCTTTGATTAATTGCACCCATTAATTTATCCTTAATTACTTCTTCTGAGTAATTACCCTTTTATTTCTCCCCATTAAGTAATCCCTTAAATTAATTAACAAAATAATTTCAATCAGGTAATCCACCACTTAATTATCCTTAACCCAGTTAATAAATCTTAATAGCAGATTAATTATTCTATAACCAATAATTAATAAACCTTAATTATTGAATAACACCACCTAATTACAAATTTATTTATCAATTTATCCAACTCTAATTACAATTATAATTTAATTATCCTTAATCACTTTTAGAATAATTAATCGGTATTATTAATCATCTTAACTAACATTTTTAAAGAAATCGTCTTTAACTTTGAAACAAATTATTATTAACTTCAAATCCTGAATCACACATTTATTAAGTCTTAAATTACTTGTTAAATCACAAGTATAAATTATCGTACATTTCAAAATTAACTTACTCCTTTAAATTTACTTGTCATCTTACATTGCAAACTTTCTTGATAAAATCAAATCAAACCTTAGCCTAACACTTGACAATATTTACGGCTTATTAATATTAACTTGTTTTCCTTTGATTTAAGGTTTATTCAGGCTAACCCCTAGAAGTTTGGACCTAAAGTAAACACTCTATTTTACTCGAGTGAAACTAGTGTTCCACTTACTCTCTTCCCACGTCCCTCTCTTCTCAGCCTCTTCTTCTTCTACCCGTTCTTTTCTACTTCTCTTTTTTTTTATAACTTAAGTTAATAACCGAAGAATTTAAAACATACATACACACCTGGGTTCGACTCGAGCCAAAACTTCCCTAAATTTCTCGAGTATCACTCGAGACAGCCCAAAAACTCGAACTGCTACACCGTGCGCCACCGTGCACGTGCACGGTGGTTCACCGCCTCTCCGGTGACCTTCCTCTCCTCCCACAATCCACACATCAACCCCTCGTTCAACATCAAAACCCAAATCCTTATGAAAAGTTCGAAGTCGAAAATATGTCAGTAGCTTGACCCAAAAACTCGAACGATCGACAGTAAAACGCCACGCTCTCCCAACACAGCCCACCGGAGGCGAAACAACATCGTCTACGCCATGACCATACTCCACTCGACCTTCACCCAAAATGTCGAATCACTCGATCAAGCGACGGTGACAAAAATTAAAATTTACAGTGCACAGTAAATATTTACCCCAAAACCCTATATTCGATTTGATTTATCAATCCTTGCATTAGAGTTTTTTTTTTAGCATTTTTCCTATCATCAACAAGTATCAAGCAAGCTCCAACATGAATTTCAACATCTAAAATTAGTCGTATCTTCGGATAATCTCAATTAAGCATTTCGGTTCCTTTGAAAATTGCACTTTGGATATTAATCTAAAAATCATTAATCTTGTTGTAAAAATCATAACTTTTTATGTTAAATCAAGATGTGGGATTAAATTAGAAAATTAAAACATTTGAAATTTAACTTATGATTTCTTTTTCCCTGTAACTTGAAGAACAGTATCTATACCACACTGTTAACTTAAAACAAGTTTCCAGTCTCATAATTTAAGTTAAACAAACTTAGTTAGTTTAAATTCCTAGATTTAAATTGGTTTAATTGAAGGAGTGTTAGTTTTCTTACAACTCTTGCTTGCGATTGAACTTCCAGATAGCATCTCATAAACACATACATACAATATATAGCAACTACAGGAAATACACGAACCAATTACCAAGCTTTAATTATAAAATTTGTATGTTTACTCACCTACTAATAGTTGGAACAGAAAAGCAATGGTTGTTGAAGAAATTGCAGTTTGAATTCTCTGAAGATCCCTCTGTTTCAACGTTGAGTTTTGTTTGAGTTTGCAAGGCAAAAATATCTATTTTCTTTTCTTACTTATCTCAGGTTTACTAAGTTTTGTCAACAAACTAGAATAAAATGATACACATATATAGGAACAGCTTTTAGACTAAGGGTGTCTTCTGGTACAAGCCTCCACTAGTATTGATCATATTAGATTTTTTCTAGTTACTGTAAAGATGAATTGATACTTACATATTTTCGGCTGAGCCATTTTTGTACTGAGAAGATTTTTTTTTATATATTTGAAATGACAATATGTCATGCTACTCTTAAATGCTTGTCTTCATATTTGTTAACATGTAATTAATATTAGCTGATTCTTATCTTTGGTACAAAGATATTTTGAATTTGTGTATAAAGTTAAGATTGAATATAATGATCAAGTTGTAGAGTTTAGTTTCAGGTTGTAATTATCTTTCTTTTCTTTTTTATACATAGTTTTTTTTTTGTTTCTTTCTTCTTCTTCTTCTTTTTTTTTTTTTTGCTGAACGAAAAAGAAATAAAAGGTGGTATATGAAAGATTGTGAACAGACTGAAGAATAATGTAGATGTAAGATTACCTAGTTTATTATGTAATAGTTAAGTGTATATAGATTTTTTTTTTATAATAAAATTTATATTTATTTCAAATATGAACAAGATAGATTTTATTTTCATTATTTTGGAAAAGCTTTATTTTAAATTTCAAATCATAATCCCTTCCAAATTATTCACACATACTTATAAAACAAATATAAGTTCGTATTTTTAATTTGTCAGATTAAAAGCTTATTAAAATAATATCGCCAAATTTTCGGGTTGTCACACTTTAAGAAGGGGCTTCTTCAAGTGAAATCCACCCATGCCTTCTTGAAGTTGAGGGAATGGGAAATCTTAGTTTTCTATTTATAATTTTTATACATTGTATTAAATATGGAAAATAAATTTGTACTATATCAATTGGCATTTTGAACCTGTATTTTCTTTCTTTATTTTTAACACGTTGAATTGCTAGAAATTCATAATCTTCTTCAGTTGTTGAAATTTTGAAAGAGAAGATGCAAAAGCTTGTCACTTAACAGAAAATCTCTTATGCTTCTTTGGCAGATTCTTCTTTTAGCTACCTGTAATTTTGTATATATAATATATAAAGCAATCAAATTTGTATTCAAATAATTGTTACCTCGGATGAATTTTGCATTTTTCTTTCTGAATGTTTTGAGTTGTTTGTGATATACCCTTTTTTTTGGTGTTATACGGTGCATATCCTTTGATTGAGCATCAGTTTATCTTCTCGATATAGATCTTGTCCTTGAAATATTTTTATGACTAAAAGATTAGTGATTTATTTGATCATAAATTTAAAAGAACCTTCCTTTTAGAAATTCATTTAATAACAAAGATTCTCGTTACTGGAACACTAAAACTCCATTTTAGTGGGAATTTGATTTAGCACTTTAAGGAATGAAGCTTTTAATAACTTTGTTTTTAGGCTTTATCACTTGGAAATTTTGAGCTTGATGTTTGAAGCTTTAATCCCCATAGTGTATATGTTAGGAAGTCCATTTGATAATTGCCTGTATTGAAGATTGAAAATCCTTTAACGAAAGGAAGACCATTTGTTTAGAAATTCAGAAATCCATTCGACAATAATTTGGATAGGAGGCTAGAAATCATCTGGTTATGATAATCTGAATAGAAGACCATTAATCCATAATAATATTCTGAATGGAAGATAAAAGTCTGATCTGGCAATAATGATTTGAAAATAAGATCAAAAACCAATTTGGTAATAAAATCATTTGGATAGAAGACCGAAAAATTATCTAGAAGACCAGAAAACCGATCTGGTTGTAGTAGAAGACCCGAAAACCAACCTGGTTGTAAGAAACCCAATATAAGAAGAACAATAATTCATCTGCATATTAACAGAAATTTCTATTATTTGATAATTTGAATGTTAACCGAGATTCCCATTATTTGACATTATGGATTGAAGGTTGATTCGATATTTCGAAAAATTAAGCCCCAGTCATTGTAACGACCCGTTAAAGTAATAATATTAAATGAATTGAATTAATATAATTTCTAATCTAATTTAGAATGAAATAAAGGTCTTAAGATTTTATTTGAGAAAATGTAGTAATTTGTTATAGTAATTGGAATTTAATGTAACAATTTAATAGTTACATGGAAATAGATTTGAACTATGTAAATTTGCACACCTTGTTATAAGTTAAATATAAGAAACCAATATAAATGTGAATCAGTGAATATTAATAAAAATATTTACTAGAATGGAATTCATTTAATATGAAATAAATAGTGGAGATTGTACATTTGGTTGTAATAATAAATAGTGACTAAATAAAAGTGTCCGTTGGAATAAATCAATGCAATAAGTGTGATAAGTAATTTTATTGAATGTTGTCTCTAATAAATGTACTTGATTTGGTAATTTAGATATTTATACGTAAAGTATATATATATATAAAGATATATTGATTCCAATAGAATTAATTGGAAATCTAATATTAAATATAATGTTGGTAGCAATTGAAATTTACTATTTTGCAAAATAAATGAGAAATCAAGTCAAATGTGAATTATACCGTAAAGGATCAATTCATTTAAACAGTAGGATTGTAAATAAATAAACATTCTATGTAGGTTGCAATTGGACAATTTATGTAGTTTAATGGAAAAGCAATTGGAATTAATTACCATAAATTGTGTAGTTAGGGTAGTTTTGATTTGTCACTTAAGATGGAGGATTTTTATAAAATGTAATAAATGCAGTTTAAATTAAGGCATTGACGTTTGGGTATTTAAGAAGTGATAAACTAAAATTTATTTATTTATTTGAAAATTTGAAATCAAATTTGTGGATTTATTGCAAATAAGTGAAATTTGGGTTTAACCATTTCGTCGATAGGAATAAATTAAATTTAAGGTTATATTAATAAAATTTGGACTAGAGAAATGATATGAATCGGTTTTAGAAGCCTTAAATATAAAATGGGAAGTAGACGAGATTTCACGTTACAACCATTTTTAAAAATCCTGATGTATGTAGAAATATTAATGAAATATAACGTAAACCAATGTTGAATCAAAAGAATAGAGTCAACACTTATTTATTCATTTAATGTGATATAACTACGAGTATGATTTATTGCAAATTACATGGAAATCTAATATATAGGACATTACCTAAAAAGGAAGAGTAGATAAAATTTATGATAAACATATTTGTATATGAAGGTTTTTTGATTTAAGGAGAAATTGGGCAAGTTTTATGTATTTGGGTTAAGTGCAACCTTTAATAGATAAATTTATCGCAACTAAATGAAATTGAAATAGCTAATTTATACGTTAGTTGAAATTTAGCTGGAATATGAGGATTTTTAATGAAATAGTGAAATCAAATGGAAATAAGGTTTCAATTATACATTGGAATTTATATTCACCATAAAAGGTTAATTGAAAACCAAAGGAGTTAATAAAGGAATCAAGCTTTATCTATTAATTCGGATTTAATATATGGTAAATTGGATTTATTGCAATAATTAATTCTATAAGATGAGGTTAATACTTATTCTATTTATAATTAGACCAAATTGTTGATATAGATTTTTAGAAAGCAGAATCTATAAATTAATTTGAGTATCAAATTCAATAATTGCGCTTATTGCATAAATAAAGGGAATTTAACGTTAAATATTACGTTACTGAAATTTAAAATGGACTTTAAGAATAATATTTTGAATCATGAACCAAAGTATGTGGCATCCCTATTTGGATAAAGAATGAGTATATAAAAGTTAAAATTTAATATATGGGGTTTTGAGCATTTAATTTTATAATTCTTAAATATAGGAAAGTGCAGAAATTTACACTGCAAATTGATATACTTATAATTTTAATTCACATCCAAGCTTGTTAAATCATTTGAAATTGATTAAATTATATAAGTAATAAAATTTGGACAATTTTAGAATATAATATAAAATTTGGATTTTTGTAATTTATTTTAGTTTAATTAATGAATATTAAAAATAGCCATTTTGGCCACTGACTCGGATTTCGACGAAACTAGTTTCATCGGATCCGTATCGGTGAATTATTATAGGGTTTCAAGTTTCGTATCGATCGGACCTGTCGTTTGATCGTACGGGCGTGAAACGCCTTGAAATCAATTTTAATAAAATCAATTTGGAAATTTTGTTTTCAGCATAACTTCTTCATACGATCCAATTTGGACGTGAAACTTTTTCCATCGCGTTCAGAATATCTTAAAATACCTATTTGGATATATAGATTTAATAAATTCGGTTCCGAAGGCATAGCGGGCTTTTTGGGCCTTAGTTTGTTCCGCGCGTTCATTCTACGGTCTATCTACTCTATCTCTAACCCCTCTATATAAACCTAGCTACAAGCCCTAGCCTCCGCCTAATTTCATTTCATCTGCGCGTATACTTTCTTCAAGCTCCTCTTTTTCTTCAATGGGTGCAAACCCTAGATCCAATCAATTCAAAATTTCAATGAAAATTCAAACTCTCCAGAAAAATTCCACAAAAATATATGTTAATGTTCTCGAGGCACGTAATCTACTGGTGCAATTCGTTTTCTGTTTTGAACATTCGTTTGACCAGAATTAATTCAAACAGTCCGTGACCATTCATCATCGTCGTCGCAACTTCGTCGGATCGTCAAACCTTTTCTGGGTTTTGTAGAGTGGACGATGGGGATCGCATCTATATGGTTTTTGTGTCGATTCAACGGTTAGATCGTCGTAAATCTTCGATTAGGGTTCGGAGGTGGCGGCGGCTGGTGGAGTTTTGGGCGACCAGACCTATATGGGGAGGTGCGGCCTGGCGAGCTGGAGGCTATGGTGGTGGTGGCAAGGCGTACGGTGGCCTGTGGCGTTGTCGAGGCTTGGTCAAAGCTCCGGTCAAAGAGGACGTGTAACGGTCTGGGTATTTGTTTTCGTTGCTGAGTGGTTTCGTGCGTATGGGCAGAGAGAAGAAGGATGCGCGTGAACCTAGCTGATGGTGACGTGGCCAAGAGGTTTAATATGTTCTCTTTTATATTTTATTTTATTTTGAATTCAATCATCGTTTATCGCCATAACTTTCTCATACGAAGACGGATTCACACGATTTTTTTTGTTAGGATCGTAATTTAATTCCGGACTTGATGACGCTAGTTTGGACGAATTCCGAGACGGGCGAATTTTTGGGTTTAAATCGAATTTAAATTCGATTTAAATTCAAAAGGTGAGTGTTTTAACCCACTCACAACTACTAGAAGCTTTTATGTTTGTTAAATTAATTTTAGAAATGAATAGAAATTTATTTATGAGTATTTGGCATGTTTATTTCACTCATATTTGTTGAATTGCATTTATTAAATTTAACTGTTAATTTAATTTATTTATTGCGTATTAATTGATAGTTAGAATTTATTTGTTTGCCTATAAACTGATAGTTAACAGTTATATAGATTATTACTGAATATAAACTGTTAGATTAATAGTTGTTAAATTTAATCTAAATAAAATTGCCAGTTATTACCTGTTATATATTATCAAATATAAATTGTTATTGATTGATATTGCTTGATGATTGTGATTGGATGATGGGTGATGTTGATGGATGTTTTATTGTATTGCAAATTATCATGCATATTTCCTTTTATTCGGGATTGTGGTTTGAAATGATATACAACCGCAAAAATTTTATATCTTTTAAATTGCGGATTGAAATGATAAATATCCGTATCACTTGACCATAGGATAGAAAATTATATACAGGCACCGCGGTCTATATATAACTATTTTAATGTGATTTCTATGGTTTGGATGGAATACGGTTTATAATAATCTTAAATTTTAGATTGTATAAATATTATTTTTCCATATATATACATATGAAGTTGAAATTTTGAAGTTAAAAGGTGTATAAATCTCTTTATTAAAAATGGAAAAAAAATTTAGAAAATGGAGTTTGATAATTTATATCATATGTTTAAATGTTAAGTTTGGAAATTTTAAGATATGATATTTATAATTGGATTTTTCCCAAGATAAATTGAAATGAATATTCTAGTATAATTTGAATTGAAAGAAAAATATATATATTTTATTACTAGAAATTGGAGTTTTTATTTATTTATGGATTTTATGTGAATATTCAAGACTAATTAATAGAACATTCGATTTGTTGAAAGAATAAAATCCAACTTTAGTTTGAAATATTAATACTCCAAATGGATATACGTATATATATATATGTAAATTGAAGTGGTTTTGGAACTTGAGAGAGATAATACAAATTTTGGGTTAGACTTTAATAAAGAAATGTATTTGTAAAGCCATGATAACTATTTTCTTTACAAAGTAACATTTAAGTTAAACCTTTTATTTTATATACCGTTGAATATCCAAACCATTCAAGTTTTAGAAGTTATGGTTTTAAAAGTATGAATTCCGAAATATTATGTTTTGAAAGTATAATTCAAATGTTTGGTTTCCAGATATTTTAAATTTTAAACCAGTATGATTTTGGAAAAGGATTATATTTGAGATAAAATGATATCATATTATTTTGGGTTTTAATTTGATATCGTATGGGAAATTTTATTCTGGTTTTAAAGTATAAACTATTTTTAAATGACCGCGGTGTTATAATAACGATGGGTTGGCAAAGAGACCGGGATCGGATATGGACATACTCTCTGTCGATACCGAAAACCACTTTGACTAACCGTGCACGCGGTGGAGATTCCAGAATGAAGTAGGTGGTGGCGACGTTTCCTGTAAGGTAAATACGTGGACCCGACTCCCGTGAGTTGGCATAAGGTGGCTAAAACAGGAGCGATTCTCAGGCCAATGAGGTCATTCCTCTGATTGGACCCTCCTCTTCGATATTATACTTTGACTTGGATTGATTCAGTGGCCACTTCTATATTTTGATTTTGGGGAGTTAGTCCGAGGTAGGCGGTAACTGCGGCTACGCGTTTCCACCAGCCTGGATAGCAATTGGTATATCTACCCTGGCATTGCCTAGTTGTGCCGTGTCACCTACCATACCGAGCCTTTACTACGAGTTTCTATTTGTGTCGTACCTATGGAGTGTCCTCTGGTAGCCTCCCGATCAGGAGGTATTACGGTACTGTATAGACTATTGGCATTTTACGTGTTAAGGTGGAAAATGTAAAGCCTTAACGCTATTTAAAAGTAAGTTTATTTTATAAATAGACACTATTATAATAGCGCAATATACTACATAGTAAATAGTTTAACGGATCCTTAGGAGATGAAAATCTCGAACATCTCTTGAGTTACTGTACTCATATTTATTTCTGTTAATTTAACTCACATAAGATCTTTTAGTCTGACTCGAGTGTTTTTGTCTTTTCAAATTCGCTCGGGTCAGTCCGAGCGTTTCAGGATCGAAGATTTTAGCTTTGGAGGATGAAGACGAAGAATCCATATTATTATTATTTATAGTATGCACCTCACTCTTTCTATTCTGCTGCATTGTTTGTATTGGTATGTGTAACTCTGATATTTATTGTATAAAGAAGAATTAACTGTTTTGTAACCGTTTATGAACTGTATATTTATTATTATATTTTATCCTTCCGTTGTGAGATTCTATTTTGTTTTATTTCTTCTCTGTTTTTCTTATTTACCCCATAACAATCCGCCCTTGCGTATGCTTTTAATTGGCACGTGTGTCGGTTTAAAGTGTGCGAAAAGGCGGGATGTTACAGTTGGTATCAGAGCTTTGGTTTAGCGATAAACTTTGGCTTTGTGGGGTTTGACTCTTTGTTAATAGGGTAGTAATACCCTATGGGAGTCGCTGAGTGTGTATATATGAGAGAGCGTACTTGTTAGTTTTATAAAAAGGTTTTTATATTATGTTACTCTGTTCCGTTTTGTATTTATAAATTTTGGTTGATGCATGGGACGCTATGCCATCAATAGGGATTTCTAAACACTTAATAGGACAGACCGACATAATATTTTTTTTTAATATAGGTGAATGAAATAATTTTGCCTATTATATTTTCCATATATAAAAATATTTTTATAAAGATATATATATTTGGTTGCTATAGATTGGGTGTTAGGTAATAAAAATATTTATAATAATTGAAGCTAAGTTGAAATTACAATAAATCAAATTGGAGATTTTAGAACTTAAGTCCGGGATTTTTGAAAATCTTCTTTCAAAGGATTTGTGAAATATAATGATTTGGTTTATAGGTAATTTCTTATATAAATATTTAGTATAATTCGGAAGAATTGTTTTAAAAGAGGATTTTGGAAAAATAAATTTTGTACTTTCCCCTCTGTCGCTGGAAAATAATTTCGGTGATGACGGCCGCATCATCGACTTTCATTTTCAAGTTTCGAAGGGAAAGGCCACTGTAGTAAATTCTACTGCAGATTTGTTTTGAAATTATTTAAAATTTTAATTGTTTAAAGGTAATTAGAGATATAAAAGTTGT
The DNA here is from genome assembly GCA_030765085.1 of Allium cepa. NCBI lineage: Eukaryota > Viridiplantae > Streptophyta > Magnoliopsida > Asparagales > Amaryllidaceae > Allium > Allium cepa. Next base: position 206,616,942 of record CM060943.1, read on the forward strand.
AAGAAATTAATTATCTACTATTTTAAAGAAATTTTGGAATTTGACCCGGTATTAATTCTTGAATTTCCATTAATTAGTTGTAAAAATTTAGGTTAGTGAAATAAAAGAAGTAATCAATGAATTAAAAGAGTTGAGATTAAACTTGCATAAGTTCTTTTGCTTTTTCTTTAACATAAATAACTTACCAAGTATAAAAAGTTGAAATGTAAATTAAGAGTGGAATAGAATATTATGCAAGTAGAATTTTGGGAAAAAATGAAGTATTCAATAAATTACTGTATTAAATAAGAATTAAATGTTATAAACTTAAGTTATAAATTAAAATCTTACTATAATTAGAGGTAAATATTATTAATAGGTGATATAAACTCAAGTAAATTAAATGAAATTCTTTAATAAATAAAGATTGATGTGGAGGGTTATAAACTTCAGTACGGTATAAAAGCTACTAGTTTAAAATTAATAAAATGGAATTGAGAAGAAACTTGTAAATTTTCACTTACATTTTTAAAACATACATAACTTACCATATTATAAAAGTTGCAATGTTAGTAAGAAAATGTAAGGCGAAATCTTACAAGTGAAGCTTGAGGTAATTAAGGTATTCAATAAATTTGCTGTTATTAATGAGAATAAATTGTATAAACTTAAGTTAAATTGGAAATTTTACTATATAAGAAAAGGTAAGTAGTATAAGTAGATGATATAAACTTTAGTCAATAAAATTGGAATACAAATATAATAAATTTTGTAATAAATGGAAAATGAAAATTGTAAGAAATAAAGAAACTCCCTCCATAAATGAAAGAAAGAAAATCAAACCACTGAAGCATGAAATAAATGTATAATAAGTAATTTGGTTGTTGGTTTGAATTATTATTGTTGATTTATGTTTGTTGGGTAAGGAATTTGAAGTTGTTGGATGAATAAATAATCTATCCTTGTTCCATCTAAGACTGTTGAGTAAAGGATGCACTTAATAGTTAATTTCATTTCATACAAATTTCAAGTTTGAACCCAAACAACAAATTGGTTGATGGATTAATGGTTGCTTGTTTGTGGTGTGTGCTGTTTGTTAAAAATCTATGGTTGTTGCATTTGATTGGTTGATTAATGGTCGAAACCACCTAAACATTTCACTTTCATATAAATATTTAACCTTTTAGATTATATAAGTGAATACAGGTGATGGAAGCAACTGCTACTGCTTTTGGTTCCAAAATAATAAGCGTATATTGCCCGACAAATAGGTACGTTTCCGGATTACGTTTAGCGCTATTTTATATAATATTTCCCTTGTTGGGATATAATATTTTGATAATATATGTAATATATTTGTATATTTTGATATTATATTTTCTCCCGAGCCTCACCGTACAAAGGAGACTCTGCCAAAAAATTTCGTAAATTTTGGACTTAGAATTTTGTTGAATATTTTCCAAACTTTAATGATTTAAGTATAAAAGGTTGTAATGATTATAAACGGGTATATTTCATTAAAGGAAATTAATCCAGTAAATTATTGTTTATAAGTTAATATTTGAAATAAGATGTACTGTTTATTCTTCCTTCTCCCTTCTTTTTCCTTTTCGGGGACGAAAAGTTTTGAGTGGGGGAGATTGTAACGACCCGTTAAATTAATAATATTAAATGAATTGAATTAATATAATTTATAATCTAATTTAGAATAAAATAAAGATCTTAAGATTTTATTTGAGAAAATGTAGTAATTTGTTATAGTAATTGGAATTTAATGTAACAATTTAATAGTTACATGGAAATAGATTTGAACTATGTAAATTTGCACACCTTGTTATAAGTTAAATATAAGAAACCAATATAAATGTGAATCAGTGAATATTAATAAAAATATTTACTAGAATGGAATTCATTTAATATGAAATAAATAGTGGAGATTGTACATTTGGTTGTAATAATAAATAGTGACTAAATAAAAGTGCCCGTTGGAATAAATCAATGCAATAAGTGTGATAAGTAATTTTATTGAATGTTGTCTCTGATAAATGTACTTGATTTGGTAATTTAGATATTTATACGTAAAGTATATATATATAAAGATATATTGATTCCAATAGAATTAATTGGAAATCTAATATTAAATATAATGTTGGTAGCAATTGAAATTTACTATTTTGCAAAATAAATGAGAAATCAAGTCAAATGTGAATTATACCGTAAAGGATCAATTCATTTAAACAGTAGGATTGTAAATAAATAAACATTCTACGTAGGTTGCAATTGGACAATTTATGTAGTTTAATGGAAAAGCAATTGGAATTAATTACCATAAATTGTGTAGTTAGGGTAGTTTTGATTTGAAACTTAAGATGGAGGATTTTTATAAAATGTAATAAATGCAGTTTAAATTAAGGCATTGACATTTGGGTATTTAAGAAGTGATAAACTAAAATTTATTTATTTATTTGAAAATTTGAAATCAAGTTTGTGGATTTATTGCAAATAAGTGAAATTTGGGTTTAACCATTTCGTCGATAGGAATAAATTAAATTTAAGGTTATATTAATAAAATTTGGACTAGAGAAATGATATGAATCGGTTTTAGAAGCCTTAAATATAAAATGGGAAGTAGACGAGATTTCACATTACAACCATTTTTAAAAATCCTGATGTATGTAGAAATATTAATGAAATATAACTTAAACCAATGTTGAATCAAAAGAATAGAGTCAACACTTATTTATTCATTTAATGTGATATAACTACGAGTATGATTTATTGCAAATTACATGGAAATCTAATATATAGGACATTACCTAAAAAGGAAGAGTAGATAAAATTTATGATAAACATATTTGTATATGAAGGTTTTTTGATTTAAGGAGAAATTGGGTAAGTTTTATGTATTTGGGTTAAGTGCAACCTTTAATAGATAAATTTATCGCAATTAAATGAAATTGAAATAGCTAATTTATACGTTAGTTGAAATTTAGCTGGAATATGAGGATTTTTAATGAAATAGTGAAATCAAATGGAAATAAGGTTTCAATTATACATTGGAATTTATATTTACCATAAAAGGTTAATTGAAAACCAAAGGAGTTAATAAAGGAATCAAGCTTTATCTATTAATTTGGATTTAAGATATGGTAAATTGGATTTATTGCAATAATTAATTCTATAAGATGAGGTTAATACTTATTCTATTTATAATTAGACCAAATTGTTGATATAGATTTTTAGAAAGCAGAATCTATAAATTAATTTGAGTATCAAATTCAATAATTGCGCTTATTGCATAAATAAAGGGAATTTAACGTTAAATATTACGTTACTGAAATTTAAAATGGACTTTAAGAATAATATTTTGAATCATGAACCAAAGTATGTGGCATCCCTATTTGGATAAAGAATGAGTATATAAAAGTTAATCTAATATATGGGGTTTTGAGCATTTAATTTTATAATTCTTAAATATAGGAAAGTGCAGAAATTTACACTGCAAATTGATATACTTATAATTTTAATTCACATCCAAGCTTGTTAAATCATTTGAAATTGATTAAATTATATAAGTAATAAAATTTGGACAATTTTAGAATATAATATAAAATTTGGATTTTTGTAATTTATTTTAGTATAATTAATGAATATTAAAAATAGCCATTTTGGCCACGGACTCGGATTTCGACGAAACTAGTTTCATCGGATCCGTATCGGTGAATTATTATAGGGTTTCAAGTTTCGTATCGATCGGACCTGTCGTTTGATCGTACGGGCGTGAAACGCCTTGAAATCAATTTTAATAAAATCAATTTGAAATCAATTTGGAAATTTTGTTTTCAGCATAACTTCTTCATACGATCAAATTTGGACGTGAAACTTTTTCCATCGCGTTCAGAATATCTTAAAATACATATTTGGATATATAGATTTAATAAATTCGGTTTCGAAGGCATAGCGGGCTTTTTGGGCCTTAGTTTGTTCCGCGCGTTCATTCTACGGTCTATCTACTCTATCTCTAACCCCTCTATATAAACCTAGCTACAAGCCCTAGCATCCGCCTAATTTCATTTCATCTGCGCGTATACTTTCTTCAAGCTCCTCTTTTTCTTCAATGGGTGCAAACCCTAGATCCAATCAATTCAAAATTTCAATGAAAATTCAAACTCTCCAGAAAAATTCCACAAAAATATATGTTAATGTTCTCGAGGCACGTAATCTACTGGTGCAATTCGTTTTCTGTTTTGAACATTCGTTTGACCAGAATTAATTCAAACAGTCCGTGACCATTCATCATCGTCGTCGCAAACTTCGTCGGATCGTCAAACCTTTTCTGGGTTTTGTAGAGTGGACGATGGGGATCGCATCTATATGGTTTTTGTGTCGATTCAACGGTTAGATCATCGTAGATCTTCGATTAGGGTTCGGAGGTGGCGGCGGCTGGTGGAGTTTTGGGCGACCGGACCTATATGGGGAGGTGCGGCCTGGCGAGCTGGAGGCTATGGTGGTGGTGGCAAGGCGTACGGTGGCCTGTGGCGTTGTCGAGGCTTGGTCAAAGCTCCGGTCAAAGAGGACGTGTAACGGTCTGGGTATTTGTTTTCGTTGCTGAGTGGTTTCGTGCGTATGGGCAGAGAGAAGAAGGATGCGCGTGAACCTAGCTGATGGTGACGTGGCCAAGAGGTTTAATATGTTCTCTTTTATATTTTATTTTATTTTGAATTCAATCATCGTTTATCGCCATAACTTTCTCATACGAAGACGGATTCACACGATTTTTTTTTGTTAGGATCGTAATTTAATTCCGGACTTGATGACGCTAGTTTGGACGAATTCCGAGACGGGCGAATTTTTGGGTTTAAATCGAATTTAAATTCGATTTAAATTCAAAAGGTGAGTGTTTTAACCCACTCACAACTACTAGAATCTTTTATGTTTGTTAAATTAATTTTAGAAATGAATAGAAATTTATTTATGAGTATTTGGCATGTTTATTTCACTCATATTTGTTGAATTGCATTTATTAAATTTAACTGTTAATTTAATTTATTTATTGCGTATTAATTGATAGTTAGAATTTATTTGTTTGCCTATAAACTGCTAGTTAACAGTTATATAGATTATTACTGAATATAAACTGTTAGATTAATAGTTGTTAAATTTAATCTGAATAAAATTGCCAGTTATTACCTGTTATATATTATCAAATATAAATTGTTATTGATTGATATTGCTTGATGATTGTGATTGGATGATGGGTGATGTTGATGGATGTTTTATTGTATTGCAAATTATCATGCATATTTCCTTTCATCCGGGATTGTGGTTTGAAATGATATACAACCGCAAAAATTTTATATCTTTTAAATTGCGGATTGAAATGATAAATATCCGTATCACTTGACCATAGGATAGAAAATTATATACAGGCACCGCGGTCTATATATAACTATTTTAATGTGATTTCTATGGTTTGGATGGAATACGGTTTATAATAATCTTAAATTTTAGATTGTATAAATATTATTTTTCCATATATATACATATGAAGTTGAAATTTTGAAATTAAAAGGTGTATAAATCTCTTTATTAGAAATGGAAATTTTTTTTTAGAAAATGGAGTTTGATAATTTATATCATATGTTTAAATGTTAAGTTTGGAAATTTTAAGATATGATATTTATAATTGGATTTTTCCCAAGATAAATTGAAATGAATATTCTAGTATAATTTGAATTGAAAGAAAAATATATATATTTTATTACTAGAAATTGGAGTTTTTATTTATTTATGGATTTTATGTGAATATTCAAGACTAATTAATAGAACATTCGATTTGTTGAAAGAATAAAATCCAACTTTAGTTTGAAATATTAATACTCCAAATGGATATACGTATATATATATATATATATATATATATATATATATATATATATATATATAAATTGAGGTGGTTTTTGAACTTGAGAGAGATAATACAAATTTTGGGTTAGACTTTAATAAAGAAATGTATTTGTAAAGCCATGAGAACTATTTTCTTTACAAAGTAACATTTAAGTTAAACCTTTTATTTTATATACCGTTGAATATCCAAACCATTCAAGTTTTAGAAGTTATGGTTTTAAAAGTATGAATTCCGAAATATTATGTTTTGAAAGTATAATTCAAATGTTTGGTTTCCAGATATTTTAAATTTTAAACCAGTATGATTTTGGAAAAGGATTATATTTGAGATAAAATGATATCATATTATTTTGGGTTTTAATTTGATATCGTATGGGAAATTTTATTCTGGTTTTAAAGTATAAACTATTTTTAAATGACCGCGGTGTTATAATAACGATGGGTTGGCAAAGAGACCGGGATCGGATATGGACATACTCTCTGTCGATACCGAAAACCACTTTGACTAACCGTGTACGCGGTGGAGATTCCAGAATGAAGTAGGTGGTGGCGACGTTTCCTGTAAGGTAAATACGTGGACCCGACTCCCGTGAGTTGGCATAAGGTGGCTAAAACAGGAGCGATTCTCAGGCCAATGAGGTCATTCCTCTGATCGGACCCTCCTCTTCGATATTATACTTTGACTTGGATTGATTCAGTGGCCACTTCTATATTTTGATTTTGGGGAGTTAGTCCGAGGTGGGCGGTAACTGCGGCTACGCGTTTCCACCAGCCTGGATAGCAATTGGTATATCTACCCTGGCATTGCCTAGTTGTGCCGTGTCACCTACCATACCGAGCCTTTACTACGAGTTTCTATTTGTGTCGTACCTATGGAGTATCCTCTGGTAGCCTCCCGATCAGGAGGTATTACGGTACTGTATAGACTATTGGCATTTTACGTGTTAAGGTGGAAAATGTAAAGCCTTAACGCTATTTAAAAGTAAGTTTATTTTATAAATAGACACTATTATAATAGCGCAATATACTACATAGTAAATAGTTTAACGGATCCTTAGGAGATGAAAATCCCGAACATCTCTTGAGTTACTGTACTCATATTTATTTCTGTTAATTTAACTCACATAAGATCTTTTAGTCTGACTCGAGTGTTTTTGTCTTTTCAAATTCGCTCGGGTCAGTCCGAGCGTTTCAGGATCGAAGATTTTAGCTTTGGAGGACGAAGACGAAGAATCCATATTATTATTATTTATAGTATGCACCTCACTCTTTCTATTCCGCTGCATTGTTTGTATTGGTATGTGTAACTCTGATATTTATTGTATAAAGAAGAATTAACTGTTTTGTAACCGTTTATGAACTGTATATTTATTATTATATTTTATCCTTCCGCTGTGAGATTCTATTTTGTTTTATTTCTTCTCTGTTTTTCTTATTTACCCCATAACAATCCGCCCTTGCGTATGCTTTTAATTGGCACGTGTGTCGGTTTAAAGTGTGCGAAAAGGCGGGATGTTACAGTCATGGTTTCTTATATGCCATCATCTGACATTAAAATTCTCACTTCTATGTTAGAGGTAGCTTTTTGATCCTTCCTTTGAAGGCAACCCTTCCTCTAGAAGACGGCCTTCGATCTATTTTTTAGAATAAAGTTAGATTTGCTTCTGCATTCGATTGATCTTCCTTTGGAAAATTGTCTCAACCTCTCTTTTGGATCGAGTTTTTTTGTTTTTAAATTTGATTGATCTTCCTCTAGAAGACTGCCTTGATCTCTCATTTGGATCCAGTTTAATTTGATTTTGCATTTGATCTTCCTCTAGAAAATTGCCCCTTACTACCCTTTAGGTAGTGATTTAGGCTTTGATTGATTTCTTAGGCTTAATCCGTCCTTTCTCTACGAGCCGCTTTGGCCAGGACACATAGGCGGGACTAAAAGTTTATAGTGCTCTGGCAAGGCCTTATAGACCGGACCAGAGGCTTACTCTGATCTCCACTTAGTAGGTTCTTTGACCAGGCCCTTGTGGCAGGATTAAAGGCTTTCTTCGCCCCATATTACGTTATAGGTGATGTTTAGGCTTTTCCTTTTATTTTATGAATCCTTTCCATCAAAAGTTTCACTTTTTTAAAGATTTACCTAATCTAATCTTAAAACTTATTGATTTTTGCCTTTCCTAACAAAATTCCAATCATTCCCTTTAAGGACCAACATTAATTAGTTTCATGCCCATTTACTTGATGATATGGGCGATAAGCAACTCCAAGGTTCCTTTCGTTTTTAGGCTGCTTCTTCTTTGAAGGCCGATAATTTAGCTTTCTCTTGGTTAGAAGATAAATACTTTCATAGGAAGTAGTGAGAGAAAGGATCCAAGAATTCTTATGATGTAGGTCCTTTTGTTCCCATTTAGCTTTCTTGTGGCATTGGATTGGCATAATTGGATCATCCATAATCCTTCTCTTCTGAGCTTTGATTAGCGTGGGATGATGGTCTACACCACTTGTCCATCTTTGGGCAAACTTATCGAAATCATTCATTATTTCCCTTTTGAAGATAGCCACCTTTAACTAGCATTGTATGACCATCCTTGTCTTTAAGAAACAACTATCTTTCTTCGAGATCTCTTTTCCTAAAGCAAAGATTGGAGTTGGTCCTACATGAATGTGTTCATGCTCCATTTATTAGAATCATAGAGTGCCATATGCTTCTTTTCTTCTATGATTTCCAATGCCAATATCCTTAGCACTTGTTCCAAATGAAGTCCTGGGTCAAAAGTGACGTGGTAATTGGCCTACTTCCTTGAGATTTAGAAGATTCTTGTTCGGAAATAGTCATCTTATAGTCCAATAGGCTAAATTCAACAAGTCCTTTTTATCCCTTATATGCAAGTCAAGGGAAGGTCCTTTTTATGCAAGGTAAAGCAAGGAAGGTCAAATATGGAATATGCAGGATGGGTAAAATCCTCCATAACCTAAGTACGCGAGCCAAAGGGAGTTCTTTATAGGGATATTCAAGAAATCTAAGGTTCGGGCCCTCCTTCTAGCGTCAAAATGTTAACAAGATTTCTTGCTATACTCGAAGTATGAAAGGGAAATTAAGTCTGAGTTAATGAAAGGCCTATTCAACCTCATGTTAGTCTTAACGAAGTATGCAAGAAGTATGCAGATATTCCACTTTGATCCATGTGAAGAGAGCTTATGTCATATGAGTTAATCATGTCGTGATTTATGTTGCATATATGAGAGCTCAATATAAGTCACAAATCAAGTCTCTTTATTGAATGTGATATGCAATTGCATTTGTACAAATCCTTATTTTCAAAATGGCCGTGATATACAGTTGCCACTAAAAATCCCCAAGTTCATTTAGGGTTGCAAACTTTAAAAATGTAAGAAAGAAAGAGAAAAGAATGAATCACCCCTTTTTGAATGACCTTAGGGATCTATTTATAGAGGTGGGGCGGTATGGTATATCTACCACATGGCACTTCAAAATGCCAACTATTCGGAATCACTCATCAAGTTGATGGCATGCAGTGTACCTTGTTTATTGATGGGATGGAAATGGGCGGCATGGCTGCCATATGTCTTTCAAAATGTCTGAATTTTGACATCATCGGCTATCTCGATGTCATTTGGCTCCACCTTTGTTCGATATCCTTGCGACATCCTTTGCTATATTGGTGAGTTACGATATTCACTAAGGACTGGTGATTCATGACATTATTCATACAGTGTTCCTTACTAATTGATGCTTTTCGATAACCTCATAATGCAGTTGATACGCAATATTATGCTTAATTAATGATTCATGACATTTATTCTTTGATGATTTGCGGCATCCTGCCTTATAAATCTTTTACGACATTAATCAAGGATTAATTAATGATAGATAATATCCTCTATGAACATTGATGAACTTTGATATTCAAGCCGTATCGTTGACTTACTACATCCGTATTTTACCGTTTTTTGATATTTTCTTATTTGATTGCCTCTGACATGTTTTATTTTAATGATAAGGTGAGGCATTGGTGACATGCGGTGTTCTTTCTCACACTAATGACTTGTGGCATGCTTTTGTGTGCTGTTGGTATATGATATCCTCCTTTGGCTATTTTGATGGGATATGACATATTTTATTGCATTGGTAAAGTGCATAATCTATGGTATGCGACATTATCACTAGCTCTAAGCTTTCTGGATCCTTTCTAGGCACCCCGAGATCTATCAGAATTTGATTTATGATCCTTTCCTTTACCTTCGACATGTTGTATTCATGCTTTTGATATCAACCATCTCCTCTTGTATGTTTTCTTGCCTCTTTTTTGACATCCTTAACGTCGACATGCTTTCATATCTTCAGAATCATGGTTTATAGTAACACACACACACACACACACACATATATATATTACTTGTTATTTTATACTTTGATTTAAACAATAAAATAATTAAATACTATTATTTTGATCAATTTTTTTCAAGATCCGGCTGTAAGCAAAATATCGTATGTTGAACAATGGTAATTTTTTTATTCACACATATAAATATAACCATCCAATGACAACACAGTTATATGCATATTTGTTATACCGACAATATCTAACAACCTATAATACGATACAATAATTGATTATAATATCATATGAATTGGTAAATGTTATGAATACCTTTCATAGGCTTAATGTTCGCACGTTGAAGCGTTGATGGGAACTCCTTATATCCTATCACAAGCCAGAAGATGCTAGCTCCAAATTAGTGTCCATTGGCTATCAAATAGAAGTGTTTTTGATATGTTATTGGCTTGAATTTTTGGAGACGGAGAGAAGGTGTCCTCCAGCCAAAAATTGTAGAGGGGAGGGTGAAAACAAAATTAAGTGATAAGTGAGGGTATTTTCATTAGATAAAGGAGGAAAGATGAAGTGAAATGTGTATCACATCCTTGTATATCTCTTGCCACTTCTTCCTTTTTACCTAATCAAAAGCCCTCCCCTTAACCCAATAATTGGTCGGCCATGTCAAACTTTCTCTAACAAAAATTTTCATTCCCAATATGAGCCTCAAACCCAGTCCAAGCCCAAACAAAAAATGCTGCATTTAAATCTAATTTAAACGTGTGCCGATATCGTATGTTGGTCAGTATATTTATAACTATTATAAATACATCGTGTAATATCGATCAACACACATCAAATAAAATTTTACAATTAATATTTCATAAATATTAGTTAATTTTTCATAATTACAATTTAATTAAATCGGGTGGTAAGAGAAGTATTCAACATTTTCATTGTGCGACTCTTAGGTGAAAATTCGGTCAGCGGTTAATGTCAAAAAATTCCAATATTAACATTCACACTTCACTTAGCAAGTAGTTTGACATTATGGCCAAATTTATCACTTACTTGGAATCAAAAAAAATCCAACTTTACTTTACCTGGTAGTGATAATTATTCATACCGATTCTCTTCGTCAAAACCATATCACTTTGGATTTACGGAATTTGGTAATGGTCAAAATTTCAATATTATCCATATTTAACTTCATATCTGAATACAAAGTCCTTGGTTCAATTATTATTATTATTACTATTAACCAAACTGTTATGACCAGAGAATTTAACTTTGAATTGACTTCAGTTGACTATGATATTAACCTCATATAAATGGGAAGATGAATCCTCTTTTGGACAGTGTTTTACTTCCAATATTCCCTCTCAACCTAGCTATAGTCGTTCAATTATTGATGTGCCATAATTTAACTACAATCAAAGTGAAGCTTTCACATTGCAGGTCAACAATATTCTCATGTCAAGATAACTATATAAAATAGTCACATCGATATTACCTGTTTGATCTTGGTTATATTAACCAACAGAAACTATCGAGTGAGTCATTCCGTAGTTATCTAATAACTATCAGTACATAACCCCTTAGTGCCCTTAGTAGTCATGAGTAACAAACTGCATAACATTTAGAGAGCGTTACATATCCTAGTCTAAATGGATGAACGATATCCGGTCTCAATACATCTTGACTAAGAATATTTAAAATGATATGTTTATTATATCGTGATATAATACCCATGATTATAATTATTTTTAATTCCTATCACATACACACCATTTGTGGATTTTCTATTTAATACATTTTATTTAAACATTTAGTTTATTTATAACACATTATAACAAATATATAACAGAAAGAAAAACACATTTATTACGAATGAGAATTGATTACAGAGTTAATTGTTTAAAATAAATTATGGAATTATATCTAATTCATACCCCTAACTCTATCTCTTTTGAGACGTGCTTGATGGATTTACTTAATTCTCTAATTAGTCTAGTTATTGAATCTATAACCAATTTTGATGGTGCTTTAGGGACACATTTGATGGATTCAGGTGCTTGATCTCTAGTTGAGCTTTTTTTCTCTTATATAAATCTATAATCAGTTTTGGTGATGCTTATGAGACACGCCTGATGAATTTCACTGATTTATCTTACTTTAATCTTTCTGTTATTTCCATGTCCATAACCAGCATTGGTGGTCCTTTTTGAGACACACTTGATGGAATACATTGAGTTATCTTTCTTTGAGCCGTTTTGCTCTTTTTGAATCCATAACCAACATTGGTAGTGCTTTAAGGATGCATTTGATGGATATCACCGACTTATCTTATTTTGAGCTATTTTTCTCTTTACGAATCCATTACCAGCATTGGTGGCGCTTTTGAGACATACTTGATGAATTTCAATATGGATTTATGTCTTATTGCTTTTAAATGATTCATACCTAGAACTTGTAGTGCTTTTGAGGCACATTTGATGAATTATGTTTTGTTTCTTATTTGAGGTTGAGCCTTTCGCTGTTAATAAGTCCATAACTAACCATAAATGGTGATGCTCAAGTGGAGCACTTGATGGACTCATCCACTAGTGTGAAGATATGTCACTTTTTATGAGAGATTTGATCTCTCTAAAGCACTCATAAGTTTCCATGGCGGACACATGGTCGTCAAAAGCATGCATTTATCATGAAGTTTGTAGAAATTGAAAGTGCAGTACGCGCTATGAGATATCAACCAAAACCTTTTGTAGTTCAAGAGAAATTCACTACTCAAACTGAGTTGATTAACCCAAATCTTTATAGTTCAAAAAGAAATTCACTACTTTAATTAAGTTGTAAACTTACTTCTTTGTGTATCAACTCTAGTGAAAGACATTGATATTATGCATGAAACCTTCTTCTTGCTTAGGTTATTTCCACTAATCTTTTTTTATTTTTGTTGTAGTTAGTGGTAGATTGTTAGATAACTACAATAAAATCAAAGTCTTTTCATTACTTTACCTTTCGCATTCTTTATTAAATGAGAAAACATTTCTATTATAGAAGCTTATTTATTATGATTAATGGACGATGGCATTTACTTTTATTCTCTTTCCTTTCCCTTTTATTTTAGAAAGAATACAAAAATTACAATAAATAAGAGTCATTTTCTTCATCTTTTTCTCTGCATAATTACCTTGAAATAAAATCGATCTTGCAAATATTTTCAAAACTCCCAGATAGTGACTTATACAAATCGTCAAATCCTTTAACCTTGAGTGCATTTGGTGGGTGATTGAGTTAAATTGGGGAAGTAGATGACAATTGTAACGATCCTGAATTTTAATCTATTTTAAATTGATAATTAAACTAATTTTTGATTTAAAATTTTGGAATTAAATGATAAATTGATTTGAGTTTATCCAAATCCAAAAAACTATGATTTTTGTTTATTAAGAAAGATATAGTTTCTTTTCTAAATTATTTTAATTTAGTATTGAGTTACTTTTAAACAATATTTAAGTTAAAATAAAAGCAAATATACAAAGTAAAAAAATATAAACACTTTTTTTCAAATGTGTAGGCAAGACAAAATATAAACATGGAAGTATAAAACAAAACAAGTAAACAAAGCAAACAAATGAAAATGTAAATACATAAGCATATAAAACAAGGCAAGTAAAAGAATCAACAAATATAAACAAATAAATGCAAGTACAAAATACATCATCTCAGCCACCAACAAGTGATCTACAGCCACCCAAATAAACTGCATAGTAAACCAGTATTGCTAAACAAAACAAAAATACATACAAGTATGTAGCTTGCAAAAGAAAAGAAAGAAACAAAACAAAACATAGATATATATATATAACTCAGCCGAGTTATTCAAATGCAAGAAGAAAAAATAGGTAAGGTTGAAAAAAAACATAAGGTACTCAAGCATTTAATGCAACATACCTTATGCATTTAATGCAAGCACCCTTAGCATGCCTTTTGTACACAAGAAAACTATCAGCCTACAAACCTGTAACTCATTTCTTCTATATTTATCCCTTCTTACTTCATTCGTTCAAGTCATAGCAAGTTAGAAAAAGAAAAAAAATGAAAACAACAGCAACTAAAACCATTCAAACAAGGAGATCAACAACAAAACAGGATTTAAAAAGGGAATCATCTGCATTTTTCAAACAATAAATGTCCTCTGTTCTTCAAAATTTCAAGTGAGTAACTTATTCTTTTTAGATACTTTAAAGTATAAAACTGTTGCTTATACATATATACATATATATATAGGTATGTCTGTGAGCAAACTGACCAGTTCTAATGATTGAATCTATTTATATATGTGATACTTCTAGCTGTTGTGAAAGTTGCTTTGAACTATGATGTTCTGTGAGAATGCATGTCTGTGTGTATGCTATATATTCACAAATGTATACTCTTTGTTAAATTTACAAGCTTAGAAACCCATTACAAAAGGAAAAAAATGAATGAAGTAAACAAAACTAAAACAAAACTTAATAATACAAATCAACTCATCAATACAAAGATTCAAGATTTAGTTTTAATGTGAAACTAACAACCTGGAACTCCATGCAAATAAGACTCAACTCAGGGTAGACCAGATTTCAGTGTCGAAATATTCAAGTTTCAAACTTCAACCTGATCAAGTTTTGAATCTGGAAAATCAAAGCTCGGACCAAATCAAAACAACATGCTCTGTTCTTCTTTGTTCTTTCATGAAACATGTAAGCAAACCTCTTAACCCTGATTTTTATCTGGATGTTTGGATTCGTATGAGAAGCTATGTTGTGAATATATATGAATGTTGTGCCTGAGTTTATGTGTATATAAGTGTGTGATTGGGTTTATAACTGATGACAGGTATGAATATATCCTGTTCAAACTTACAGGCTGCAAATAAAAAAAAATAAAAAAAAACAATACTCCTTTCTCTGATCCATTATAGGCTTCAAGATTTAAACAAACTTTGTTCATACAATCAGAATCTAACTTTTAAAAATTGTTTTAAGTTAAATTTGAAAATAACTTTTACTGGAGGAAGAAATATGCGGTAAAACTCAAATTGATGTCAAAATTTAGGTATCATAAATTTTTGATTTATTTATACGGCATGATTTACTTTAGGAAATCATGATTTTTAAAAGAGAAACCAAGATTTTTAAATTAGTAAATTATGAAAACTTGCTGGTTGAACTTAAATTGGGTTTTAACGAAATTATGATGCTCAGAGGGTTTTTAGATCTCGAGATTGAAGTTGAAGCTCGCTGGAAGATTGAAGACCATCAGAAAAATATTCGATAATTTTATAATGTATTGTGGATGGCGAACGAGGGTGATTTTGGATTTAACCCTAGTTTTTAGTGTAGGGGGTGAAACTGGTCACCGTGATTTTGTCAAGACTTCGGATTTACATCGGTCGTGGGGGAACGAATTGTGGGTGATCGTGGGAGCTTCAGCCGGAGTTGCAAAGCTTCTGGTGGCGGCATATGGGGACGCGAGTTGTTTTGGGTTGGTCATGTTAGTACCAGGAATGGTTGGCATGGTGCGATTTTTGATTCTCTGACAATTTCGAAAATCTGAGTACAAGGATTGTATGCGTGATCGCTGGTGACATGAGGGTGATCGGAATGATGGTCGGTGGCGCTTCAACCCAGTGTGCACGTGCACGCGGCCGATCGTGTATCTGGGAAAGCGCTTGTTGGAGAAGAAGATGGGGTTGAGGGTACTCGAGTAGCTCGTGTAAAATATGGTTTTGCCTCGGGTCATTTTTGTTTGCATAACTCGCTTTCCAGGTTTACAAGTTTAAAACTAACTTTGGCAAAGAAAAGTATGTGAGAGAGGAAGTAGAGAATTCGGGGAAGAAAGGAAGGGAACTCGAGTGTATACTCGAGTGTATATTGTGATTTCCTCGGGTAGAATGTTGGTACTTGTTCGTCGACGGAAATTCTATCGGTTTAGAAAACCGTCGAACGAATTTTAATTTAAAAATAACCGCAAGCGCACGGCGTACTATCGTAGTACGTGGCGAATACGGGTCGATCCACAGGGAATTGATGATTTTAAAATTCTATTCAATCAAATTAACCGAAGTTGAAAGAGTGATTAACAAAAAAAAAATGTAAAAAAATGAGAAAAGAAAATAGATAAAAATATGAGAGTGTTAAGACAATTTAGAGATAAATCCACTCTTTAGATCATATAAATCAACCAAATGAAGTTATGATTTCTCTTTTCTTGTCATTAGTGAATTAGTTGATGTGCTTATCATAAGTATGGTATATTTGTGCTATTAATTAGCTCAATATAAACCATCAAACTATAACACAACCACTAATACACATTTAACTCTCATGAAATATGACAACAAAGTTGAAATAAAAATATATTTTAAGCATAGCCTATTAACTATTGTTTAGAAATATAGGCTATCAAATTTCAATTTCAACATTCACTTCTTTGCCATAATCATATTTAGATGAAGAGGCAATTTGTGTTATGTTTGTTTAAGCATAGCCTATTTGTTATGAACAACATAGACTATCAAATTCAAAGCTAAACAACATCATTAAACCACTTCAAGTGTTTCCATTAAAGCACAAAAAGAGAGCATAAACATCAAAATGTTGCATCTACATACTAGAGAGCTTCATTACCCCTAAATTGTAGGGATTAAGCTCTCATATTTGTTATCAAATCAACAAATGTAGAAAGCAACATGAAAGCAAACAAGAAAGAAAAAGAGAGCAAAGCAAAGGAACAAAACTAATCTACTTGCATGAAATAAGAGAAACCTACACTACAACATGAAAGTAAATGAACATGAAAAGGAAAGAGCATGTATTAAATTGCATAAAATAAAAAAAATTATAAGAAATAAAAATTGGCTAAGTAGACATTAAAAGAGAAAGAGAGCTTTATTTTATTTGATCTAAACTAAACTAAAGAGAAGGAGGCCTAAGAGAGACTAAGAGAAGAGATGGCTACATGAAACATAAGGGATATTTATACAAGTTAGAAACCCTAATGCATATTTTTGGGGAATACCCAAAATGTCCTTTGAGGAAGTGTGGTCACCAAGTAACTATTAACTTCCACTAATCATCCATTAAGTATGCATGAAGATTTAATGGCCATAAGCATGTGGATTAGCTTCTAATTTGTACATGAAGAAAGGTGGGTAGGTGGGGTCCTCCATTATCATGCCTTTGAATTATTTCCATCTTCATTTGTTCTATTCACCCTTGTGCATACATATATTTTCATGAAGCCACTTGTGTTTGAATTTTAATTCCTACAAAATACATAGAAATTTTCAATTAAATTTTCACAAATTAATAAATGCACAAAAAAGACAATTTTGTCCCTATATGAAGATGAATATGTGACAATTTGAAAATAATTGGAATTTGGTTTATACAAGTTAAAATACCCAATATGATCATTTATTTAATTTAAATAGAATAAATATGGTGATAAAAATATGCACATTTACGTGCACATCAGTACAGGTTTACATGTCCTGTTTTTTTTTGTTTTACATTAAAACTGCATTTAAAATTTCAAACAAAGTTAAACTAAGTTTTAAATTAAAAGTTTAGACATGAATCTAGGGTTAATTTGAGGTTTAGTTTGGAATAAAGTTTTTAAAATTTAAATTGTTTTAGTAATTTAAAAAGGGTTTAAGCAACTAAGTGAAATGGAAGACTTGTATTTAAAATAAACTTGAAAACTTGAAAATTGAACCTGAATCAAAATTGAATCCCAAATTTTGAAATAAAATAAAGTTTTATAAATTTAAATATTCAAAATTGATTTGTTCAAAAAGGATTATATGATAGGTTAATTTCATTAACTTATAAATGTTTTACGAATGGGATTTTGATGATACTAATTAAAGGATGATTAATTTAAGGATAATTAATCAAGAGATTTAAGTATAATTACTCGATGTAATTAAATTGTGATTTATTAAAACAAGTGATTTGGGATAAGCACTTATTGTAGCCACTTAAGGATAATTAATTGAATGATAGTTAATTAAAAATTAATTAATTAATGAGTTATAATTAATTGAAGATTAATTAGTTATTGCAAGTAGTTAATTATTAAAGTTAATTAATCAAGTGATTAAGGTAAAATTACATTTAATGTAATTAGAATGTTGATTTATTTATAAAGATAATTAATTACTTAAAGATAATTATTTAATGAAATTAATTAAGGTTGAATGATTTTGTAATTAACTTAAGGTTAATCTAATTAATTTATTAATTAAGAATAATTTAATTAATTTAAGAGTTTGATTAATTAATTATATCAAATGATTTGTAATTAATAAATCAGGATTGGATAATTAATTCATAAGTAATTAATTTAATTGGAAATAAATTGAATTAATTAGGATTAAATAATTAATTAATCCTGCTTATAAATGATTATTAAATGCTTGACCTTACTTTGAATGATTGTATTGCATGAGATGCCTTGAATTGATTGCCCTAACTGATCTGTGACATTTTGTTTTGTGGATTGAACTGAGTATTTTATTCATTTATTGATGATACATTTGCATATTATCTGTGAATTGTGAATAGAAGATAAGCGTTATACTTTATATCGCTTATCAACTATATTTCTGTGTTTTGATCTGTGATGATTGAATGATGTTGCACTATTGTGTTAAACCCCTGGACCACACTTATACACACACCAATATGGAGTTCACGAGGAAATCGATTAAGTCACAGATTTTTGAAATAGTTTTAGATTTGAATATTTGAATTCAAATGTTTTGGAAAAGGATTGAGTTTAAAGTGAAAATCTTTTGAAATGGAATTTCAAAGATGAAATTTATTTTGAATAACTTGATTGGATTTTGAAATTTAAATATTTTGATTTAAATTTGAATTCAATATTTAAAATTGAATTCTATGATTTGAAACTAGGGATTAACGATATTATACTAGTTATATATGAGTCAAACCATTTTTAAAGTATTGTTCTTTTGGGAATTTGAATTAAACCAAAGATTGTAACTTGTATAAATGAAATCGGGTTTTTCCGAAATAAGATAGTTGTTTCTAAATGATAAAAAGCTTTCATAGGATAAATAAAATTCAAATTGTATTAAGGGATTTCGAGTTTAAACTAAAATAGTTTTCCAAGTTATAGATGAATATTTGGAAACGGATTTTGAAAGTGAATATTTGGAAACGGATTTTGAAAGTGAATATTTGGAAACGGTTTGAAAGCTATAAGATAAATCTTTAATTTAAAGATTTAAATGAATTAATCCAATTGAGATGGAATTGTTTTGAAATCCGGGAATGAATCTTTGTGAAAATGGGTGAACTTAGTAAAATAAATCTTTTGTTTAAAAAGATTTGAAATGGTAATTTGTTTAAACCATTTGAAAGAAAAGTTTTGAATTATTAAGTTGTGACTTAATTGAAATCCCTTATCCATATGTTTTAAATGTTGCGCTTACTATTCGGGTTAGCCGGGAAAGGACCTTTGGGTCGTATAGCCCATTCCGAATATGTGATTCGACGTTATGGATAGCATTTGAAGACCGGTGATGAAGACCGGGTATTTACGAGAACGATAGGATGACCTATCGATTGTCTCTGCACCGAGTAGCTACGGTATAGAGATTCCCTAAGTGATAGGAAGTTCGATCGGGATTGTGAATACCCGGATTGCAAGGGCTTCTTTGGAAGTGCCTTCGGTTCTGTTCGAGCCCGGAGCAGACTTGTATGGATAGTATGTCTGACATTACAAATTGAGATATAAAGCTGATTTCTTTCAAATATATTTCTATTGGTGGCAGAGAATTTATTCTCTTAGCTTAACACCCTTCTCTGAGACGTACGAGCTCAGAGGTTATGTAGTTGATGGTTATCAGCGATATATTCCCAATTTGGTAATGTGACATGCTGAGTGTTGCTGAGAATTGATCATTGTATGATCATTTGTGATATGATCATTTGTTTGATCGTTTATCTTTGTGATCATTTCTATGATCATTTTTTGACCCAAAGCATGGCTTTGTACCAAAGCGTGGCTTTGTGGACGAGACTTCGTCGAGCCTCAAAAACCGGTAATGGTCGAAACAGGAATTGTGCGGCAAGGTTTTCAGGGATAGCTTCCCTAGGGTAGGACCATTCCTTCTGGAAAGGGGTAGTTTCATGGTATGGAGCCCAGATACTTACTCATGTGGATACACTATATCTATTACTGTGTGGTGTTGTTGGAATCGAGGCCTCGTATAAAGGTCCAAAAGGATCGGGGGTGGTATATCTGAGGTTTCTTACTCCCTGGGAAAGGGGTAGCCGGCCTTGTTTGGCAGAGATCCATTTGGGATGCTCGGGTACGTCCTTCCAGAGGCGTTCCATTTCGGGGTTTGGGAAGTTCCTTTACCCGACCATTTGTTGGAAATACATTCTTCAAATACGTACCTTGTACGGTTTTAGTTGTAGAACCTATCATTCACTTATGGCGGCGCCCCACCGTTTGGATGGTAGCTATAGTAGGCATAGTTCGAAATGTCTATGTTGGCTAAGATTTATATCTTTACTTTCGAAATGATTTTTACTACACTATGCACTAGTAATAATATCAAATGTTTCTTTTTAATGCGTATCAAGCATCTTTGACTATCATAAGGAGAAATCTCCTCCGATTCTGCGTTTGCATTGTGTGTGTGCGGGAGGCCTTATGGTAGTCTCATTTCTAAAAAGCATTGCGAATTGATTTTAAAATATTTCGTTGTCTGTTTTTAAAGGTAAACTGTCTTTGTAGCTCACACTAGTCCCATGACTGATCTGGAGTTTATTGTTTCTTTCCTAAACTCTGGATGCTCAAAAATTTTCTACACGAGCAGTCTAGAGTTGGGTTTTTCAGATAGTCAGGTTT
This sequence comes from Allium cepa, assembly GCA_030765085.1. NCBI lineage: Eukaryota > Viridiplantae > Streptophyta > Magnoliopsida > Asparagales > Amaryllidaceae > Allium > Allium cepa. The sequence goes on from CM060943.1 coordinate 206,638,097, forward strand.
AGTAGGTTATCTGGAGCTAGTTCAGTCTTTGAATGTGGACGAGACTTGCTTATCTTTGTGCATCGTTATTGGGAGTTCGTGCTACTGTTGGAGTTCTTCCTTGAAGACTATCTTAGAGCTATATTTTTCCGCTGCTAGATGTTATCTATTTTTCTTTTCCGCTGCTATTTTCTTATATCATATCTCTGATGTATATTGATATTCATTGTATCACTCTGTTGTATCAGATATTGTATATCAATGTATTATTCTTCTTTTCCACTGTGTTGTTTACCTAATGTTGTTATAAGCTCCGGCGAATCGGATTTGACGGTCGAATCTACGGCATTCGAGTACGATGTTAAAGTATGGATGTCGATTTTCGAGCGCAAAAAATCCCTCTCGTTACAACAATTATCGACTGCATCATAATCGAGCCGAATTTTATTTTCAAGGCAATGACTTTATTCAAGACACAACTCCGATCACTTATTTTTTTTCCTTTGTTTATACTCATCAACTCCAATAGATGATGTTAAGAAGAACATCGATGCATTTAGTTAACATTTTTTAGGGTTTATTAGATCCATTAATGAATTTTAGTTAACTGAGTTTATTTAAATGATTTAAACTTACGATACTTAATTTAAGTATAGTAATTGAATGTAAAACATAGGATAATCAAGGTGAGTTTTATGAAAAAAGAATGTATGAAACAAGACAATAAAACATATGTGTATGAGTATGATAGGGATAGAATGATTTAAAGATGCTATTCCATGTATTTTAAAAATTGTCCCTGATGACATGAAACCAAAGTTTTCATGTCCATCTTTCAAACATTTGCATTCAAAAGAAGAGTGTAAACATGACCCCTATAAAGTGACTTTAGTGGCTTAAGCAATAAAAGAAGTAAATGTCATGGTGCACGGACCATTAGACATTTGGAAAGAAAGATAGATTAATTTGTAATATAATGATGATGACTTTGGTAATTTGCAATCTCATACTTGTAATTAGTTAATTTACAACATGTTTGAGGGTTTCGTTGTGTAGGGAGGAAGAATATAGACATCATCCACTACTATCAAGTCCTAAAAACCCCAATATCTTTCTAATAATTAATGTTTTAAAACCTAGTAAAACTTCCACCTTAGTTGCATATGGTTAGTTTAAAACATGGATATATTAAATGTTAATGTTGAGGAATTTAAATGTTGATGTTGACGAATTTAAATGTTAACGTTGATATTTTCATGTGGTTAACACACAACATGCATCTTAGAGTTACTAAATGCCAAAAGATTTACTACTAGGTATATTTTATATTTCTTTGTCATTCCTAATTTGGTTCACTTATATATTTTAGTTGATAAACAACTTTATCAATTTCAGTAGTTGCACAAATTTATTAAAGTAGATTATTTAACTTAATATAGCATGTCTCCTTTTAGAGGTTAAATGTAATCATTTCATGTTTCTAATATTTCTCCCACTGGATATTTTTATTCCTCAAAACAAGAGTACTAAAGTAGTTTTCTATTTCTCTAGTTCGTGTTAGGACTCGCTTGCCTTAAGATCCTAAACTTGAGTTTGCTCAAAAAATGATAGCTTCACAAGGGATGGATAATCTTTTCAGCTGCATCATATACAACTACTAATTTTTGTCACTGTCCTAATCTCGATCTTGACCTTGAGTTTGCTCAATAAATCAAAAGAGACTATTCACTCTTAACTATCATTTATCGGTGGCTAAGTATAATGCATGTACCTTCGACTTACTTAGCAAATACAAGCATGTATCCTACCTCGTCTATGCAAGATTATAATAGTACTAGACATAACAACATTGGCTTTAGTTTGCTTAACACCAGTGTGTATGTATGTAATCTATCAGTATATGAATGATATAGGGCAACTATATTATAGATTCATAATCTTTAATACATTTTGAGTGATATCGATTTAAGGAATAGTGTATTTTATGAAATGTCTTCATGGTTTAAGTGTTAGGCATATCCTAAACCATGGTACACATACCATACAAATGTATTTATTCCAAAATTTTATTTTAGGTTTATGTCAGTTTCACTTATATTTTATTTATACAATATTTCTATAGGTTTAATTTATTTATAACTTTCATACTTAATCAACTTATATGTATACATGTGTCTTATTAATTAAAACTATTTTAACTAATAATTCTTTGTTTAATTAACCCATTTAGCTATGTTTTTATTTTAAAATTTCAAAATTTTGTTTTTTCATCTTAAACTATTTAAGAAGAATGTTTAATTATAACATTTATAGTTTTATATTTATAGATATCAATATATATATATATATTAATTAATTAAAATTTGCTTTATTAGTTAAACATATTCATGACATATTTTAATAATTTTTGAAAATTTTATTTAATTTACGTTGAACAATTTTAAGTTAAATTTTCAACTATAACCTTTATAGTTTTTGAGGAAACTGAGTGATCCTCCAAGCAGGAAGAGCACTCACATAATTTTATTCTACACCTAAATAAAGGAGTTGGCAACTAGCTTGGCAGGTAGCAAAAAAACCTTGTACTATAAAAAAAGGAAAAATACCTCAAGACCTAGAAGCAGAGTCGTGAAACAACTGAAGATCATACCTAGAGTCATCGCTAGACTAAAGATGGGATAAAAGAATGAAAGATGAATACCAACACAAGCGATCAAATTAACCAAATCATATAGAGGTTGATCCTAGAAATTAATTCAAGTAGTTAAACAATCAAGCAACTAAACCATATAATTAAAAAGGAAATGTCAAAAGCGAGTATCAAGCAACCAAAAGACTATGATGGGTTAAGAACCGATAAACAATCCAAGTAGTCATATATCCATAATTCGTCTATGAAGTTATCCAGTCCATAACCACCACTTGAACTGAAAAACTTAAAAAAGGAGTGAGCATCGAAAACACACACACATGTATATATATAATTTAAAAATTATATACATATACATATATATATATATATATGTGAGAAACAAATGCCTACATAAAACGTAAAAGAAAATTAGTTATTGATCATGAATAAAGTGCTTGAAGATCTTTCTTCGTTAAGAGTTACCGTTGGCTGCTGTTTAATGCCAAATTGTGCCTCCCTCTAATGCGAAGGAATTTTACCTTCATTATATCGACATAAATTTTTACCTTTTAAAGAAAAGCTTTGGGAAAATACATTTCTAGCCAATTTGTAAATAGGATTGGTAAACCTACTACAAATGAATTATATGGACTATACCAGATTATCAGAATTGGTGTTTACATTATTGAAAATTCTTTGGTTCCTTTAGATCCATATACACCAACAAGTAATAGTGAAGGTAATATCATGCAAAATTTTATAATCTTTAATCCATTGAAGTCTAAGATTGTTCTAGTAGTATTCACAATCAAGGTCAGTGTCGTTCACGCTAAAATAGAAATGTTGAGAGTGCTAACAAGAACAGAATAGGTAGTGAGACAAATGAGTAGAGATGTGTTATATTTTCTAGGCCTAAATTGCAAAAGACACATTTTTATCTATAAGTAAATATTTTCTTAAGGCTTTAAATAGTGTTTAATTTGTTGCATAGATTTAACCATAGGTGCAGCTTTGATTGGCGGCGTTAACTTTACAAATGGATTTATAACTAGTCGGCCTGGTTCTTGAGAAGTATAAAAACTTATGCATTAAGTTTGAGGAGCGAGTTTTACTTTTATCCTAACACCAAATTTTAGTATCACTCTCATTTTCTAAGTTATAGTACTCTAGTTTAGTACAAAGTAAGCCAAATTGACTCAAGGTAGTGCCTTCGAAGGCAAGGCTTCTGAAATAATGGAATTTTTGAAATTATAGATAACAAAAAGTTCTATTTATTCCACTTTAAGTGAAATAGCTGAAATATAGTTTCATGCCTAAATGAAGCATTGCTACGTAAGTGTACTGTGTTATTGATTCCAAGGTTAAAAATATTGTAGTTTTTTTAAAATGGATTTCAAAAAGTAAGATATATTGTTGGTGTTAGAAGTGATGTGATGAAGATTATAGGTTTACCATGAAATTGGTTTGAAACAATTTCTTCCCAGATAAGATTGTCATTAGTATTACTGAATTTTCAAAGCCATTTTCCTAGTAAAGATATGTTAAGATTCTATAAATTTATAATTTCAAGCCTCCTTCTCTTTGGATTTACAAATCATGTCCCAATTAACTGGATATCTAATATGAGTACATGAATTTTCCATACTCCAAAGGAAATTTCTTCTAATTTTTTTTATTTTGTTGATAGCTCATTTCAAAAAAAGTTAAAGAGGCATCCAGTAAATTAGCAGAGCCGATAAAAGAGAGCTAACATGAATGATTTTGATTACTTTGGATAGAAATCTACAAATCCAGTTGGATTGTTTTTCATCAATTTTATCAATTATTACTTGCCAATCGTCTTTTTTAGCTTAGTAGGTCTATCAAAAACCCTAAGTAATTTAAAGGGAACTTCAAGATATCATATTTTGGAGTATTAGCGACTTGGTTTTCAACATTATCAGCGTCATTTAGGAATAAATGGAACTCTTGTTAAAATTAATCTTAAGGCCGAAAAGTATTTTGTAGCTATATAATAAAATTAGACCTGTAATATGACTAGATAAAAAGTATGGTGTCATCGACAACTTGCTGAATCGATAAGCCATCACTACAATTTTTAAAACTCCATTATTGATAGATAGTTTTATGATCCTAGAGAAAAAATCCACCACTAGGTTGATTAATAAAGGTGATAAATGGTCACCTTAATTAAGACCCTGGTTTAACTGTATTTTATTTCTTAGAATATCGCTGACTCTAATACTGAATTTTCTTATTTTAAGGAAAGACGTAATTCAACCCACCATTTAGGGATAGAAGCCCTCGTCGGTAATAAATCTTTTAGGAGTAGCCAGTCTATAGAAATTAAAGCTTTTGTAAAATAAAGTTTTAAAAAGGCATAGGTGACGTAATGTTTACGATAATAATTTATAAATTCTTGAACGACAACGGACCCATCTATGATATTTCTACCCTTAATGAAAGCAGATTGGGTGTGGTATTCATTTTAGTGCTTAACCTACTAGGTAAAAGATTCGAAATAATTTTGAGCGAACGATTATTAAACGAGGCGGGCCTAAGATCTTTGAGTTCTATTCATCTGCTTTCTTATGCAAAAGGATTAAGTTGGTGAAATTAAATCTACCTAATTGTTGGTTTCCATTATAAAACTCATTAAACATTAAGGTTACGTCATTTTTTAAAATATGCCAAAATTGCTTATAAAATAACATAGGAAATTCATCAATATCAAACGATTTATCACTAGGCATATCATTTTCCCTTGAAGATCTCCTCCTCTATAAATGGGATGTCTAAGTCATCTGAAGCATTCCCAGTATTAGAAGGATATAGTTCATTCCACCTAGCTTTTATTCTATGACCCTTATTCCGAAAATATGTTTGTAGTAATTAGTGAACTTAGCATTGAGTTCATTTTGATCAAAGATTTCCATGTTATTAACGAGTAAGGATTTTATGGTACACTGCGCTTGTGCTATTTTATGAAAAAAATTGTGTTGATGTCTTCTTCATCCATCCATTGGACCCTAGACTACTACTTCCACATTATTTTCTCTTGTGGTATAACTTTGTCTAATTCTCTAAGATTTAAAAGTATGTTTAGCTTAAATGAGTTTAGGATTCTAGTTTCTTCTAGTTTGCTTAATTTTAAGATTACAAAAAGTAATTTTTTTTCATTTTTGATTCTAATATTGCCAAAGACATCTTTGTTTCATATTTTGAGAAATAGCCTTAGGTCCCTTAGAATGTCTGGTATTATTATTACTTAGAGAAAGCCATTTATTAGTAGTGAAGTTGGCTCCTAAGAGCCATATCTTTTAAAAATCTAAATGTTTTATGAAATAAGTGATGGTTCATAGAAAAAATAATGATGGGATAGTGATCGAAGTACACTATATGATCTATTAACATGCATAATGGGGGAGCTATCATCAATTTCTTCACTAATTAACAAAAAATCAAGGAGCATCATCAAAGGGACTTCTCTTGAGTATGAATAAGTAAATTGTCTATTACTAAGTGGTATTCCATTAAATTACTAATAATAATAAACCGACCGAACTATTTAATAGTAGAAATTTCACCTTCTTTAAACGTGCGTTTTACCAAAGTTCTAGTCACATTGAGGTTCTTTTATATTACCCATGATCCTATAAAAAGGGATCTGAACTCTAGACACTCATTCAAGAAAATTCTCTTATTGATCTTATTATGTAGTCGGTAAACATTCGAGACATTTAAAAGAGAGTCATCCCTTAAATTAGAGAAATTAGGTGCATTAAATGAGTGTTAATAATGGACTAATTAAGTTTAACATAGTTTTGTTTCCATCCCCTATTAGACTTCCCGAACTTTCCCTAGCCGGGAGACAAACCCATTTATTGATGTAAAAACCTTCTAAGCATCTAAAGAAATGGTAATCAAGATGCTCCATTTTAGTTTCTTGCAAAAGGGCAATGTTAATACTTTTATCTTTTAGGAAAGTCGTAATTTTGTTGCATTTGTTAAGATCGTGTAAACAACTTATGTATGTCATAATCTATGTGATCGGACCCTCTTAAGTTCTTTATAATAAAATTCTCTAATAGACTAATCTATGTAAAAAAACAAAACCAATCCTCCTAGCTAAATCTAACATGGAACTAGTAGGAAAGTCAGACAACATTGTACGACAATAAGTGCGACTAAAAAGATCTACCAAACCGAGCTAAAGTTGGGGCTCTACTAGGCAAGCAAAATGAGCACTTTGAAGATGTCCACTCCTCCTCACAGAATTGCCTAACTATAGGGGTTTACACCTAGAAGAGCGTTTTATTCCCACATCCAAACCTATGCCTGAAGCCAATGCATCCAAACCCAAACCACATCAATAGACAAAACCATCACGTGCATTATGACGATCACCCTACACCACCGGCACAAATATAACTAAATATTGCGCTAAACTATGCTCGGCCAATATAGAATGATCATTGGGGTTGAAATAAACAAATGCAGCATATAACCTGTTGTATATCCATAGAGCATGGATAAAATATAACATCACACATACAATAGAAGAGTGAGTGGTAACCAAGTGAAACAACCTCATAGTGATATTAAAAAGTTATACACAAATTTCATATAGAATGTATACAACAAATCCTCACTACAATACTCTCTTGGACAAATCAGACAAACAGAAGTAGCAGCATTGCTAAGGCTCCATAGTGCTACCCAGTGTAAAGCAAAGGAATCCATATATATAGCATATGTCATAGCTCCTCCTAGCTCGTCCTCTGAACAACTACTGCTTCACCTGGACTTGTCGTCTAGTCTACTCATTTAAGTGTACCCAAGATAATAAGAAGGAAAAATATAAACCCTTAAGTCAGACAATGGTCTGGTGTGAGTGTGGGTGGTAAATGAGTCTCAAAATGCTATGTAGGAATATATGGTAATAGATAGAGTCCAACGATTCATACCTGACTCGTCGCTAGAAACAAAGAGTTAGCACATATAATAATATGCTAAATTACAACATCGTAAAGGTATCATACACAACATAGAAGGGAAAGAATCCAATCGGCCCTATCTCTTGTACCCCATTTCTCTCCATTTGACCAAAAGAGCAACCATGGCAGTCATAGCAACCATTGCATTCATCAAGCAAAACCTAGCTACCACCTTCTACATGCCTAAATATATGATAACTAGCATGACCACCTTCAAATATGAGGGACAAATGGAAATCTTGATTCTTGTTGTACTCTCTGTCATTCAGCCCGAAGCTAGACATTAAAACCAATCCAGCTGTTTAGGGTATACGAATACTCGCCACCAATCCATGGGTGTCCCCACTATATGATACCCCAGCTCCGAGCACAACAAGAACACTCCAAGTTATCAACGATTCCTTGGCACTCTTGTAGCATCCGAGCCTTCACTACTCCACATTGGATTACTAGCCCTACTCACTCAATCCATTCCATTTTTCGCAGCTTCATACATCCCGAGCCACATTTTTGGTACCTACTCCAAATATGAGTCACCAACTAAAGAATTACAGCTTCATCGCGCTTTTATATCACCATCCTTCATGATGTAAATGAGCATCACTTCTAGCCTAACTTATTGAACCCTTATTTCCATCCCCAAAGGTTGCACATTCCCTGGACCTCCTTGCTTAACTCGGTACCGACTTAGAGGATTAACACAGTATGAGCCTACCCTTAGCAAGATATTTTTCCATGCTTCTTTCCAACTTCTTATGCCTTCCTTCTAGATTTATAGATCCTGATCAATTAATGTAGAATCCAAGTCTTCTCTTCAAGGAAACCACCTTCAAGTCGTAGAAGTTAACTCGTCATATCCTTCCATGCTTAGCCAATTTCCTACTTCAAACTATAGACAATGTCCCAGAGCCTTGCTTACCTCACTGCCAAAGTTGCCATAACATCCGACTTATGCCCTTGAGCCGGTGCCGACTCAAGCCCTTAACTAGATACCAACTCTAGGACCTAGCTCAAAGTTCTATGTGAATTTCCATGTCATCTTCCATTATGCTCCAGAGCGTATCTTCCAAGTTTTATCCAATTCTAACCAACTTAGCTTCCGATATGCTCAATTCTCTTATCAAACTTCATATCCAATCACAACACTAGCAAACTCACCAAAGCATAGCTTCTAAACTAAACATAGCAGCAATTCATCCAATCAAACATACTATTTCATTCAATCAAACATGAAAATCATCAAAACAAGACAAGCAATCATTTTCTAATAATGGATCTACCTAAACTCATGAATATTCATATATATATATATATATATATATATATATGTATATGTATGTATATGTATATATGTATATACGTATGTATATATAGGATGAATTCTAAGCCAATTTAGATTATATGCTTAATAAACATGTGATTAGGGTTAGATTAGGTTTCTACTAACGAGCTATGTTATGTCTTATCAAATCCATGTCAAACCCTACAATTTTGGCATATCATCGTAAAACCCTAACATATAATCTGACATAGAAGAGTAAGGAATCATAAACCACTCACTAATCACCAAATCCAAGCAAAACAATGGTAGATCTGATCTGGACAGCAGCAAATCATACTTCAAATCGAGCAAGATGATGAGCACAATCTTCTAAATGAAGATCTAATCACTATTCAGCAATTTAGTGTGATTTGCGATGAAATATAGGTGAAATTGAGTAGATCTAGGGCAAATTAGGGTTTGGAATTGATTTAGAGTGAGAGGGAAATCTTTTGTTCCACTGTCGTAGCCCCTACTTATATTTTTCACTAATTAGACTGATGAGCCAACTAATTGGGCTTACTAATTACACAATAATTCTGACCAGCAATTTCTAATAATTAAAACAGACATAACTTCCTAATCGTAAGCCCAATTTTCTGATATGACCACTCTACGGAATGGAAAACCACCAAACCGAAGCAATGAAATAGGTTAGAGCCCCTAATTCGACTCCTATCAAAAATTATAGCTCAAATAAGATTTTAAGAGTCAAAATGGTCACATGGAAGTTGAGAAAAAATCACAGTATAATACACCCAAGAGTCATATCCCAAAATTATAGAGTCACATGACCTTATGTGAATTAAACAGGAATATTTTATGATCCTTCGATACATAAAATACAGGTCGTTACACTCTTCTCCACTTTAGGAATTTCTCCCCCAAAATCCTAAATAAGTCAAGGTATAAGCAACCATTGTTATCACATATGCCTACCATCCACTTGCTACGATCAAGCATATCAACCAAGCAGCCATGCAACCAATAATAAAATTAGGCTACCCTAGCATGCGGAATACTAGTGAACCAGTCATAACATACAATTGGGAAATTAGATATGATAAACAATGGGTCTCACCATTCAAAGAGCTCCAATAAGTCACCCTCATGCTCTCTTCTGTCGTCCATGTACAATCGCTATCACTTTCGCTCTATTGCACCTTAACTAACTTAACTATTTTTCTCCTAAGCTATTTCGCACGTACTCAACAATATGATGTGGCTTATAAGACCTATAAATTTCTTATTCTACCTCGACATCTTCAAGCTGATCTAGTGCTATCATAATACTCGAGTCGTGCACAAACTTCCATAAATATGAGATATGAAAAATGTTGTGCACACCCGCTATCTTCGAAGGAAAGACGACACTACATGCTAATTTCCCAATCTTCTCTATTATCGAAAAGGGTCCTACAAACATAGGTTTCAACTTCCCCTACCTTCCAAACCAAACCACATTCTTTATAGGAGAAACCTTCACAAATACCGTGTCCCCAATAGAGAACTCTAATTTTCTTCTCTTGTTAGCATAACTCTTCTGTCGATCCTGAGCATCCTTCATTCGTTGACAAATGATCCCAATCTTCTATGATGTCTCTCTAATTATATCTAGCCTAAGTATCAGCCTCTCGCCTGCTTCCCACCAACACGAAGGTGCATTACATTGTCATCCATATAGTGCTACATATAAAGCCATACCAATACTTAACTGATAATTGTTGCTGTATACAAACTCCACCAAATGCAAATGCCTCCAAAATCTATAATGCAAGCTCACAAAAGATCCTCCAATATACGATTCACCCTTTCGGTCTGCCCATCTGTCTATGGGGGATAAGCTGTGCTTACATGCCTCTCAGTTCCCACTACTTCCTACAAGCTCACTACTAGAATTTTGTTTATGGACATCGGTCCAGGACCGATGTTTATGAAAAAATGTACCAATGTGTTAGTGGGTGATATTAAAAATAGCCAAAGAACACATCGGTTTGTAGCTGATGTTGATACGTACATTCGAAATCAGTATTAAACTTATTACCATGTAAAATCGGTTTAGCTACACATCACTTATTCTATCACACATGATGTTATTGAGTATCATATACATCGGTTTGTTACAATTGTAATCAAATTTATAATTGTAATTTGTGATGTTAGTTTGTTTTAAGCACATTACATAATACTCAATAATGTTAAAGACGGCAATATATACAAAAAACAATACATAAACATATAACATTTCATATTACAAATTTAATGCATAATACATAATGTTAAATATTCATACTCATAGACTACTCCACATATTCATAAACATCAAACACACACACTTCTTCCATTTTCTGATCATCGATCATGTTCGTAATGACACATGCAACTTCTATCCGAATTTCATCAAGATCCACTTTGGTATATGGCAAGTGATTCCTTAAAGTAAGAGGCCACTACAAAAATAAGGAATGCGATATTAGAACACATTTTATTATATGTTAGCAAGAAACAATATTGTACAAATTTACATGCCATAAAGAATTGATTTTGCTCGCACACCTAAATGGACTTCAAAAACAATGAAACACTTACATAACATTCACTGTTTTCATGCAATATATAGACAAACTACAACAGCTTCCAATATCACTCACTTTCTCTAAAATCAGTCAAGAACTACCAAAGCATTACTAGCAATTGCATCACAAAGCCATGCATTTCTATGCACATAATTTTGAGTAAAAAAACTACCAGGCCAAAACAAAGGCCAAGTGACTACATTAAGTTGGAACTGTATGAAAAGCAGGTGAAAAAAAAAACTAATTTGGATATTCAATCACATGCTCTAAAATAGAAAAACAAGGTGTTTTGATTAATAGAAGGCGTTGAGTGCTCTAATTTTTTTTATACAGAAATGTTCCAATGGAGAAACCATAATAATTTCCATAACATTACTTTAGGTGATGGGACTAAATAAAATTCAGAAGACGAGTTGGAATTGAATGTTATACAGTACTTCCACAATCTATTTAACAATAGTTCTTCATATATTGGATTTCCTAATATAAATTGCGGGGAAATTATTAATGCAAAGAGTATAGGCTATTTGATATGTAGATTGATGGAGAAGGAGCTAAAAGGATTAAAATTTAACCCAGATGGTCTGAGTGCATATCTTCATATTACATTGGATTGACATCAAGGAATCCCTACATAAAGCTATTCAATAAGCGCTAGACAGTGGTAAAATCCTAAAAGAAATGTACGTTACATTTCTATCCGTGGTCCCAGAAGTAAATAAGTTGAAAAAAAATAGAAGAGTATAGGCTGATAGTGTAACATAATATATAAAATCATTACAAAAATATTATGTAGCGGGATGAAATATATACTACCCGATCTGATATCCGAAAGCCAAAGCGTGTTCATCCATGTAACGACCCGTATTTTTACGTGTCGATAAATCGTAGAATTTACAGGTTGTTAGTGTTGTTTGTGTTGTCTCTAGCCTGAGTCATATGGAGAGTAACTCGTGTGTTGGAGTATTGAGTCGTGACCGACTCATAAGTTGGAACGAGTTATGGAGTTAACTCGTGACTGAGTCTAGAGTTGCCGAGTTGAGTCTAGGTCGCATAACCGACCTAAGGAAGTTTAGGTCGTATGGCCGACCTAAGGTAGGGGCCGAGCTATAGGAGTTAACTGGATAGGGATTTGGACCGAGTTAAGAGTTAGAACGGCATAGGGGTTACCGACTTAAGATGAGAGGCGAGATAGGGGTTAAGGGATGAGTCGTGTACGGGTTACGACTCATAGGAGGCCGGCTTAAAAGTTAACTCGTATGGCCGAGTTAGCGTGTTGTTGAGTCGTTGGCTTGAGTCGGCAAAGGGTTGAGTCGGCCGTGTTTGATTGAAGCGTTGAGTCGTAGAGCCGTTGTGTAGCTAGGTTGTTGTCTCGGTTAGGCTTGGAGATGAGTCGTGGGGCGACTCAGGGATTGGGTCGGTAGAGTACGTTATCCCTTGTGTTGTTAGGTCGGTGGGCCGACTTAGTAGATAAGTCGTTGGGGACTTAGGCCTTTGAGTCGTGCATACGTGTTAGGTCGGGATAAGGCTTTGGCTTAGGTCGGCAGGAACTAGGTCGTGTAACCCTGTATGTGTTGTGTAGTTGGGTCGGCGTCTTGGGGATAAGTCGTAGGTAGTTGAGTCGTATAGGTCGGCAGAGTGTTGGGTCGTATGGGGTCGCTTAGGTCGTGAGTCGGCAAGGATGAGTCGGCAAGGATGAGTCGGGGACGACCTAATAGCGAGCTCCGAGTTAAGAAGTTGGCCGAGTTAAGGGGGATTCCAGCCTATAAATAGAGGGGTTTGGCTCACTTTTTGGCACCGGATTTCGAAGCGACGAAGTGCTGCCATTTTGGAACTCGACTTCGGTATTTTCTTCACTTCTTTCTCTACTTCTATCAAGTGCTAACATCCATTGAAGATTGAAGATCAAGATCAAAGATCAAGAGCCAAAGTTGAAGATTTTCATCCGAAGAAGCTAGATTTCACCGTTTCAAGTGAAATTTCTCCGGATCAAGCTCAAGTCCTTGCTGTCCAGATCTGAAGTTGATTGATTTTAGGTTGTTTTGGTGATTTGGTGAGTGGTAGTTATCTCTCACGCGGATCCAAAGGAGTATATTGGATTGGTGGCATGTTTGGGTGTTAAAGTTAGAGATTTCATGCATTTTTCTTAGATCTAAGTCTAGATCCATGGTTTTTGAAGATGTTTACTTATGCAAGTTTGTTTAATAAGCATTAGAGACAAAACCCATGTTTTATAATTGATAGATCTATGCTAAAAACCATGATTTCACATATGTTGGACTTTTGCTCGTTTATTTACGAAATTGCCATTATAGTTGATATTGCTTAAATTGCTTAATAGATCTTGTTTGAATGATTGATTATTTGAATGTATGATTGATTTGATTGTTTCCAAGTTAGCTAGTAGTTGATTTGGAACAAGATGATGAAAGAGGATTCAAAAGCTATGGAAGAAGGCTCTTGAATGGTGAAAGCTGCTTAAGGCATATGTAGCGGATGTTGAAGCTCATATGTATAGATTGGATGATGTTGAGATGGGACTTTGCCATGATTTGATGAGGCAAACCATGTTGTTGAGTTGAGACTTTGCTTTGATGCGATGAAGCGAAGTATGATGTGAGTCTTGGCTTAATCCAAGCAGGGATCATTCCAAGCATGTTGATAACTTGAAGAGTAGTTCAAGTTGGTTGATAATGGATTGTTCAAGAGGTAGCTTGAGCTTGTATGAGGATAGTCGTCAAGAAGGATGGCTAGGAGGCTTGGATCTCGTCGTTGTTGAAGGTTCTAGCATGCTCAAAAGCAAGAGTACATGGGGCGCCCATAACGACTACAGGTAGGTAGTCGGGACACCCAAAAGACTACAGGTAGGTAGTTGAGTACTCTGGGCAAAGTAGATAAGTCCTAGGCACAAGGCAGTGTGCGGAGTTATGGTTAGAACCGGGGTTACCATTAGCCCTTGACAGATGGTCATTCAACTAACGGTGAAATCGAGGCAAGGATAACAGTGATAGCCAGAGTCATGGATGTTTGGTTGTATTATCATTCGGCTTCAAGAGCGGTGTTTTCTGGGTGCTTATCTGATCTTGGTTTAGGCCTTGGGGGTTTGTATTTGGAAAACATCGTCCTTGACTCGAGTGGTATTCGCTTTACCTTAATTGTCTATGTTGTTATGCTTGCTTCTCCTTAGTGTATGTCTGGGGCTATCACTGTAGAAAGAGGTGGAGTGGGATGGTTTGGTTCCTATTCCTTTTATCCTTTATGCTCTTTTGGTATGCTTGATAGTTGATTTACTGCTCACTAAGACTTTGTCTGACTCAAGGTTTTATGTCTCCTCTTATTACCTTGGGCTGTTCATCCATGTCGGGATGGGCAGACTAGGTAGCAGGTGACAGGTGCTGTGCTAGGAGTTCTACGCTAAAGATGACGAAGACGAGCAGGAGGCTTTGCATATTAGTTTTCTTACTATATGTACTGGGTATCCGCTGCTGTATTTGGTTGAGTGATTTGTAGTGAGGCTTTCATGTATGGATTTGAGTAGATGATTGTATGAAACTACTGTGATGCTTATATGATGATGTTCTGTTCTATGGAGCTTCACTATATTATATTTCTCTATTGTATTTTATCCATGCGCTGTGAGTTATGCGATAGAGATTCTTCTGTTTTGTTTTACCCTGACTATCGTCCATGGCTGCCTGGCACACCTTTTAGCGCATTATTTCCTTGATTTGGTGCGGGAGTCATGGGCGGTCGTCACATTTGGTATCAGAGCTTTGGTTAATCGATTTTAGCCAACGCTCGCTGATGTAACTACGTAAGAGAGACGTAATTGTAATTTGATGGATGATTACTATATATAATATAGTAGTTTAGAAGGGTTTGAACTCCTTATGCAGTTGTTTCTTAAGGTGTTCTAATCATTCTTATTTACAGATATTAAGGATGAGTCGAAGTGAGAGACAAGCTGCGAGGGGTAGCCGTGATGCTAGGGAAGCTGTTGATTATGCTCCTATGTTTGAGGCCATGATGACTTCAATCATGAGGAGAATACCAGCTTCAGGATCATCTGTGGATGTGGGAGTTCAAGTCCAAGCTCCGAGACCGGTGGATTTTGCCAAGCTTTGCAAGGATTATACTGCTCTTGGAGGGAAAGTTTTCTTGGGGACGGAGTCGACTATTGAGGTGCAGAGATGGATTGATGCTTGCAAAAGAATCTTTGGTGACTTAGGGATTGAGGATGCAACTAAGAGGAAGCTTGCATCGAGACAGCTTCAGGGAAGAGCTGCTGATTGGTGGAATTCTATCACCATCGATACTCCAGAAGAAGAGATTACTTGGGAGCAATTCCAAGTTAGATTTGAAGCTAAGTTCATCTCTACTTCCCAGAAATCTGTCTTGTTTAAGAGGTTTGTGGAGCTCAAGCAAGGGGGAAGGCCTGTTCTTGAGTACATTTCTGAGTTTGAAGCTTTGTCTAAGTATGCCAGATCGTATATTGATTCTCCCTACCAGAAGAATGAAAAGTTTGTGACTGGTCTGGATGCTTATCTTGGGAGGCAGTTAGTGGATCATCTGGACGATCCATTTGAGAAGCTTGTGGAAAAAGCTCTTAGGCATGAGAGTTTGTTTCCTAGGGAAAGTTCTGTCGTTTCTGTAACCAGGGAAGGATCTAAACCACAGCAGAGTGGCAATAAGAAGAGGAAACAACAGCAACAGAGGGGTAGGGATGGCCAGAAGAAGCCGAAGAGTGAAGTGACTTGCTATAACTGCCAGCAGAAGGGCCATCTTTACAAAGATTGTAAGAATCCCAAAGTGCCGGGAAAGTGTTACAACTGTGATAAGCTGGGACATATCAAGAAGGATTGTCCAGAACCGAGGAAAGATAGGCAGGTTGTGCAAGCCTATGCTTTGGGGGCTGTTCCATCGTCTTCGAAAGCTCCTACTGCTGAAGAGAAGGGGAAGAGTGTGGTTGTTCAAGGTACTCTTTCTATTTGTGGTGTTCCAGTTAGAGTGTTGTTTGATACTGGAGCGTCGCATTCTTTTGTTTGTGATGATTTGGTAAGCCGGTTAGGTATGAAACCGGATATTGTTGATAGGCCATTGGTTGTGACTAATCCGGTAGGGGGTTCGTCATGTTTGTGTATGTTATGTCGTGGTCTAGTTGTGTCGAGTCATGATTGCTCGTTTGTTTGTGATTGCTTTGTTCTGAACTTTGCGGGGTTCGGAATTATTTTGGGTATGGACTGGCTTAGGAAGTATGCGGCTAGGATTGATTGTGAGAGGCTTGAGGTGACAGTCGGGAATGTGGAAGGGCGAAAGGTTGTGATACGATGTAAGCATGAAGAAGGCGTCTTCATGAGCTTCATGTATTCGCTAGTTGTTCCACGGGATGGACTGTCATCGGTGCCTATTGTGAATGAGTTTGAGAATGTCTTTGAGGAAGTCAAAGGGTTGCCGCCGCATAGGGAGATCGAGTTTCGTATCGATCTAGTTGAGGGAGCCAGACCTGTTGTGATGCCTCTTAGGCGGATGGCACCGAGGGAGCAGCAAGAGCTGAAGGTGCAAGTTGATGACCTTTTGCGGAAAGGATTCATTCGGAGAAGTGTGTCCGAATGGGGTGCGCCCGTTGTGTTCGCAACCAAAACGGATGGATCGTTGAGGTTGTGTGTTGATTATCGTGAGCTGAATAAGGTGACTAGGAAGAACAAGTATCCATTGCCGAGAATAGATGACTTGTTTGATCAGCTTCACGAGGCTAAGGTGTTTTCTCAGATGGATTTGGCAACGGGATTTCACCAGTTGAGAGTGGCGAAGGATAGTGTGCCGAAGACTGCTTTCAGGACACCATCCGGGTTTTATGAGTGGCTGGTAATGCCGTTTGGGTTGACTAACGCGCCAGCATATTTTGTGGATCTTATGAATAGAGTGTTCAGAGATCAGTTGAATAAGTTCGTGCTTGTGTTCGTGGATGATATTTTGGTTTATTCCAGAACTGAGGAAGAGCACAAGACGCACTTGAGGATTGTTTTAGGAATCTTACGGAAACATCAGCTGAAGGCTAAGTTTTCGAAGTGTCACTTCTGGAAGAATGAAGTGAGGTTCTTAGGTCATGTTATTTCTGGAAATGGAATAGCGGTTGATCCCGCTAAGGTGGCAGCGATCCAGGATTGGGTTAGGCCTAAGAATGCATCTGATGTGAGAAGTTTTCTTGGATTAGCAGGATATTATCGTCGGTTTATCAAAGACTTTTCCAAGATAGCTGCACCGTTGACAGGATTGACGAAGAAGAACCAAGTGTTCAGATGGGATGATAAGTGTGAGCAAGCTTTCGTAATCCTGAAAGAGCGACTGACGAGCGCTCCTGTTTTGACTATTCCAAGTGGGAATGATGAGATGGTGGTTTACACCGATGCATGTGGCACTGGACTAGGAGCGGTGCTAATGCAGAAGCATAAAGTTGTTGCGTATGCTAGTCGACAACTAAAGCCGCATGAAAGGAATTATCCGACTCATGATTTGGAGTTAGCGGCGATTGTGTTTGCTTTGAAGATGTGGAGACACTATCTATTGGGAGTTAGATTCGAGCTGTTTACAGATCATAAGTCGTTGAAGTATCTGTTTTCCCAAAAGGATTTGAATCTTCGACAGCAAAGGTGGCTAGAGTTCTTAGCATCGTATGATTTTGGTATAGCCTATACTCCAGGGAAAGGTAACGCAGTGGCTGATGCGTTAAGTCGAAGACATGCAGGATTGGGAGCCATGTTTTCGGAATGGAAGAGTCTTGAGTATTTGGCTGGATTTGATTTCAGGCCTAGATGTGAATTGGAACCTGAGATGTTGGCAAACTTATCGATAAGGCCTACTCTTGTGGAAAGAATTGGCGAGAGGCAAAGGAGAGATGATAAGCTTATCAAGATTATCCGTGATTTGGAATCCGGATTGGATCCAGAAAAGGATAAAGGATTTGAAGTCGATCGAGAGGGTTGGCTTCGAAAGCAAGGGCGACTAGTTGTTCCCGATGTAGATGGATTGAGAGATGAAGTTCTGAGGGAGAGTCATCACTCGAAGTTGACAATTCATCCAGGTGGAAATAAGATGTATCGGGATATGAAGAGAACCTACTACTGGGAAGGTATGAAGAAGGATGTTGGAAATTTTATTTCCAAGTGTATGAATTGCCAGTTGGTGAAAGCTGAGCAGAAGAAGCCCAGTGGATTGCTTCAGCCATTAGAGGTTCCTACATGGAAGTGGGAGCAAGTGTCGATGGACTTTATCGATGGTCTACCTAGGACAAGAGCAGGGAATGAAGGGATTTGGGTCATAGTAGATCGTTTGACCAAGAGTGCAAGGTTCATTCCTGTTCGATCGACTAGGACTGCATCGAAGTTGGCTGAATTATATGTGAAGTGGATAGTTCGTTTCCATGGTGTTCCGAAGAGTATAGTGAGCGATCGAGATCCATTGTTCACTAGTAGATTTTGGAAGAGCTTCCAGGAAGTTTTGGGAACTGAGTTGTGTTTGAGTACAGCTTATCACCCTCAAACAGATGGTCAGACTGAGAGAGTCAACCGAGTTTTGGAAGATCTTCTTAGAGCATGTGTTTTGGACTTCGGAGGATCATGGGAAGATCACCTTCATTTGGTGGAGTTTGCTTATAATAACAGTTATCAGTCGAGTATCGGTATGGCACCATATGAGGCATTATATGGAAGACCGTGTAACTCTCCGACATGTTGGTTGGAAACTGGAGAAAAGCTGATACTTGGGCCAGAGATGATTCGACAGACTTCAGATTGTATAGAGATCATTCGGCAACGAATGAAGGCAGCCCAAGATCGTCAGAAAAGTTATGCCGATAATCGTCGTAAGGATTTGGAATTCGACGTAGGTGATATGGTTTTTGTGAAGATTTCTCCTCTGAAGAGTGTCATTAGATTCGGGAAGAAAGGAAAGTTAACTCCGAGATTTGTTGGACCATTCCCGATTATCGAGCGTATTGGAAAGCTCGCTTATAGATTGGAGTTACCGGAAAAGATGGCGGGTGTGCACAGTGTTTTTCATGTATCTTATCTACGGAAGTATATGCACGACCCAACTACGGTGGTTTCTGCTGATAGCTGTGAAGACTTGGAGGTTGATCCAGTTGTTTCGAGACCTCGTAAGCCGCTTCGTATTGTTGAAACCGATACGAAACAGCTTAGGAGGAAGACGATTACGTTGCTCAAGGTACAATGGAGTGATGATGTTAACGACTGTATGTGGGAGGAGGAAGAGAGGATGAAGGCAGCTCATCCCGAACTCTTCGAGGTATGGCCCTAAAGTGTCGTGACATCTCATGAATTTGTAGCTTGTTCTAAGTCTTAGAATTCTGCATGCTAGGTTAGAATTGGTTGCATGGATTGTTGATTGCCATGGATGATAGGCATGCGGAATAATTTTGATTGCTGTTGTTTGCTTGGAATTTCGGGGGCGAAATTCCTAAGGGGGAGAGAATGTAACGACCCGTATTTTTACGTGTCGATAAATCGTAGAATTTACAGGTTGTTAGTGTTGTTTGTGTTGTCTCTAGCCTGAGTCATATGGAGAGTAACTCGTGTGTTGGAGTATTGAGTCGTGACCGACTCATAAGTTGGAACGAGTTATGGAGTTAACTCGTGACTGAGTCTAGAGTTGCCGAGTTGAGTCTAGGTCGCATAACCGACCTAAGGAAGTTTAGGTCGTATGGCCGACCTAAGGTAGGGGCCGAGCTATAGGAGTTAACTGGATAGGGATTTGGACCGAGTTAAGAGTTAGAACGGCATAGGGGTTACCGACTTAAGATGAGAGGCGAGATAGGGGTCAAGGGATGAGTCGTGTACGGGTTACGACTCATAGGAGGCCGGCTTAAAAGTTAACTCGTATGGCCGAGTTAGCGTGTTGTTGAGTCGTTGGCTTGAGTCGGCAAAGGGTTGAGTCGGCCGTGTTTGATTGAAGCGTTGAGTCGTAGAGCCGTTGTGTAGCTAGGTTGTTGTCTCGGTTAGGCTTGGAGATGAGTCGTGGGGCGACTCAGGGATTGGGTCGGTAGAGTACGTTATCCCTTGTGTTGTTAGGTCGGTGGGCCGACTTAGTAGATAAGTCGTTGGGGACTTAGGCCTTTGAGTCGTGCATACGTGTTAGGTCGGGATAAGGCTTTGGCTTAGGTCGGCAGGAACTAGGTCGTGTAACCCTGTATGTGTTGTGTAGTTGGGTCGGCGTCTTGGGGATAAGTCGTAGGTAGTTGAGTCGTATAGGTCGGCAGAGTGTTGGGTCGTATGGGGTCGCTTAGGTCGTGAGTCGGCAAGGATGAGTCGGCAAGGATGAGTCGGGGACGACCTAATAGCGAGCTCCGAGTTAAGAAGTTGGCCGAGTTAAGGGGGATTCCAGCCTATAAATAGAGGGGTTTGGCTCACTTTTTGGCACCGGATTTCGAAGCGACGAAGTGCTGCCATTTTGGAACTCGACTTCGGTATTTTCTTCACTTCTTTCTCTACTTCTATCAAGTGCTAACATCCATTGAAGATTGAAGATCAAGATCAAAGATCAAGAGCCAAAGTTGAAGATTTTCATCCGAAGAAGCTAGATTTCACCGTTTCAAGTGAAATTTCTCCGGATCAAGCTCAAGTCCTTGCTGTCCAGATCTGAAGTTGATTGATTTTAGGTTGTTTTGGTGATTTGGTGAGTGGTAGTTATCTCTCACGCGGATCCAAAGGAGTATATTGGATTGGTGGCATGTTTGGGTGTTAAAGTTAGAGATTTCATGCATTTTTCTTAGATCTAAGTCTAGATCCATGGTTTTTGAAGATGTTTACTTATGCAAGTTTGTTTAATAAGCATTAGAGACAAAACCCATGTTTTATAATTGATAGATCTATGCTAAAAACCATGATTTCACATATGTTGGACTTTTGCTCGTTTATTTACGAAATTGCCATTATAGTTGATATTGCTTAAATTGCTTAATAGATCTTGTTTGAATGATTGATTATTTGAATGTATGATTGATTTGATTGTTTCCAAGTTAGCTAGTAGTTGATTTGGAACAAGATGATGAAAGAGGATTCAAAAGCTATGGAAGAAGGCTCTTGAATGGTGAAAGCTGCTTAAGGCATATGTAGCGGATGTTGAAGCTCATATGTATAGATTGGATGATGTTGAGATGGGACTTTGCCATGATTTGATGAGGCAAACCATGTTGTTGAGTTGAGACTTTGCTTTGATGCGATGAAGCGAAGTATGATGTGAGTCTTGGCTTAATCCAAGCAGGGATCATTCCAAGCATGTTGATAACTTGAAGAGTAGTTCAAGTTGGTTGATAATGGATTGTTCAAGAGGTAGCTTGAGCTTGTATGAGGATAGTCGTCAAGAAGGATGGCTAGGAGGCTTGGATCTCGTCGTTGTTGAAGGTTCTAGCATGCTCAAAAGCAAGAGTACATGGGGCGCCCATAACGACTACAGGTAGGTAGTCGGGACACCCAAAAGACTACAGGTAGGTAGTTGAGTACTCTGGGCAAAGTAGATAAGTCCTAGGCACAAGGCAGTGTGCGGAGTTATGGTTAGAACCGGGGTTACCATTAGCCCTTGACAGATGGTCATTCAACTAACGGTGAAATCGAGGCAAGGATAACAGTGATAGCCAGAGTCATGGATGTTTGGTTGTATTATCATTCGGCTTCAAGAGCGGTGTTTTCTGGGTGCTTATCTGATCTTGGTTTAGGCCTTGGGGGTTTGTATTTGGAAAACATCGTCCTTGACTCGAGTGGTATTCGCTTTACCTTAATTGTCTATGTTGTTATGCTTGCTTCTCCTTAGTGTATGTCTGGGGCTATCACTGTAGAAAGAGGTGGAGTGGGATGGTTTGGTTCCTATTCCTTTTATCCTTTATGCTCTTTTGGTATGCTTGATAGTTGATTTACTGCTCACTAAGACTTTGTCTGACTCAAGGTTTTATGTCTCCTCTTATTACCTTGGGCTGTTCATCCATGTCGGGATGGGCAGACTAGGTAGCAGGTGACAGGTGCTGTGCTAGGAGTTCTACGCTAAAGATGACGAAGACGAGCAGGAGGCTTTGCATATTAGTTTTCTTACTATATGTACTGGGTATCCGCTGCTGTATTTGGTTGAGTGATTTGTAGTGAGGCTTTCATGTATGGATTTGAGTAGATGATTGTATGAAACTACTGTGATGCTTATATGATGATGTTCTGTTCTATGGAGCTTCACTATATTATATTTCTCTATTGTATTTTATCCATGCGCTGTGAGTTATGCGATAGAGATTCTTCTGTTTTGTTTTACCCTGACTATCGTCCATGGCTGCCTGGCACACCTTTTAGCGCATTATTTCCTTGATTTGGTGCGGGAGTCATGGGCGGTCGTCACAATCCATGTAAGGTACATCTCATAAAACTCACTGCTCGCCCATGAACAAGCGAGAAGCATTACTTAAAAAGGAGTGAATAAACTATGTATGAAAGAATATTGTAGATTTAATCGCACAAGAGATCAATAGTGCAGACTTCCTATAATTCTACATCCATTGCACTACTGATCTCTTAAGCTGTTAAATCTACATAAAAATCTTTTGAAACTCCTTCATAATGAAGTAATGCAATAAGGGAGCTGTTAAATCTGCATAAAAATCTTTTGAAACTCCTCCATAATGATGTAGTGCAATAAGCGAATTGGACCAACATGTTCTTCGATGAACTATTTTACCTCTGAAATCAAATTATGAAAGTAAATATCAAATATTATGTATAACAAGCATGTATAAGGTGGTCCAATCAACTGCCACAATATTACCAAAGTAAGTATCAAACGGAATAAATGGACATGGCATGTATAAGGTGATGTACAAAAAATCATGACCCAAATTGGATATTAATAAAGTAAACTTTGGATTCCAATTCTCATTCAAAAATTTACAAGCCTGAACACAAGGATAAGAAGCTTACATTTTTTCTTTAACATGAATAAAGGTATACCAACCTTTTCCTGCTTTATATGATGCAATTTTGCTAGCACATCATCTACGCTCATAGTTGCATGCCTGGATTGATGAATAAAAACATCAATGAGTTACAATAACATAAAATTTACAAGACAGATTGTTACAAGTAAATTATAACTATGATCTTTTGAAACATTCACCGTCAAAGATTTAATAGCATCTCCAATTTCTTCTTCTTCTCTTCAAGGCTAGCCATTATATCCATATCTTGTTTTAAATCCTATGCACTATTCTCTAATGATTTAATTGCATCTCCAATTTCTTTTTCTTCTCTTGGTTTATAAAAACTAAAACTGAAAGAATATTTGGCAAAGTTGTGACCGAGCTGGACGTGGATTGTAACGACCTACCTTTTTGGATGGTTCAAATCGACAACAAACCACACATGTCTGAATCAAACCATTCAAAAGAAAGATTTTTAGTGGGGTAAATAAGAAAAAAAAGAAAAAGGAAAGAAAAAAAAAACACAGAATCTCGCAGTGGAACGACAAAATATAACAATCAAATAAACAGTTCATGAAGCTGTTTGACAATTAACATTTGATTACACTTTTACAAATTCAAATCTGAGCTATACATATGTCATAAATACACAAATAATGCAGCGTAATACAAAAAGTAGTGGAATAATAAATAGCAATAGTATACTTAATCTTCGTCTTCGTCTACTAGAAAATAGTCTTCAATGCTTAAAAACTCAAGCTGACCCGAGCATAATGAAAAGCAATACACTCGAGTCAGAACTAAAAATTCCTATGTAAGTCAAATCAATCTCAAATAAAAATATGAGTGCAATGGCTTCAAAGATGTTTTAGGATTTTTCATCTTCTATCAAGTGTACAACCTGAGTGCAATAACTTACGAGATTTCAAATAATTCGAAATACCAATTTTAACCACTTTACCTAAAATAAGTCCGTAGTTTAAATAAAAAACTTAAACTTTTTAAATAGTTCAGTTTCAATAAATAATCCAAATTCAAGAAATTGTATGAGTATATATCATTTTAACCCATAATTTAAATGTCTTAATTATCCAATTCTAAAATGATTCAGAGGACCATTTAAATGATGTCAATAATTTACAAGGTGATAGCAGGGGCATATTAAAATAAACAAACAACCATACATCCAATATATCAATCAATAAGCATCCATTTCAAACAACATCCAAATCAACCGATATATTTCAACATATAAAAGTTATCAATATCGGGGTTTAATTATCAATTAAATTCCAATATAAAATTAAATGTCAATTCAGATTCAATGTCAATTCAAATGTCAACTTAAATTAACAAACCTCAATAAAATATTTATATATCACATCATATATTTTATTTAACTTGCAATGGAATTTTTAGTATTGCGTGAGTGGGTTTAATCACTCACCTTAGATTTATAGCCAGTTTAAAATCCAATAAAAGCCCAAAATTTCAACAATCCCCAAATTCAACCATCCTAATTTCATGTTGTCCGAAATTTTGATACGAACCTAAAGGAAGAAACCGCACATAATCGGAGTTCATATGCGGAAGATATTCAAGTTATAAGAATATTATGGAAATGAAATAGAAAACCATTGTTACCTAGAAATTTGACCAGGCAACTAAGTACTCGGCATTAGCATACTGTCTGGCATTTATGAGTCGTTCGGCATCCAGTTCGTTCGGCATTAGAGAACGCTCGGCATTCAGGATCGCTCATCATTTAGGAGCATTCGGCATTAGAAAGCGCTCGGTTCCAGAGTCGTCCGACACATATGATTGTTCGGCATTCAAGTTCGTTCGGCATCTATGGGACGTTCGGCATGCGTGAGCGTTCAGCATTGAGAGACGTTAGGTATTGTATATCATTCGGCATCTATGGGACGTTGGCATGCGTGAGCGTTCAGCATTGAGAGATGTTCGGTATTGTATATCGTTCGGCATCTATGGGACATTCGGCATGCATGAGCGTTCAGCATTGATAGACGTTCGGTATTGTATATCGTTTGGCATCTATGGACGTTCGGCATGGCAGAGTCATTCGGCATTCCATACTACTTGGTATCCAAACCTTGTGCGGAACATCACTTCGTTCGGCATAAATCTCGTTCGGCATTCGGGATCGTTCGGCATCCAGTGTCTTTCAGCACAAATACCTCGTTTGGCAATCAGGATGTTCAGCATCACTTCGTTCGGCATCCAGTGTCTTTCGGCATAAATACCTCATTCGGCAATCGAGATGTTCGACATCACTTCGTTCGGCATGAGGATACCATTCGACATTCATGCCTTGTTCGGTATTTTGCCGTTCGGCATTTGTAGATCGGCATACAGAGATCACTCTTTTTGGGCCAAGCTACTTAGCTACCTGGCCCACCAGGGAAGTCCAATCCATCTTCGTCTATAAATAGAGAGGCAGGGGCACAGTGAAATGGACCTTTTTTGGGAGAACACCAGGGAGACTCTGCCGCATTCAAGACTCATACAAGACTTATCTTTTTTGCTTAGCAATTGTATTCAATATAATTAGTATATGGATTGTATCTGTAATCGATTATCGAGAAAAGCAATAAAGATTAACCTTAAAGTGGACGTAGGCAATTACGCCGAACCACTATAAATCTGGTGTTCGTATTTCCTGCATTTAAATATGCATATTATCCTCTGTTTAACTTTACTTTCTTCATTAATCTCTCCACACAATCTCTCTTAAGGGTGTTAGTGACCAATTCTGGTGCTAACATTTTGGTGCTTTCACTGAGAATCAAATTCTCAGGACGATAGGATCTACTTTGTTGCTACTGGATTGAAAAATCCCCCGAAGGAGATCCAAATCATTCGCAAGACATCTGTTGATTCTACTCAGAGTTACAACCGGCAACTCTATCATGGGAAGACCACGAACTAGATCGGCATCTCACAACGCAGACGTCAATGAAACTGCTAGTGTACAAAAGATAGGACCTAGCAACCAACCAACAATTCAAGGCACAGGGCCCTCCACTTAGAACCAAGCGGAGGTCGTTTCCCGAACAGAGTTCAGCGACTTGATAAGAGAACTCGAGGAAAGTAGAAGGCAACTTGCTGAGCAGATTCAAGCCAACACTAATCTCATGACTCGGCTTGCCCATCAGCAGCATTAGAATGCTGGAAGTAGTCATGCTCCTTATTCTGAATCTGATAGCTCGACCTCAGCTGATGAACCTTCTAGGCGTAGACGCTATAGGGATAAAGTTGCACAAGCAGGTGCCGCTGATCTATCCGCCATGGATCAGGCATGTGATGAGACCGGATGCCCGGATCACCAAGACCCGAATCAAGCGGGACATCAACCCGCACGGTCCCACGGAACGGAACCCAACCTCCCACCCTCCATACAAACTCCGGATTTGTCAGCCATGGTGAGGCAGTTAATGAGAGAAAATCAAGGCCTGACCAATGAACATTGGGGAGTGTCTAGGAGTCATACCCCCTTCACAGATACCATTCTACAAGCTGAGTTCCCAAGGAAGTTTAGCATGCCAACCATCCCAGCCTATGAAGGGAAGACTGACCCTAGGCAACACGTGATGAGGTACGAATGGATGATGGACTCGGCAATGGCAAATGACACGACTAAGTGTAGGTGCTTCCCAATCACTCTATCCGAAATCGCCACTATGTGGTTTACTCGACTTCCTCCCCGATCTATATCCAGCTTCAACGAGTTGGCAACGAAATTTGTAGAAGAATTCAGAATACATGCTACTCGTCCAAAGGACGTGATGTCCTTATCAAGCATAATCCAAGCTCCGGGAGAGTCTTTGAAAGCATACTTACAGAGGTTTCATGTTGCCGCCACTGAAGTTAGCAATACTAACGACCACGCAATTTTGATAGCGGTAATGCAAGGTGTAGATCCAGATTCGGAGTTTGGAGATTGGTTGGCGGGAAAGCCTCCAGCTACATTGGAACGATTCTATGCCAAAGCTCATCAGTTCATACAGAGGGAGGAGGCTTGATGGAAGAGACAAGATAAGGTACCATGGCCTGTTCAGGAGAATGTGAAAAGTAACATCGCCGTGAAGCAGTCCGGCGATAGTTCGGGAAAAGTTCAAGTCAACGTCCAGAACAAGCCTGGGCAGTCCAAAGGATCCGGAGCTGGGAATCCCGAAAAGAAAAGAGAAGCAGGGAAATGGAAGCCAAGGATTTCGACCTACAGTGAATACACCCCGCTGAATACTTCTTTTGAAAACATTTATTTATCGACATGTAAAACCTTTGAATATAGAAATCCACGCCCAAAGGAGTCCACTGAAGAACAAAAACGGACGGGGAAGTATTGTCACTTCCATAAGACCCATGGGCACAATACTGAGGAGTGTAGACACCTCCATGATGCCATAGAAAAGTTGATCAGACAGAAAAAATTGCAGGAATTTGTCAAAAACCCGCAAGATGGAAGGCAAGGAACGTCAGACCCCGGACGCGGGCCGACTCCATGCCAACCAGAATGCCTGCTCGGACTGTGGGTAGATTGATCATAAACACTATTATCGGAGGACCTCATCCTGCAGAAAAGAATTGGCAGGAGATGGAACAATATGCTACGTCCTTGAGGCATGCGGATTATGAATGTTGTTCGAATGTGGAAGATGGAACCCCCGCAAAACAACAACGCATGATGACTGACGATATAGTGTTTATGAGTCGAAACGTGGACAAGGTGGAGGCTCTTACTATCAACCCGATGGTTATATCTGCAACAATCGGGCCAGCTTACGTGAAAAGAATCTTGATTAATTATGGAAGCTCTGTCAACATCATCATCAAGAAGGCTTATGACCAAATGAAGATGGAAACGAAAAATTTGAAACCATGTAAAGCCCGTATCCACGGTTTAACGGTGCTGCAACCACCGCGATGGGGTATATAGAACTGCTAGTTGAACTGGGGGAAGGTGAGCGTAGGAGAGTGCGAGTCCTACCGTTCATAGTAATGGATGTTGACTCTCCATACAATGTCTTTTTGGGTCGTCCAGCCTTGGCAGAATTTAGGGCTGCTTTGGGTCCATGGTGTTTGACATTAAAATTTCTGACGGATAAAGGTGTCGGTGTTGTACATGGCGATCAGGCAACCGGTCGCGCATGTTATGTGGCAAAACTTAGAGAAGCTCAACGGAGAGAGAAGGGAAAGGTTGCGGAAAGCTCCGTCCGCATCCTAAAGATTGATGATTGACAAGTAATGCCCGAGCCGTGGCTCGGGCAGAATTCTCAGATCCTTAGAGATATAGATCCGAGAGATGATGATGGAGAACCCAGGGAAACAAATGCAGCACCGGCTGAGCTGACAATCGACATTCCAGTCAGCCGGGATGACCCATCGTGAGTTCTTAAGATTGGATCACAACTCGACCCCTTAGTGGCCGAGGATCTTACTGATTTCTTCTAGGCGAATATGGACGTTTTCGCTTGGACACACTCTGATATGTGCGGAATTTCTCTGGCAATTGTGAGTCATATGTTAAACATAGACCCGAAACACGTTCCCGTAAAACAGAAAAGGAGAGGTATGGACCCAGAGAGGTCTGCGGCTCTCAAAGAGGAGGTGGACAAACTCAAAGCCAATGGGTTCGTCCGCGACACCGTCTACCCTGAATGGGTATCTAACCCAGTGCTAATGAAGAAAGCAAATGGAAAGTGGAGAACTTGTGTTGATTACTCCAATCTGAATAAAGCATGCCCGAAGGATAGTTTCCCTTTACCTAGAATCGACCAGCTCGTCGACTCTACCACCGGACACGAATTATTGTCATTTATGGATGCGTATTCAGGATACAATCAGAACCCGATGCACATTCCAGACCAAGAGCACGCAAGTTTTGTCACAAATATGGCGCTATATTGCTATGTAGTAATGCCCTTTGGATTGAAAAATGCGGGGGCAACGTATCAACGCCTGGTGAATTGAATGTTTAAGGACCAGATTGGTAGAACGATGGAAGTTTATGTGGATGACATGCTCATGATGTCGCGACAGTCAAACGACCACATCCGAGACTTAGCAGAAATATTTGATATACTTAGACAATTTGGTATGAAGATCAACCCCTTGAAGTGCTCTTTTGGCGTGGCATCAGGGAAGTTCTTGGGTTTCATTGTGAATGCACGTGGAATTGAAGCTAACCCGGAAAAGATTCAGGCTATACGGGACATACAAGTGCCCAGAACTATAAAGCAAGTACAAAGCTTGAACGGAAAGGTGGCAGCGCTGAGTCGATTCATATCCAGAGCTACAGACAAGTGTATTCCTTCCTTCGACGTGATAAAGAAAGGAAAAAGAAATTTTGAGTGGACATCCGACTATGAGGATGTATTCCAAGCTCTGGTAAAAAATTTAGAGAGCCCCTCAGTGCTATCGAAACCAATAGACCATGAAATGTTGTATGTGTACTTGGCAGTATCCCAACATGCTATTAGTACGGCTTTGGTTCGTGAAGAGGACCGAGTTCAAAAACCAGTTTACTATGTTAGTAAATGTCTGACGGGGGCAGAAAGATACTATCCCAAGATCGAGAAATTAGCCTATTGCTTGGTGATTGCATCACGCAAGCTTCGTCCATACTTCCACGCACACTCGATCAGTGTTTACACCGACCAACCCCTGCGACAGGTACTCCAACGACCGAAAACTTCCGGAAGGATGTTAAAATGGAATATCGAGTTGAGTCCATTCGATTTACCTACTTGCCGCGAAGGGCCATACAAGGGCAACCGCTAGCGGATTTCATCGCTGAATTCACCATGACAGACGAATCAAATGGCTGCAAAGTCATACCTCCCGTCCGATGGAAGATGTACATCGATGGGGCGTTTAACGACCGTTGTTCGGGGGTTGGCATAGTTCTGGTAACTCCTGAAAACCGATCAGTTTGCTATGCTTTGAAGCTCGAATTCACAGCAACGAATAATGAAGCCGAGTATGAAGCATTGATCGCCGGCTTAAGACTCGTCAAAGAACTAGGAATAAGATCGGTTGAAATTTTTTGCGACTCGCAACCAATGGTGTATCAAGTGCATGGAGACTACCAAGCAAGGGGGTAGAGACTTGCCCCGTATTTGGCCCAAGTTCAGGAGCTTCTAGCGAATCTCGAGTATTATGATATTTCACATGTTCCGCATGAACAAAACAAAGCAGTTGATTCATTGGCAAAATTTGCAAGCACTGGCGATGCGTAGCAGATGGGATTGTTTCCCGTTGAATCCTTACATGTTCCGAGCATAAATATAAAGGAGGTAGATTTCATGTTAGAAACAGAAATCGAGAAGGAGTCATGGATGACCCCATTCAAGCAGTACTTGTTACACAGGGTCGTGCCCGAAAGAAGGAGCAAAAGACGACAAGTCATTCGTAAGGCTTCTCGTTATGTAATGCAGGATGGAATAATGTATCGGAGGGGATTCTTGATCCCATTGCTCCGATGCATTGCCCATGATGAGATAAAACGAGTCCTGACGGAAGTCCATGAAGGTGAATGTGGCGACCATACCGGGGGGCAAATAGCAAAGAAAATCCTCCGCTATGGATACTATTGGCCAACTGTAAATTGGGATGCCGCAAACTATGTAAGAAGATGTGACAAATGCCAGAAGTATGCGAAAATCCCAAGAGCTCCACCGACGGAACTCACACAAATGGTTAGTCCTTGGCCATTTGCAATGTGGGGGATCGACATAGTCGGTTCCTTACCCCTATCCAAAGGTGGTGCAAAATACGTGATTGTTGCGGCCGATTACTTTACCAAGTGGGCAGAATAGAACCTTTGGCCACTATCACCACCAAGAAAGTAATTAATTTCGTGGTACGAAATATCATATGCCACTTTGGAATGCCACGAACCATCGTTACAGTCAATGGAACTCAGTTTGAAAGCAAAGAGTTCAGGGAATTTTGCCAAAAATATGGTATTGAGAAAAAGTTTGTAGCCGTTGCTCATCCGAAATCTAATGGACAAGTGGAGGCTGTAAACAAGATAATCCAATCCATATTGAAAAAACGTTTGGAAAAGGCTAGAGGTAAGCGGGTGGATGAGCTTCCGACAGCACTTTGGGCTTACAGAACCACCTACAAGTTCGCGACTGGCCACATTCCATTCGCATTAGCATATGGCATGGAAGCTGTCATACCCATGGAACTTGAAGTCCCATCACATCGGGTAACTTATTATGACCCTGAGTCAAATCGAGATCTTTTGCTGGAATCGTTGGACTTCATTGATGAAAAACGCGAAGAAGCCAATTTAAGAACGGCCGCGTACAGGCACCGAGTTGCTCGATATTATAACGAAAAAGATCGATCGAGAATCTTTGGTGTGGGTGACCTCGTTTTGAAACGAGTTTTCCCAGTTCCATCACACATGAGCCCCGCATGGGAAGGTCCATACGTCATCGAACGGAAGCTTGGAGAAGGAACTTTCAAGATAGCGACCATCGATGGTGCGACCCTCCCCCGAGCATGGAATGGTGAACGTTTGCGGCAATATTACACTTAGTTCATTTCTATCATATTTTAGTTGCATTTATTTCCAGCAAGTTTTTATTTCTAGTTTACGGCATGCAAAAAGACAATTTAGTTTATTTGCATTAATAAAGGCTTGAAGCCATTTTTCCCATGAATTGTCGATGTTTCTGTGTATGATAACGCTGTAGCAAATGAACAAGAGATACATTACTCTGTCTGATATACGAACAGGAATAAACGATTCAAAATCTCCAAGTCCCCGGAGTGCGGACTGGAGTACTCTAAGTCCCCAGAGTGCGGACTCGAGTATAAACGATTCAAAATCTCCAAGTCCCCGGAGTGCAGACTGGAGTACTCTAAGTCCCCAGAGTGCGGACTCGAGTATGAACGATTTGAAATCTCAGAGTCCCCGGAGTGCGGACTGGAGTACTCTAAGTCCCCAGTGTGCGGACTCGAGTATAAACGATCCAAAATCTCCGAGTCCCCGGATTGCGGGCTGGAGTACTCTAAGTCCCCATAGTGCGGACTCGAGTATAAATGATTCAAAATCTCCAAGTCCTTGCAGTGCGGACTGGAGTACTCTAAGTCCCCAGAGTGTGGACTCGAGTATAAACGATTCGAAATCTCCAAGTCCTCGGAGTGCGGACTGGAGTACTCTAAGTCCCTAGAGTGCGGACTCGAGTATAAACGATTCAAAATCTCCAAGTCTCCAAAGTGCGGATTGGAGTACTCTTAGTCCCCAGAGTGTGGAATCGAGTATGAACGATTTGAAATCTCCAAGTCCCTAGAGTGCGGACTGGAGTACTCTAAGTCCCCAGAGTGCAGACTCGAGTATAAACAATGTGAAATCTCCAAGTCCCCGGAGTGCGGACTTGAGTACTCTAAGTCCCTAGAGTGCGGACTTGAGTATAAAAAATTCGAAATCTTCAAGTCCTCGAAGTGCGGACTGGAGTACTCTATGTCCCCAGAGTGCGGACTCGAGTATAAACGATTCGAAACCTCCAAGTCCCCAGAGTGCGGACTCGAGTATAAACGATTCAAATGTCCAAGTCCCTTGAGGGCGGACTGGATATAAATGACTTGAAGTCATCAAGCCCTTGGCATACGGATTGGAAAATATTCTAAGTCCCCAGAGCATGGGATACAAGGATGTACAAATACCAAAAAAGTTGTCAACTTGTTTGAAGATGAATCGATAAGTTCACGTAACTAGCAGTAGCTTGAGTTTTGACCACGGTTATAACAAAAAACCAAACAACAGCAGTCCTCTGAGAGGGAAAAGAACTAAGTTTTATTCATCAAAAATAAGTTTCTACTACAACTCCTCCGAAAATCGGAGTCAAAAGTTTATTTACATAAACTAAGAAAACAAAAATAATTACATAATCTAAACTAGCTCTGGTTGAACGAGAGCAAAGACTACTTCTTTGACTTCTTCGACTTTTTGCCCGATGACTCCTCCCCGGTACGTTTACACTTGATAGCTTTCTTTGACGGGGGAGTGACGGCTGAAGAAGTATGAGGAACATCCATGGGTTTGGACCCACTTGGGAGAATGACCTTCAACGGCTTGTTCAAAGGATCGTCCGGGTCCACAGCTTGAGGTTCGACCTTGATCTAGATCGTATTTTCCTTCTCTTTATCAAGATGCTCCTTCATGCTCAGTTTGGATGTGTGCTCAGAGACGCCTATAATTTCAACTTCATAACTCACATCGATGGGAGAGGAAGTCTCAGATTTGTCCTCGTCAAGCGCTCCGATCACCTGAGCATCGGGACTAGGAGCCTCACCTGCGTGAGTGGCTTCACTCGTTTTTCCCCTCACCTCCTTGGCGACATCGCTCCTCGGAGTGGGCTCAAGATCAGAACGGCTAGCATAAAATCACGAAAAGAAAGCATTAGAATGCGATAGCTTCTGATGAAAAGCGAAAATCTTGGAATGTTAAAGCAAAAGAATTGCTGACCAGGTTCCGGCTGGCTCTCAGCCATCAGGGGGGTCTCACCCTCGGGAATAGGAGACAGAATGCATCCCTCTCTTTTTGCACCGAGTCTTTTTTCAAATCCAAATCCCCACAGTGTTGTATTGCCTCGTCGAGTTCTTTTTTGTGAGTCGATCCTAGACGAGTTACGGCTTCGGCGGTATCCTTGGCGCTCTGTTGGGCGGCCTCAAGTTGAGATTTATAAGACGCAATCTCTTCATCTTAGGCTTTGATAATGTCTTTGTCATGAATAGCCTCAAGCTTCAGGCGATCAATCTCATGTTGGCATTCCATGGAGACTTCCAACACTTTCTCAGCGAGATGAATGAACACGTCATGTTGAACATAGACGTTGTTGGTACAGGCGATAGAGCTCTGCTTGACATCTCCAGGTATATGGTAATCACCGGGAGGAACTTTGGACCATCAAAGCAGATCTTTGGAAATTTAGCTTTAAGCTCGGCCAGTCTCTCCGATACTGTTGGATCTGTTGCGGGAACAGGAGGAGATGGCTTTGAAAGTTCAGCTCTCCTGTGAGGATCCCGGGATTGTCGTGTGGAAGAGGAATCAGAGTGTTGATCTCGGAGGACATCGGATTGCGACCCCTTATGGCCGTGCTTATTTTTGCTTTGTTCCAGTAAGAAGAGGGATGTTGGTGGTACTTGGACTGATAATATGTTTTCTTTCGAGATGATGAGTCCTGGGAATGGTAATCCCTATCGCCATCACCGTCTCTATCCCGACGTCTTCTAGAACTTGAGTCCCATCCAGAGTGATGGAAGATAGACGACCCGCGGAGACGATCGATTCCATGTGTACGCCCCATGTCACCTGCATAGAATTTAAAAAATAACGAATTAGCAAAGAGTAGTGTGATGACGGAAATTTAAGTGCAAGGTAAAGTGCATGTGTTTGTGTGTGTCCTAGTGTTTCCCCCCGACGGACCAGTTTCTTTGCTAATGGGAGTTTTTTCTCCCTGAGTTTGGGCTTGAACGTCTGCATCGCCTCTGATGGGCGAGTGAAGTTAAAGTGCCTCCGGATCATCGAATTCATAATTAAGTAAATCGTCAGTTGTCGAGAGGCCCTTTAAAGAACTTTCTAAACGTTGTAAGGAAGCCTCTTTCTCTGTTGGAATAAGAGTAACTTTAGAGGTTGCACCAACTTTTTCCTTCCATATCTTATACGTCAGTTTCTTTTTCCTCTTCGAAGGGGAGAATGACGATTCGATGTCATGAACTTCAACTAATGGGTCCTGAGTAGGACCAACGTTCTCATCTTGTGCTTCGGGTGTTTCATTTTCTTTGATTTCTCCTTCTTCTAGTGCGCCAGGAGCGTTGCGTGCTGAAGACTCAGCTTGTTTTTTCCCTTTACCAGAGGCGGGCCTGGGTATGGAAACACCCTAAGGAAGACTTATCCGACCGCCTTCTGCCAATAGTCCAAACCTCGAGAGTGACTCATTTGAAATAAGAGTTCGAACGTCTCGTTCGTCAGTAGGAAGGGCTCTAATAGCTTCAACGACTTCAGAATATCCGTGGCCGTCAGGACGTGGATTGATATCTGAAAAGATGGAAAAAAGAGTTAGAAGAGGCACGGCTTTGACCAAGCATGAATATCGATCCAGAGAAAAGACTTACTTCCTTCCACCCATCTCCTCGCGAAACCAGGAGGGCAACTCATATAAAACCATTCCTGCTTGTACAGGGCGAACTTGTTGCATGCCCCAGTTAAGATTTAGCATTTGTAGTGCGGCTCGAGAAACATGAAAGAGGGGCTATCTCTCCGCTTCTTGATTATATATATATATATATATCTGATGTCACCCGGGGTTGGAGGCCTAGAGAGGACATTCATGAAGAGGATGTAGGTACCATAAATGAAGGCGTGACCGTTCGGGTGCAGTTGTGACGGGGCAATGTCAATGTACTGCAGCACATCCTGAAGAAATAAGTTGAACGGTGGTACACTGCCGAGCCAGCACATAAACTTATTACAAGTTGTATATCCAACTAGGGGCAAGTGTGGGCGATCGTGCCCCGATGGAACTAATATGTCATCGAGGGGGATTCCGTGGACGGAGCATATCCGACGGAGTGCACTTTCATTGATCTTCGAAGCCTGTGAATCGACCAGGTTGTCCAAGAAAATTGATGCCTCCAGGGCATCAAGACCTAAGTTATGAGCAGGGGAAGTCGACGGGTTTGAAGTATCTATGACTCCTTATTAGGAAGATGGCCCAGGTCTATCTGAGATCGTGGCGGAGCTAGATTTCTTAGACATCTTTGGTAGAAATTGAATCTAGTAGAGTACTTGTTTGAACTATACTTGAAAAACAATCGACGTTATACTTAACAACACAAGTATTCCCCCCGTGTGGTGTATGGACTAGTGTGATAATTCAAGTATAAGTGCTGAGAAATTGAAAGTCACGGAGTTAATGGTATAAAGTTGAGCTTCGAATCGTCGCCTTCGAAGACCGTCATCGCTGACCATCTCCAAAAACCTGCCCTATGGTGTTTTCAATTTCGGACTCAAACATTGGCGTTATATGTTAGAGGAAATTTTCCGTTTTTGTCGATTTAGGTTCAGGCTTGTGATTACCGAAACTAGAAAGTTATCGGTCCAGATTAGTTCGATATGCTAGTTTACTTAGGTCCTTGTCCTTGTTTTTGTCATAAGATTAAGCAAAGTAAATATTGATCGGCCTAAGTATCGTTCGGCCAAACTATTGGTCGGCCTAAGTATCTTTTGGCCGAAATATCATTCGGCCCAATTATCGTTCGGCCTAAATGTTTTTCGGCCTAAGTGTCGTTCGGATAAACTATCGATCAGCCTAAAGATCGTTCGGATTAAGCGTGTTCGGCCAAAATATCGATCGGCATCCTGTCCATTCCCCGCTACCTTCCAATTTTTCCACTCCAATTTCGTTCGGCATGGGGAGGTCATGCCGAACCATGGCCATATCAACCTACACCAACAGGCCTAATCTCTAACTCCTTTCTCATGCTACCATAGGACCGCTCGGCATTGAAAGATCATGCCGAGCCGCTACAATGTACCTTCCACCTTTGTCTTCTCCGATCCATCCACCTTGAAACCACCTAAGAGCATACTAAGTTACAGCCCTAGAACGCGACCGAGCCTCAATTCATCACCCTTATTCACACGCCCCCTACTCTCTACGATCTAAGAAAGATTCACAAATTCGAGTAATATCTAATGTCTCCTAGTTTGAGAGGGTGATCAAAAGCTTCTTACCGAAGAGTACGGAGAGAGCTCAAGGATCTGTGAGTTTAGGATTGAAGATTGTTAGAACTTAGCTTAGGAAAGGCGTGATGGATTCCAGAGAGGTAAGTTGCAAGTTCTTGAAAAATAACGGAGGTAAAAAGTGAAAAGAGAAGAAGAAGGAAAATGCCGACTTTATAGGAGAAGAGGGGAAGTCGAAGAGACTATGACCGGTAGAACCGGTCAAAGCTACATCGTTCGGCATCGGCATACAAAGCCGTTCGGCATAAATGGGGCATTCGGCTTCGGTTATGCTGTTCGGCATTAGCATGGTGTTCGACACACATCGCCTCACCTGGCAATCAAGGGAAGTCACCATTGAGGAAACTAAACCACAGCTCGGAGCAAAGCACAATGGACACATGATTCAAAGCGCACCACGTTCGACCACGTGGTGCACTTTGGGGGGCAAGTGTACCTGGAGATTTGACCAGGCAACTAAGCACTCGGCATTAGCTACTGTTCGGCATTTATGAGTCGTTCGGCATCCAGATCATTCGGCATTAGAGAATGCTCAGCATTCAGGATCGCTCGGCATTTAGGAGCGTTCGGCATTAGAAAGCGCTCGGCTTCCAGAGTCGTCTGGCACATATGATTTGTTCGGCATTCAAGTTCGTTCGACATCTATGGGACGTTCGGCATGCGTGAGCGTTCAGCATTGAGAGACGTTAGGTATTGTATATCGTTTGGCATCTACGTTCGGCATGCATGAGCGTTCAGCATTTAGAGACATTCAGTATTGTATATCGTTCGGCATCTATGGGACGTTCGGCATGCGTGAGCGTTCGGCATTGAGAGACGTTCGTTATTGTATATCGTTCGGCATCTATGGACGTTCGGCATGGCAGAGTCATTCGGCATTCCATACTGCTCGGTATCCAAACCTTGTACGGCACATCACTTCGTTTGGCATAAATCTCGTTCGGCATTCGGGATCGTTTGGCACAAATACCTTGTTCGGCAATCAGGATGTTCGGCATCCAGTGTCTTTCGGTACAAATACCTCGTTCATAAATCAGGATGTTCGGCATCACTTCGTTCGGCATGAGGATACCGTTCGGCATTCATGCCTTGTTCGACATCTGTGGATCGACATCCAGAGATCACTCTTTTTGGGCCAAGCTACTTAGCTATCTGGCCCGCCAGGGAGGTCCAATCCATCTTTGTCTATAAATAGAGAGGCAGGGCACAGTGAAATGGACATTTTTGGGAGAACACCGGGGAGACTCTACCGCATTCAAGACTCATTCAAGAATTATCTTTTTTTGCTTAGTAATTGTATTCAATATAATTGGTATATGGATTGTATCTGTAATCGATTATCGAGAAAAGCAATAAAGATTAACCTCAAAGTGGACGTTGGCAATTACGTCGAACCACTATAAATCTGGTGTTCGTATTTTCTGCATTTAATTCTGCATATTATCCTTTGTTTAACTTTACTTTCTTCATTATTCTCTCTACACAATCTCTCTTAAGGGTGTTAGTGACCAGTTCTGGTGCTAACAACCATGTACACATATTTTAATAATAAAACAAAACACGTTAGTTGCTTACATTAAGAATTTTGAAGTCTGCTCATGTTTCTAAATTCTGGAGAATCAACAACAAAAAAGGACACGATGGCTCACAAATGGAGGAAGGAAGCTTTAGGAAATAGATTTGTAAAAAAATGGAAAAGATTGGCTTCGTGAAAATAAGTTGCTCACATTTGTTTGTTTGTTTTTAGAAGAGAAAGAAAACTTTAGGCAAAAGAAAAAATGGAAGCATGTTTTGGAAATGGAAAGTTAGTGGAAGAGATTTATGAAATAGGAAATGAACAAGGGTAAAGCATGTTTAGAAATTGGAATATGAAAGGAATGGATACAAGAAGATGTAAATTTGCAAAATAAAAAGAGCCTAACATGCAGGTAATTAATAAAAGAAGAAAGACACACGTTGGAATTTGATAAGACATGCTTACATGATAAGCAAATCTTTTGGTATAAAATTTTAAAACAATTGATACCTCAATTAATTTCATCACCACACATGAAACATTTCAAGGCAAGGCTCGCATGTAAATAAATAAAACTTAGTGGAAAACCAAAAGAGGCATGTATTTAATAAAAGAAAGTAATAATAAAATAAAACAAGTGAAAGCGACGATTTAAATTTGAGAATGTAGACCGTACATAGAAATCACAAATCTAATATACTAAAAAAAAAGTTCATTTTAACATATTTTATTAACCCTAATACGCTCAAATTTTCACACGTATATGTATTTTTATTTAGTACACATTAAATAAAAATAAACACTACAATTAACATAATGAGGACTGCCACCCCACACATTAAAAGATGAACCGAGACTTAAAGTCAAATTTGAAGCGAAATAAATCTCCTATGTAAATATGCTAACTATTCCAAATCAAAATTTTAACCAAACCTTCAAGTTGTTTTCTTAACATTTTATTATTGTTATTTTTTTACAAATTAAATTCAAATCAAGTTTGAATATTTAAATGAAGCAAATATTCCAACTAGAAACATACAATAAAATTCAATTCTTTGTTTT
Organism: Allium cepa; assembly: GCA_030765085.1. NCBI lineage: Eukaryota > Viridiplantae > Streptophyta > Magnoliopsida > Asparagales > Amaryllidaceae > Allium > Allium cepa. Next base: position 206,677,931 of record CM060943.1, read on the forward strand.
AATGAAATTAAATTTACATTCACAAATGAAATATTCACTTTATTTGATAAGAATATTCTTTTCAAGAAGCCATCCTTTTATTTTATTTTCATATTTCTTTTTATTACACATTAATTTACAATTAACACCTCCCCCTTTAAAACCAACTTATATTTAAAGATCGTCCCATTAAATAGTCACAAAATAATACTTCGTACAACCACGTCGTTTCTTTATCAATTAATTTCCTTTTATTTTTATATTTGTAACAAATTTAAGTACTCACAATTTGAATGTAATATTTCTCATTAAAATTCTCATTATATTTTTAACACAAAACATATGTTGCACATATCATTAATTAATTACCACTTACTTCTATCTCTTATTAATGGCAAGATATAATTGCTATTAATTACAATAATTAAATCTCAAAATATACCCTAATGCAGGGAAGATAATTAATCCAATTGTTTCCTTTGAAATCCAATTTTCCATATTTAAACCAATATCTGTATACTAAATTAATTCCAATAATTACAATAGTAATAAAACCCGTTCATTATATATTTAAATTCCATACTAATCCTTTATTTTGATTTACATTCTTATTATCAAATCAACTATTCCCTTATGCAATTGATTAACATAAGTTTTCATCTTATTACACTCACCACTCAACAGTTAACGTTTCTTCTTATATCAATTATAATATTTCAATGACATTAATTCTCAAATAAATTTCTAACGAATTTAATAATAAGATAATAAATAAAAGAATGGATATACGTTAATAATACATATCTATTAAATTATTGTTTACAAACAAAGGTTAATAAATTTACGTACAAAATAATTGATTTCATAATCCATATTAAAACCAATTGCAATTAATAACATAAGATTACATCAATTTATACATCATTTATTCTATTCCTTATTAACCTTTATTATTTAAATTGATTGAAATTACGTTAACATAGTATAGTAGTCAATTACATTCAATCAATATTAGTAAAATTATAAGTTAATACGTGTTACCATTTTTTATCTCATTAAAATTAGTTGTTTTAAGATTTATCTTAAGGTCAAAATTTCTAATTTAATAAGATTTAATTTAATAAATCATAAAATTTAATTTTTGACAATATTAAAGTCCAAAACCTTATTAAATTTAATATTTTTAACTATCAAAAATATGGGTTGTTATAGTCTCCCCCACTCAAAACTTTTCGTCCTCGAAAAGGAACAAGAAGGAATCGAGGAATTTGAAATATTTTATTCAAAATGATCAATCTATAAACAATTTAACGTACATATTTAAATTTAATATAAATTTGAAAATAACTCAACTTCCATGAAAATTTTTGGCAGCATCTCCATTGTGCGGTTAGGTCCTGAAAAAGAATAATACCAATAATAAACGTATGTATATCATATCTCAAAAACAAATATCCCAAACCATAAGATAACAATAAAATATCGCTATAAAATCGTAATCCAAAAATGTACCTATTTGTTGGAAAACAACTTTATTTATGAAACCAAAAGCGGTAACTATTAGTTCCATAAACCTGTACTTCACTTATATTATCCAAAATAGTGAGAATTATGTATTAGAGAGATATTTAAGTTGTTTCAGCTTGCAACAAAAACAAATCAATATAAAACATATTTAAACAAACAATAAAACCATTTATGCAACTAAAGAATCCATCATACATCCATAGCAACCAAAACCAATGGTTTGTTTAGTTCGGAACCTTTTAATCATGCAAGGTGATGAATAAACTGTCAAGCGTACCCTATGCTCAACAGCCTTAGATAACTGCTTAATATACTAGTCAAACAACCTCAACAACTAGAAGTATTCTTTCCCAAACTTACCATCAGCCAAACAATAAGAATTTTAAATTTATTTAATTTTATTCGATTAGTTTTTTCATCATTTATCTTTCGTTCATTTATTTATATAAAGATCAATCACTTACATAATTTGGTTTCCATTAAATATTTAAGTCATTAATGAATCATTTCAAAAAAAAATTACTTAAGCTTCTACTTCCCTACTTATTTTTATAACTTAATTCGGTTATTAAATAAAAATTTATGTTTATGGTATTCGCCCTTGAAGAGAAAAGAAATATTTCAACATATCTAAAAATTCAATTAAAACATTTAACCTCATTCACTTAGTAAAAATATAAGATATATTTAAACATCCTTATAGCATTATGCAAAAGATTTTTCAAAAGTCTAAAACAATGTTAGAAATTTATATCAAAACATTGCAATAAGCTTTAAAATAAAGTTCTTAAATCCAATAATTTAGTAGACTCGTTATTTTTGAAATAAGTATAAACCCAAGATTATTAAACTGAAATTAATAGTATACTCAAATCTTACATTAAATTTCTAAATCAAAATATAAAAGTTCATATCTTCATAATTAATTTTACACACTTGTTTTAAAATGAATATTCAAATCATGGAAAAACATTTATTATGGTTTAATACAAAAATTCAAACAGTAAATAAACCAATAAATTTACTATTAGTACTTCGAAATCAATTAAATATTCCAAACTATACTTGCAAAATAAAGATTCAAATTTATTTGTCAAGTATATTACTATAAATAAACTTCGCAAATCAATTCTTTTTTCCATTTATATAATATCTTTAAATTATACACTCAAAGAAACTTATGTAAATTTTACTTGAAATATTCATTTGAAATCTTAATTTGCAAATAAATCATCTTTAATACTTTAATAATTTTCAAAAATTCATTTGTAAAATTTCTTGCTTTATTTATAAATACCATTTAAATATTTTAAATAACATCTTTATAAATATATGTAAGCTATTTGAAAATAATTGTTTACCTCATTACTTATATTTACAAAGAAGCTATTGAAAACCTTAAATCTATTATTTATAAATTTATAAGTTTTATCTCAAGATACTTTCCAAACATTATTAATAAATCAATAATCATTTACTTTAAATATGTTTTATTGAATTAATAATTTCTCACGATATTTACAACACTAATAAACTATGTTGTACATAAATAGATAATATTTTAAACATTTTAAAGTATTTAGAAAAGAAAAAAAATGACCAAAATATCCTTTATATAATACTTTATTAAAATACTTTTATAACTCGATGTCTTAACAGGTTTATCCTCGTTCTTGCAGACTTTGGTCATGCGTTGATCAGGCGCAAGGCTAGAATTCTCCAAGTACTTAGTAGACCTATTTCAACACCCAGTGAAAATACTTAAAAATATGTATGAGAAGTTCCGCTCAAAATGCAATGTCAAATGATGATAATACGATAGCGGTGGCCCGTTGCTGATCCAGTATTTACGCAATGGACACAAAACTTTCTAGAAGATCCTTCTACCTTCCAGATTCCATAAAAATATCGTAGCCAGTTCGTAAATAAGGAACCATCGACCCCTGCTGCAGTGGTACGCTGCTGATTCATTGATTTACGCAATGGAAGCACTTCCTTCCCGGAAGATCTGTAAACAATAGATCCCAAGATCGAAAGCGCCTCCATTGGGTAAACTAAAGAACCATCTACCCTGGAAAAAAATTAAGGAACTCATGGGTTTAAGTCCGGACAACCATATCAGTTCGAATCCATTTCTGAATTCACCCAAGTCCATTAGGATTTATCGGTCGAATCCATTCCTGGATTCCCCAAGTCCATCTGGGTCGTAGCATATCACTATACTTCTTCACGAAGGGAACTTCCTATACCTCTTACTTTAAATTATAATGTACCATATATAGTTTCCTTTCAAAATCATAGCTTCAAATATCGTACTTATATAAATTCCATTATATATAAGATTTCATTTTTAGACAAAGTACTGTCCGAAATCAATAATTTCGAATATATCAAATCATTCTTATATAAATTCCATAATATATAAGAATTCTCTTCAGATCGAATACCTTCTAAAATTAACAGTTTCAAAATCATTTGTACTTACATAAAGTCCACCTTATACAAGAATCAAAATTTTCCAAATCAATTTCGATGTATGAAAAGCCATATGGGATTGAACATCTTTGCTTTACAAAAGGTTTTAATTTAGAATAATTTTGTATATAAAATCGTTTTTGTGAAATATAATTGCATATAAAATGGTTGTGTAAGATAGTTTGTAAATAAAATATTTGTAAATAAAATAGCTTATAAAATAGTTTTGTAATAAAATAGTTTATAAATAGTTTTGTAATAAAATAGTTTATAAAATAGTTTTGTAAATAAAATAGAATAAGATAGTTTGTATAAGAAAAATAAAAGAAAATGGCTTTAAATCAATAGTAGTTGTCATAAAAGAAAATTCCAATTTAAATTACAAAGATATCTGTTTGCGCCAAAATTGGTCACAAACACCCAATATCGTGAAAGCACCCGTTTATGAACACAAATCAGGAACAATCAATATAGAACTCTGATCTAAGCAATAATAATCACAATAATTCACAAATAACAGTTACAAACACAGGATTTATAGTGGTTCGGTGATCTTGCCTACGTCCACTCTGAAGCTTATGTCTTTATTGATTCACTTGATGATTCCAATCGATTACAGCGAATTACAATTGATGATTACTTTCAAATCTGATTACAACAGCGATAAAGAAGTATGGAATTGAATCCGGAAGGGCCTCGACATTCAATGGCGGAAGATCCCCCTTTTCTGAAGGCTTCAGGGTGCTATTTATAGGCGTTGGCGGCCCAGATCTCGCTCAAATTTCGGGAGACTCTTTCTGGAACGTGAGTGGGCCCACGCGACCGACCCCGCCAAATTTCGACTCGATCTGAGATCTATTCGAAGTGATTTCGAATCCATCAAAAAATGATCCAATCGAGCTGAAACTTGGCAGGAACAATCTTTACCTTGCATGGAAGCTACTGTGAAAATTTCATTACATTTGGCCTCGTGGTTTGAGAGATACGATCGATTTGAGTTGATATGCTCTGGTTGGTTACTTGGTTCGAGTCGATTCCTTCGAATCGATGTCTTCGACTCCATCGGCTCACGTGGTTCCATGATGAGGTGGCGCGCGTCCTTCGAGTCGATCCGGTCTTCTCTCCGGGTTGAACGCTTCGATCCCTTAGATCTCGCCGACTTCGTATCGTGGGGTGACACATCATCCAAGCTAGTTGACTTGGTGGAATACGAACAAGTGATTGTTCGTGGATTCGAGCGTGACCGATTCGAACAAAGGCATCCCAATGGGTTCGAGCTCGATCGATACGAACAAGATCGGTTCGAAGTGACTAACTCCTATGGATTCGAACCTGATGGATTCGAATGGAGCGAGGCGTTGTCATGCTGATGGATTCGAAACTAATGGATTCGAATGGAGCGAGGCGTTGTCATGCTGATGGATTCGAAACTAATGGATTCGAATGGAGCGAGGCGTTGTCATGCTGATGGATTCGAACCTGATGGATTCGAATGGAGCGAGGCGTTGTCATGCTGATGGATTCGAAACTAATGGATTCGAATGGAGCGAGGCGTTGTCATGCTGATGGATTCGAACCTGATGGATTCGAATGGAGCGAGGCGTTGTCATGCTGATGGATTCGAATGGCATGCTCTTTCCTTAGGTTGAATCGATCATAACTTTCACATACGAGCTCCGATTGACTTGAGATTTGAAATGTTGGCTTCTGCAGCTTTGGTCATCATGTCTTGTCAATTGTGGCCCGATCCAGACTCGGACAAAATTCATCGATATCCATAGCGAAGCGGAATGCAACCAATCTCTGAGACGAACTGTCTCTTGTTTTCGACCAATCATTTGGTATCACGGCTTTGCCAAAAAGCGGGATAACATTTGCCCCCCAAAATATGCCTTGCGGTAGGAAGGCGTGTTTTGTAATGCCATGAGCTGGATGTTCATATCCTGTTGATGTCCTGCAAAGGAATTTATAGTTTTATGTGACCTCAAATAACGACCGTTCGAGATCGAGACATTTGAGATGAAGTGCGACCGTTCATGGTCAAGCACCTAATTTCAATTGACGATCGTTCGGGATCGAGCCATTTGAGGTGAAGTGCGACCGTGTGCGGTCAAGTGGCGGACCTCAAATGACGATCGTTCGCGATCGAGCCATTTGAGGTGAGGTGAGTTATGCCGTTCGGGGCGAGTTGTGCCGTTCGATGCGAGTTGTGACCGTTCGAGGTCGGGTGCCGTTCGAGGCGAGTTGTGACCGTTCGAGGTCGGGTGCCGTTCGAGGCGAGTTGTGACCATTCGAGGTCGGGTGTCGTTCAAGGCGAGAAAGTGTGCCCGGGAGGACTCGGTATTATCGATGCCAGGGTCACGTTCGGGTGAGTTCCTGGATCGTTTGTGTGCCTATTGGAGGCGAATAAGTGTGTCCGGGGGGCTTGGTATTGTTGATACCAGGTTCACGTTCGAGTGGGTCCCTGGATCGTTTGTCAGGGTGGCATATCGCCATCTCAGAGCATGCCTAAGGACCGTTCGCGACCCCGTACATATGTAAGTAGCTTAGCCATTTCATAATTATCCGAACCAAATATCCATTCAACTGATGAGTTTTAAAATAGAAATGTCAAAACAATCAAAGTCTAAATGTTCAAATCGAAACGAAACAAAAGCAAAGCAAGGATGTCAAATTGTAAATTTTCACAACGATAGGGTTAATAGCCACTCAGAGCATGCCTGTGGACCGTTCATGATCTCGTGCATGTGTAAATGATTAACCCACGTTAGTGAGAGGTTTACTACTTGTTCATCGTTATTTCAATTAATTGATAACCAAATGATGTCCTGGTTCAGGGACACCCCTAGCTGATGTAGACGGTGGCCGCTCTGGTTCTACCGCTGGGGCTCGTCTCCTCACATACTGAAGCAGCATACCATTCCTGATGTGTCCTTCTACCTCATCCTTTAGATGCCTACAGTCGTTAGTGTTATGACCGTTCAGTTCGTGGAATAAGCAATATCTGTCTGATTTTTTCTCATCAACAGTGGGGTCCCTTCGTATTGGCCTACGGTATGGAACTTGCTCTCGTGTATCTCGGTAGATTCGCTTCAAATTCTCATTCAGTTCTGAATAGGTGGTGAATCGTGCCTCTCTCTGCAGTCGCTTTCACCCGTAACCACTATCCTCAGCCTTTCGTTTTCCTTTATCCTTGCCTGAGTCCTTTTCGAGAGGCTTCTTATCTTTAAGCGCATAAATTTCTGTTCCCTCTCCTTCTTCTCTTTCTGCATTCGCATCCTCTAATCGTAAAAACTTTTCTACCTCGTCATAGAATTCTCCTAGATCCGCAGGTGGATCTTTAGTCAATGAATTTTTGAACTCTGTGTCGTCAGCTACTCCAGACACAGCTGCCATCACCACCATAGATGGATTTGCTCGATCCACCGAAGCTGCTGCTGCATTGAATCGCGTTAGATAACTCCTCAAAGTCTCTCCGGTTTTCTGCTTTAGGTTTGCCAAAGTCATCACGTTCTTGGGTCTTGTAATGTGAACTCTGAATTTCCTCATAAATCTTTCAGTTAAATCATTCCATGTTCCGATAGATCCACTCTCTAGTTGCCAGAACCATAACACTGCAATATCCGCCAAGTACAATGGAAAGACCAGGCCATAACCTCCTTTGATGCCCCCAGCACCTCTATATGCCTCATATACTTCGTCAGATGAATCGTGGGATCCGTTCTCCCGTTATACATGTCCAACGATGGTAACTTGAAATCCGGTAGGTTTTTAGCTCGTCTGATTGCTGGAGTAAAAGGACTCCTATTAACATCCTCCAAATCTTTGTTTACCAAACCGCCTCTCATAGCTCTTCTAATCATCTCCGCCAATCTGTCATTGTCTCCGAGATGCAATCTTCGTTCATTACTTTCAATCTGCCCCCCGAGTTCACGAGGGAACTATGGGATCAGCCCCCTTGACTGAGCGTTCACTCCTCTGCTACGCCCGGGTTGCGCAGATGTTCCTCTCTCTCTCTCCGAGATTGGGTCAACATTCTCTATGGGTGTGCCTCCTAATCCAGGTGCTACGCCATATGGTCCTGCTCCGTTTTGGACTCCATCCTCTTCTTTATTCTATGCTCCAAATTGTCCTATCTTTTGAAATAAACTCTGGATTAGCTCCTCTTGTTTCTTCATCATTGTCTCCATCTCGTCCCTAGTGATGAAGATCGACGGTTGATTCGCTCCTGAAGAAGCCTCTTGACTTCCTTGGTGTTCACTTCTCTCTGGCCTTTGTTTCTTACTTGTTTGTCTCGTCATGGTTCTTTGATCTAAATCCTTAAGTCTTCAAATTCAAATTGTCCTGAGTTCAATTCTCAGTGAAAGCACCAAAATGTTAGCACCAGAATTGGTCGCAAACACCCGATATCGTGAAAGCACCCGTTTACGATCACGAATCAACAACAATCAATATAGAACTCTGATCTAAGCTATAACAATCACAATAATTCACAAATAACAGTCACAAACACAGGATTTATAGTGGTTCGGCGATCTTGCCTACGTCCACTCTGAAGCTTATGTCTTTATTGATTCACTTGATGATTCCAATCGATTACAGCGGACTACAATTGATGATAGCTTTCAAATCTGATTACAACAGCGATAAAGAAGTATGGAATTGAATCCATCAGGGCCTCGACGTTCAATGGCGGAAGATCCCCCTTTTCTGAAGGCTTTAGGGTGCTATTTATAGGCGTTGGAGGCCCAGATCTCGCTCAAACTTCGGGAGACTCTTTCTGGCACGTGAGTGGGCCTACGCGACCGACCCCGCCAAGTTTCGACTCGATCTGAGATCGAATCGAAGTGATTTCGAATCCATCAAAAAATGATCCTATCGAGCTGAAACTTGGCAGGAACAATCTTTACCTTGTATGGAAGCTACTGTGAAAATTTCATTGCATTTAGCCTCGTGATTTGAGAGATACGATCGATTCGAGTTGATATGCTCCGGTTGGCTGCTTGGTTCTAGTCGATTCCTTCGAATCGATGTCTTCGACTCCATCGGCTCACGTGGTTCCATGATGAGGTGGCGCGCGTCCTTCGAGTCGATCCGGTCTTCTCTCCGGGTTGAACGCTTCGATCCATTAGATCTCGCCGACTTCGTATCGTGGGGTGACACGTCATCCAAGCTAGTTGACTTGGTGGAATACGAACAAGTGATTGTTCGTGGATTCGAGCGTGACCGATTCGAACAGAGGCATCCCAATGGGTTCGAACTCGATCGATACGAGCAAGATCGGTTTGAAGTGACTAACTCCTGATGGATTCGAACCTGATGGATTCGAATGGAGCGAGGCGTTGTCATGCTGATGGATTCGAATGGAGCGAGGGTTGTCATGCTGATGGATTCGAACCTGATGGATTCGAATGGAGCGAGGCGTTGTCATGCTGATGGATTCGAACCTGATGGATTCGAATGGAGCGAGGTGCTGTCATGCTGATGGATTCGAATGGCATGCTCTTTCCTTAGGTTGAATCGATCATAACTTGCACATACGAGCTCCGATTGACTTGAGATTTGAAACGCTGGCTTCTGCAGCTTTGGTCATCATGTCTTGTCAATTGTGGCCCGATCCGGACTCGGACAAAATTCATCGATATCCATAGCGAAGCGGAATGCAACCAATCTCTGAGACGAACTGTCTCTTGTTTTCGACCAATCTTTTGGTATCACGGCTTTGCCAAAAAGCGGGATAACAATATCCAACCCAATAACTTTCAATTTCAGCTACAAAGCTGTGACGACCCGGAATTTTGAGCAATATCAATTCAATAATCTTTGTTAATAATTAAATTTATTTGATCATTTATATTTTAAATTTATAAGTTAAAATTCTTTAAAAGGCTGATAATAATAATTTGTTAATATCTATTAATATTTTTCTTTGCAATATGAATTGGCAAATTTAATTCTTTTGAAAGCTAATAATATTTTGATTTGAAAATATTTATTTTTGGTAATTTAAAATTGGTAAGATTTAGTTTATTTTCTATTTATAATATATATATTGATATATCTTGTAAATAGGGAATGTTTAATGTAATAAAACTTTATATTCAAATTGTGATATATATAAATGTATATATTGTGATTTGATATTTGTTTTAAAATTTAATATGGAAATTAATAAATTTAATGTTAGAATGTTCCTATTTGAAATGTGTATATATATTTGTATATATATGTTTTAAATAGGAATTTTATTAATTTGAGTTTATTAAGTATTTCCAAACTTTATTTAGATATATATATATATATATATATATATATATATATATATAGTTTTGAAATTTGAAATGTTAATTTGATTTAATGACTTTGAATTGATAATTGAGACTTAAATTTTAAATAACAAAGTTAATTCCTTATTTATGATAAATATGTACTTTAAGCTTTTAAATAAGATTTAAATTAAAAGTTCATTTGTTTTAATAATCTTTCATTTTAATTTTAACATAAGATAAATTGTTTTAAAATTTCTATATAAAGAATTAAAATAGATACCTTAAGCTTATAAACATATGTTATATAAATTGAATAAAAAGGCATAAGTTATTTGTTAATAACTGTTAACATGAAATTACTTTTATATTCATTAAAATCTAAAGATTTGTTTAAGTACACATTTTCATATTACATAATTACATACATATTACATGCAAAATTTAAAATAAATTATAAAAATTAAAATAACACTTGTAAGTATATTAAATTATGTAAGCTACATTTATAAGAATATAAACATTAAAGAGACACATGTCATTCTCTTTAGTAATTAAAATTTAAATTAAATTGTAAATAATAAAAAGAAAGATTTTATTCTTCAGCAAAATCTTTCTCTTCATTTCAGAAAGAGGAATAATATCTGGAAAAAAAAATTCTTCATCTTCAAACCAAAGTTTAAAAGAAGTAAATACTGGAATCTGTAAAATCTGGAAATTCAAACGGAGGATAAATTTCAAATGCAAGTTTATTCAAGAACATGCAAATATGGAGCATCAGCAGATTAAAATTCAACATGCAGTGAAATTCAATAAGCTTGGAAACAAATTTGATTCTCTGTCTTTTGCTCTGTCTTCTGCAAAATTCTAGGTGAGTAAATGAATTTTTAAAAACAGTTCAAACTTGGATTCCACTTGTTATTGTGATTATATCATGATGTTATCTGTAGTAGTTGATTTAAATTAGATTCAAGTTTGAATTATGAATAATGGATTTCCCTGAGAGGTTAAAACATATACTCTGTGCAAAACAAAGGTTTATAGTTTTATAATAAATTCAATAACTTGTTCTTGAATTCGAATTCGAACTTGAATTGTAAATCGAAGTTGTTTGAATTTATGTAAACTATCATCTAGAAACAATTACCAGTTTTTAAGGTGAATAAATGATTCTAAATACATTTACAGTAAATTATAAATTTGGGTCAGAAATTCATGAATTCAATTTTTAATTTTGGATTCATAATTGAATTGCAAATGGAAAATTATGATTTTTAATACTTGAATCATAATTTTTAATGGGGTAATTAGTGAGCATTTTGGGACTTACTATTTTGGGGTTTTTAGCCAAATCACGGCAATCCATGGAGAACTGGGCCTCGCTGTTGGTCATGAGGTTGGAGGGGGCTTCAGTGATCATGCGAAAAATACTGTTGTATTTTATTGAGGTGTGTGGTGATCGTTGTTTGAGGTAGTAGGGTTTTGGGTGCTGTTTTTATCGTGAGTGTTTCCAGGGGATTCGCGGCATCATGAAGCTGTCGGAGTTGATCGCACTTGGTGCCAGAGGCACGGGGGAATGAGGCGAAGCTTCGATGGTGAGGGTGGATTTTTTCAAAGCTTGGATTGCCGTGGATATTGGGTTTTCTGGTGATGTAGGGATCGAGCAGTTGGGTTCGACTGTCACTTTTTGCTTCTCGATTAATTTGTGATTTCTGGGTTTCGTTTGTTGATGTCGAAGTTGAAGTCGACTTGGGGATGACCGGATTAGAGCTCGCCGTCGACCATCGGCGACGTGCACGTTTACGTGCACGATCGTGTATTTTGATTTTGGGTTCTGGGGAGATGGAGGGGTAGAACTCGAAGAATGCATCGTGTATTTGACGTTCTGACTCGAAGCAAGGTAAGGTTAGTGGAACTCGGGGTAAACGAGAGTTTTACTCTGGTTTTAGGGGGAGTTTACTCGAGTTTGTAATGCAGTTTTGGTTTGCTGCAGAGTTTTAAAATATAAGGCAATGTTTGAAGACTTTGAAAGCAAGAGGAATTTGATTTTTAGATTTAATTAAAGTTTATAAAAATATAAACAAGCTTTCTCTTATAAACTAATTTGGTTTCAAAGTTAAGTTTTAATAAATTTTTATATTCTGAAACATAAAGGTTTTAAAAATGAAATAAGTGGATTTTAATATTAAGTATTTTATTTTATTTAATCACTTTGGAAAGTTCAAACATTTTTAATTTTGAATGTTTCAATTGTTTTAGTTAAAACTTATTTCTAAAGTATTTTATTTTAATAAGTTAAATAATAAAGATTTAGAGATCAATAAAAATAAAGATTATCTTTAGTTGTTTTGAATTTTGATTTAATTAAAGATAATTAAATTTGAAAAAAATATTTAAGATAATTAGATTATTAACCATTTAAGGTTATTGGTTAATATAAATGATTTAATTAAGACAATGTTTTCTTAATTAAGAATCTTTATAATATAAGAAGTTAAGAATCATTTAATTAATTTTAAATGATTAAGTTAAATAGTTAATTAAGTAATTAACTTGTGATTAATTAAGATAATCACTTTGGATTAATCTAATATAATTACTTAGGGAAGTAATTAAAGTAATTAAGTGGTTAATTACTAAAGGTAATTAAGTAAAGGATAATTACTTTATTAAAAGTAATTAGGTAAATGTGATTAAGAGTTAATCACTTTAGTTATTAATTAAAGAATTAATTAATAATTGGTTAAAGGTTTAAATTATTTGATTAATGATTAATTAATAAAAGGATTAAGAGTAATTATTATGTGATTAATTACTTGTTAAAGTAATTAATTAAGAAGAAATTTTAATTAATGAAGTAATCATTAATTAATGAAAATAATTAATTAATTTGTAATTAAGTTCTAAGTACTAAATGTAATTAAAAGTTATTAATCAAAGGTGATTAATTAAAAGTAATTAATTAAATATGATTAATTAAAAGTAATTAATTAAGTGTGATTAATTAAAAATAATTAATCAAGTGTGATTAATTAAAAGTGATTAATCAGGTATAATTAACTAAAGGATAATTAAGGAATAACTATCAGGATAATTAAAGAATAGTTAATCAAGTATGATTAATTTAAAAAGGTAATTAAGAGGTAATTACTTAGTATAATTTGGAAGTAACTAATCAGGATGATTAATTAATATGATAATTAAGTAATAATTACTTAAAGCAATTAAGTAATAATTAATCAAGGAAGATTACTTGATGTGGATAATTAAGTGATTTAATTAATTTATAATTAATTAATGAATAAGAAGTTGGACTGAAGATAATCCAAGTGTTTAAGTAAGGATTAATTTAATTTAAGGATTAATTAAATTAATCAAGTTTGAATGAAACTTGTTTATGAATGATTAATGATTGGATGATATATATCATTGGATGAGTTAATGATATTGGTTGTTGTTGGATGACATTGATTGATGGGTGATGATGTGAATATGCTATATCTGAATGTGATATATATGCTGCTTTGTGATATGTATAGATGCATGTGATAATAGATGCTTATCTATCTGTGTAATATGGATACATCCATTTATGTTAAGTGATATTTTTAAATATCCATTGTTTAAATCCCTTAAGTACAACTTGGACATTAAAATGGTGTTTGGTTTCGATGAGACCGGGATCGGGTTTCCATATTTGGGTATCTGAAAACCACATCGATTCCAATTAAACGTAGGTCGTTAATCCAAGTGGAGCGAGTGAAGACTTGAGGTGTAAGGGCTATACGTCAGTATAACTCTGTGGGTGATTCCGTAATGAGTTTGACGGAATAGTGCTTATAGGTTTGAGATGGAGATTTAGAGTGCAAGGGCTATGGTCGTTGACTCTGAGGGTGATTCCAAAATGAGTGCAACGAGATAGTGCCTTCGGTTTCTTTCGAACCCGGAACGAACTTGTATGGATTGAATGCTTTCAGCACATCGTCAGGCGGACGATGAGCATTCTAAGATAATTGGTCCTATAAAGGTAATCGCAGCCTCAAGCCTCATCAACCGGGGATGGCTAAAACAGGGGAGATGCAGCAAGGCTTCGTGGGTCGCTCCCACTGGAGAGCGAGATACATCCCTGTCTAGATGTCCTTTTTTATTTCGGCTTTGTGGGCGGTTGGAACTGCAGCCAACTACGGGGTGGTCTTGTTCGGGATTGTTCAGTAAGGAATGGTCCCGGCCTTGTGTTGCAGGGGAGTGGGAGTACTCCTCGGTACGGTGATCTAGGCCACGTACTGTGACGGGCGGTACCCCAGTAGCCCTGCCATTGTTGGAAACCCATTTTCCCTACGAGACCCTACGGTTTTGTTTGTATTACCCACTTTTGTGGCTAGTAGCTGGAATTTAATCATGTAACAATTTCGGCTATTTCATATTTATTTGAAAACCCTAGACACTATTATAATATCACTGGATTTCCTATCAAATGTTTTGGTTAGCGTAAGGTAAAAACTTTTCCATGTTTATGTGTGGGAAGTCTTACGTGATACCTTTTCTTTTCAAAGGATTTTCTTTAAGCAACTTTTAATCGTTTACTCACACCAGACCCCTGTCTGACCCGAGTGTTTATTTTCTGTTTTATTAAACTCTTGGGTACTCATATTATGTATGAGTAGTCAAGTGATTCAGGTTATCTCTTGACGAAATCTGGAGGAACTATGGAGCAGGAGGCTTCAGCGTATAGATATATAGTTAGAGTTTCCGCTGTGTGTTATTCTGTGTTGATGTTCATGTATTGTATATTAGACAGAAGTGATATAACTGTCTAAATTGAGATGTATAGTTGTGTACTCTGATGTATATGATACTATGTATATCTTCTATATTATATTTAAATCGTTCCGCTGTGAGATTCTGATGTGTTGTTTTCTCTTTCTTCTCTTTCTTTTCTTCTTCTATCCCTTTCTTTCTTAATTAGTGATGCGATTTTATGGTACTAGAAAGTCGGGTCGCTACAGTTGGTATCAGAGCATTAGGTTGAGTGAATACCTAGGCTCTGGAGTGGTGTCTATCTTGAGAGAGCGTACTTGTAATTTATAAATATATATTTATATAACTACCTAATCTGTTGGGTTATCTATTCGGATTTTCCAACATAGGTTATAAAGGTAGATAAGGTAGGAGTGTGTGGAACACAACTACCACTAATGGAAGAGGTTTATATGTTGTGGTTGGAGGTGTTTATCGAGATTGTAGATCTAATACAGTCTCGAATAAGTTTTATAGATTAGTAAAAGGATTTCTTTGAGTCTAGAGGAAGTATTTTCAAGAATTGGAATATATTCTTGAAGTGTGAGGTTGATTTGCTCTCAAGTGAGCGAGATTTCTAAAAGTTGAGTTGTCCGCTGAGGAGAAGCAAGTGGTGGTATCTTGATAGCTTCAGGAAGGAATAGCTGTGTGATGAGATGCAGTATCCATAGATGGTTCTGAAGATGTTTCTTTTGGAGTCAGTTTTAGATGGTGTTGGAAGAGCATTGATGTCTACTGCAGTGAAGATTCGAATGTTTTGGAATTTTCTGGATCTCTAGTAAGGGTATCTTATCTTTATTAAAGTTTGAGACTAAGGTCGATGAGTTACCTCATTTCAGACATGGTCTCATTTGTTTTCTTAAGAAGTTATGTGGTTGGTGTTGGGTTAGAGCCGAGTTTCTTTGAGGAGATGTCTAACCATCTCATGGATTTTTAATGGAATTAGGTGTTAGTTTTGAGTTTCAGGTGCTTCTGGTTAAGGAAGATCTTGTGGCTTAGTAGTATCATTGAAGTGAAGTTTGGAAGCAGTAGCATGAATCTATTTCTTCGATGATTCAGTAATTTTTGGAATTCTACTATCGGCAGACCAGGCAGATAGTGAGGCTTATCCTTTTCTTTGGGAGGCTCAGCAGAGCGGGATATTTGTTGGAAGTGATCTATCAGTTTCTGATAGGTAAGCCATTCTGGAAAGATCTATCTTGTATAGGAAAAGCAGTTCTAGTTGGGGAGACAGTTCTTTGGAATCTGAACTGAGTAGGATCGCAAAAGTGACTTGCGATTATTTTGGGAAATCTTTGAGTATTCTTGGTTTGGGAATTCAGGCATCTCGAGTAGAGGTGAAAGCTAAAAGTAGTTGGAGATTCTCTAGATGTTTTTGAGGAAATCTGAGGTCTACCTGAATCGAAGATTGAGTTTTCTTATCAACTTGGAATCCAGGAGTAATTTTGATGGTTTAACCTTGTAGTGGGATGACTCTTAGAGCAAGAAGAGTTTGGTGAGGCAGCTCAGGATTCTTTGGATTGATCATCTTATTCTAAGTTAAGATTCTGTTGAGATGTTTAATGGTCACTAAGATTTTTATGAGTCGGATGAACAGTGTATGGAAAAAGATTTTGCTTATGTTCTTCAATAGCATTCTTATCTACTCTATATTAGAGTTGTGCAGCGGAAGCCAGTTGGCAGTTATTCAAGTATGGAGCAACCGGATGTTGCAGTAAAGAAATTTCTACCGGAAATTCAAGTATGAAGGAATTTTCTGGATTTGGAAGGCAAGGTTGTCAAGTGCAACTGTTTGGCTATTTTAGATATGAGATGTAGGTTTGAAGTCCATTGATGTTTGTGGTATAGAGCTGTATTTTGGATTTTAGCGAATTATTTTTTGGAAAGCCATTTTGTTGAGTAGGATCTGGAGATTTGGTTTGAGTTGGTCCTGTTGTTTCTTGAAGCAATCAGCAAGGGTTAAGCTGATCAGGAATATTGAAGGTGACTCGGAGCATCAGTAGAGTT
This sequence comes from Allium cepa, assembly GCA_030765085.1. NCBI lineage: Eukaryota > Viridiplantae > Streptophyta > Magnoliopsida > Asparagales > Amaryllidaceae > Allium > Allium cepa. The sequence goes on from CM060943.1 coordinate 206,694,982, forward strand.
GTGCAGTTAAGAATTGAGAAAATTTGGAATGTGTGGTTAGAATTTGGATATTGACTTGGTTTTATCCGATCAAAAGGAATTATAAGAGAATGGGTAAAACTAGAGAGCTAGCTCCAGAGGTATTTTGAGTTTTCCTATGTTCTCTAGAAATTAGATTTTAATCTACATGATTGAATTGCCAGTTTGGATAGCTGGGATTCATTGTATTTCACATACCTCTGAGGGATATGTGTATGATTCTTTGGGTGATAGGATCAGCAGTTCAGAAGGATCTGGTAGTTGAGCTGGTTTTGAATTTAGTCTGATATCTTGTCCAGATTTGAAGAATCAGATGAGGGAGTTCTTGGTTTTAATAGTGTAGTTACTTAAGATTCTGTAAAGCGAGTATTCCAGTATAGGTGCCTGGAAAACTCTAGATGATATTAGTAAATTCTATTCAGAATTTTTCTGGATAGGTAAAATTATTTGTTTGAATTGGTTGCTATGATTAATTGTGTGATTGCTGTTTGAAATTAAATTCTTTTGCTGGGTTATTAAATTATCTTTGCTTTTAATTTCGCAGACGAAATTCTTTTAAGGGGGGAGGAATGTGACGACCCGGAATTTTGAGCAATATCAATTTAATAATCTTTGTTAATAATTAAATTGATTTGATCATTTATATTCTAAATTTATAAGTTAAAATTCTTTAAAAGGCTGATAATAATAATTTGTTAATATCTATTAATATTTTTCTTTGCAATATGAATTGGCAAATTTAATTCTTTTCAAAGCTAATAATATTTTGATTTGAAAATATTTATTTTTGGTAATTTAAAATTGGTAAGATTTATTTTATTTTCTATTTATAATATATATATATATATATATATATATATATATATATATATTGATATATCTTGTAAATAGGGAATGTTTAATGTAATAAAACTTTATATTCAAATTGTGATATATATAAATGTATATATTGTGATTTGATATTTGTTTTAAAATTTAATATGGAAATTAATAAATTTAATGTTAGAATGTTTTTACTTGAAATGTGTGTATATATATGTTTTAAATAGGAATTTTATTAATTTGAGTTTAATAAGTATTTCCAAACTTTGTTTAGATATATATATATATATATATAGTTTTGAAATTTGAAATGTTAATTTGATTTAATGACTTTGAATTGATAACTGAGACTTAAATTTTAAATAACAAAGTTAATTCCTTATTTATGATAAATATGTACTTTAAGCTTTTAAATAAGATTTAAATTAAGAGGGAAATCAAAAGATGGTGCAAAGGAAAAAATGATTTGCAGACAGAAATATCAAAATGCAAGCATAAGGTCAACATTGCATTACAAATATTAGAAAATAATCACAATTCCTTAAATGCACAAAAGCTGCATGAAGCACAAGTAGATCTGGCAAAAAATTTGGGGCTGCTAGCAATGGATAACAAACAAAAAACAAAATGCCAATGGATCAAATGGGATGATAGTTGTTCGAAATTTTTCTTTGCAAAACAAACAACCAGGAGATTTGTAAACAGTTGTCACAACATCATAAAAGGAAATGGAGAAGTAGTCAAAACCTCAAAAGAGATAGAAGATGAGGCTGTCAAATATTTTTCCAACATATACAATAGAGGAAACATGATTGATCAGTTTCCAAATATCACTCCAAAAAGGAAAATAAATGATTGGGGTAAAAATTTCCTTAATGCTACATTTGAGGAAAAAGAATTAAAAAGAGCCATTTTTAGCATACACAATGATACTGCCCCTGGATATGATGGTTTCAATGCAAAATTTTATAAAAGACACTGGAATGAATTAAAAAAAACCTCTTTTGAAAGCTATGCAAACTTCCTTTGATAATGGCAGAATAGTGAGAGAAATAAATCATACTATTATCTCCTTAATCCCAAAAGTCAAAACTCCAGAAACAGTTTCAGATTACAGACCTATAGCATGTTGTTCCATGCTGTACAAAATCTTGTCTAAAATGTTATGTGACAGAATGAAGTTTGTTCTTGGAGAACTAATCTCTGACAATCAAACAGCATACTTACCAAACAGGCAAATCAAAGATGGGATAATCATTGCACATGAACACATCAGGAATTTCAACAAGCATGCAGTAACAAAATGTGCATAAAGGTGGATCTTAAAAAGGCTTATGACTCAGTAAACAGATAATTCATCCTGCACATGATGAGAAGCATAGACTTTCAAGAGAAATGGATAAATATTATACAAGAAATGATAACTACTCCTAGTTACTCCTTTTCTATAGAAGGGTATCACAAGGGATATTTTACTGGGAGTAATGGATTAAGACAAGGAGATCCCCTATCCCCCTACCTATTTACTTTATGCATGGAATATTTCACTCTGTTGATGGATGCAAAAGCTACTAAAGGAAAAGTAGAATCAGTTATCAAGAACAATTCAAACATAACACATCTCATTTATGCAGATGATCTGTTAATTTTCATAAATGCTACAGCAGTGGGAGCCAAATCAGTTAAAAATTGTTTTAAAAAACTGAAGAAAATGACTGGATTAGAAATGAACAATCTCAAAACCCAATTTTTTTTCAACAAGTTTTGCAACAACAAGGTCAAGTACTCAACATTCTAGATATTCAAGAAGGAGAACTACCTGTCAGGTATCTTGGACTACCCTTATCTGTCACATACATCAAACATTCAAATTGTAAACAACTTATAGACAGAGTGTTATATAAGATGCATGGTTGGGAGTGTAAATTTCTCACTGTCCCAGGCAGAATTGAACTAATTAAAGCTGTTGTTTATCCAATGGTCAGTTTTTGGATGCAATGTTTCATGTTACCTAGCCTTACCATTCACAAAATCAATCAGTTATGCAAACAATTTATCTGGAAAGGAAAAAACAGCAAAGTACAATGGGAAACAGTCACAAGTGTTAAAGCTGAAGGTGGGATGGGTTTGAAAAAACTGTCAGATATTAATAATACCTTTTGCATCAAAAGAATATGGGAAACCCTTAACAACTCATCTTATAGTGCTAGATGGCTTAATGTAAAATATGCAAACAATGAGACTTTGTGGGAAGCTAACTTTAGTAATAATTCTTCATGCACTTGGAAGAAAATGTTATATCACAGAAAAGAAGCTCAAAAATTGATTGACAGAAGAATTGTGGATGGCAAGTCCACCAGTTTATGGTTTATACCTTGGATCAATGGTTCTACCTTATTGGAAAAACTGGGGCATTAAATCTTATCATATACAAGAGGTCATAATCATAAGGTAAATCAAATCATATCTGATAATTGTTGGAGGCCAGAAAACATCTCATATTTAGGCAACATAAGTGAGGAAATAAGGCAAGTTCCTATATATCGTGATAAAACAGAAGACTATTGGTTTTGTAACAACAGTAAAAATGGCTTGTTTTCTTTTCATGATACATGGAATGGTTTAAGGGTCAAACTCCAGAACATCAATTATTACAAAATCATATGGAATACCATATCACTCCCAAAGATGAATGTATGCTTATACAGAGCCATTTTCAGTTATCTACCCACAAAAGACAAGCTACACTTACAAGGAGTAACTGAAGACAACATATGTGTTTTGTGCAAAAGGGAAATAGAAACATGTAATCATCTATTTTTCAACTATTCCTTCTCCAAGCATGTGTGGTATTGGATCAGAACCATGATGGGGGACCCTATAACTCATAGAAATATTCATATTTCTATTACATATGCCATCATATATATATCCCAAAAATTTGCAGTCAACAGTATAAAGAAAGACATCATAATAGCCGCACTTAGCACAGCTGTTTGGTACATTTGGAAAAGCAGGAACGATATCATCTTTAACAGTGAAAAGATAGACAAAATCACAGTCTGTAACACCATTAAATCCAACGTTCGAGACATTATCATCAATAGATCCAAGTTTTTCAGCCACAGCATCATCAATGCAGATAATATCATACAGAAATGGGAAATTATACCTCTGCGAGCTGACCTTACCTTGACCAAAAACCCTAATCCCCCAAATACTGCATCATCCTCAAGATACATGATTGATAGAGAAGATGACAAAACTGAGAGCTCAAGATTGTCTAGATGCACTGATAGTATTATCACTATCGTTGAAAGAGAAGAAAGATTGCAAGGGAGAGAGAACGAGCCGCCATGATTTGCGAGATTATCGCAAAGTTTTTAGGTTTTGTGTTTTTTGATGAGTATACGGGTCGCTTTTTGTACCACCTGTTCATTATGTATATACCTTGTTATGTAATGTTTTGGCATTACAATAAAGCTATTTGATCCTTTATTTCAAAAAAAAAAATCTTTCATTTTAATTTTAACATAAGATAAATTGTTTTAAAATTTCTATATAAAGAATTAAAATAGATATCTTAAGCTTATAAACATATGTTATATAAATTGAATAAAAAGGCATAAGTTATTTGTTAATAATTGTTAACATGAAATTACTTTTATATTCATTAAAATCTAAAGATTTGTTTAAGTACACATTTTCATATTACATAATTACATACATATTACATGCAAAATTTAAAATAAATTATAAAAAATAAAATAACACTTGTAAGTATATTAAATTATGTAAGCTACATTTGTAAGAATATAAACATTAAAGAGACACATGTCATTCTCCTTAGTAATTAAAATTTAAATTAAATTGTAAATAATAAAAAGAAAGATTTTATCCTTCAGCAAAATCTTTCTCTTCATTTCACAAAGAGGAAAACAATCTGAAAAAAAAAATCTTCATCTTCAAACCAAAGTTTAAAAGAAGTAAATACTGGAATCTGTAAAATCTAGAAATTCAAACAGAGGATAAATTTCAAATGCAAGTTTATTCAAGAACATGCAAATATGGAGCATCAGCAGATTAAAATTCAACATGCAGTGAAACTCAATAAGCTTGGAAACAAATTTGATTCTCTGTCTTTTGCTCTGTCTTCTGCAAAATTCTAGGTGAGTAAATGAATTTTTAAAAACAGTTCAAACTTGGATTCCACTTGTTATTGTGATTATATCATGATGTTATCTGTAGTAGTTGATTTAAATTAGATTCAAGTTTGAATTATGAATAATGGATTTCCCAGAGAGGTTAAAACATATACTCTGTGCAAAACAAAGGTTTATAGTTTTATAATAAATTCAATAACTTGTTCTTGAATTCGAATTCGAACTTGAATTGTAAATAGAAGCTGTTTGAATTTAAGTAAACTATCATCTAGAAACAATTACCAGTTTTTAAAGTGAATAAATGATTCTAAGTACCTGAATTTACAGTAAAATATAAATTTGGGTCAGAAATTCATGAATTCAATTTTTAGTTTTGGATTCATAATTGAATTGCAAATGGAAAATTATGATTTTTAATACTTGAATCATAATTTTTAATGGGGTAATTAGTAAGCATTTTGGGATTTACTATTTTGGGGTTTTTAGCCAAATCACGGCCATCCATGGAGAACTGGGCCTCGCTGTTGGTCATGAGGGTGGAGGGGGCTTCAGTGATCATGCGAAAAATACTATTGTATTTTATTGAGGTGTGTGGTGATCGTTCTTTGAGGTAGTAGGGTTTTGGGTGTTGTTTTTATCGTGAGTGTTTCCAGGGGATTCGCGGCGTCATGAAGCTGTCGGAGTTGATCGCACTTGGTGCCAGAGGCACGGGGGAGTGAGGCGAAGCTTCGATGGTGAGGGTGGATTTTTTTCAAAGCTTGGATTGCCGTGGATATTGGGTTTTCTGGTGATTTAGGGATCGAGCAGTTGGGTTCGACTGTCACTTTTTGCTTCTCGATTAATTTGTGATTTTTGGGTTTCGTTTGTTGATGTCGAAGTTGAAGTCGACTTGGGGATGACCGGAGAAGAGCTTGCCGTCGACCATCGGCGACGTGCACGTTTACGTGCACGATCGTGTATTTTGATTTTGGGTTCTGCGGAGATGGAGGGGTAGAACTCGAAGAATGCGTCGTGTATTTGACGTTCTGACTCGAAGCAAGGTAAGGTTAGTGGAACTCGGGGTAAACGAGAGTGTTACTCGGGTTTTAGGGGGAGTTTACTCGAGTTTGTAATGCAGTTTTGGTTTGCTGTAGAGTTTTAAAATATAAAGCAATGTTTAAAGACTTTGAAAGCAAGAGGAATTTGATTTTTAGATTTAATTAAAGTTTATAAAAATATAAACAAGCTTTCTCTTATAAACTAATTTGGTTTCAAAGTTAAGTTTTAATAAATTTTTATATTCTGAAACATAAAGGTTTTAAAAATGAAATAAGTGGATTTTAATAATAAGTACTATATTTTATTTAATCACTTTGGAAAGTTCAAACATTTTTAATTTTGAATGTTTCAATTGTTTTAGTTAAAATTGATTTCTAAAGTATTTTATTTTAATAAGTTAAATAATAAAGATTTAGAGATCAATAAAAATAAAGATTATCTTTAGTTGTTTTGAATTTTGATTTAATTAAAGATAATTAAATTTGAAAAAAATATTTAAGATAATTAGATTATTAACCATTTAAGGTTATTGGTTAATATAAATGATTTAATTAAGACAATGTTTTCTTAATTAAGAATCTATATAATATAAGAAGTTAAGAATCATTTAATTAATTTTAAATGATTAAGTTAAATAGTTAATTAAGTAATTAACTTGTGATTAATTAAGATAATCACTTTGGATTAATCTAATATAATTACTTAGGGAAGTAATTAAAGTAATTAAGTGGTTAATTACTAAAGGTAATTAAGTAAAGGATAATTAATTTATTAAAAGTAATTAGGTAAATGTGATTAAGAGTTAATCACTTTAGTTATTTTTTGGAGAAGACAGCGGGGTTGACTGGACCCCTACCAGATTTTTATAAATAAGAAAAAAGAAGATAACAAACACACTCACACAACAGAAGAAGGAAAACAAAATTGGAAGAGAAGAACAACAGAAAGCAAAGACCTACAAAAAAAAAAAAAGGAACCACCACAGAAACAAAACCCCACAAATGCAAGACATAAACCCAAGCACAAGAAAAAGCATCAGGCTATCCCCACAAGTCATTTTGATGTGGGGAGAAACAATGACCAGAATCACGTAACCCACACTTTATCTCATTCATCAATTTAATCCAAAAGCTCGAAGCTGACAATGCCACATTTTTGAAGCAACGCGTATTCCTCTCCAACCATACATTGCGTATATAAACTTTTAGCACGTAGAACACTATATCCCATCTACTAGGTCGCCACCTAGTAGCTTTACGTAGGACATTCCAGTCAGCAGAGGAGATACCTTGAATATCAACGACTCCAGCTTTATTCATGACAGACATCCACATGTTAACAAGAAAGCTGCATTCAAAAAGAATGTGATCAACCGATTCAGGTGATGCATTGCAAAAGACACAGAGGTCATCCACGTTCATGCCTAGAGCAATAAGCTTATCCCTTGTCTTCATAGCTTTGTTAATAGCTCTCCAAAGAAACACATTATCAGAGGAAGTCGAATACGCAGTCCAAACAACTTTGACCCAAATGCAAGCAGGCAACTCGTCTACGTTAGCAATGTGATTGTAAACTAATCTGATGCTATGCGGTTTCCCACACCAGGAAAGAGCATGTTCATTTTCTATAATTACTTTGCGGTTAGCCAAGCTTCTCCACAGGGTGTTAACAGAATGATTACTAGTATTCGGAGCACACAACTTCTCATCAGTTATATAATTAATTGCCTTTGCATTAGTACCAATACCGGATTGCTGCAAATCTTGAGCAGTCAACAGATTGGCTAAGATGCAGCCATTTTTAACCCAAGGATCTTTCCAAAAGCTCACATTACTGTTAAGGGTTAAACTGAATTTAAGAATGGGAAGTAAAAGTGGCCTTATGCACATAATTTTCCGCCAAATCCAGCTACTACCCTGAGCAACCTCCATAGACCAGAAGTCATTTTCCTTTATATGATATCTCCATGTCCACCTCACCCATTGACTGTCCTTCTTCACTAATATGGCATTTACATGAGTGCTAATAGCAGCAATATTCCACTGTTTGATGTTAATGATACCAAGGCCACCTCTTCTTATCGGCTATTCCAAGATTGAATATGAAACAGGTATAATTTTCCTATTGTGAATGGAACCAGTCCATAGGAATCTCATCATAGCAGCTCTGATCATGTGGAGAAGCTTGGATGGAAGAATGTAACTTCTTGCCCAAAAAACAGTCATAGAAAAACAAACAGCTTTAATCAACACAAGACGTCCAGCGAAGGATAGAAGTTTAGTTGTCCAATACGACAACCGTCTTGTGATTCTCTCAAAAAGAGGAAGGCAAGCAGATTTGGAGATTCTCGACGTACACAAAGGAAGACCCAGATAAGTCATGCTATTAGACATTGGTTGCAAACCAGAAAGATCCTCAATTCTGTTCCTCTCATTGCTGCATAATCCAGCAATCAGAATATGGGATTTGGAAGTGTTCAGCTTGAGGCCAGTGGCTCTGTGGAACTTGTTCAATATATCGTGGATATGCTGAATGGACTGTTCAGACGGCTTCGTGAAGATCATTATATCATCGGCAAAAAATAGGGATGAAATGCAAAGGTACTGACATTTCGGATGGTATGCAACACTTTTGTCTTCATACTTGGAGGAAAGCATGCAGGTGAGAGCCTCCATAACAATGATAAACAAATAAGAAGAAATTGGGTCCCCCTGCCTCACTCCTTGCTTCCCTCTGAAGTACCCATTAGATAACCCATTATAACTCAGAGAGTACGTAGGAGTGGAAATGCACACATACACCCAGGCGACGAACACCTTAGGAAATCGCATTGCTGACATTATTCGAACAATAGAAGACCATTGCAAACTATCATAGGCTTTACTTAAGTCAAGCTTCATCATAGCACGTGGAGAAATCTGGCTTCTGCCATAGCCATTAATTAACTCATGAGCTAACAAAACATTGTCTAATATGTTTCTACCAGGAATGAAGGCAGCTTGATTGGGGGAAATTATTGTTGGCAGAACTTGAACAAGCCTAGCAGCAAGGATTTTAGATATGCATTTATAAACTATGTTGCAGCAAGATATCGGTCTGAAGGAAGCAGCATTAATTGTGGGCTTAACCTTAGGTATAAGAACGAGGTTAGTTTCATTAACTTCCCTCAACATTTTAAATTTCTCAAAAAAGTTATGAACCGCTGCCAAAAAGTCATTTTGCACTATTTCCCAGCTATGCTTGAAAAAAACAGTGTTGAAACCATCTGGCCCTCCGCAGGAGGTCGATTTTAAGGAAAATAAAGCTTTTTTAATTTCATTATCAGTTACTTTGTCAACAAGCATGACCTTCATATCATTTTGTAACTTGGGTAGGGGAATATTATTGAGATCATCAAGATGAGGATTAAAGCTAGATCCGTTACCAAGCTGGTAAGTAAAGGAATGAAGGAGATAACTGTCTATCTCTCCAGCAGTTGTAAGAAGATTTCCTTCCTCATCCCAGAGAGTGGAGATATAGCTTCTAGCACGCTTGTCTTTGATTGAAGCATGGAAAAATTTAGTGTTTCTATCCCCTTCAGCAACCCACTTCTGATGTAACTGCTGCTTCCTCATACTAGCCTCAGTTTTAAGCGCTTCATTGAGCTGTAGAAAGAGATTGGATTCATTATTAGCAAGGATACGGTTGGTGGGATCTTCATTAAGCATATCTTGAGCAAGCTTCAGCTGAATTTTGATGTTATTGATTTGTTGAGTACCATCTCCATACTTTTTATGTGCCCAGTGCTGTAGAGCTATCCTAGTTGCTTTCAATTTCCTGCATAGAACAAACATCGGGTTGCCATACACATTAATAGACCAAGATGATGATATAATATTATTATACTCAGGGTCAGAAACCCAAGCATTATAAAATTTAAAAGCTCTTTTTCCTCCATTAGCCATACAAGAAAGGGTAAGGATGATGGGGGAATGGTCAGACAAGATTGGGTGAGGCATGAAAGTCGAGAGGGAAGGCCAACTAGAGATAGCAGCAGCGTTACAAAAAGTATGGTCAATATTGGAGAAAGTACGAGCACCAGAACGGCTTCTGTTATTCCAAGAAAAGGGAACACCATTTCTAACAACAGGTTGTAGGTCAGCATCAGATATAGAAATGTTTAATGGGGCAATATCCCTAGGCAACAGAGGCAGACCACCAACCTTATCAGTTAGGTTCAAACAGCAGTTGAAGTCCCCTAGAACAATCCAAGGATGGGTGTTTTGTCGAAGTGAAGGGAGAATGTTGAGAAGAGGTTGCCTAGAGGCAACAGCATTGTGAGCATAGATAAAGGTTATATAGAAGGAAAGCTGGGAAGGCAGGAAGATAACATGGAAGTGCATCATTTGCATGGTGGAAAGAATGAGATTGAGGGAGAAAAAAGAAGGATCATGAACAACAAGGATTCGACCATAAGAGGCTTCATTCAAGTTGTGGTTGTATTCCCATAATGGGTTAATGTAGTTAGCTGCTCTGATGGATAAAGGAAGAGACAGCTTGGTTTCCAGGATGGCAAACATTTAGGATGGCAATCACTTTAGTTATTAATTAAAGAATTAATTAATAATTGGTTAAAGGTTTAAATTATTTGATTAATGATTAATTAATAAAAGGATTAAGAGTAATTACTATGTGATTAATTACTTGTTAAAGTAATTAATTAAGAAGAAATTTTAATTAATGAAGTAATCATTAATTAATGAAAATAATTAATTAATTGTTAATTTATAATTTAAGTATAATTAATTTGTAATTAAGTTTTAATTACTAAATGTAATTAAAAGTTATTAATCAAAGGTGATTAATTAAAAGTAATTAATTAAATATGATTAATTAAATGTAATTAATCAAGTGTTATTAATTAAAAATAATTAATCAAGTGTGATTAATTAAAAGTGATTAATCAGGTATAATTAATTAAAGGATAATTAAGGAATAATTATCACGATAATTAAAGAATAGTTAATCAAGTATGATTAATTTTAAAAGGTAATTAAGAGGTAATTACTTAGCATAATTTGGAAGTAATTAATCAGGATGATTAATTAATATGATAGTTAAGTAATAATTACTTAAAGCAATTAAGTAATAATTAATCAAGGAAGATTACTTGATGTGGAAAATTAAGTGATTTAATTAATTTATAATTAATTAATGAATAAGAAGTTGGACTGAAGATAATCCAAGTGTTTAAGTAAGGATTAATTTAATTTAAGGATTAATTAAATTAATCAAGTTTGAATCAAACTTGTTTATGAATGATTAATGATTGGATGATATATATCATTGGATGAGTTAATGATATTGGTTGTTGTTGGATGACATTGATCGATGGGTGATGATGTGAATATGCTATATCTGAATGTGATATATATGCTGCTTTGTGATATGTATAGATGCATGTGATAATAGATGCTTATCTATCTGTGTAATATGGATACATCCGTTTATGTTAAGTGATATTTTTAAATATCCATTGTTTAAATCCCTTAAGTACAACTTGGACATTAAAATGACGTTTGGTTTCGATGAGACCGGGATCGGGTTTCCATATTTGGGTATCCGAAAACCACATCGATTCCAATCAAACGTAGGTCGTTAATCCAAGTGGAGCGAGTGAAGACTCGAGGTGTAAGGGCTATACGTTAGTATAACTCTGTGGGTGATTCCGTAATGAGTTTGACGGAATAGTGCTTATAGGTTCGAGATGGAGATTTAGAGTGCAAGGGCTATGGTCGTTGACTCTGAGGGTGATTCCAAAATGAGTGCAACGAGATAGTGCCTTCGGTTTCGTTCGAACCCGGAATGAACTTGTATGGATTGAATGCTTTCAGCACATCATCAGGCGGACGATGAGCATTCTAAGATAATTGGTCCTATAAAGGTAATCGCAGCCTCAAGCCTCATCAACCGGGAATGGCTAAAACAGGGGAGGTGAAGCAAGGCTTCGTGGGTCGCTCCCACTGGAGAGCGAGATACATCCCTGTCTAGATGTCCCTTTTTATTTCGGCTTTGTGGGCGGTTGGAACTGCAGCCAACTACGGGGTGGTCTTGTTCGGGGCTGTTCGGTAAGGAATGGTCTCGGCCTTGTGTTGCAGGGGAGTGGGAGTACTCCTCGGTACGGTGATCTAGGCCACGTACTGTGACGGGCGGTACCCCAGTAGCCCTGCCATTGTTGGAAACCCATTTTCCCTACGAGACCCTACGATTTTGTTTGTATTACCCACTTTTGTGGCTAGTAGCTCGAATTTAATCATGTAACAATTTCGGCTATTTCATATTTATTGGAAAACCCTAGACACTATTATAATATCACTGGATTTCCTATCAAATGTTTTGGTTAGCGTAAGGTAAAAACTTTTCCATGTTTATGTGTGGGAAGTCTTACGTGATACCTTTTCTTTTCAAAGGATTTTCTAAAGTTAAGAAACTTTTAACCGTTTACTCACACCAAACCCCCGTCTGACCCGAGTGTTTATTTTCTGTTTTATTAAACTCTTGGGTACTCATATTATGTATGAGTAGTCAAGTGATTCAGGTTATCTTTTGACGAAATCTGGAGGAGCTATGGAGCAGGAGGCTTCAGCGTATAGATATATAGTTAGAGTTTCCACTGTGTGTTATTCTGTGTTGATGTTCTTGTATTGTATATTAGACAGAAGTGACATAACTGCCTAAATTGAGATGTATAGTTGTGTACTCTGATGTATATGATACTATGTATATGTTCTATATTATATTTAAATCGTTCCGCTGTGAGATTCTGATGTGTTGTTTTCTCTTTCTTCTCTTTCTTTTCTTCTTTTATCCCTTTCTTTCTTAATTGGTGATGCGATTTTCTGGTACTAGAAAGTCGGGTCGCTACAAAAGCATATCAATAATATTAGAACATAAGATGTACATATGTCATTATTCTGCAAAATCACATTCAACCACTTGCTCGATCACACAAGTTTGCTTTCGAACTAGTATTGTCCATTCAACTTCCTTAATGCAGACTTCAACATGGTTTCTTGACTAGAAACCATCATTCTCCTTGCATAGTCATATACTATGATAGAGAATTCTAGAATCAAACCAAAAATCTATATCAAATATTCGCCATCAAGAATTGAATGAAAAATCCTAACACAAGTGATGTAATTATATAGAACTTGTGTACTCAAATCTGGATCAAATTAATTTTGCGAATAAAATAATATACATACAACTTATGTAATTATTCCAATTTGTTTTATCACAATTTCATTTCAATTAAATTCATTTTTAATCTCATCGATTAACACAAATATCACTTCATACTTTAATATTTGTTTCACAGAATTTATCCTTTTGATATAAACATTAATATATCCATTCTCATAATATTGCTTATATTTCTCTTTAATTTAAATTACATTCATTTCACATGTAATATTTCTCATTTACTACATTTATTTGAAAATCATTTCATAAGGAATTTTCTTACGTTTATAACCAATTTATTAAACTTAATTCCTTTTTATAAGACATTGTTCGAGTTTAAAGTTATCACAACTTTATTTATAACCATTTATTGCAACATCCATTTATTTCATAACAATTTACCAGTCACGACTTTATTTGAAATCATTACACTTTTAATTTATATTTGCTTATTCCATTTAGTTTCACCTTTATCATTCAATTTATTTATGACACGTTTCATAATTGTTAATTAAGTTTATAAACATATTTTTCCAATTTAATCTCATTTACAACAACCTTAATCACAATTTCAATTTAAAGATCCCAAGGCTTAAAGTTCACACTTGTATATTATTACATTACATGCTAAGAATGTATACCCCAATTCTATTCATTTACAAAACATAGATATAAAAAATTAAACCTTGTTTTACTTGCTTTGAAATTAAGGTTATCAATTCAACTATATAATTCAACCCAATTATCATGTTTTGCTCATATAGTAATTCAAAAGGTTTCGATTATCCAAAATATCCAAATATTCCATTTTTTCAATAGTTGAAACTACATGTCAACAAACAACAAAATTCACAACAACATTTCAATTTCACAAACAAATATACTAATTATTCATTTTATTCTCTTTAATACACCATTATTAAATTAATGTTTAGTCCAATAATTCAATCAACAATAATTAACCAATGTTTATAAGTTGATTAAATACAACAAGTCAACAAAAATGATAATGATTAAATATTACCATTTCATAAAGCAAACACATTACAAATAACTATATTAGTCATAAAATATTATTCCTTTATGTATATCATATAATATTAGGAAAAATAATTTCATTTCAAAATTTATACAAAACATTTTTATAACACTAACAAATATGCGCTCTCATATATACGCTTAGACAACTCATTCTAGGGTATTACTACCCTATCCCTAATGAGTTAACCCCAACGGGCTAAGGTATATCTAAACCAAAGCTTTGATACCAACTGTAGTGACCCACCTTTTTGAATGGTTCAAATCGACAATAAATCACCCATGTTAGAATCAAACCATTCAAAAGGAAGGATTGTTAATGGTGTAAATAAGAAAAAAAAGGAAAGAAAAAAACAAAATCCATAATCTTACAGTGGAACGAAAAAATATAATAATCAAATAAACAGGTCATGAAGCTGTTTTATAATTAACATTTGATTACACTTCTACAAATTCAAATCAAAGCTACACATATATTACGAATAAACAAATAATGCAGCGGAACGCAGAATGTAGTGGAATAATAAATAGCAACAATATACTGAATCTTCGTCTTCATCCACCAGAAAATAGTCTTCAATGCTGAAAAACTCAGGTTGACCCGAACATAATGAAAAAAAAATACATTCGAGTCAGAACTAAAATTCCTATATAAGTCAAATCAATCTGAAATAAAAATATGAGTGCAATGGCTTCAGAGATGTCATAGGATTTTTCATCTCCTATCAGTACACCCGAGTGTAATAACTTACGAGATTTCAAATAATTCTAAATACCAATTTTAACCACTTTACTTAAAATAAGTCTGAAGTTTAAATTAAAAACTTAAACTTTTTAAATAATTCAGTTTCAATAAATAATCCAAATTCAAGAAATTGTATGGGTATATATCATTTCAACCCATAATTTAAATGTCTTAATTATCCAATTTTAAAATGATTCAAAGGACCATTTAAATGATGTCAATAATTTACGAGGTGATAACAAGGACATATTAAAATAAACAAACAGCCATACATCCAACATATCAATCAATAAGCATCCATTTCAAACAACATCCAAATCAACCAATATATTTAAACATATAATAGTTATCAATATCGAGGTTTAACTATCAATTAAATTTCAATATAAAATTAAATTTCAATTCAGATTCAATATCAATTCAAATGTCAACTTAAATTAACAAACCGCAATAAAATATTTGTATATCACATCATATATTTTATTTAACTTGCAATGGAATTTTTAGTACTGCGTGAGTGGGTTTAATCACTCATCTTTGATTTATAGACAATTGAAAATCCAATAAAAGCCCAAAATTTCAACGTTCTCCAAATTCAACCATACTAGTTTCATGTTGTCCGGAATTTTGATACGAACCTAAAGAAAGAAATCGCACTTTAATCGGAGTTCATAAGCGGAAGATATTCAAGTCATAAGAATATTATGGAAATGAAATAGAAAACCATGTACACATATTTTAATAATAAAATAAAAAGAATTTTGAAGCATGCTCATGTTTCTAAATTCTGGGGAATCGACGGAAAAAAAGGACATGATGGCTCACTCATGGAGGAAGGAGGCTTTAGGAAATGGATTTGTAAACTAATGGAAAAGATTGGCTTCGTGAAAATAAGTTGCTCACATTTGTTTGTTTGTTTTTAGAAGAGAAAGAAATCTTTAGGCAAAAGAAAAAATGGAAGCACGTTTTGGAAATGGAAAGTTAGTGAAAGTGATCTATGAAATAGGAAACGAACAAGGGTAAAGCACGTTTAGAAATTAGAATATAAAAGGGAAGGATACAACAAGATGTAAATTTGCAAAATAAAAAGAGCCTAACATGCAGGTAATTAACAAAAGAAGAAAGACACACGTTGGAATTTGATAAGACATGCTTACATGGCAAGCAAATCTTTTGGTATAAATTTTCAAAACAATTGCTACCTCAATTAATTTCATCAACACACATGAAATATTTCAAGGCATGGGCCACATGTAAATAAATAAAACTTAGTGGAAAACTAAAAGAGACATGTATTTAATAAAAGAAACTAATAATGAAATAAAATAAATGAAAGCGACGATTTAAATTTGAGAATGTAGACCGTACATAGAAATCACAAATCTAATATACTAAAAAAACAGTTTATTTTAACATATTTTGTTAACCCTAATACGCTCAAATTTTCACAAATATATGTATTTTTATTTAGTGCATAGAAAATAAAAATAAACACTATAATTAACATAATGAGGACCGCCACCTCATACATTAAAAGATGAACCGAGACTCCAAATTCAAATTTGAAATGAAATAAATCTCCTATGTAAATATGCTAACTATTCCAAATAAAAAATTTAACCAAACCTTTTAAGTTGTTTTCTTACCATTTTATTATTGTTATTTTTTTATAAATTAAATTAAAATCAAGTTTGAATATTTAAATAAATAAAATATTTCAACTAGAAACATACAATAAAATTCAATTCTTTGTTTTAATGAAATGAAATTTACATTCACAAATGAAATATTCACTTTATTTGATAAAAATATTCTTTTCAAAAAATCATCATTTTCTTTTATTTTTATTGAAACATATTTCTTTTTACACATTAATTTACAATTAACATCTCCCCCTTTAAAACCAACTTATATTCAAAGATCATCCCATTAAATAGTCACAAAAATAATACTTCGTACAACCATGTCGTTTCTTTATCAACTAATTTCCTATTATCATTATATTTGTAACAAATTTAAGTACTCACAATTTGAACGTAATATTTCTCATTGAAATTCTCATTATATTTTTAACACAAAACGTATGTTGCACATATCATTAATTAATTACCATTTACTTCTATTTGTTATTAAAAGAAAGATATAATTACTATTAATTACAATAATTATATCTCAAAATATATCCTAATACAGGGAAGATAATTAATCCAATTGTTTCCTTTGAAATCCAATTTTCCATGTTAACCCCTCTATCTATATACTAAATTACTTCCCACATTTAATTACAACTGCAATAAAACCCGTTCATTATATATTTAAATTCCAAAAAAAAATCCTTTTATTTTGATTTACATTCTTATTATCAAATCAACTATTCCCTTATGCAATTGATTAACATAAGTTTTCATTTTATTACACTCAACAGTTAACGTTTCTTCTTACATAAATTGTAATATTTCAATTACATTAATTCTCCATTAGTTACCAAATAAATTTCTAATGAATTTAATAATAATATAATAAATAAAACAATGGTTATATGTTAATAATCCATATTTATTAAATTATTATTACAAACAAAGGTTAATAAATTTACATACAAAATAATTGATTTCAAACTCCATATTAAAACCAATTGTAATCAATAACATAAGATTACATCAATTTATACATCATTCATTCTATTCCTTATTAACCTATATTATTTAAATTGATTGAAATTGTGTTAACATAATATAGTGGTCAATTACCTTCAATCAATATTAGTAAAATTATAAGTTAATACGTGTTACCATTTTTTATCTCATTAAAATTAGTTGTTTTAAGATTTATCTTAAGGTCAAAATTTCTAATTTAATAAGATTTAATTTAATAAATCATAAAATTTAATTTTTGAAAATATTAAAGTCCAAAACCTTATTAAATTTAATATTTTTAACTATCAAATATGGGTTGTTATATGGATGAAATGAAATCGGCCATGCTACAACGTCTTCTCCTTAGCTGAATTGAAATCAAGATGTTGAATTAAAATCGAACTGAAATCGAGATGTTGAAATAAGATCGGGAACTTGAATTTAGGGATATGAAATTGAATCGGACTGAAATCGAGATGCTGAAATAGAATGTAGGGACTAAGTATTCTCCTTAGCTGAATTGGAGCAAACGTGAATGAATATTGGAGAGCAAATGTGAATGAATTTTGTAAGGGAAGGAGGGAAACCAAAATTGGTTTCCTGGACTTAGTCAATTTTAGGGTTTTTGGATAATGAGAAGAAGGGAATTTCAATGACTTGGCAGAAGATGGTTAGCGGGTTGCTATGCATCGGAACATGATGTTATGAACTAATAAAAAGATTTTTAACATCGCCTTGAAAATCAATGTGATGCGTGTGTTTTATACAACATCGATAATAAAAATAACGATGTTATAAAGATTTTTAACATCATGCGTTTTTCTACTTGATGTAACAGATGTGATGTCTATGACGAAAATTCTAGTACTGGCTCTTCCAAAATCCACTGGTAAATATAGTGAGTATCTAGCACTTATGATGTTTTTCAACACACCATGGAATCGTACAATCCATTTCACATACCACTCGACCAGCTTAGATGTCGTCCTATTTGACTTGATAGGTATGAACCTTGCACTCTTGGTCAGCCGATCTACCATCACCCATATACCATCATGTCCTGCTCTAGTCCATGAAAATCCATTTATAAAATCCATAGATGTTTGCTCCCATTTCCACTCAGGAATGCCTAGTAGCTGTAGTAACTCACCGGACTTCTTCTGCTCTGCTTTCACTAATTGGCAGTTCATACACTTCGAGATGAATTTTCCAATATCCCTCTTCATGCCTTCCTAATAGTAAGTCTGCTTTATATCTCTATACATCTTAGTACCACCAAGAGGAATAGTAAATATAGAATGATGGCATTCTTTGAGTACTTCTCACAATCCATCAACATGGGGAACAAACAGTCTTCTATCCTTATAAAGCCAACCATTTCAGTCGATTCCATACTGCTTCATGTCTTCGGATTCTACTCCTTCCTCTATTCTTGCCATGATTTCTGCTAGCCTAGTGTCTCGCTTCCGACTAGTACCTATCCTTTCTATAATAGTAGGTCTGATCAACAAACATGCTAACATTTCAGGCTTAAGCTCACAATGCGGCCTGAAATCAAATCTAGCTTTATACTCCATATGCTTCCACTCCAAAAACATTGCTCCTAATCCAGCTATATACTCCATATGCTTCCACTTCAAGAACATTTCTCCTAATCCAGCATGTCTTCTACTTAATGCATTGGAAACTACATTCCCTTTTCCTGGAGTGTAGGAGATACCAAAATCATAAGAAGCCAAGAACTCCAACCATCGTTGTCAAAGATTGAGGTCCTTCTGAGAAAAAAGGTATTTTAAAGATTTATGGTCCGTATACAGCTCAAACCTTACTCCTAATAGATAATGCCTCTAATCTTCAAAGAAAAAACTATCACTGCCAATTCCAAGTCATGAGATGGACAATTACTTTCATACGCCTTTAGTTGTCGACTAGCATAAGCAACAACTTTTCCATTCCACATCAACACTGCACCTAACCTAGTACCACAAGCATTGGTGTACATTATCAACTCTTCATTTCCACTTGGAATGATCAACACTAGTGCACTCGTTAACCTCTCCTATAGGACCATGAATGCAAGCTCATATCTCGTAACCCATTTAAGGCTTGATTCTTCTTTGTCAGGTTAGTCAACGGTGCAACTATCTTCGAGAAATCCTTTATGAAGCATCTATAATATCCCGCAATCCTAGGGAACTCCTCACATCCATAGCATTCTTGACTTGGTTCCAATCCTGGATTGCAGCAACCTTTGCAAGATCCACTGCTGTTCCTTTCCCAACATGACATAACCTAAGAATCTTACTTCTTCCTTTAGAAGCGAATTAAAGAAATTCTCTCTTAACTTATGCTTTCTTAATATTTCTAGCACAACTCTCAAGTGCATCTTATATTCTTCTTCAGTTATGGAGTAGATCGGAATACCATCCACGAACACAAGCATGAACTTGTTTATCTGGTCTATAAAAGCTTTATTCATCACATCAACAAAGTATACCGGAGCACTGGTCAATCCAAATGACATCACCAACCACTCATAGAAACCTGATGGCATTCAAAATGTTGTATTAGGCACACTTTCCTTCACTACTCTAAGCTTGGTGAACTTCTATCGTCGAATCTATTTGACAAAACACCCATGCTCTGTGCAGCTGATCGACGGTTCATCAATACATAGAAGTGGATACTTGTTCTTCTTGACACTCTATTCAGCTCACGATAATCCACAAATAACCTTAAAAAACCATCTGCTTTAGTTGCGAATAGAACATGTGCACCCTACTCAGATATACTTCTACGAATGAACCCTTTCCTCAATACGTCACTCACTTGCACTTCCTATTCCTTCTGCTCTGTGGGTACCACATGCCTTAAAGGCCTAACTATAGGTCTAGCTTCCACCACCATGTCAATCTGAAACTCGTTCTCCCATTGCAGCGGCAATCCTGTCACTTCATTAAAGACATCCAGATACTCTCTGGAAAGAGGCACAGAAGACAACCCTTCCTATGGAATCTCAAGCGAATATAAAAAGATAACCAACACCTTATCTTCCAGTAGGCAGTCTATCACTACCATTCGCCCTTTCACACCCTTGATTGTCACCTCTAGGTTCTCAAAATCCAAAACTACCGCATACTTCCTAAGCCAGTCCACCTCCAAGATAATCCCAAATGCAAAAAAAAAATCAAATAAATCATCACAAACAAATGTGCATCCATGATTCGATAACACTAGGCCATGACAAACCATGCAAATACTAGTAGAGCCTCCAACAGGGTATGTCACAATTAGGAGGTGGTCTGCTATCTTAGAAGCTATAACAAAATTATCACTCTAAATCAATAATCCATATCATTTCTTTAATTCAAAAATCAATATCAACATTCACTATAACTCATCATCTCACTAGATCATCATAGAAAGTTGCATCTAAGCACCAATCTCTCATAATCAATATATTAAAATTAAATCCATGACCCAAGTCAATTCACCATGAAACATTAATAAAACAGCAAAAAACAACACAGGAATGAACTAAACACCATATTTAAAATCCAAACATCAACCATAAACTAAAACACTATATCATCAATCCAATCCATCATGATATACATATAATCCAAATATAATATGGAAAATAAGTCAACCATGGTCGATTGAGAGGTTTTGAGTGAGAAATACTACTAGTTTTTTCATTTAAATCACTATTAAAGCCATTGTTTTCAAACTATCAAGTTTTAATCCAACGTTTACACTGCCCTATACTGCTTTGCTAGCTCCCACCTTCATCTTCTTCATCATCCTCTCCTTCATTCTTTCTAGTTTGCTTCCTCATTCTTTTCCCTTTTATTCTCTAGTTTTGTGATCTTAAATTTGAATTTAACTTTTCAAACTAAGAAAATATCAGTGGATGGTATTCATAACCTCTATTACCCTTTACCTTATTCTAAAACTCGGCTTTTGGGCTTTAATTTCATATCTCTCACAAATCACATAACAAATACGCTATTGCTTACCGAATTTAAACCGCTACCCTCTATGGCCTACTTTATTAAATGCAATAACTTTTTTATTATCTAGTAACTTATCTTTACTCGGTCGAATATCAGATCTCCTAAAGCTCCTTCACAATCTTGTGCCTTCCTAGAAAACAATTGTCACATATCAACTTTATATTATACTTTCACAAATCATACAAGAACCAAATGTAGATTAACTAATTTGATGGATAGGAGTAAAACCCATGCCAGTAGAACCAACTTGATGGATATGAATTGATGTTAAATACTCTAATGCTAGATGAACCAACTTGATGGATAAATAAAGAACCAAATTTAGGAGAAAAGAAGTTAAAGAGAATTTAGCTACATATTCATGGATGTATAACTTAGTGAGTTGGAAGAGATTTAACACTAATAAACAAACACACAACATGCCAACAAATGTCCAACAAATTGAAAAGGGGGATCCAAAGGGTTAAGAAAATATATAGCCAAAATTAAACTAAGTCCCAAGATCATGGAGCCAACTGATCCAACCATGTGGATTAGCTAGATCTAATAAGTAAACCAAGGAAAGCTACATGTCTAGGAGGTGCGGTGTTCATCTTAAAGAAACTCTAGGTTTGAATAGGGAACTCAACATGAAGAGAGCTTCGGGTCTTGAATGAAATACCCATAGTAAGCTTCAGGTAGAGCAGGGTTCGACTAGATTGAGTACTATCAAGGGCTATAACTTCTTCTTTTCAAATCCAAATTCAAAAGAGTTTGGTCAATGTTTTAGAAATATCAAGAATTACAATCCAAAATATTCAGGTGGTATTTGGAAATCCTTTATTTTAAGCTAATGGGATAACGAATGTGTATCCGATGGATGAACATGAATACTCTTGAGCCAATGAATGAGAGAATGGATCGAGATAAGTGTGTGAAAACTATGTAAGGTATGAAAGAGCTAAGAGTCACTTGAAAAGGAAAGTTCAAGAGGGAATTTTACAAACGGTTGAGTGGACATGATTATGCATTATTAGAAAGAACATGTTCTACGATGTTGTACGATGTTACATAATGAGTATGATTAGGATCCTCGAGGTTAAAGACCAAAGTTTATGGTAAGCATATGACGTTTTTCCAGTAATTAAAGGATTAAAAAAGATGCGTTTTTGCTAAGGTTATCTGATGATCAAGAGCCATGAGTTATTTGTGCTAATGAGTGACCTTTATGAAGGGTGGGTATGCTCACTTAAGGGCTATTAGGGTCATTAAGACTTGGAGACATAACAGGCGTATAAGGGGAGAGATTTCTGTAACAGTACAATTATGAAAGATGGCACAAGGTCTTTGGAAATAGATCGGGTGTTGTTCATGCGATTGGTATGACAGAGTGTCATCACATAAACAAGTCATATCATGAGGATGCATAATAATCATAGGTATGGATGTTATGGTTTTCTTTCTTGATGTGTGCAATATGCTTGTGCTTTATTCCATTTACACCCTAGTGTTAAAAACTTTTCAATACCCCAAAGTAGAGTTAAAATTGTGGGTATGTATTTTTAAACCACTTTTGATTAACTAGGGAAAGTTAGGATCTTACTGCTTCCTTTGATTCACCTTTCGAATAGGTCCTTGTTAGGAAAACCCCACCATGTCTAGCCTTTCAACCCAGTCGAAACACTTATGTTCCTTTCTTTATAAGTCTTACAAACCAGCCTAGTTGGCTTTTTAATCGATTCGAAACATCCTATTGAAACAATCATGGTAATCTAATGGTTGGCTTTAATGTGTTGGGTATAGAATAGACGATAGGTTTCGACTTCGTTGAAAGCTTGCTTCTTTTAATGGCTTCAGTTTGGGGTTTTAAGTCTGGGGATTTTGGCCACGTTTGAGGTTTTAACTCGCTAAAAAGGTGAGCTTATGGTGAATTGTTGTTTGGAGTTAAGAACTTAAGTATATTGGTAAAGTAAGGGATTTCGAATCACTCAGAAGGTATCCTTTCGATTAAGTCAACACAAGCAAAACACAATCGAATCCAATAAAAGTCTCAAAACAATTGCATAACCAAAAGCATCAAATCTCGCCTTTATTGCCCTAATGATGTACAAACTATCAATTCCCCAATCTGATTTCAAATTAGGGTTTACAAATTTTAAAATTGAAGAAATTTCAAGAAGAGAGTGAATAAATTCAGATCCTCGAAAACCAGGCGCCTAGGGTCTTATTTATAGGTGCGGGTAAGCACCTTTTGACTCAATGCTTTTGACCTGGTCAAAAGGTGGCTTTGTAGGCCTTTCTTCACCTTTGACATCTGTGCATCCCTCTACAATACATTTGAATGGATTTGAAATCCTTTGTTTTGATCGAAAGAGGTAGATGCGCCTTTTCCTTTTATCTTACTTTATTGTTGCAAGTGAGAAGGAGCATGTGGTTTTGACTTGGTCAGCAGGTACATCCTTGGGTTTCGAAATTATTGAAATACTCTGGGTTTCGACATGGAAGGTAGCATCTAAAGACATACTTGTGGATAGACGTGGAACCCCTCTTAGTTGTGAAATGTTTTAACAGGTTTGAAAGGCATAGTTATGCTTCGAAGGGTTTGTTCCAACAAAATATTTTTTTGAGTAATTTGAATGAAGGCGAAAACCATTCGAAGCATCTTCATGCAGGCGAAAGCATCTCTTTTGAAAGAAAGCAATTGAAGTACAAGGGTGCTTCCGGCCCTTTGGACCCCTTCGAAAGCTTGTAACACTTCTCACCCTTTACTGTAGCATCCTTTTGAAGCCTTCAAAAGGCCTTGTTGGTGCTATTATCTCTTGTTCTTTTTTCTCTTCTATTTATCTTGGTTTTGACAAGGTTGAAGTGGGAATTGGTGGTAACATTTTCCCCTTCCCCCTTGCAAAGGGATGTTGTTGACTTTCCAAGTCAACCCTTTCAAAACCTATAATGTTTCCCGCTTTTTCATATTCTTACACAAATCCTAGCCATTTATTTAAATTTGATCACACGGTCTATTCTTCATGCTGATTTTTCTTTTAAATTGCACTTCTTCCTCCCTCCTTTCATTTACCTGTGATTGAAAAATCTCCAAAGAAAATCAAATCCCCAATTTCTTAAATAATTTCTTATTTCTAGCAAATAGAATCTTGAATTCAAAGTAAGTTCTTTTTATCTTGCTTTTCGAACTTACCCTTTATGGTGAATTTTGATTCTTAAAAGCAAACATGCTTGGATCCGAATTGTTGTTTTAATTTTATAAAAATAACTTAAGTTTTTTATTCGCTTGAAAGTATCCTCTAGTTCATTCTCATAGCTTACTTCATTTTATTTCCTCTGTTAATTTTCATTCAAAACTCATCCGATTTGGATTTTTTAAATTTTAAAGGTTAGGACTTTCATTCAGAGGATTTTACGATTATCGATTGTAATTCGAGCTTAAGTCAATTTAGTTGTTTAGTTTTTGAATTTTTGGGTTAAAATTGAATTTGGGGACGAAAGAGATTTCCAGTTACTTTAAAGAGAAGTTTTAGCAATATGAATCGCATTTTGGCGCTGTAATATTACCTTTCTACCCCTTCAACAAGGGTTAAGACGACTAATTTTGTTTTGCTTCTTCTACCTCTTTCGATAGGGTTAAAAGATAGTCCAGCACCACTCTTGATTGATCTTATCAAAAGGTTGATGTAGTTAATATATAGTATACTTCTTCAAAAGCACAACTAAGCTCTAGTATATTCTGATACCTTCCAAAGAAGTTGTTTGATGTGCTTTACTAAATGACTATCTAGTCCATACTTTTCGAAAGCATATTTTTTTATTTCATAGGTTTTGAAACCTCTAGTATATGCCTACTTCTAATTTATTTTTAGAAAATGTGTGAAGTTAGAGATATGTACATTTTTTTAAATTGGATTGAAGAAAGTATATTTTGTATAAGTTGTAAATCAAATCAGACCCTTCAACTTGATTGAAACCTACTGTACCGACTCAAACTTAGTTGTTGGTATGCTTTCAAAACTATATACCCCTATCGACTTTCTCAACACCCTTTGTAACTAAATGGAATTCGATCATCATTGTATACTGATACTACCGAAATATCACAAAGCCTTTCCATTTCATTAATATCACTCAAACTCAAACCTTTCGACTTAAATGACATATAAGGCTTCGATGTCATATTCTCTTAGTGAAATTTAGTTCATGGGTTTTGATAGTGTCGAAAGGTTCATTTGTCTTGTTTATTCAATGTCGTTAGTGCATACTTATATTCAAATTGGTTATGTAGGCTTCAACTACTTCCTTCAATAAAATTCCTTGAGCTTTCGACATTGTTGAAGAGTATTTGTTGGATGTCCACTTCCATTATCCTTTTTGACTCTGTTGAAACCTTAACAAACTTCATTTTTCTAAACTAACTCCAACATTCTTCCAAGGATATGAAATTTCATGATCTGGTTGATATTCGAATGTTGTAATAGGTTTTCGATATCCTTGATAAAAAGGTCAATTACATAACAAATTAGAACGTCTAACTGAAATTATTTCACCTGGCAGGATCATGTGCATGAAAAACACTTCTCAAAAACTAGAAAAAGACACTGTGCCGGTGATGGAATCTTCTCCCAAGAAGATTGAAGCAACTTCTAAACACTCCTTAATATCTACCCAGGATGAGGTGGATGTGATTCTCAATGAATTCGGCATCACTGGTGTGGTAGCTATTCCTCCGAGTGATAGTCACACCATCCAATGTCCTTCCGAAGGGTAATTTGCCTATACCACTATCCATATTTGGCATAGTGGTTTCTTGACTTTCTCGGATTTCCTGCCCGAATTTTTGACCTACCTAGGCATTTCTCCCATCTAGCTATCCCAAATGTATACACATATCTTCTATCCTTAGAAAGCATGGCATTGGATTCTGGATTCTCATTATTCAATGCTGAAGTTTTGAACCACTTAGTTCGATTAGTTAAACTCAGCAATTTGAATAATAAGATCTCTAGAGTCAATCCCTCCAAAAAGCTAACATCCAAGGGAGTAAACAAATTCAAAGATTGGGAAACGCGGTTCTTCTCTGTTAAATGCTTTCCCAACATCAGTGGGGTTTTCTCTTTCCCTTGTAACATAATCACAGTCTTTATTTTTATTTGGTTATTTTCTTTTGCTAATTCTTATTTCCTTGTCAGGTCCTTCCATTTAAGATCTAAATGTCGAGGATAAGAGACTGTCAGCTTCGAGTAGCATTGGGAATAGGCTCACTTTGCTAAACCCCTCAAACCATCGAAAGCGCTCCCTTCTACCAGCAGGTCAAAGCACTTTCTATCTTTGTGTGATCTGAAGAACTTCTCCTCGATGTCACCAATTTTCCCCGATCACTCCGGTAGGCTTAAATATAGTACTTGCAGTTTGTTACTGTATTACTTCTTAAATACTTTACTGACTTTTTTTTAATCTTCAACAACTTCTCCTCAGGTTGAACCAATTATAAGTGATTCGATTCTCCCAACTTCTATATCTCATGTGTCATCTTTGACTTAGGCCATTGCTATGTCAAAGATGGCTGCTAAAAGGAAATTGGGTAAAGTGGACGTGGCGGAACCATCCCCTAATAAGGCCAAGATTGTTGAAGTTCCTGATTCTTTGCCAAAAGAAGAGGGGAGACTATTGATATTGACAAAACTCTGGACAGTACAATTGTTGAAGCTTCTCTTGATCAACCCAAGAAGACTCCCTCAAAGGTTGATCCCCTATTATGCATTGTCATCTCTTGCTTTTCTCCTGTGATTGAACAAATGCAAAAAGATTTGCGGACTTCGACCCCCTCTCAGGAGTTGCACTCTTCCAGTTCTACATCACTTATGCATGGTTCAGTCTGTCTTGAGTTCCCCATCCTTTACTTCTATTCGACTACCTTCGTCTGTTTCTGATCCAATGGATCACTGTCGTTCTCTGGTTGAACAACTTCTTGTATGCTTCATATCACTTAACCTTATTTTTATTATTTCTCGCTAAGTTTTTGACTTATGTTATACTTTTTCTTTCATATTTTCGAGAGCCGGCTCTCCATGTAAGAAGGTATATTAAAATCTTCCATATAGACATCAAAGAAGAAATTTTGAACTTAAACAACCAAGTCTCCTCCTTGTCTGTGAGTAAAAATGAAGCAATGATGGAATTAGAGAGATTGAGAGCTTCTCTTTCTCTGTAAGAGTCTGTTATTTCTGAGGAAAGGAATGCACATTAAATCCTTGCTGACGAAAATTTGGCCTTGAAAATGGCCCTGAAAGAATCTGAGGACGAAAAAGCTCAAATGGCAGCAAGTTAAAGAAAAATAAAAATTCTCAAAAGTTGGCTATCAATGTTATTTTTGATGCAAAGGAACGAGTTTCTCAATTTCTTGATTCTTCCCTTTAGGTCATCATTGTTAATTCTTTAGAACACACCATGATGCTTGCTTGCACCGACAATATAGAAAAATCCCCAAATTTGAGTCCTTCACTTGACCCTGCTCTTGTGAACAGACTTATGGACAAAATTAAAAGAAAGGAGCAAGGGGTTGAAGTTTCTTAAAGAGAGGAGATCGATGCCTCTAAAATCCTATCCTTCGAAGTAGAGTCCGACTCTGAAGATGAAGGTGACAAAGATGAAGTCGCCGAGGAAGAGGGCAGTAATGATAATGGTGATCATAGTAATGACGATGACGATGATGATGACAATGATGATGATAATGTAGATGGAGATCTAGGTTCAAGTGGCGACAAGTGTGGTCACACTGATGCTCCTGAAAAAGTTAATGATGATAACACTAAGGCTTCAGAAAAGGTCAATCCTGTCCCATCTATTCATGAAGTAAGCCCACCAGAACCCCCTAGGCCTTTTGACCTTCAAGAGGAGCCTGCTAACTTAATGTGGAAGAACCAAGAGAGAAGAAGCAGGTCCCTCAAGCATCAATTCCCGTTTCTTAGTCATGATATTCTTTGTTTAAATGGCTTTCTTTTCCAAGATAATAATAGTTTACATCCTTTATTTTAGATAAGGAGGAAACCCATTCACCCTTATAAAAATAAGCTTGAAGAAAATAAGCGAAAATAAATAGCTTGTATAAAGAGTTAGATAAATAATTGAAAGAACACGATATTCTTTTCGATAAGTATCATAGACTTAACAGAAGTGCGGCATTGTTAGCGTCTTTCAAAAATCAAGAAGTTGCCCCACGATTGAGGAGGGCATTCCTCCGATATGATAGTCTTTTGAAAGAGAATTGGGAATTGATTACGCTCTTTTGGAAGTTGATTGAAGAGAGGAACATCTTGGTATACTTTTTATATGAAGCCTATTGTAGACACCCAAATGTAGATTTTTCATACTTAGGTGATTTTAGTGGAGGTCTGCTTAGGCATTTACAAAAGAGATACTTGAACAAATTAGGATCTGATCCACATCCTAGAGCGTGCTGGAACTTACCACGAGTCAGACTAATTCCCTAAGATTTGCCCCTTGAAAAACTTAAATATTACAAGGACAAATTTGTTTTAGAGTTATTTACAAATTCGATTTTGTATGAATCGAATGAACATTCATGATTATGTAATAATATTGGCTTGTGAATTTTTTGCTCTAGTTTCCTTTTATATTTAGTTGTATTTATTACATTATCACAGAATGAGCGTCCCCAGGCAACTTTGTCTCTAGAGATTATCTAAGCAAGTATGTTAAAGTAAGAAGGGATTATCTAGAAAAGGCATCGATTTTGAAATCTTCAAAATTAGCTGGATATTTCTTTCTTAGAGATTTCAAAGAATTTACATGGAATATCCTCGTCTTCGTTTCGATTTTCTTGGTGAAGAACAAGAAAAGCTTCTTAAGGAAAATCCGGACATATCATGCCAAATTAATATGTGGTCGTGATGGTCCTCCTACCGGGGAGTTGGACTATAGCAAATATCCTATGGTTATTACCCCGGAAGGAATTAATACTCCTTTTGACTCAACAGTTATTCTTTCTGCTAATTCCTTAAGCAAAGTTAGAAATGCAATTTCCCACTTTAGATATGAAAAAATGTCTAATTGTACTTCTTCGCTTCATTTTTACTTAAGTTGTAACCCTTTATTGCTATAATAAAGAGATTGATTACTCTAATTTTAACTTCATTTTCTTTTTTCTTTTTATTTGTCCGTATAGGAGTTACAGTTATCTATAACGCCGTTCTCATTAGATTCTCCATCTCATTTCATAGCATCAAAGATCAACTGTTGGCAGACATTGAAAAGAGAAAACGTGTTAAGCATCCTTTATCTTCTCGCTTTCAAAACAATACTGCAGCTCTTGAATGGTGCAGAAGATATTTGCTTCAAACGACAATCGTTAGTAACCTCTATAAACCAGATTGCCAATCTTGAGGCGAACATTAAGAGTAAGAATGAAACAATTTCAATATTGAAGCATCAAATTACACCAAATCTTTCAATTCGTTTTTACCATAAGATATCTGAACTTCTCCAACAATTTAGTGATTTGGAGATAAAGTTAAAAGATAGTCAAGCTCAGTGTGAATCACTTGAATTCATTATGGGAAATAATATTTCAAACATAAATTCACCATCTTCTTCCATTGTTCCATCTGTTGCAAAATTAACAAGGTCTACTTCCCTTGCCATCCAAAAGTTCCCTGCTATGACTAATCCTCCTCCTGGCTTAGACAAAAAATTAGTAGGAGAATGGTATAGGTAAGTCAAATTTGAGATGATGAAGTATTTTGATGAACAACAGAGGGTGAGATACTCACAACGCATTAATGAATATACAGCTAAGATTCAAAAACTTGAACATGAAAAGTATCTTAGCGCAATGCTTAATTAAAAAGGGAAACAAAACTCTTAAAGGTGCAAACAAAGCCTTTAATCATGCTTTAAAGACCAACATTGAATCTATTGATGATGTAGATAAGATGAGGAAAGAAGAGAAGAAGGTTAAGGAAGTTCTTTGTATTACATTTCATTACCTTGTTGATCCTTTAATTGTGGTGAATCTATTTAAGGTTGTTCAAGATTTATGAACAATTTATATTTGTACCATATACATGTAAATAATTTCCCATATTATGAAAATTTTGTAAATATCAACTGGTCTATAGTTCTTTCCTATAATATCACTTCTAAATTTGCTTTTTGATAGCTTGGTCTACGGATTTTGTATTTGCTAATCCATTCTGTTTTCCTTTTTTATCTCCTTTTCCTGAAAAGTATGACATAAACCACATTCTTCACCATTAACTTGAGATATATATAGAAGTTTATCCATATTATAAGCAGAGGTTAACAAATCATTATATAAATGGGAAATAATTCTATAATTGAATATGGTTAAGTGCTATGAAACCCATCTTTGATAATGATAAGAGAGATAAAGCCAAGAATCCGACTTCTATCATATTGACAGAATACCGAACATCTAATCATTGAAGTTTAGAAATTTATATTTTAGAGAAAGCTAATAGAAAATCGGTAATTAACCATGTAATTAAAGTCCAAAAATCATTGTTTGAAAGTTTGTAGTGGAAGTCCAATGACCATAATTTGGGCATTAGTAAAATAGTTCTTAAACATCAGTTGCTATAAAACCCCATATTCGGGCATTAATGAGTGAAATTCTAAACGTTTAAAGATTCAAAACCCATATTCGGGTATTAGAAGATAATAACCAATGGTCCATGATAATTTCGATAATCTAAATTTAGAGCCCAGATTCGAGCATTAAGGAGTGAAGTCCAGGAATTATTAGTAATTGTCTCGAAACCCATATTCGAGTATTTGTGGATGATAACCAAAAGTCCATAATAATAATCTTATTAATAGGGACTTATAGCCCAGGTTTGGACATTAATGAGTGAAGTTCTGAATAATCAATAACCCGAGACCTAGATTCGGGTATTAATAAATGAAGTTCAAAAATTCTCTTCTTAGGAATAAATCGGAGGTTGTAGATTATCATTTAAGCATTATATCTTGCACCTCTCATTAGGTATGTGTCACTTGATTTGCCGCTTCTCGAGCTAGGACGTCTTAGTCCATTATTTGATACGCTGCTTCTTGGGCTTGGACATCTTAGTTCGTTGTTAGATATGTTTCTTCTTGGGCTTAGATATCTTAGATCGTTATTTCATATGCCACTTATCGGGCTTGGACGTCTTAGTTCGTCGTTTAATATGCCGCTTCTCGGGCTTGGATGTCTTAGTCCATTATTGTCTAGTGCACTTGGTTAGCTTATCCATAAGCAGGACCCAACCTCCATCCAGGAGGTGCCTTGACCTGGCCATATCATGGTGCGGCCAAGGGCTTGGCGATGCTTTAACCTGACTATAGCATGGTGCGGATAAAGGCTTACTCTAACCTCCCTCCAGGAGGCGCCTTGATCTGGCCATAGCGTTGCGCAGATAAAGGCTTACTCTAACCTTCCTCCAGGAGTCACCTTGACCTGGGCATAGCGTTGCATAGATAAAGGCTTACTCTAACCTCCCTCCAGGAGGCGCCTTGACCTAGCCATAGTGTGGCACGACCAAGGGCTTGTCGATGCTATATTGTGGCACGGATAAAGGCTTACTCTAACCTCCCTCCAGGAGGCGCTTTTACTTGGCCAACTTGGCATGGAGAAAGTCTTTGACCATTTAAGGTAATGTCCAAGTGTAAGGAGAATTCTACTCCCAACTATGTAGATTTTTCTTAGTAAAGTAGTTCTTTATTGACTTCGTCTAGGATCTTTTTACAAACCCATTAATTTTGCCTTGTCTGAAAAAGTTGATCATCATTCCTTCGATTGCTCGACATTGATTTGTTTCATGGCCAATCATTATATGGCAATGGCAATAGGATCCTCCCAGATTCCTCTCATACTTTGGGTTTTTCTATGATGGCCAATAGTTAAGCTCTTCTTTGGTTAGTAGATAAGCATTCTCGATTGATGTTGTAAAACTGCATTCCTTTGGGAGTCTAGATTTGAAGCTTGCCTTTTGAGGGTGACTTCTAGATTTTCTATTAATTGGTTTTATAGCTTCATTCTCAAAAACCAACTTTCTTTTCAATTCCCTTTGAAGTTTGTGTGTTGGCAATGTCCCACTCATTGCTTGACGCCATTTATGTGCAAAGGCATTGTAATAGGCCATCATTCCTTCTTCAAAGTTTATGCCTTTGGTGTAGAATTGAATTGTTTTCCTCATTTAGTTGAACAAATTATCGCTTGTATCCTTTGTTTTCCCTAAGGCAAAGATAGGCATGGGACCAATGTGGAAAGGGTTTAAACTCCATTTCTGGGTCATATGATTCTACTCTTTTCTTCTTCATACTCCTGAGAGCTTCCAATCTTAGCATTTGCTCTTAATGTAGTTTGGAATCATTAGTTGTTCTTAGGGAGAATCCAATTAAGTGTGGTTTTGAGGACCCGTGTTCGGATATTTTGATCTTGTTAAACATGATGATGAAAAATCCCAAGTAGTTAGGCTTGAAGTTTGGAATATAGTTAACCTCGAGGAAAGTGAGGTAGGAAGTTCAACAAGGCTGGAGGTTCGAGCTCTCCTTCTAGCGCCATAGTGTCAACAAGAAAACTTTTCAACACCCTAAAGTAGAGTTAAAAGTATAGGTATGTCTTTTTAAACCTCTTTTGATTAAGTAGGGAAAGTTAGGATCTTATTACTTCCTTTGATTCATCTTTCGAATAGGTCTTTATTGTGAAACCCCCTTCTTGTCTAGCCTTTTGACCCAGTCAAAACACTTATATCCCTTTCTTTTTAAGTCTTACAAACTAGCCTAGTTGGCATTTTAATCCATTCGAAACACCCTATTGAAACAATGATGGTAATCAAATGGTTTGCTCTAATGTTTTTGGGTATTGACCAAATGATAGATTTCGACTTCGTCTAAAGCTTGCTTTTTTAATGGCTTCGGTTTAGGTTTTTAAGTCTGGGGGTTTTAGCTGAGTTTGAGGTTTTAACTCACTAAAAAGGTGATTTTGGTGAATTGTAGTTTGGAGCTAAGAACTTAATTATATTGGTAAAGTAAGGGGTTTCGACGCACTCGGAAGGTATCCTTTCGATTAAGTTAACATAAGAAGAACACAATCGTATCCAATAAAAGTCTCAAAATAGTTGCATAACCAAAAGCATCAAAATCTCACCTTCATTACCCTAATGATGTAAAAACTGATCAATTCCCCAATCTAATTTCCAAATTAAGGTTTACAAATTTTAAAATTTAAGAAAGTTCAAGAAGAGAGTGAATGAATTCGGATCCTCCAAAACCACACCCCTAGGTTCTTATTTATGGGTGCGGGCTGGCACCCTTCGACTCAGTGCTTTCGACCTGGTCGAAAGGTGGCTTTGTAGGTCTTTCATTACCTTTGACACTTGCGCATCCCTCTGCATTTCATTTAAATGGATTTGAATGCCTATGTCTTCATCGAAAGAGGTAGATGCGCCTTTTACCTTTCTGTTGCTTTATCGTTGCAAGTAAGAAGGAGCATGAGCTTTCGACTTTGTCAATAGGTACTTCCTTAAGGTTTTGAACGTATTGAAATACTATGGGTTTCGATGCGGAAGGTAGCCTCTGAAGACATGCTTGGGGATAGATATGGAACCCCTCTTATTTTTGAAAAGTTTCGACCGGTTCAAAAGGCTTAGTTATGCTTTCTAAGGGGTTGTTCCAATAAAAAAAATTCTGAGTAATTTGAATGAAGGCGAAACCTTCAGTTTTGAAAGGTTTGGTGTGCATGTGTGTGGCTGTTACTAGCTGCCTTCAAAAGGTATTCATTAATCCATTTGAAACATCTTCATCCAGGCGAAAGCATCTCCTTCGAAATGAAGCAATTGAAGCACAAGGGTGCTTTCGACCCTTTTGACACCTTAGAAAGCTTGTAACATTTCTGACCCTTGACTATACAATTCCTTCGACTCCTTCAAAAGGCCTTATTGGTGCTATTATACCTTGTTCTTCTTTCTCTTTTATTTATCTTGGTTTTGACAAGTTTGAAGTGGGAATTGGTGGTAACACCTAGTTTCCCTTATCGTAATGTAACATGGCTTTATATTTTTACTCTTTCTGGTAGACTAAATATATATGCTAACGCTTGTGTCTATAGGAGGGTGACACGTGCATAAATTCCTTACCTCATTATTTTCGAATTTATATACATGTATATATAGATATATGATATTTTTTGTAGATGAATCATTTCGTAACGATCCGTGTCTTACATATTAGAGGATTGTAAAAGGGGCATTTCACTAGAAGGACAAACTTTGTAGTCCAATTAGTTTCTAGGACACACATCCACAGAAATTAATTTCAAGGCCAAAGTCAGCAGAAAAGTCAGCAGTCCAATTATTTTCAAGGACATAATTTCATAGGTTTTTAGGCCTTAGAAACTAATTGTTTTGCATTTTGTCCTTAAAAGTAATTATTTCGGTTGTGTGTCCTAGAAACTAATTACACTTGCTAAAGAGGCCCTTGTGGCTAATTTCCACATTGTAAAATATTAATATTATTTTTGTATAGGGGCATACGATTCTATAAGTTTGAGAAATGACTACTAGAGACCTTTTCTATGCTTAGGATTTTTAACGACGATTTTAACCCCGAAAATCTTGTAAGGGCTATAACTTTTGATAGGAGATGAATTATGGTTTCAAACCACTTCCATTAGGGCGGGATGTTGGTTTCTCTTCCCTTAGGATGGTTATAACAAACAAACAGACTTACCGTTTGGCAGATATGGCTGTTTGAAGTTTCACTTGATTTTGAACAGTTTGGTGGGTAATTAATGGGATTTGTGGTTATGTCCAAGGACCCTTTTGAGATTAGCACCCACAAGGGGCTAACTGGACTTCTCTCATTTCATACTTCCCAAAATAGTTAGAGAGGCCACGATTAGCATTCTCATGGCCTAAAATTCCCAAAATAGGACTTCGGGCTCCTTGCACTTGCTTTGATTCAAGGCACTTCAACTTCGGGCTAAGGCCTTGTTTGGTACTGAGTTGTGTAAATCAGTGACGAACTATCGGTTCAACTAAGTGATTTGGAAATGATGATTTGTGGCGGTAAGTGACAGCTTCGACGATGGGATGGCTGTACTTTGAGGCGCAGAGTATAGGGCTATGAGTTGGATTTAACGTAATATGGGAGGATGATTATTGAAAAATGATGATATTCTACCACTAAAGATGATTGTCGAGAATCATCCCAATCTTGACGACTTCAGACTGGAGTTGTGCGATGATTTAGAGATCATTTCTAGGATGTGTCCTGCTATGGACAACCTCAGACATCTTTTATTAAACTTAGAAGAGAATTAGGAATATGTTCTTTTTCTTAAATATAAATATAATAGCCTTTATATTCTAAACTTGAAAGAGAATAGAAATGTCAAAAAAATTCCTACATATATCGACATGGTTACTTCTTATATGTCGACATACCCTGCAGTCTTCTATATACTTATTTTCCCTCTTAAATTCAAAATTTGAAATATCATTATATAACCGCCAAATTTCGAATTCAATCTCATTTTCCTATCTTCTTCTTCCTATAAACTCCAAATAAAATAAATATTAATGGATTCTTCAAGTTCCAATTGATCAAGAGAAGATACTACCCCCTTAGACTTCCATACCTCCACTTTAGGCCCTTTCCAAAAAACCACTATGCCAAAGTTATTAAAATAGAGGATGTTCTGAATCATGTCCTCGGCATGCTTTCAGATTTAGAGGTCATCCAAATACGCCTCTTAAAGGAACAAGAAAAGCAAGGACGAATACGTCAAAATCTCCAAAATCATCATTAGACAATGAGGGTAATCCAATAGTAATTAAAAAGGAAACCCCCAATCTTGTCATTCACAACCCTATGAATGATGAGGAAAAGGAAGATGATGTTGAAGATGACGACGAAGTCAAGTGTGCAGGAGAAGTTTCCTTTGATCGTGAAGGAAATCTTGTAGAATAAAAAGCTCCTGTTATAAAAAAGAAGCATTGATTCATATGTTTAGTTTGGCTTGTCTAGGTTTGGATTGCTAGTGCTATTGTTACATCTTTATTTAACTTGGCTTGTTTAGAAATGTATGCTTGGATCATTAATTTGGTTTGTATAGTTTGATTTGAATAAATAAAGATTGTGTTATCTTATTTATTTGAAGCTTTCATACATATCTAAGTATTAATCATCATTCATATCGTATATTAATCATCATATCATAATTATTTCATATTGCATCTTAACATACATCACATTTAATTTCCCTATTTTATGCCTTATGTATTTCACTTTAGTCCTATAAAAATTATATAAGTAAATCCTTATTAATCAAGATAACACTTAATTCTTGATTTTTACTATATAGTTTATAAGTATATCATTTAGGGAGGGGGGTTTATTTTTCACCCATTTTTTGATGACAAAAGGGAAGAAACATATAAAATATACACATGCACATATTTATGGGGAGTTGTGTAACTTGTTGGGATTTATATCACATTTATATATATGAATATTTAATGGTTGTCGTCATCAAAAAGGGAAAGATTGTTAATACCTCAGTTATTGATTTTGATGACAATAAGCATATAAAATATAATACTAATGTTTTGCAAGTTATGTAGTATATAGCGCGGAATATTATATAGGTGCAAAATCGAAGACTGTACAGTATAAAGGCTCAAGACAAAGGTATGAACATTCATGTGTTCAAAGACAAAGAAATGAAGATCCTAAAGTTACAATTTAGTGTTTAGAGTCAATAGAATATATTGTTAAAGTCCTTGATAGCAATCTCCGATCTTTATCTCCAATTTCTAGTTTTTGATGTTTTAAATAAATAACAATTATTTTAATTTCAAAATGTAGTTAAAAATATATTTTATGAATGTTTTTAGGAGTTCAAAATATTTAAAAACTATATTCGAATTATTTTACATAGTATAGGATTTTCAAAACAATTTAAAAGGATAATATTTTCAAAATTACTAGGATATGTCGATATACTTGTTTGGTATATGCCGACACATATACCGTTAGATGTTTTTCAAAATTATGAATGGAAGTGTCTTTTGGAGACAACTCTTCATGAATGGACACATCTGTTAATTTACTATATAAGGGGAAGTGCAAATGAATTTTTAACTCATTAATTACTTATTTTCTTCCCACTCCGTACTCTCTTGAAAATTCTCTTGAAAAATATACCATATTCTATTCAAAATCATATAGAATTATATATACTTCATTGTGTTGATTCAATACTACTTTCTTACTATTTTGGAAACATCTCTGTTATTTCAAAGATCAAAGTCTTATCTAATATGCTATCCATTTTATCCAAAGCACAAGAATTTTTCTTTGAAAAAACTATCAACTTTACTCATGTTTATTTGGTGTGCATGTAGCCCATTTAAATCCATCGAGGGTGCTTAGTAGCCTGGTAAATCAAGTGGGTGATCTAGTAGCCCGGTCAAATCAAGATAGATTGCCTCAAACTCAGAATATAGGAGAGTGTGTCTCATAGCCTCAAAATAAAGATTGTAATTTGGTTTTCTTCTACTAGTTTAAAGATTGGCATTTGAAGAAAAAAATCTATACAAGTAATTGTACGGTACTAGATGTAGGAGAAATCCGAATCAGTATAAAATCCCTGATGTCATCTCTTCAACTTTTACTTTACTCTGTTGCTTTTATATTTATCTGTGATTTTGTCTATGACTGATTGTTAATATAATTCTATGTTGTTAATCTGTGATTTAATATTAATCTTGAAATAATTTTAAAAAGATTTACATAAGTTAGATACATTATTCACCCCCTCCCTCTCTAGTTTTGAATTATCCTTAAGATCCATCATTGCGCAACCGACACCATTAAAGTACCTCTTTTTGATCAACCTTCTCCAGAAGCGATGGTTAGATTCCTGACCTCTTATGACTTTGACATTTCCTATACGCTTGGTAATGGAAATGTAGTCATTGATTCTTTGAGTAGGAGACATGCCGGCTTGGGAGTGAAGTTCCTAGAGTGGCAGCAGTTAAATTTTATCGCTGGCTATGATTTTAAACCTAGATGCGAGCTAGAGCTAGAGATATTGGCAAGCTTGACTATTAGGCCTACTTTAATTGAGCGAATCCGTACTAGTAAGAGGTGTAATGCTAGACTAGGCAAGATTATTGCTAAGATTGTAGATAGAGTAGAGTTTAATGAGATGAGGCGGTACGGCTTGACCAAGATGATTGGATTCATAAATATGGGAGATTGTTTGTACCTGACATTAATGGGTTGAGGGATAAGGTGCTATAAGAGTGCCATCATTCGAGATTTACTGTCCACCCCAGCGGCGATAAGATGTATCGTGATATGAAGCAGACCTATTATTGGAAAGGGATGAAGAAAGATGTTGAGGAATTTATCTCAGAATGCATGAACTGCCAATTGGTGAAGGCAGAGTAGAAGAAACCTAGTGCTTTAATGCAACCGCTAGAAGTTCCCCAATGGAAGTGCGAATAAGTATCGCTGGATTTCATCAATGGACTACCAAAGACTGGATGAGGGAACGATAACATTTGGGTAATAGTCGATCGATCGACCAAGAGTTCCAAATTTATATCCATCAAGTAAAGTAGAGTCGAAGCTAAATGGGCGAATTGTATGTGAAGTGGATAATGCAATTACATGGAGTGCCAAAGAGCATTATGAGTGACCAAGACTCGTTTTTCACTAGCGGGTTTTGGAAGAGCTTAGAAGAGGCATTGGGAATAGAGATGCACCTAAGCATGGCTTATCACCCTAAAACTAACGACCAAACCTAGAGAGTGAATCGTATTTTGGAAGATCTCTTGTGGGCTTGTATACTCGACTTTGGAGGCTCGTGGAACGATCAATTACATTTTGATGTACTTACGTACAACAACAGTTATCAATCCAGCATCGGTATGACACCATTCAAAGTATTGCATGACCGACCATGTAATGCTCTCCTTCGTATTGGTAGGAAGTGGACGAAAAGCTGGTACTTGGGCCAGATATGATTAAAGAAACTTTAGAAAAGATCGAGATCATTCGGATAAGAGAGGTAAAGATCTAGAGTTCTCTGTCGGCGATAAAGTATTCGTTAAGATCTCTCCATTAAAGAATGTACTTCAGTTTGGTGCTAAAGGAAAGTTGGCACTAAGATTTGTAAGTCCTTTTTGATACTACAAAGGATTGGAAAACTCTCTTATAAGGTTGACTTACCTCAAAGAATGATGGGGGCAGAATGTGTTCCACGTTTCTCACTAGCATAAATTTGTGCATGCCTCAAGCATAACTACCGCACCGGATCTATTAGATGGCATTGAGATTGAACAGGAAGCTTCACGACCTCGTAGGCCTATTCATATCGTTGGACGTGATATAAAGCAGCTTAAGAGGAAAATGTTGAAGTTGGTAAAGGCCCAGTGGAGTGAAAATGAAGGAAATTGCACTTGGGAGAACAAGGAGAGCGTGAGGACAGCTTATCTAGAGCTCTTTAGTTGGTATGAATTTTTATCTGTCACTTTACTTTCATTTATGATATCATAAAGTATATGTTAGTGTAGTTTCCTACATGCTAGGATAGGCTAGGATGATATTTATTGTTGTATGCATGTGCGATGGTTATCTAAGCTTGGATATGATTGTTAGGCATGTGGGATAACTTTATTGATTTTGTTTAGAATTTGAGGGCGAAATTCCTAAACGAGGAAGGAGAATGTAGCAATCCTATTTTAGATATCGGGGGATTGTAAAATATTAATATTATTATTGTATAGGGTCATACAATTCTGTAATTTTAGAAAATGACTACTAAAGACATTTTCCAAGCTTAGGATTTTTATCAAAAGATTTTGACCCTAAATTTTTTTTAAGTCTTATAACTTTTAATAGAAGTCGAATTAAGGTTTGAAACCACTTCCGTTAGGTCGGGATGATGGTTTCTCTTTCCTTAGGGTGGTTATAATAGAAAAATGGACTTACCGTTTGGCAAATATGGTTGTTTGAAGTTTCATTTGATTTTGAATAGCTTATTGAGCAATTAAGGGGATTAGTGGTTATGTCCAAGGCCCATTTAGGGACTGGCACCTGTAAGGGGCTGATTGGACTTCTCCCTGTCATTTCACACTTTCCAAATTAGTTAGAGAGACCACTATTAGCGTGGCCTAAAACCACTCTAAACCTTACTTTAATTAACTAAATCTTTTCATTAAGAGGAGATTAGTAATTTGGATTTGGGGATTTGATTTTGGAGGCAGTAACGACCCGGGTTTTTCGTTGTTCGATTTTTGATATTTAAATGGTTTTAAATATTGAATTTGAATTATAGAATGATTTTGAATATGAAGAATTGAGTTTATTTATAAAATAAATTCAGAATTTAAATATAGCAATTTATTGGATAATTTAATTATTGAATTTTATAATTGAATATTGGTTAAGTTGTTGTATCTTGAGTTCTAAGCCCGATGAAAATTATTTAGAAGCTTGTAAAATTTATATTAATAATAATGAAGATAATAAAAGTTTTAAAATTGAATTTAAAAATGATCTGTTCAATTTCAAAAATAGCTTGTTTTAATCGACACGTTAAAATAGCGATCTGGTGCATAGTCTCGGAATTCGACGAAACCAGTTCTATTGGATCCGCAATATAGTATTATTATTGGATTTCAAATTTCATAGCATTCGGAGTTACTGTTTGATCGTACGGAATATAAGCGCATTGAATTTTATATCGAAAATTCAATATAATAATTAGGTCCAAAAGGCTATCTTCTCCATATAATCGAATTAGGACACGAAACCTTTCCCATTACATTCGAAAAAGGGGTATAATATTATGAATGCCTAGTGGCACACCTCAATAGGAGATCAAAAATTTAAGTCACATTGAACGAGATATTTTATAATTAACTGATATTATAAATTAGATAAGTAAATCACGTCACACCATCCTTTCAGCCCCTACCGTGTTCTTTACGCCACCCTTAACCTTAAAACATGTCTATCACCTCTCTTCATTTTAAAAATAAATTCACAAAAATAAAAGCAGGGCGGTCTCCTTCCTCTTCAAATTAAAAACCGACTTCTTCTTCGTTTTCTTGAAGTCGAAATCACAAATCAAAAAAATCAAAATAAATAATGAACGAATGAACGAAATCATTTGTTTATAGAAAAAATCGAAGTCGCGTTCCTCATCGAATCAGATCGATATATACAGAAAGGATGATACGAAATCAAATTCATGTTCGAAAAAAAAAGAATAAAGGAATCGAAATCGACTTTCATGAAAGGGGAAAACGTGATTTCATCGCGTCGTTTATGGTCTCGACTTGTTCGTGATGGCTAGGGGAGGGGAAGGACGAAGGGATGGCAGCAGCAGTGGGTGAAGATGTGAGTGAGGTCGCGGTGTGGATCAGGAGGGGTCGGTGTGCATGAATGCTGGCAGGTGGATGAGAGAGTCGTTCGATGTGAGGTTTGCACGTGCTAGTAGGCGATGGTGGATATAGGGTATGGCGAGGGTTGCAGTAGT
Source organism: Allium cepa (assembly GCA_030765085.1). NCBI lineage: Eukaryota > Viridiplantae > Streptophyta > Magnoliopsida > Asparagales > Amaryllidaceae > Allium > Allium cepa. The sequence continues at coordinate 206,737,242 of CM060943.1, forward strand.
GATGGAGAGGGGTTTTGTGGCAGTAGAGGATGAAGCAGGTCGTGATGTGAAATTAATGAACATGAAGGTTGGTTTCTGGAAGGCGTGCATGTCGATGTCAGTGGAGGAGAAGCAAGCGGTGGAGTCACTAGTGACGGCGAAGCAGCGTGATGGCCTGGGTTTTCTTTTTTGCTGTGTCTCGCGATCGTGTAATTGAGGGATAAGGTATAATCTGTAATTATTTTTAATTCAAATTAATCATATCGGATACACTAATTTAATTATTGACTCGTGTATAAAATTCAAATTGTTAATAACCCGTAATATGTTCGTGCGAGGTCAAATTGGAACGTGGATTTTTACATTATGCTCGTGACGACAAATACTTCGAAATAAAATAAAATGGAAATTTTCGGAGTCCGTAGGGATTTTAGAAGAAATAAAATCTAGATATTCGACAAAATAAAAATCAAGGTGAGTAAAATCTCACTCATTTGGATTGCTAGAATAATTTAAGCATGATGAATTTAAATTATTGATTCTGGTTGATTTTATAAAGTATTATCTGTTGAATGTTAACTATATATATAGTAGTATATATATTAGTATTTGGGGTGATATTTCCGCACATTATAGCGGATGAGACCCTATGCGCCCCGCATAATAACAAATGACCCTATATACCGCGATATCCCCCTCGAAGTTGGATAGGTATTATTTTTATGTTATATTAACGTTTGTGGATGCAGGGAAATAGGTTGGAGGGTCCAACTGGATTCCTCAAATTTATTATTTATTTTTCATATATGATGATATATGAATTGTACAGAATAATCTATTATAGATTATCGTAGTGATTGAAATTTATTGGGTGCTTTTGTAGCTTTGGCCTGAATTTTGATAAATTAAATACTATAAATATATTTTTAAAATTTAAGGAATTAAAAGGAGTTTGAGATAAAATATACATATATTGGAACTGGAGTTATCTTAAAGAAATTGAAATAAAAAATATATATTTGAGTTTGGTTATACTTAACTATTATGAATTAAGAATTCTTAAGAAGACTATATATCTCATTTGGTTGGAGAGGAACATTAGAGTGTTTAAAGGTCAATTTACCTCTAAATATGTAATGGTCCTTTCTATAATTAGATCTATAGCTTACTAGATATCCTTGTGTACTGTTAGTCTTTGTTTTGTGGTTGCCTTGTAGTAATGTTGTGTAACTTTTCATTTGTTTTTCAATATTATGGTAGGGGACCATTCAACCCCGCTGGCTTTGCCCAAAAAACTATAGTGAATTAGTAAATGAAGATTTTTAAAAATGAATTATACAAGAGAATTTATACATGATATTCTAGAGATATAAAAACGAGTTAAAATCAATATTGAAAACAGATTGGAAGTATAAATGGAATTTATAAGAAATATATTTATATAATGGATTTTTATATATAAGATTTATTTTATAAACGGGTAAAACCAAAGGGGTTATAAAACTGATAAACGATATTTATAATGAAGAAATTCGATATCAGATGATAATCGGTAATATAAATTCATAGAAGGAATATGAATTTATATTAGAATATGGAAACAGGGTTGAGAAAAATGGAAGATTCTATTTTTGAAGTGGGATTATTAGGGAAGCGAACACAAATCGATATACTGTGAAATCGAGAGAAAGTTATAAATAAAATTGGTTATTAAGATTTTAAAATATATATTTATTTTTAAGAAGCTAAGTTCGTTTTCAAAGGGAGAATCTTATTATTTAAACTATGAAATTTTAAACAAGTTAGTATTGGAGTGCTTCGAAAAAAATGTATTTTTAAATATTTAATATTTATTGAAATAAAATTTTAATTTGTATAATCGGCTTTGTAAATTGATTTTTTTATTTCAAATGAGTTATTGATGGTTTACTAAAAATGTTAATATTTTAAATAATAACTTAAAACATATTTTAAAATAAAAATAAAATACTATCCTTTAAAAATGACATTTTATATATGTAGTTTGAAATGATTGAAAACTTATTTATAAAATTCTCACGAGATGTGTAAATAGGTTTATGTTAAAGATGAGGTCTTATAAGAAAAATCCTATAAATTTAGAAACTTAAGAAAATTTCCAATGTTGGATGCGATAATTTCGGAAAGAACTTGAATTCATTTATGTGAGTTAAAATGGTTGGTTGGGATTATAAATAAGTAAAATCAGTTTGGGAATCGTAAGAAGAATTTATTTAAAATTACGGATACTTATGAGGTAAGTATGAAATATTTCCAAGTTAAATATTAAAATGATTTTGGGATATTATATCTATAAATATTTTTCAAAGTATTGAAAAGGAGGTTTTGGAAATATTTTAGTGGAAAATATTTCTAAGTATTGAATGGTGAAATATCCTGTTATGGATACAAGTGTGAAGTTGTTTCCAAATATAGAATATTGAAGATATTGAATATATATCTGGGGAAAGATGTTTTGAAATGAATATTCTAGAGATTTATAAAATAAGGCCTGGTGTTGCCTTTGGATGTAATTTGATAGTTAAATAACCGAGTATCAATATTAGCCAATTTCGTTAATCATTTCGAAGAGCCGGGATCAGATTTAATTATCTGAAAACCACTTCGATCCAGTTTGAACGTTATGAATGAATACCGTGAAGATGATGAAGACGGTGATTTGGTTTGTCCAGTCCCAGGGAAACTTGTATGGATGAATACTTTCAGAACGTCATCATTGGTGGACGATGAGCATTTTAAGTCAAAGTATTCGTGAAAGATAACGCTTATTCTCGAACCACATCAACCGGGAATGATTAAAGCGGAGGAGATGTAACAACCCGTAAATTTTAATGGCTTTATAACGTAATTAACTAAAGTTTACCTGAAAATAAGATAATAAATTTTAAAATGAAAATTTAATATTTGGAATACGTTTATTTAAACGTAGCAAATGTCAGGTTTTCATCAGATAATATGAAAGTTTATTTTGTTGTGTAATTTTCAACTTTAGTTTAAATCAGTTAATATTTGATGGAAATAAAATACTTTTGAAAGCTGAATAATTTTATATAATAAAAAATTAAATCATTTTCTGAGTGTGATGTCACATTTCGTTTCGTCAAATTTGGACTTCTCTAGCTCTGTTTATCTTATTTTCGAGGAATTTACAGCAGTTTGGTTGCGAAATATAGACTTTTGATAGGATGATCGTATCGTTCATATTATGTACCAATCTGTTCGTATCTTCGTGCTGATCTCCGCAGTATATTCATTTGTGTATTTCGGAGTCCGATACGCGATGAAATCTGTGGAACGGTTATCCGAATCAGTAACCGTTTTGAGCCTTTTAGTTTCCTTTGTCCATTCATTTCCACCATACACAACAATTAGCCATCTGTCATTAATATTCTTGAATTCAACATGTTTGCTTTTGCTTTTGCTTTTCCACTGGTTCCAATATTTATTAACTGGTTCATTTTTCTTTGACCCTTCGTTTTGTTTGAACTATTTCATTTGAAAATTTTATATTTTGTGTTGAATATGCGCTTATATGATTTTTGTTTGATGATAATAAACATATATACATTCGTTTAAATGTATTTGATAATATACTATTTATTTTCACAGATTAAATAAATATTTGCTGAATAAAATAAATAACACAGAATTTGAATTCAAACGAATATTTTATTCAAATAAATATTTATTACAACTTTGAATAGTACAATTTCAAGCTCTCACTATAACTATACAACTTTGATTACAATTACATCACATTTCATATTTACAGGTCACCTCACTACATATCACTCACACTCGTATTTATCTTCAACTGCATTCCAGTTAGAATCCAGCATCTGAGCAATCTGCAAAAATATAAACTAACGCAGTAAAATTGAAAAAGAAATATTTTTGCAATTCAAAAATAAAATATGGTTTTTGAAAATAATATTTGCCTCAGTTATTTGGGTTGTTCGTCATCATTTAAATTTGAATTCATCATACACGAACAACTTGTGACATACACAGTGTATTACTGTATATGCCACAAGGCCGTGCACACCGATATATACACTTGATCGATTTACAGGGACAGGTGAGCACAGGTCAAACCCAAATGAAAAGCCGGGTTCAACTCACGTGCAATAACATTGAAAATCTCGAATCGAGCACAAGGTCAAACCCGAGTTTTTTGAAAAACTGGATTCAACACAGGGCAGGTCACAAGTCAAAAACAGTGTACAAAACTCAATGCAAGTTCAAGTCATCAAGTTCAAGTCAGACCACTGTAATAAGGCAGTAGTGTACATAGATACAACTACAACAATGACCAAAAGTGTACAGCAATGCAAGTAAAGATGACACAAATTCAAGCAAATGCAACAAAGATGCAAGCTGCAGCATACCAGTGACATGAATGCAGTGTACAACAATGGAACATGACTATCATGGTACAATTCAAAGCTCAAGTTCAATCCCAAAGGAAACTCAACAGTACGGTGAAGTACAAAGCAACTACAACATATGCAGTGAAGCAAGAATATAGCAGCAATGTACATGTACCAATGATACAAGAGAAGTGAACAACAATGCAACAGTGTGGAAGTTAAACAGTGATGAAGCTGGAAATACAAAGACCAGCTACTCAATGCATGCAACATGACTCGACTACAAGAACATCACAAGTAAATCAGCAGGGCAATGCACAAATGCAACAGGTCACAGTGACACCATTAAGCATATGCAAACAAAACAAACTACATCAAGTAGCAAATCAAACCAGAATACATCAGTGTACAGTGAGCCCGACAACAAAGTGACTCAAGACTGCAACAAACATCAGCAGGTGAACAAAAGACAGTGGAAATTACTCAACTATGGATGCGAGTACAAAATGACCAAGCAAGTGCACCAATGAACCATCAAAGTATGCAACAGTTACAAGCTAGAATACACACTGCACTAATCCAGACCAAAGCAACCTTATCTATGCTCAATGTACAGTGCAAACACATCAAGTAAATGATACAACATGACACAAATGAAAACTACTCAATGATGCAACATTTTAAAATGCACAAATATGCTATGTAGTGAAGCCAAAGCAATCAGGACAATGTTGAACAATGTAAATGTCAAAGTCGTGGAAGCATAACAGTGTCAATATTAAATTCATGAAATCAAGATCAGCATTGAAACAAAGATGGCCAGAGCTAAATTACACAGGGGCCAGAAATTCAAGAAGCCGAAATTACAAAATTGGAACAAGTTAAAAACCAAGTCAATGTCAAACATTATCCAGCATCAAGTTCGTGTCAAAATTTCAATGTTGAACAAGTCAAAGTCGAAAGTCATCACGAAATTAATTCAAAGTCGTAATCATCAAGCAACCAGAATATCCACATATGAATTAGTCAGAGAAATCATCAAACATCAGAAATTAATCGAACGGCCGAGGTGAATAATATGACAAATTCAAATAGAGAATATACGACGCAAATCTAGGGTTACAAACCCTATATAAACCACGAAACATCATCGGCAAATTTATTGGAGTTCGAGCATAAAAAAAAAAGAACAAATCATCCAACTCGAATCACGATCGAGTTCAAGCATCAACCCAGTAAAGCAAAAGGATAAAATTACATACCGAAGCAAGGAGTCGAACTCGATCGAACAACGAAGCAGCCGAAGTAAGCAACAATCGATCAACAGTACACGCGAAGAATCATTGAATCAATCAACAAATTATCGGCACTTCGAAAGCCCCAATTTGATCAAGGACGAAGCCCTAAAAAGGAACGGCCGCCATTACGAACAGAGAAATAAAAGAGACGGGTCGAATAGCAAAGGATGCCGGCCTACTTTCTAAAGGAGTTTGTTTTAAGGGCTTTAAATTTATAATTAGGGCTTAATTTTATTTTAATTGTTTTTAATTGTATTTTCTTTTTAAACCGTTTTAATTTTCTAGTCGTGTGACTAGGGTACAAACTACGGTGTGTAGTTTGGGAATTCGCAACTCGGTGGTTGAGTTGTGGTCAGGGTTTTGAGCATAGAGTTAGATTAGTCAATAGCGGGTATAGCGAGTTTACGTGTGTAAGCGAGGGACTATCTAATTTCTAGTAGAAACCTTGGGGGCAGCACGTAGGCAGGGTTTTGCCGAAGCTGGGTAAATTCTGTGTTGTTCTGTTTTATTCTGTTATTTATATTCTGCGATATCTGTGCTGCTATTCTGTGATCCGTGTTAAATATTAATTAGCTTCTGCAATTAATTTTTATAATTTACACTATCACCCTATTCACCCCCCCTTCTAGGGTGAAATCGATCCTACAAGTGGTATCAGAGCTAGGAACAAAAGCCGTTTTTGTTTTAAAATTTGATTTAACAAAAATCAATTTTTGTTTTAAAAATTCGTGTTTCAAAAATCAATTTTTGTTTTAAAAATTCGTGTTTCAAAAAAAAATCGGTTTTTGTTTTAAAAATTTGAATTTTTAAAATGGCTTCTTTTAATAATGCTTTTGCAGAAGGTCAATCCATAGTTAGACCACCAATGTTCAATGGTGAATATGCTTACTGGAAAAATAGAATGCAAATTTTTCTGAAAACCATTGACGCTTGGAATATTGTTGAGACAGGTTATAGTATACCAACTATAACTGTAGATAATCAGGAAATAGAGAAACCAAAAGATCAATGGATAGATTTAGAAAATAGATTACAAAATGCTAATGCTAGAGCTATGAATTCTATTATCTGTTCATTGGATCAATTTGAATTTAATCGTGTCTCACATTGTCTAACTGCACAGGAAATATGGCACACACTAGAAGTGACTCACGAAGGAACGTCTCAAGTCAAAGAATCTCGCCTTGCAATGCTAAGCAGCAAATACGAGAACTTCAAAATGGCGAAGGAAGAAAATGTCAAAGAGATGTACGGACGACTCTCCAATATCGTATACAAATCAAAAGCTCTCGGAATTAGAAATAGTCCGGAAAATCCTCAGAGTCCTTCCACGAAGCTTTGAAGCAAAAGTAACTGCCATACAAGAATCGAAAGATTTAAAACAACTTAAAGTTGAGGAACTCATCGGAAATCTCACCACTTATGAGCTTGAAATGAAATTCAAAGAAGAGGGTGAAGGAGGTGACACTCAAAAGAAATCAATAGCTCTCAAAGGAACAACCGAAAGTGATGATGATAACGATGAAGATGATGGAGCAGCAGAATTGGAGCTGTTAATAAGGAAATTCAAAAAATGGAATCAAAAACATGGAAATTCAGCTCGAAATCAAAAAGCAAAAAGCAGAATAGCCAAAGCACTAGACTACTCAGAAGAACAAAAGTTTATTTGTTATAATTGCAACAAACCCGGCCATATCAAGCCCAATTGTCCACAAATTAAATCCAGCCACGGAAAGAAACAGAAAAAGAAAAGTTTTGCAGCCACTTGGGATGAAATAGACGAGAATGATCAAAGCACTGGCAGTGAAAGCGAAAAGGCAGAATTGTGTCTTCAAGGTGATACAACTGACAGTGACGATGAAGAGCCAAGTGAGGTATCAAAACTTACCCATTCTGAGTTGCTTATATATTTTCATGAAGTAAACGGTTGTTTTGAACGACTTAGGGAAAAATACGCCAAACCTGAATCTCAAAAAGATACTTTGATAGAATGTAATAAACAACTTGATCAATTAGTTAAAACCTATAAAAGTAGGATCCCTAAGTGTGATAAGTGTCCAACATTTGAAAAGGAAATTAAAAAATCAGAAATCAATATAAAAACACTTGAAAATGAAATTCTGATTTTAAAGGAGAATGAAAATACTAGGAGAGAGAATTCTATTAAAAAGTGCACACAGTTGTTAAACGAAAATGAATCTCTCAAATCACAAGTCCAACAATTGTCAACAACTTTAGAAAAATTTTCAAAAAGTGAAAAATCGTTGAATATGCTATTAGGAAAGCAAACTGTTAATTCGGTTAGACAAGGACTTGGATATAATAGTTCGAAAATTGTTGAAAGCAATATTAGTCAAGCTAAATCCATGTGCACGATTTGTAGAAAATATGGACACGATCACAATAATTGTTGGTATGGACCCAAACATGTGAAAACTATACCGATTTGGGTTCCAAAAGGCACAAATATAAAATCTCTCAAAGTTAAGCAAATTTGGGTGCCGAAGGGAACAATTATAAATAGTTTTGGGTCTTTACAAAATTGTTTTTCAAAATTTTCTGCCACTAACAACCATGGACCTATAAAAACAAATAGGTCACATAAATTCTTTTCCGTGTAGGTGTGGTGGCAGGCTAAGGAACAACAATAGTGTTCTCTGGATTTTGGCTGTTCCAGAAACACAACGGGCGACAAAGCTAAGTTCCTTAGCCTAGTATAAAGGTGACAGAATCACAACGGACAACAACGAAAAATATCGTAAATGTAAAACAGATATGGTATGTTTTAAACGATATATTAAATGTGATAATCTGCACCGTATTTTGAATTAAATCAGCCAATATTGAGATTGATGAAAAGATGATGATTTTGATTCTGACTTATTCATCATAGTTGGCCAAGTATATTCTTATGCCAAAAACACTATAATAATCTCTAGATTCTTTGAATTACTTCATATATATCAATTTGAATTAAAAATAGTGTTTTGTTGGATAATACAATTGGTTATAGTACGACTAACTCTATATTCATGGTTTTTGATTATTTACACGGCTTCAATTCAAATTCAAAAGAATGTCATTTAAATTGCTGTAAAATTGAGTTTGAAATTTTTTAGTGCACACTTCATGGTTTGGTCAATCGAATTCAATTAATGATAATTTTGAGTGAAAAAGAAATTCAGATGCAGATTACACTGGTAATCTAGTTGATAGGAAAATTACTAGTGGAACGTGATTTTTTTTGACATTTAGTAACTGCATCGTTTTTCAAAGAAAATATCTGCATATTCTTCATTTCAAATAATTTTCAAATAGCAGAAAATTTTCTTTTAAAAACCCCCGGAGAAAATCATTTTTGACCATAGTTTCAGATTAGTCATTTTTTTTTAAAAAAAAAAATCATAATTATTTTTGAATTTGTTTTTAAATGACTATTTTGACTAATCTGACTCCCTAATGTTTATCGAAAAGAAAAATAGTGATTGAAAAAGTGATGAGTGTTAATATTGATCAAATATTATGACTCGAGACGGTATAATTAATAAATTTCTTTAGAAATTTAAACAAGAGTTATAAAACTGTTTTGTTGGTAAAAATTCCATGACCATCTCTATATCTATCATATTTCTAACGACCATCACTCATCAAAATTCTATATAGTTTGTCAATATGTGGTACTTTAAACAAGAATCGTTTGTTTTTCGTTTTTCACATTTTTTTTTTAAAAAAAAAGGTAATAATAATAATAATAAATACCAAAGTATTCACTCTCATTTAAAAGTCCTCACGGTTATGCATGGGTGAATTACTTGGAATTTGTTATGTGCTTCCATGCTCATTTAAAAGTCCTCACGGTTATGCATGTATGGAACGCATATCAAAAGTTGATTTTTAAAATAAACAAGTTGATTCTAATCCCATTTAAAAGTCCTCACGGTTTGCGTGGTTAGAAGATACTTGAATTCATTTTTTTTAAAAATAAAATTGGAATACTACTAATCTCATTTAAAAGTCCTAACGGTTATGCATGGTTAGTAGATATTCAAATTCCTGATATAAGTATACCACAAATAGACATAATTGTATGGTTTTATATGATGACATCATTTCCATCATTCTAAAAGTGGAATATGCGCCTAATAAAATATTTATGATTTTTGTTTGATTTTTTATTGAAATTTAATATTTATATTCAATTGGGCTTTAATGTTGGATTAATATCGATCACTTTATCTCTATTTTCTCTAACACTATTATTCTTTTGCTGATAACAAAAGGGGGAGAGAAAAGTTAAGATTTTGTCAAATAAAATCTAGCAAAGGTCAAATAATTTTCCATTTTGCATCTAGACTCTTTTGCATATTTTATTTGTATGCATATATGTAGGGGGAGTTTTATGTAGAGAGGAAGAAATTAAATAGGGGGAGCAATTAGAGCATATCAATGATCAAATACATTTAACATATTCAAAATCTTAAATATATGTTTGTTATCATCAAAAGGGGGAGATTGTTGAATATGCGCTTATATGATTTTTGTTTGATGATAATAAACATATATACATTCGTTTAAATGTATTTGATAATATACTATTTATTTTCACAGATTAAATAAATATTTGCTGAATAAAATAAATAACACAGAATTTGAATTCAAACGAATATTTTATTCAAATAAATATTTATTACAACTTTGAATAGTACAATTTCAAGCTCTCACTATAACTATACAACTTTGATTACAATTACATCACATTTCATATTTACAGGTCACCTCACTACATATCACTCACACTCGTATTTATCTTCAACTGCATTCCAGTTAGAATCCAGCATCTGAGCAATCTGCAAAAATATAAACTAACGCAGTAAAATTGAAAAAGAAATATTTTTGCAATTCAAAAATAAAATATGGTTTTTGAAAATAATATTTGCCTCAGTTATTTGGGTTGTTCGTCATCATTTAAATTTGAATTCATCATACACGAACAACTTGTGACATACACAGTGTATTACTGTATATGCCACAAGGCCGTGCACACCGATATATACACTTGATCGATTTACAGGGACAGGTGAGCACAGGTCAAACCCAAATGAAAGGCCGGGTTCAACTCACGTGCAATAACATTGAAAATCTCGAATCGAGCACAAGGTCAAACCCGAGTTTTTTGAAAAACTGGATTCAACACAGGGCAGGTCACAAGTCAAAAACAGTGTACAAAACTCAATGCAAGTTCAAGTCATCAAGTTCAAGTCAGACCACTGTAATAAGGCAGTAGTGTACATAGATACAACAATGACCAAAAGTGTACAGCAATGCAAGTAAAGATGACACAAATTCAAGCAAATGCAACAAAGATGCAAGCTGTAGCATACCAGTGACATGAATGCAGTGTACAACAATGGAACATGACTATCATGGTACAATTCAAAGCTCAAGTTCAATCCCAAAGGAAACTCAACAGTACGGTGAAGTACAAAGCAACTACAACATATGCAGTGAAGCAAGAATATAGCAGCAATGTACATGTACCAATGATACAAGAGAAGTGAACAACAATGCAACAGTGTGGAAGTTAAACAGTGATGAAGCTAGAAATACAAAGACCAGCTACTCAATGCATGCAACATGACTCGACTACAAGAACATCACAAGTAAATCAGCAGGGCAATGCACAAATGCAACAGGTCACAGTGACACCATTAAGCATATGCAAACAAAACAAACTACATCAAGTAGCAAATCAAACCAGAATACATCAGTGTACAGTGAGCCCGACAACAAAGTGACTCAAGACTGCAACAAACATCAGCAGGTGAACAAAAGACAGTGGAAATTACTCAACTATGGATGCGAGTACAAAATGACCAAGCAAGTGCACCAATGAACCATCAAAGTATGCAACAGTTACAAGCTAGAATACACACTGCACTAATCCAGACCAAAGCAACCTTATCTATGCTCAATGTACAGTGCAAACACATCAAGTAAATGATACAACATGACACAAATGAAAACTACTCAATGATGCAACATTTTAAAATGCACAAATATGCTATGTAGTGAAGCCAAAGCAATCAGGACAATGTTGAACAATGTAAATGTCAAAGTCGTGGAAGCATAACAGTGTCAATATTAAATTCATGAAATCAAGATCAGCATTGAAACAAAGATGGCCAGAGCTAAATTACACAGGGGCCAGAAATTCAAGAAGCCGAAATTACAAAATTGGAACAAGTTAAAAACCAAGTCAATGTCAAACATTATCCAGCATCAAGTTCGTGTCAAAATTTCAATGTTGAACAAGTCAAAGTCGAAAGTCATCACGAAATTAATTCAAAGTCGTAATCATCAAGCAACCAGAATATCCACATATGAATTAGTCAGAGAAATCATCAAACATCAGAAATTAATCGAACGGCCGAGGTGAATAATATGACAAATTCAAATAGAGAATATACGACGCAAATCTAGGGTTACAAACCCTATATAAACCACGAAACATCATCGACAAATTTATTGGAGTTCGAGCATAAAAAAAAGAACAAATCATCCAACTCGAATCACGATCGAGTTCAAGCATCAACCCAGTAAAGCAAAAGGATAAAATTACATACCGAAGCAAGGAGTCGAACTCGATCGAACAACGAAGCAGCTGAAGTAAGCAACAATCGATCAACAGTACACGCAAAGAATCATTGAATCAATCAACAAATTATCGGCACTTCGAAAGCCCCAATTTGATCAAGGACGAAGCCCTAAAAAGGAACGGCCGCCATTACGAACAGAGAAATAAAAGAGACGGGTCGAATAGCAAAGGAGGCCGGCCTACTTTCTAAAGGAGTTTGTTTTAAGGGCTTTAAATTTATAATTAGGGCTTAATTTTATTTTAATTGTTTTTAATTGTATTTTCTTTTTAAACCGTTTTAATTTTCTAGTCGTGTGACTAGGGTACAAACTACGGTGTGTAGTTTGGGAATTCGCAACTCGGTGGTTGAGTTGTGGTCAGGGTTTTGAGCGTAGAGTTAGATTAGTCAATAGCGGGTATAGCGAGTTTACGTGTGTAAGCGAGGGACTATCTAATTTCTAGTAGAAACCTTGGGGGCAGCACGTAGGCAGGGTTTTGCCGAAGCTGGGTAAATTCTGTGTTGTTCTGTTTTATTCTGTTATTTATATTCTGCGATATCTGTGCTGCTATTCTGTGATCCGTGTTAAATATTAATTAGCTTCTGCAATTAATTTTTATAATTTACACTATCACCCTATTCACCCCCCCCCCTCTAGGGTGAAATCGATCCTACATTTTGTATATCAGAGCTATATATTTATTTTGTCACCTATAGCTTTCATTTTAACGGAGCCATTCCCTTTACTTTTTATTCTGCCGAGAACCTACATTTCCCTACTTGCACCTTACTTTGGCTACCACTGCCCAAGGGAACCACCGCATCCCCTTTTCCCACTACCTGATCAGCCTTCACCGGTCACAACCTCCAACAACATGCACAACCGCATCAGGTCACACCATCCGCCCAACACAACCTTCGAGAGCCACAGCTCATGCCTTCTCATCACCGACCATCCCTTCTCTCTCCTCAATTTCGCTCCCCTAGCCGAAAACTTCCAGTCACCAACCCACGTGCTCTCATCACTACCTGCCGATCATAAATCTCCATCCTCCCCAAACTTACAGCCTACGGCCTCCGTCCTTTCCTTTTGCCGCAACAAACCCTCGCCAGTAGCCACTCGACCTTTACCCATCGGCCTTATCCCGCACTCGCCTCGAACATAGCAAGCATCCACCATTTCTCCAAGAATCGAGCAGCCCTGAAGCACACCGCTAGCAAGCTGTGCACCGAAACCCGCCACGGCCTCATCACACGAACCCACTGCTAGCAGCCATCTCGGGCGACCCTACCCCACCTTCCCCTCCAACGATCTCTCCCGCAAGTGCCAAATTTCATCCTCACAGCCGAACATTGCTCTTTCCTCCTTCTTTATTTTGTATGTATGAAACAAAAAAATGTATATAACTAAAGTTATGTATGCCTGAAGCTAGTTTTGTTTTTTTTTAATATTTATGTAATATAGTATGTTGCAAAATATTGCCTCCACTTGGTTTAAAAGGTTATATATTTTGGTATACATGTTACATTTGTGTTTATATATATATATATATATATATATATATATATATATATTATCTGGTATATATTGATATACATATATTTAGAAACGGATATACATTTGTTATATCTATTACGCTTATATATTTATTTGCATGTACAAAAGTTTTTGCATATGTCTGCAAGCCTACCTGCTACATCTTTCATTCTGATGTGCATATAGAATATATAGAGTTCTCATATATGATTTTCCTTGTAGTCTATATATAAATATATATTTTGTTGCATATCTGGGTATTCTGCATATATGATTTTTTTTAGCATGATTGTATTTGCTTTCATAGATATAAAGTCTACAAATATATTTATTTTCCAATATATGTTTTGATTTTAGAGTAAATTATAACTTAAAGATATATTATTTTAAAATGTGTTTTACATTAAGCGGTGATTTTGTAATATTATATATATATATAATTTTAAAATTAGGTGTTTGAATCAAAAAAAAATATTAATAATAATAATAATAATAATAATTTTGTTTTCATCGAATCCAGTTTATCGTGCCTTGCTTTTGTTTCGCCATTATCTAGAATTGGTCGTAACAGCTTTTGCCTTCCTTCAGTTCCGTGTCTGTATTCGTATAGACGTCATGTTCATCTCCTATTGTTCTCTAGCCTCGAAAGGTGAGTAATCACTCACGATTAACATTCTTATATTTAGTAAATTCAATTCATCTAAAATAAAGGTTGAGATATGCTATTAAATTTAAATTGTTACGTTATTTAATTTTAAAATATGATATGTCGTTATCTACAATATGACACCATAATTTGCTGTGTATATTATATTTACGTTGTTAATGATGATATATGGTTGCTATTGATATGTATATCATTTTATGTTATTATTTTATTTTTTTCCACTCTGCAAGTTCCCTTTTAGTTTAGAAATCCTTATGGGTTGAAATGATACATACCCGAACGATCTTATAGATTAAGGAAAAATCGTTATGGGTTGAAATGATAAACCCAAGTGATTTTCATTGATTTTTAAATTTTGGAATTGCGGGTTGAAATGATATATATCCATAAATATTTAATTTTCGGATTGAAATGATAAATATCCATATCACTTGACTATAGGAAAGAAAATTATATACGGACATCGTTGGTCTATATTTTGAAAATGATTTTCGAAGTTTGAAAGGAAATATATGGGTATGAATATTGATTTTGAAATATAATATATGAAAATTAGATTTTAAAATAATATGTTTTGGAAATTTTAACTTATAAGTTAGTTTTATTACATATAAATTTTAAGATTTTACTTGTAATTTTTTTTAAATATATAAAATAAGATTCAATACAAAATACATTTAATAATAAGATTTAATTTAATAAAAAAATCAATTTATTTGGTTTATAATATGTTTAAGCAATTATTTAAATTTATATTAATATTTTAAAAATAGATTTTTAATAATTTTAATAATAGAGGTTGGGAAGATAAATTAATGTTGACTTGAAATTTAAATTGATTAATAATTGAAAAAAAAAGAAATGATTTGAACTTATTGGCTTTGATATTTTTGAAAGGTATGATTTATAACTTGATTTGATAAAAAGTGATTAAATGAATATTCTCAATTTTAAATAAAATTTAGACCTGAATATTTAATATTGATTTAAATTTATAAATTGATATTTTATTTAATTGTTATTGAAACGATTAAGTGGATAATTTCCAATTTGAATAAAATTAAAGTTACATGTTGAAATATAAATGAAACTTATATTGAAAATGTTTGAATATTTAAACTTTGAATCTTAATGGAATTGAAGTGATAGTTCAAACCTGTATTTGAAATCGATAAAAAGTGAAATGGTTTATTGGGAATTTGAATTGAACCTATAACCTTTTTTAATTGAAAGTGCTGAACTGGGATTGATTTAAATTGAATTTTGGAATTAAAGTTGATTTGAATCGATTTGTGGAATTGGATGAAACAATTCTAATTTGGAAACTATTTCAGTATAATCTCTTTAAATAAATATAAACTATTTTCAATTTGAACTATTTTAATATACAAATTATTTTAATATATAAACTATTTTAACTTATAATTATTTTAATATATACTATTTTCAATATCTAGACCGTTTAAGTTGGAACTGTTAAGATTACCGAAATATTATGATTTCAAAAGTGTTATGATTTCAAAATGTTATGATTTCAAAAGTGTTATGATCTCGAAAGTGTTATGATTTCGAAAGTGTTATAATTTTTGAAACAGTTACGATTCTGGATAATAATATTATTTAAAGTGAATTATGATATCAAATTGATATGGTTTTGAAATGAATATGGTATTTTGATATGAAGTATGAACGATTTGAAATGAAACGACCACGGTATAAAATAAGCGTTTGGTTGTTAAAGAGTCTAGGATCGGATATTGTCATACTCTCTGCCAATACCGAAAACCACTATGACACCCCACCTCTATACCCACGCTAGCCAAGGACGCTACGGTGTAATGCCGTCAACTAGCACGGAGAATAAGGCTGTTGAGGAGTGACCATCCGTGTAATTGCTTTGTGCGAGCATCGATATATCAGATAGTACAACATGCATTTGGTTTTAGGAGGAAATCCGACACATCGATACAAACTCAAAGCTACTACACAGTGGCTATATATATTCTTCGAAACCAAACATAGAAATAAACATAACACAAATCAGTCACAGATATCCATATCACAAAGGTGGAAAAAGATATGAATAAAACACATGAAAGTGTACATCAGAGTAGTGGTCAAACAAGACCCACAATATCACAAAAGAGTAGCTACAAGTGTTGGACAAAAGAATATGGATACATCAATGAGTCTATATCTCAAATTTATACAACAAAAACTACTCATCTAAGTAGTTAGCCGAAAGTCAGGGTGATAATCCCAGATGTGAAGTCAAGCAGAAGCACCTGTAACATCTCGGTCTGACCCGAGTATTATTTAATAAGAAAATAATAAACGGATCAGTCTAGCTATAAATATCAGATAAAATGATATAGAATAAGAGATATGACATAAACATATGATAACCATAAAGCAATACTGTAAAAAGTATGCAATTGAAAATCAACTAAGGAGTAATCAATGTCACAAGAATCTTCTCAAAGATCAAAAGGAATGTCATACTCTATATTTTCATTCACCAAAACCATGAATATTGACAATAATATCAATGCTAATCCCAATAGTTAATGACATACAAATTCAACAATGCACAAATATTGATAACACGTATCAATGTAAATCATGAAAATCGGTGAAACACAAATTCTAGAAATCATCAATGAAAATCCAGAAATCACAAAAAAAGGGGCGGAGGCCTATCATAAAACGGGAGTATGAAAACTCACCAACACGTGTATCACCAAATGGAACGCTATTCTAACCATTAATTTTGAGCCGAAGCTCCACAAAACGGCCCGAAGACCATGGGTCGCTACCCCACCAAATTGAGCCGAAGCTCCATGGAAACGGGGTTTAGTCTCCCTCGTACACAAAGAGACATCGCACATTTGCTAGTCTAAATCACAAAAATGATCATCAACGATCATCAAGAAGTGTCAATTACAGTAAGCTAGTAAATATATAAGCTTAGCTTCATGTCCCATAACCACTAGCTTAACTTAAATATTTACGAACAAATTGTAGATCTCCACTCAAAAATTGTCACAAGAGATTCAATCGAACAAGTCCAAGAATTAACCGACGAAGTAAACGCAAGCGTTTCATACCACTTGTTTTACGAAGCCGTTTAATTAGATTTCTCGTACGAGTGAGGTAAAGGTTTGTATATTTTTATAATGACAAATCACAAAAATGATCGTAGAAACGATCAATCACAAAAATTCACATACGAAGATGTAAATAAAAATCCAAAGAATTTGATTCCAAATTCATCAAAATGGAAATAGCCTTGCGACTCAACACGGCACGACCTAGCAGCTGAGCGACCTAAGTTTTAGCGGCATAAGTGCAAGCCGAGCGACTTAAGGAAGTGCTGCGACCTAACTGCCGAATGACGTAAGTTGGTAGCGGCATAAAACAGGCGAGCGACCTAACATGGTACGACCCAAAGTGTGGCGTGACCCAGTGGTTGCGAGCTAACACAGGGTGACCTAACTGCAGAAAGTCCGAGCGACTTAGAGGTTGCAACGACCTAGCCGAGCGACCTAGTGGGCGTGCGACCTAACGACCTAAGGCGTATGAGAAGGCCGAACGACCTAACGAGTTACGGCTTAGGGAGCGAGCATGCGACCTAAGTATAGAACGGCCTAACACAAGGCGACTTAACGCATGGCATGTCTTAAGGAGCAGAAGAAGGCCGAGCGACCTAACGCACTAACGGCACAAATGGCCGAGCGACCTAAGGGGGAACGACCTAAGTGGGAAGGCCGAGCGACCTAACGACCCAAGCAAGGCCGAGCAACCTATAGACTTAAGGGGTAAACAAGGCCGAGCAACGACCTAGCACATCGCGACCTAACCAGTGCCGAGCGGCTTAAGGAAGTGAAGAAGGCGGAGCAACCTAGCGACCTATGTTTTCGACCTAACGACCTATGGGGGAGGAACGACCTAAATGCAGGACGAGAATCCTTCATATGCAGGCCGAGCGACCTAAGGGTTTTGAAGCTCAAAACTCACTCAATTTGCAACCGATCGAGCACGAACACTAAGGGATTACGCCTATCGGCTACCCGGTCCTATTGGCTCCTCGATTCATCACCAAAAACGTGTTCAAACATCAAAGATTGGATTTTTAAAGATTTGAACCCAAAACACTAAAAATTGGGATTTTCACCAATTCAATCAAAACCACAAGCAAATGCACATGAATAAGTGTTAGGAATTCATACCTAACAATCAAAGATAGTTATAGACAAAGATATGAGATAAAAATCTCACCTTTACACAACATCAATGAAGGAGAAGCTTGAAAGCAAGGAAGAATCAATGGCTTCTCTCTGAATTTGGAGTTAGATGTTGGATTTGCAAATGAACTTGAACTTGGAGTTTTAATTTCCCATTCCTTCCTCCATTTTTGATGAAGCTTGAGTGTTAGGAAATGAAAGTGGAGTTATAAAGGGAAGGGGGTTGAGTTAGAATTAATAGTTTAGGCTAATGGGCTAAACCAAACCCAAAGTCCAAAGTGAAAACGTGGCAAAATTCCACTAACTCCAAACACATCAAAGTTTATACTCTAAAAGATCGCAAACGGTGTTTTGAACTCAATGGAAGTGGTTTCGAGTCCTAACTCGACCGTACATAAAAATTAACTTTTCAGAGTAAAATCCGACTAACGATAAAATATTTAAATAAAATATTTAAATACTCAATCGAAAAATATGCGGGTTGTTACAGACTCTCCTCCTTAAAGAAATTGCGTCCTCGCAATATTTAAGAAGAAAAAAAATAAAAAAATAAAATATATATATATATATATATATATATATATATATATATATAGTAACAACCATGAAAGCATATTCAACACAAAAGAAATTTGAAGTAAGAAATTCACCTCAAAGAGCATGGGAAAGTAAGTCCGGATGTGTTCGCTCGATGAACTCTCTAGATTCCCAAGAGCAATCCTTAGGATTTGAGGACCACTGAACTTTAACAAGAGGAACATCCTTATTTCAAAGGCGTTTGACCTCCGAAGCAATAATGCGGATAGGATGTTGCTCGTAAGTTAAATTAGGTGAAACTTCAATTTCTTCCACAACACCGGGCTCAAGAATAGAATCAGAATCTCGAAGGCATTTCCATAATTGAGAAACGTGAAACACGTCATGAATAGCAGAAAACTGAGCCGGTAATAAAAGGCGATAAGCCACGGAACCAATACGTTCGGTGATAGGAAATGACCCAATATATCAAGGCGCTAATTTTCCGGATTGACTGAAACGTACAACACCCTTCATAGGTGAAACACAAATAAACACAAAATCTCCCACAGAAAATTCTAATTTTCTCCTCCGGTTATCGGCATAGGATTTTTGTCTACTTTGGGCTTCTTTCATCCTATGACGAATAAGGTCAATCTTTTCTATGGAATCACGAATAAAATCTGGACCTAAAACTATCTTCTCACCGGCCTCAAGCCAACAAGGAGATCGGCATGGCCTTCCATAGAGTGCCTCGAAAGGTGCCATACCAATACTAGATTGAAAGCTATTATTATAGGAAAACTCAACAAGAGAGATATGATCTTCCCAACTTCCACCAAAATCAAGGACACATGCACGAAGAAGATCTTCAAGAGTTTGATTCACGCGCTTAGTCTGTCCATCGGACTGGGGATGATAAGCGGTGCTAAAATTAAGCTTCGTTCCCAAAGCTTTCCGAAGACTCTTCCAAAATCCACTAGTAAATAATGGATCACGATCACTAAAAATAGAAGTAGGAACTCCATGCAATTTTACAATTTCTTTAATAAAGAGTTTGGCCAAGAGAGGAACAGTTCGATTGGACCGAACGGGAATAAAATGGGTGGATTTAGTAAGTCTATCAACTATCACCCATAAGCTATCATGACCCGAACGAGAACGGGGAAGGCCGTCTATAAAATCCATGGAAATTTGGTCCCACTTCCAAATTGGAATTTCTAAAGATTGCAATAACCCACCGAGCCTTTTGTGTTCAGCCTTGACAAGTTGGCAAGTCATGCAACACTTAACAAAGTTAGCAATATCAGATTTCATTCCCTCCCAATAATAAAGTCGCTTCATATCCGCGTGCATTTTACTACTACCGGGATGAATGGTAAATTTAGATCGATGTGAATCTTCTAAAATATCTTTACGAAGATCATTAATATTTGGCATGATAAGTCTACCAAATTTTCGAATACCGCCACGAGAATCAATATCAAAGTCTTTCAAACAATCAATATTAATATATCCCTAAAGTTTTGGCCAAGAAGAGCCAATTCGGGATCTAGCTTTTGAGCTTCAAGAATGCGGTCTAAAAGAGAAGGATGAGCCTCAAGGCTACACAAGATAAGAAATGAACATAAATCAGAAACACGATCTCGAATCTCACAAGTGGATAAAATTCCGAGATCCTTCCATTCGGATATCATCATAGAAACAAACGCTTGTAGCTTGCGACTAAGGGCATCGGCAACATGATTTCCCATTCCGGGGGTATAAAGAATATCAAGATCATAAGGTGCAAGGAACTCGAGCCAAAGTTGTTGACGCAAATTAAGTTCCTTTTGAGAAAATAGATATTTCAAAGATTTATGATCGGTGTAAAGAATAAATTTTTCTCCCAAAAGATAATGATGCCAAATACGAAGGGCGAAAACAATAGCTGCGAGTTCTAAATCATGAGTGGCATATCTAGACTCGGCGGGCTTCAATTGCCTAGAAGCATAAGCAATAACACGTTCTCTTTGCATAAGAATGGCACCCAAACCAACGCGACTAGCATCGGTATAAACAACAAAATCTTGATTCCCCTTGGGAATTACAAGAATAGGAGCATCGGAAAGGAGTTCTTTTAATTTCTGAAAAGAAGCTTCACATTTGTCTGACCAAATGTATTTAACACCTTTCTTTGTCAAACTAGTAAGAGGCACGGAAATTTTGGAAAAGTCCTTTATGAAGCGGCGGTAATAACCTGCCAATCCGAGAAAACTACGGATCTCCGTCACACTCTCCGGTCTCTTCCAATTTTGAATCGCTTCAATCTTTGAAGGATCCACGGAAATTCCGGATTCGGAAATAATATGACCGAGAAACTTCACACGAGATTGCCAAAAGTGGCATTTAGAAAATTTTGCTTTCAATTGATTGCTCTTAAGAGTTTCCAACACAATCCGAAGATGTTTTTCATGCTCGTCCTTGGTTTTAGAATACACAAGAATATCATCAATAAAGATGAGAACAAACTGATCTAGGAAGTCTTTGAAAACTCGATTCATAAGGTCAACGAAATAAGCCGGAGCATTCGTTAAACCAAATGGCATCACAAGCCATTCATAAGATCCATAACGAGTACGGAACGATGTCAAAGGAATGCTATCCTCTGCAATACGAAGCTGATGGAAACCGGTAGCTAAGTCTAACTACGAAAAGACTCTAGCACCACTAAGTTGATTGAATAGATCATCAATCCGAGGTAAAGGATATTTATTCTTGATAGTAAGATCATTAAGCTTGCGATAGTCAACGCAAAGCCTACGTGTACCATCGAATTTCTTTACAAAAATAGTCGAAGCTCCCCAATGCGAGGAACTAGAGCGAATAAATTGCTTCGTCTCCAATTCGATAATTGTTTGCGCATCTCCTCATTTTCCTTATTGGACATGCGATAAGGAGGACGAGTAATAGGTTAAGCTCCAGGGATAAGATTAATTCTGAACTCAATTGCTCGCTTAGGTGGTAATCCTAAAACGAGCTCAAATATGTCGGAAAATTCACGAACAATGTGAATAAGAGAAATAATATCTTCCTCATCATCATTATCGTCATCATGAGGATTTAAAAAATATAAAGATGCAACCAAGCTGGAATCCGAATCTTTAAGATCAATAGAAATCTGCTTAACAGATTGAGGATGTCGAAGATGAATAGTCCGCTCAGGACATAGGATTTGGGCTTCATAACGGTTAAGCCAATCCATTCCCAAAATCATTCCAAAGCCTAAGTAGCGCATGACATGCAAATCGGCTCGGAAAGAAAAATCACGCAAAATAATCTCGACATCTTTACACAATAAACTGATTGTTGCGGATCCACCAACGGGATTCGCAATTTTCAAAGAAGTCATTAAACACAAAACATCCAAAGAAAAAGTATCGACAAGTTCTTTTGATATAAAAGAATGGGACGCACCCGTATCAAAAAGAACTCGAATAGGATGACCATGAAATAAAATAATGCCATCAATGATAGAATGAGAAATACCTTTACCACGAGATGTGTTGCCAGGGGCTTGAGCAACATTAAGCTTTCCCTCCTTCCTATTTTGAAGTTTGGGACAAGAAGATAAATAATGATCCGGGCTTTTGCAATAGCGACAAGCACGAGGCTTTGAACACTTGTTCGCAAAATGTCCTTAGAACCATAGTTGTAGCATTATCCACTACTTGAGGTAGAAGTCTTAGTTGCCAGAGAGGCTTGCTTCCCTTTCTTATTGTTGGGATAAGGACCTTTAAACTTATTAGGCCTTTTCTTGTTGTTGAAGTTCGGCTTAGCACCCAAAACTTCAACATCACTCTCTCTATCTGCCTCTTCAAGTCGAAGAGCGATATCAATGAGTTGATCGAAAGAAACTTATAATTTTAGAAGTAATGGCTTCTTAAGGTTTTTATTCAAGCCATAGACAAATCTTTGGTTCTTCTTCAATGGGGTGTTTATGTATTCGACCCCGTATTTAGAAAGTGACTCGAATGATGTGACATAGTCTGTCACAGAGGATTCACCTTGAACAAGGTCAATGAAACGGCGAGCCAAAGTCACCTTCTCAGCTTCTGGCACAAATTTCAATTCAAAGCGTTCCCGGAATTTCTCCCAAGCAAGATCCGCTTCAACAATTTCAGAAATAAGAAGCTCATACCAATCTAATGCTCTTTCTTGGAGCATACTAGAGGCCACCTGAACACGGTGAAGATCAACAAGATTCATACGAGAAAAGATTCGATCGCACGTTCTCAGCCAAGCCTGGACTTCAATAATAGTTTCTGAACCTTTGAATGGCTTTCCACCCAAATTGGTAAAATCGTTGCACAAACGTGCAAATCTAGACTTAGAGTGAGTAGACTCCGGATTAGATCCGGCTGCCTGAGCATTCCTTACAAGATCAAGAAGCTGCTAGGCAGACATAAATACTCATCTTGGGGAGTAGCACGAGATTGACCGGCGCTGGGACGGCCAGGTCTAACCATTTCTCTTCCTTTTGAAAGAAAGAAAGAAGAAGGATAAGGTTATTCACCAAATGAATATCAAGCATTCTTGATAGATAAACAAGGAATCATAAAGAAAATAGGATGAATCGGTACGAAGACTCGAATTAAATCCTAAAGCACGACTCCCAAGATGGACTTAGGACGATGATCCTTGCTAGATTATTCTACATTGTTCCGAAGACTGCTCTGATACCAAGCTGTGACGCCCCACCTCTATACCCACGCTAGCCAAGGACGCTACGGTGTAATGCCGTCAATTAGCATGGAGAATAAGGCTGTTGAGGAGCGACCATCCGTGTAATTACTTTGTGCGAGCATCGATATGTCAGATAGTACAACATGCATTTGGTTTTAGGAGAAAATCCGACGCATCGATACAAACTCAAAGCTATTACACAGTGGCTATATATATTCTTCGGAAGCAAACATAGAAATAAACATAACACAAATCAGTCACAGATATCCATATCACAAAGGCGGAAAAAGATATGAATAAAACACATGAAAGTGTACATCAGAGTAGTGGTCAAACAAGACCCACAATATCACAAAAGAATAGCTACAAGTGTTAGTCAAAAGAATATGGATACATCGGTGAGTCTATATCTCAAATGTTACAACAAAAACTACTAATCTAAGTAGTTAGCTGAAAGTCAGGGTGATAGCCCCAGATGTGAAGTCAAGCAGAAGCGCCTGTAACATCTCGGTCTGACCCGAGTATTATTTAATAAGAAAATAATAAACAGATCAGTCTAGCTATAAATATCAGATAAAATGATATAGAATAAGAGAGATGACATAAACATATGATAACCATAGAGTCACACTGTGAAAAGTATGCAATTGAAAATCAACTAGTGATTAATCATTATCACAAGAATCTTCTCAAAGATCAAAAGGAATGTCATACTCTATATTTTCATTCACCAAAACCATGAATATTGACACTAATATCAATGCCAATCACAATAGTTAATGACACACAAATTCACCAATGCACAAATATTGATAACACATATCAATGTAAATCACGAAAATCGGTGAAACACAAATTCTAGAAATCATCAATGAAAATCCAGAAATCACAAAAAAAAAGGGAGGCCTATCACAAAATGGGAGTATGAAAACTCACCAACACGTGTATCACAAAATGGAACGCTATTCCATGGTTGCTAACCATTAATTTTGAGCTGAAGCTCCACAAAACGGCCCGAAGACCATGAGTCGCTACCCCACCAAATTGAGTCGAAGCTCCATAGAAACGGGGTTTAGTCTCCCTCGTAGACAAAGAGACATCGCACATTTGCTAGTCTAAATCACAAAAATGATCATCAACGATCATCAAGAAGTGTCAATTGCAGTAAGCTAGTAAATATATAAGCTTAGCTTCATGTCCCATAACCACTAGCTTAACTTAAATATTTACGAACAAATTGTAGATCTCCACTCAAAAATTGTCATAAGAGATTCAATCGAACAAGTACAAGATTAACCGACGAAGTAAACGCAAGCGTTTCAAACCACTTGTTTTACGAAGCCGTTTAATTAGATTTCTCGTACGAGTGAGGTAAAGGTTTGTATATTTTTATAATGACAAATCACAAAAATGATCGTAGAAACGATCAGTGGCAAAAATTCACATACGAAGATGTAAATAAAAATCCAAAGAATTTGATTCCAAATTCATCAAAATGGAAATAGCCTTGCGACTCAACCGGGCACGACCTAGCAGCTGAGCGACCTAAGTTTTAGCGGCATAAGTGCAGGCCGAGCGACTTAAGGAAGTGCTGCGACCTAACTGCCGAACGACGTAAGTTGGTAGCGGCATAAAACAGGCGAGCGACCTAACATGGTACGACCCAAAGTGTGGCGTGACCCAGTGGTTGCGAGCTAACACGGGGCGACCTAACTCCAGAAAGTCCGAGCGACTTAGAGGTTGCAACGACCTAGCCGAGCGACCTAGTGGGCGTGCGACCTATAGACCTAAGGCGTATGAGAAGGCCGAACGACCTAACGAGTTACGGCTTAGGGAGCGAGCATGCGGCCTAGGTTGTGCGACCTAAGTATAGAACGGCCTAACACAAGGCGACTTAACACATGGCACGTCTTAAGGAGCAGAAGAAGGCCGAGCGACCTAAGGCACTAACGGCACAAATGGCCGAGCGACCTAAGGGGGAACGACTTAAGTTGGAAGGCCGAGCGACCTAACGACCCAAGCAAGGCCAAGCGACCTAACTACTTAAGGGGTAAACAAGGCCGAGCAACGACCTAGCACGTCGCGACCTAACCAGTGCCGAGCGGCTTAAGGAAGTGAAGAAGGCCGAGCAACCTAGCGACCCATGTTTTCGACCTAACGACCTATGGGGGAGGAACGACCTAAATGCAGGCCGAGAATCCTTCATATGCGGGCCGAGCGACCTAGGGGTTTTGAAGCTCAAAACTCACTCAATTTGCAACCGATCGAGCACGAACACTAAGGGATTACGCCTATCGGCTACCCGGTCCTATTGGCTCCTCTTTTCATCACCAAAAACGTGTTCAAACATCAAAGATTGGATTTTTAAAGATTTGAACCCAAAACACTAAAAATTGGGATTTTCACCAATTCAATCCAAACCACAAGAAAATGCAAATGAATAAGTGTTAGGAATTCATACCTAACAATCAAAGATAGTTATAGACAAAGATGTGAGATAAAAATCTCACCTTTACACAAGATCAATGAAGGAGAAGCTTAAAAGCAAGGAAGAATCAATAGCTTCTCTCTGAATTTGGAGTTAAATGTTGGATTTGCAAATGAACTTGAACTTGGAGTTTTAATTTCCCATTCCTTCCTCCATTTTTGATGAAGCTTGAGTGTTAGGAAATGAAAGTGGAGTTATGAAGTGAAGGGGGTTGAGTTGGAATTAATAGTTTAGGCTAATGGGCTAAACCAAACCCAAAGTCCAAAGTGAAAAAGTGACAAAATTCCACTAACTCCAAACACCTCAAAGTTTATGCTCTAAAAGATCGCAAACGGTGTTTTGAACTCAATGGAAGTGGTTTCGAGTCCTAACTCGACCGTATGCAAAAAGTAACTTTTCGGACTAAAATCCGACTAACGATAAAATATTTAAATAAAATATTTAAATACTCAATCGTAAAATATGCGGGTTGTTACAACCACTTTAACAATTGTGTACGCGGTGGAGATTCTAGAAGAAAGTAGGATGGTTTGGCAACGATTCTATATGAGGTTTTAGCGCAGCCCTGAATCCCTTGAGTGATCTTGATGTTGCTAAAACAGGAGCCATGTCGAGCCAAGTGAGGTCATTCCCCCTATCAGGCACATTTCTTCGATGCCATTCTATTACTTTGTGATTTGACTGGGTGCACCTTTGATTTGGGAATGTGTCTCGAGGTGGACGGTAGTAGCTGCTATGCGTTACCACCAGTCCGGATCCACAAACGGTATATCTACCCTGGCATTGCCTCGCGTGCCTTGTCACATGCCCTATCGCTCCTTCTACGAGTTTGGTTTGTGCCATACCTATGGAGTGCCCACTAATCGCCCTCCAGTTTACTGAGGAATTACACTACAGTATAGACTATGGGAAGATATAAATGTGTTAAGGGGGATATGGGTAACACCTTAACGCTATTTTAATACTTTACTTTACCGTAGACCCTATTATAATAGCGTATTTTACTACATAGTAGACAGTTCCACGGATTCTTAGAGGATGGAAATCCCAAACATCCTTTAAGTTACTTGTATTTCCGTTGACATTTCACTTGAGTTGAATTTATTAATATAAGAATGCTAATCCTGACTCGAGTGTTTTGTGTTTTGCTTTATGCTCGAGTCAGACTGAGTGACACAGCATTTGAGACTCACCTTTGGA
The DNA here is from genome assembly GCA_030765085.1 of Allium cepa. Taxonomy (NCBI): domain Eukaryota; kingdom Viridiplantae; phylum Streptophyta; class Magnoliopsida; order Asparagales; family Amaryllidaceae; genus Allium; species Allium cepa. The sequence continues at coordinate 206,764,937 of CM060943.1, forward strand.
GATTGGAGCTTTGTTAGAAGATCTATCTATCCAGCTTTCAGTTATTTCAGTTTATTTCTGTCATTATGTTCAGACTCGTCGGTTGCTTATGTATTAGAGATTCATTTGTACTTGAGATTCTGTTGTATTTTGTTTCTGACTCTGATGTTTATAGTAGCTTCATGAACTACTATTTATCTGTTCCGCTGCTTATTATTGTAATACTCTATGTCTTTGTTTTGAGCAATTCAAGTCTTAAATGTGCGGATGCGAATGGTTCGAAATAGCGGGTCAATAAAAGTGGTATCAGAGCTCAGGTTTAGGCAAATCTTAGCATATGGAGTAAAAATTAATTATAGAATCACTTTCGTTCGAGCTTAAATTTCTCCTCTTTGATTTGGATTTCTTTTTGAATTTTGGAACATTTCCTTCGTCCTGGAATCCATTCTTGTCTATTCCTATACGTGTTCTTCTTGATACTGGAGCATCCTATAGCTCCATTTCTATTGGTCTCTGTAATAAATTGAGCTCATCATGCAACCTCAATTGGAAACTTTATCCTTGAGTGTAACTAATCCATCGGCGTTCCCGCCAACCTTATATGATTTGTAAAGGGCTGAAACTCCTTTATAGCAGGCGTCGATTAACCGGAGATTACTACGTCCTCGGTGTTGTTGCTGTTATCTCTTGTAAAGCACGAACCTTTTCTCTAGTAGACCAATGGAAAATTTCTCTTTTGATCGAATGTCGATTGCCTCATGATTATGCAGGCAGTTTTATATTTCGCTTGATGCTCAACCTAGTAATCTTGACTCCACCCCTGTTGTCCGACAATTTTCGGATGTTTTGGTGAGTTCACTTCTCTCCCTCTCAAGCAGGAAATTTAATTTCTGCATCGATCTTATTTCTGAAATCTCGATTGACCCGGTTAAGGTGCCATGATTGATATAAATCTATCCCTTTTTCCCCATTTATAATTTAATTATCTTATCTCCCTTTCAAGCCTATCTTCTTAGTTAAAATTCTCTTTGATTGGAGTTCCTCCAAATTTTAATCTCTGTTCTTATTCTGTAGTCCATTCTTGAACCATCTTACGAGAGAGTGTAATTGAAATTAATATTAAAATGTTTTATATTGGGTTATTTGAATTTTTAAGTTTGATTTGGGGTTTCGATCGATTCATCTGGCCAATGCTATCGATAGAAATTTCAAAACACTTGAACAGAGCAAACTGATACAATATGGTTTTCAAAATTGGTAATTGAAATGATTTAATGTTTGATTATATTCATATATAAACGTATAATTTTTTGAAATCTGATAGTTAAATGATTTGATTATTAGAAATGATAATAGTAGATTATCATATATTGTTTTGTCAACACCCATAAATCATTAACTATTGTTGCATGTTATAAGAAGTTGAAAATTTAGAAACATGGTCGATAAATCTGATTTGCAAAATGAAATGAATTTGAATTAAAGATTTGAGAATTTAATTTCTGGTACTGTCCAAAAATTTGGTTTTTAAAGTTTTGAAATATATTATCTGGAAGTATTTTAAAATGGAAATTGTTTCCAAAGAATTTTAAAAAAAGAAAATTAGTACTCCCTTCTTTTTTCGTTGGAAAATAATTTCGGTGATGACTACAGCATCATCGACATTCATTTTCGAGTCTCAAAGTGAAGAGACCGTTTAGTAGCTTTCTGCACTTTTGTTTTGAAGATGAATTTAATTTGAATTTCTTGAGTATGATTTGATGTATAAAATACATATATGTATATATTTATTTCAAAACTGGTTGAAGTGAATCTGGAAATTTGCTTCTTAAAATTCTATGTTAAGTAATGGTTTCAATAATTGAAATAAAGCAAACTTTTTAGATAATTAGAGTGTTTAAAATGAGAAATGAAATTAAAATAGTTAAATTAGGATAAAATTTATTTGTATAATGATCAATCGCATTCAAACACATATATATAACTTACCTGAAATGTTCAAAAGTTAAAACGATAACGTAAATATGTAATTGAATATTATGCAATATAAATGTAAGTGATAAGATGTTCGTAATGATATTTTGTTAAGTGAAAAAAAATGTTATTTAATAAATAAATATGAACTGAAGAATGGTTATAATTAGATTTTTAAGTGGACTGAACGTAAAAGGAGTAAATAAATAAGTTAAATAAAACAAATTTTTGTTTGAAAGAAATTTTGTAATAACTATTAATAATTTAAGCAAATAAATTAAGTAAAAATACCTTGAATTGAAATCAACCAAATGTGAATACAAGGAATATTTATTGATTAAATAAAGTGGATTGAAACTAAAATAGTTGAATATGACTCAAATTATATAGTTTTAAATTAATTGTTGTATTTTGAATTTCTGTGATGCCCCACCTCTATACCCACGCTAGCCAAAGACACTACAAGGTAATGCCGTCAACTAACACGGAGAATAAGACTGGTTGGGGGCGACCATCTATAGCCTTGCTCTAACTATCTATAGAATACATCGACAATAGACATACCAAGCAGGTCGACATATCCAATGAATACTTAAAACAAAACCATAGGTGGTTGGAGGATCTATCAGAACAGAATATAACAACTCAAATGTAATATACATCATAGAACAGTAGATCATCATATACACATACAGATACATAACAGAGTATACAGACTGATACATGTCAAGTGGTATAGCAAACCACAATATACAGACGAATCCAAAAGAATACATATCAGAGTTACAATAAAAAGGACTACACAAAAAGCCATAACAAAAAGAAGCTAGCTAAGTAGTCCATGCGGAAGCAAAATAGGCTAAGTCCAAAAGCACCTAACTTGAAACAACTCGGTCTGACCTGAGTATAAATACACGGGTCAGTCCAGCTAAACAAATCAGTTAGATAAACTGAACAACAATAACCTGCAAGGTCATAAAGTATAACAAATATCTCTAAAAGAGATAACGCAATCATCTAACAAAAGATGAATCATAACAGAACAAGCCTCATATCATCGGCAACACAAATAAACAAAGGATATGGATATCCCAAAACAAGCCAAAAAGGCAATAACAAATACCAATGAAGGTAACACAAGTTCCACAAGGTAACCGCCATATATCGTGCGGCTCAAAAAGACCAACACCGAAGGGCGATACCTAGGAATATACATATCAGTGAAAAAACAGAAAATTGCACGTGCGCAGTACTGTATAAACAAGGATCCATGAGCCCGAAGACTCCAAACCCAATATCACTCGAGCGGTGACGAATGGCCAACTCCAAAAGCGATATAATAGGGAAACAAACCCGAAGGCACAAACCCGAAGGTACAAACCCGAAGGCAACATACCCGAAGGCAACAAAACTGAAGGAGACAGTCCGAAGACACTATCCCAAAGGCAACAAACCGTAGTGGTGAAGGTCCGGAGGCCCAGTACTGGACACCACTAACTGGCGGAATGTGTCACAACTCTCGAAAAGGAATCCGAAAAGTGGTAACGTGAGTCCCATAACCACTCGTTCGCACTAAACGGTTTACTATTCGTTAGTTAATTTCACACTCAAAGCAGTACAAAGTTTACCTCATCTCATCGGTAAACCAGACCAAAAGGTCAAAACTATCAATCGAATAGGGCGGGGATCAATCGGAAAGATAAACGCATGGATTCATGGTCCGTGTTTTACCTAACCGTTTAATCTCCCTTCCACTCCGCTCGAAGTGAGAAATTGTGTGTATGCGTTTTAAATAAGATTTATAAATTGGAGAAGCAAGCTTTTAATACAATTTAAAAGATTATTTTATAAAACCCATGGATGAAGTCAAAAAGGAATCATCAAGGTCAAATATGCATAAACAACTAATTGGAATCAACTTAGATTGATAAAAGTTGGAATCACAAACAAATAGGCACACTAGGCAAAACAGGGAAACAGGAGCAGATCGGTTGACCGGATTTCCTGAGTCAGCCGACCGAAATAGCCCAGAAATGTTTCGGGCTCCAGCTCAGTCGACCGACCAGAGAGTTCGGTCGACCGAACCCTAATTCCTGCATTTTTCCACCCTACTAAATTGAAGTACAAACACTCTCGATTCGCAACCGATCGAGCAATGGACCTAAGGGGATTTTGCCAATCGATAACCCATCCCCATTGGCTCTCCGATTCGCCACCAAAAACATGTTCAAACATCAAAGGTAGGATCTTTAAAGATTTGAACCCAAAACACTAAAAATTTGGATATTTACCAATTCAATCCAAACCAAAAGCAAGTGCACATAAATAAGTGTTAGGAATTCATACCCAACAATCAAAGATAGTTATAGATGAAGATGTGAGATAAAAATCTCACATTTTAACTCACAAACAAAGATGGAAAGCTCAAATGCAAAGAGAAGACCAACCAATCTCCACTTCAACTCTACTAGCTTCAATCTAAGATCAAAACAAGTATTTTCCTAAGTTAGGTTAGGAAACTTTCTGAAATTGAAGGAAGAAAGAGTTGGAGAAGATGAAGAGAAGGCTTACCAATAGCTTCACCTTTATTTTGGAGCAAGAATTCAAGTTTGCAAGAAGAACTAGGGATTGGAATTTCTAATTCTTCTTCCTTTCCCACATTTTCAGTTTTAGCTTGAGTTTTAAAATGGAAAATGAGTGAACGAAAGGAGAGGGACTGAGTTTGGGTATTTAGTTAGCTAGTGGGCTGAACCCAAACCCAAAACCCAACTAGAAAAAGTAGCAAAATTCAATTTACTCCAAACATATCAAAGTTTATACTCAAAAAGATCGCAAACGCCATTTTGAACTCAGTGGAAGTGGTTTCGAGCCCTAAATCAGACGTTTGCAAAAAGTAACATTTCGAATCCAAAAATACGACTAACGACGCTATATTTAAATAAAATATTTAAATATATAACCGTTAAATATGCGGGTTGTTACAGATCTCCCCTCCTTACAAAATTGCATCCCCGCAATTCCTAGAGACAATATTTGTAACAACTACATACATACAACATTCAAAAGAAAAGAAAATAAGCTTGACATGAAAAGATATTCTCACCGTTGCCAAGCAAAGATAGAAAACCCGGATAAGATCACTCGATAAACTCTCTGGTTTCCCAAGTACAGTCATTGGGGTTAGCGGATCATTGAACTTTAACGAGCATCATGTCCTTATTCCGAAGGTGTCGCACCTCCGTGTCAAGTATGCGAATAGGCTGCTGTACAATAGATAAGTCCGGTGAGACTTCAAGCTCTTGCAAATCAGGAGAATCGATAACAGAATCCGACGAAGACACTTCCGAAGTTGAGAGACATGAAACACGTCGTGAATGCCAGATAAATGAGTAGGAAGTGAAACTCTATAAGCCACAGGGCCAATACGTTCAGTAATAGAAAATGGTCCTATAAAGCGAGGAGCCAATTTCCCAGTCGTACTGAAGCGCATCACCCCTTTTAGAGGAGAAACACGAATAAAGACAAAATCACCAACCGAGAATTCGAGAGGCTTCCTACGGTTGTCTGCATAGGATTTCTGGCGGCTCTGTGCTTCTTTCATTCTCAACCAAATAAGATCAATCTTCTCGGAAGAATCACGAACAAAATCTGGGCCAAGAATAAGCTTCTCCCCAGATTCCAACCAACAAGAAGGTGATCGACATGGCCTTCCGTATAAGGCTTCGAAAGGAGCCATACCGATACTAGACTGAAAACTATTGTTGTAGGAGAACTCTACAAGAGGTAGGTGATCCTTCCAACTACCACCGAAATCAAAAATACAAATACGAAGGAGATCTTCCAAAATACGGTTCACCCGTTCAGTCTGTCCGTCAGACTGCGGATGATAAGCTGTGCTAAAATTAAGCTTTGTTCCCAAAGCTTGCTGAAGACTCTGCCAAAAATGACTCGTGAATAAAGGATCACGGTCACTCACAATAGAACTAGGAACACCGTGAAGTTTCACGATTTTCTTGACATACAACTTAGCCAAATGCGAAGTAGTCCTATTAGACTTAATAGGAATAGAATGAGCAGACTTGGCGAGGCGATCAACAATAACCTAGATGCTAGAATGGCCCAATCTCGGACGAGGTAGGCCGTCAATGAAATCCATAGAAATCTGATCTCATTTCCACAATGGAATCTCTAGAGGCTGAAGAAGACCCGAAGGACGCCGATGTTCGGTCTTAACAGGCTGACAAGTTATGCAACTACTCACATAACTCGCCACATCGCGCTTCATGCCTTTCCAATAATAAAGACGACGCATTTCGGCATACATCTTACTACTACCAGGATGAATGGTATACTTAGAACGGTGATAGTCATCAAGAATGTCATGCCTAAGTGAAAAATTAGAAGGCACAAAAAGATGGTTCTTCTTGCGAAGAGACCCATGAGAATCAATGCTGGAATACCGCAACGCCTCATCACAGGATCCAGACTCACAAAGCTGAATAAGATGCAACAAATCAGGATCACGCCGCTGAGCATCGGCAATACGATCCAATAAAATGGGTCGAGCTTCCAAACTAAATAATAGAATAGGAGAATCAGAAGATGAACCTCGATCACGAATTTCACAAAAACATAGAGTCTCAAGAATATTCCATTCGGTAAGCATCATAGAAACTACAGCCGAATGTTTGCGACTAAGCGCATCAGCGACACGATTACCCTTACCAGGGATATACTGGATATCAAAGTCATAGGAGGCAAGAAACTCGAGCCAACGCTGTTGTCTCATATTGAGTTCCTTCTGAGTGAACAAATACTTCAAGGATTTATGATCGGTATAGAGAATAAAGTGCTCGCCCAATAAATAGTGTCGCCAAATCTTCAGGGCGAAGACAATGGCGGCTAACTCAAGATCATGAGTGGCATAGCGAACTTCATTCGGACATAGTTGCCTAGAAGCATAAGCAACTACCCGATCCTTCTGCATAAGAACAGCACCGAGACCACTACCACAAGTATCGGTGTAGACAACAAGATCATGATTCCCTTCGGGAACCACCAAAATAGGAGGATTAGTGAGAAGTTCCTTTAATGACTTAACGGAAGCTTCACACTTGTCGGACCAAATATAACGAATGCCTTTTCGAGTAAGGCTGGTGAGAGGAAGCACAACACGGGAAAAATCCTTAATGAACCGACGGTAATAACCCGCCAATCCAAGGAAAATACGAATCTCATGCACATTCTCAGGCCTCTTCCAATTCTGGATGGCTTCCATCCTTGAGGGATCGACAGAAATGCCATCGGAAGATACAACATGGCCTAAGAACTTAACCTTATTCTCCCAAAAATGGCATTTGGAGAATTTGGCTCTAAGCTGATGGTGATGGAGAGTACTTAAGACAATTCTCAAGTGATTAGCATGCTCAGCTTCATACTTAGAATAAATAAGGATGTCATCAATAAACACAAGGACGAACTTATCGAGATATTCCCGAAATACTCGATTCATGAGATCAACAAAGAAAGCAGGAGCGTTCGTCAAACCGAACGGCATAACGAGCCATTCAAAAGAACCACAACGAGTGCGGAAAGCGGTAAGAGGTATGCTATCCTCCGCGACTCGTAACTGATGAAAACCGGTGGCAAGGTCGAGCTGAGAAAAGACCTTAGCACCACTCAATAGATCGAACATATCATCGATCCTAGGAAATGGATACCTATTCCTGATGGTTAACTCGTTAAGCTTGCGATAGTCAATGCAAAGCCTAAGAGTTCCATCGGACTTCTTCACGAAGACGACCGCGGATCCCTACGGAGAAAAACTGGATTGAATCAACTGCTTGGACTAAATCTCTAAAAGCTGCTTCTTGAGTTCCTCATTTTCCTTTGTAGACATCCTCGTGGGAGGACGACTAACTGGCTGCGCGCCTGGAATGAGATCAATGCGGAACTCAATTGCCCGCTTGGGTGGCAAACCCGAAACAGGTTCAAAAACATCAGAAAAGTCACAAGCAATAGGAATACGAGGTATATCATCATCATCTCGAGAATCAAGAGAATGTAAAGCCATTTCAGAATTATCCACAATCCGAAGAACAAGTAATAGTTGAGTAAGCGAATCCGGATGTCGAAGATATAAAATCCTCTCAGAACAAATAATCCTGGCATCGTATCTCACTAGCCAGTCCATTCCCAAAATCATATCAAATCCCAGACAAGAAATAACGTGCAGATTCGCACGTAAAGAAAAGCCACATAAAACAATCTCAACATCATCACAAAGCATACTAAGGGTTGCGGATTCCCCAATAGGATTCGCAATCCTTAAAGAAGTAACCAAACAAGAAACATCCAAAGATAAATCATTGACGAGCTTTTTCGATACGAAAGAATGTGAAGCACCCGTATCGAAAAGAACTCGAATACTATGGTTATGAAATAAAATAGAACCTTCCAAAATAGATGGAGATATACCTTTGGGTTGAGAAAGACCTTCAGAAGCCTTAGCAGCATAAATCTTACTTGACTTGGCACCAGCAGGAACAATAGGGCAAGTGGAAACATAATGACCTTCCTTCTTGCAACAGCGGCAGAAGAGAGGCTTAGAACAAGCTCGAATCATATGATCAGGAAAACCACAATTGAAACACTTCCGAATGAAAGGTGTTCCAACAGACTGAGGCTGAGAGCTAGAACCACCAGTCTTCTTCTTCTTGGAAGGAAAAGACCTGGATTTATGAAATGGAAACTACTTCTTGTTGGGGTTCTTGGAAACCTCAACATCATCACCACTATCGCACTCCTTCTCGACGGTTTCGAGATGAAGCGCAGAATCCACCAACTCCTCAAAAGAAAGTTTAAGCTGGAGCAACAAGGACTTCTTAAGATATTTCTTAAGACCAGAAACAAACTTCAAATTCTTCTTATAAGAAGTGCTAATAAATTCAAGACCATACTTAGATAAAGCCTCGAATGATGCAACATACTCAGAAACAGAAGATTTCCCTTGCTTCAACTCAAAGAAGCGACGGGTCAATAAAACTTTTTCAGATTCAGGAACGAACTTGAGTTCGAATCATCCCCGAAACTAAGTCCAAGAAAGAGTAGACTCATCAATTTCGGCTACAAGAAGCTCATACCAATCAAGAGCACGCTCTTGTAATAAACTAGAAGTTACAAGAACTCTATCATGATCCGAAAGATCCATGCGAGAGAAGATACGCTCGCACGTGCGAAGCCAAGCTTGGACTTCAAGAACAGACTCGGAGCCCTTAAACGGCTTTCCTCCAAGATGAGCAAAATCACTGCACTGACGTGCAAAGGCAGACTTGCGAGGTGGAGTTACTCGAGGAGGAACCGGAGGCTGAGTACTCCTAAACAATTCCAAAAACTGATCAGCAGACATATAAACGCCATCCGGATGTGAGCCACTGGATTTCCCAGCATCCGAACGTCGTCCCCTGCCTCTTCCAGCCATACGCTGAAAGTAAGATAAGAACAAGATTATTCACAAGGTAGATGTCACCAATCCAAATATGGAATACCACGGAACAAAATGCAATCCTAGACGTATTCCCAATTTCTATCTACCACCAAAGGCACAGAAGGAATAGAGGAAAGATGGTTCAAAGATTTGTATCACTTATTACACTTTGATGTATCGGAATATGTGCACCTATTCTGTGTTTATCATATTTTGTTCTGAACCATGCTCTGATACCAAGCTGTGACGCCCTACCACTATACCCACGCTAGCCAAGGACACTACAGGGTAATGCCGTCAACTAACACGGAGAATAAGGCTGGTTGGGAGCGACCATCTATAGCCTTGCTCTAACTATCTATTGAATACATCGACAATAGACATACCAAGTAGGTCGACATATCCAATGAATACTTAAAACAAAAACATAGGTGGTTGGAGGATCTATCAGAACAGAATATAACAACTCAAATGTAATATACATCACAGAACAGTAGATCACCATATACACATACAGATACATAACAGAGTATACAGACTGATACATGTCAAGTGGTATAGCAAACCACAATATATAGACGAATCCAAAAGAATACATATCAGAGTTACAATAAAAAGGACTACACAAAAAGCCATAACAAAAAGAAGCTAGCTAAGTAGTCCATGCAGAAGCAAAATAGGCTAAGTACAAAAGCACATAACCTGAAACAACTCGGTCTAACCCGAGTATAAATACACGGGTCAGTCTAGCTAAACAAATCAGTTAGATAAACTGAACAACAATAACCTGCAAGGTCATAAAGTATAAAAAATATCTCTAAAAGAGATAACACAATCATCTAACAAAAGATGAATCATAACAGAACAAGCCTCATATCATCGGTAACACAAATAAACAAAGGATATGGATATCCCAAAACAAGCCAAAAAGGCAATAACAAATACCAATGAAGGTAACACAAGTTCCACAAGGTAACCGCCATATATCGTGCGGCTCAAAAAGACCAACACCGAAGGGCGATACCTAGGGAATATACATATAAGTGAAACAACAGAAAATTGCACGTGCTCAGTACTGTATAAACAAGGATCCATGAGCCCGAAGACTCCAAACCCAATATCACTCGAGCGGTGACGAATGACCAACTCCAAAAGCGATATAATAGGGCAACAAACCCGAAGGCACAAACCCGAAGGCAACAAACCTGAAGGAGATAGTCCGAAGACACTATCCCAAAGGCAACAAACCGTAGTGGTGAAGGTCCGGAGGCCCAGTACTGGACACCACTAACTGGCGGAATGTGTCGCAACTCTCGAAAAGGAATCCGAAAAGTGGTAACGTGAGTCCCATAACCACTCGTTCGCACTAAACGGTTTACTATCCGTTAGTTAATTTCACACTCAAAGCAGTACAAAGTTTACCTTATCTCATCGATAAACCAGACCAAAAGGTCAAAACTATCAATCGATTAGGGCGGGGATTAATCAGAAAGATAAACGCATGGATTCATGGTCCGTGTTTTACCTAACCATTTAAACTCCCTTCTACTCCACTAGAAGTGCGAAATTGTGTGTGTGCGTTTTAAAATAAGATTTATAAATTGGAGAAGCAAGCTTTAATACAATTTAAAAGATTATTTTATAAAAACCCGTGGATGAAGTCAAAAAGGAATTATCAAGGTCAAATATGCATAAACAACTAATTGGAATCAACTTAGATCGATAATAATTGGAACCACAAACAAATAGGCACACTAGGCAAAACAGGGAAACAGGAGCAGATCGGTTGACCGGACTTCCTGAGTCAGCCGACCGAAATAGCCCAGAAATGTTTCGGGCTCCAGCTCAGTCGACCGACCAGAGAGTTCGGTCGACCGAACCCTAATTCCTGCATTTTCCCACCCTACTAAATTGAAGTGCAAACACTCTCAATTCGCAACCGGTCGAGCAATGGACCTAAGGAGCTTTTACCAATCGATAACCCAGCCCCATTGGCTCTCCGATTCGCCACCAAAAACATGCTCAAACATCAAAGTTAGGATCTTTAAAGATTTGAACTCAAAATACTAAAAATTTGGATATTCACCAATTCAATCCAAACCAAAAGCAAGTGCACATGAATAAGTGTTAGGAATTCATACCCAACAATCAAAGATAGTTATAGATGAAGATGTGAGATAAAAAATCTCACCTTTTAACTCACAAACAAAGATGGAAAGCTCAAATGCAAAGAGAGACCAACCAATCTCCACTTCAACTCTACTAGCTTCAATCTAAGATCAAAACAAGTATTTTCCTAAGTTAGGTTTAGAAAACTTTCTGAAATTGAAGGAAGAAAGAGTTGGAGAAGATGAAGAGAAGGCTTACCAATAGCTTCACCTTGATTTTGGAGCAAGAATTCAAGTTTGCAAGAAGAATTAGGGCTTGGAATTTCTAATTCTTCTTCCTTTCCTCCATTTTCAGTTTTAGCTTGAGTTTTAGAATGGAAAATGAGTGAATGGAAGGAGAGGGACTGAGTTTGGGTATTTAGTTAGCTAGTGGGCTGAACCCAAACCCAAAACCCAACTAGAAAAAGTAGCAAAATTCAACTTACTCCAAACATATCAAAGTTTATACTCAAAAAGATCGCAAACGTCATTTTGAACTCAATGGAAGTGGTTTCGAGCCCTAAATCGGTCGTTCGCAAAAAGTAACATTTCGGATCCAAAATTCCGACTAACGACGCTATATTTAAATAAAATATTTAAATATATAACCGTTAAATATGCGGGTTGTTACAGTTTCAATCTATCTTTTCTTTCTGGTTATTTCTAATCTCCTATCTCGTTCCTTTTCGGGGACAAAGAGGTTTGAATGGGGAAGAGTATAACGACCCGTAAATTTTAATGGTTTTATAATATAATTAACTGAAGTTTACTTGAAAATAAGATAATAAAATTTTGAAATGAAATTTTGATATTTGGAATATGTCTATTTAAACGTAACAAATGTCATATTTTCATCAAATAATATGGAAGTTTATTTTGTTGTGTAATTTTCAACTTTAATTCAAAACAATTAATATTTGACGAAATTAAAATATTTTCGAAAGCTGAATAATTTTATATAATAAAAATATAAATCATTTTTGGAGTGTGAGTCATATTTCATTTCACCAAATTCAGACTTCTCTAGCTCCATTTATCTTATTTTCGACGAATTTACAGTAGTTTGGCAGCGAAATATCGACATTTGATAGGATAATCGTATCGCTCATATCTATGAACCATTATGTTCGTATCGTCGTGCCGATCTCCGCAGTATATTTATTTGTGTACTTCGGAGTCCAGTATGCGACGAAATCCACAGAATAGTTACCCGTATCGGTAACTGTATTGAGCATTTTGGTTTCCTTTGTCCATTCATTTCCACCAGATACATCAATTAGCCATTTGTCATTAATATTCTTGAATTCAACAGGTGTGACTTTTGCTTTTTCACTAGTTTCAATATTTATTAACTGGTTCATTTTTCTCTGACCCTTCGTTCGTTTGAACTATTTCATTTGAATATTTTATATATTAGAGCTATATATTTATTTTGCCACCGGTTGCCTTCATTTTTAATGGACACCTTTTATTTTCCCAAGAACCCACACTTCCGTGCTTGCGCCTACTTCGGCCACCACTGCCAAAGGGAACCACCGCATCCCCTCTTCCTACTGCATGATCAGCCTTCACCAGTCACAACCTCTGAAAACATGCACAACCACATCAGGTCACTCCATCCACCCATCACGACCTCTGAGAGCCACAGCCCATGCCTTCTCATCACCGGCCATCCCTTCTCTCTCCCCAACGTCGCTCCCCTGGCCGATAACTTCCTGTCACCAACCCACGTGCTCTCATCACTACCTGCCGATCACAAATCTCCACCCTCTCCAAACTTACAACCTACAACCTCTATCCTTTCCTTTTGCCGCAACGAACCCTCGCCAACATCCCCTTGGCCTCTGCCCCTCTGCCTTATCCTACACTCGCCTCGAACATAGCAAGCATCCACCATTTCTCCAAGAACCGAGCAGCTCTGAAGCACACCGCCAGCAAGCTGTGCACCGAAACCCGCCACGGCCTCATCACCAGAACCCACTGCTAGCAGCCATCTCGGCCGACCCTACCTTACCATCCCCTCCAACGATCTCTCCAGCAAGTGCCAAGTTTCATCCTCACAGCCGAGCTTTGCTCTCTCCTCCTTCTTCTTTATTTTGTATGTATGAAACAGAAAAAAACGTATATAACTGAAGTTATGTATGCCTGAAGCCTGCTTTGTTTTTTTATATCTATATAATATAGTATGTTTCAAAATATTGCCTCCACTTGGTTTAAAAGGTTATACATTTTGGTATACATGTTACATTTGTATATATATATTATTATATCTGCTATATATATATATATATATATATTGTTACTTATATCTGATATATGTATATTTAGAAAAGGATATACATTTGTTATATCTATTACACATATATTTATTTGCATGTACAAAAGTTTTCGCATATGTCTGCAAGCCAACCTGCTACTTCTTTCATTTTGACGTGCATATAGAATATATAGAGTTCTCATATATGATTTTTTGTAGTGTATATATAAATATATATTTTTTGCATATCTAGGTAGTCTCATACATGATTTTTTTTAGCATGATTGTATTTGCTTTCATAGATATATTATTTTAAAATGTGTTTTAAATTATGCGATGATTTTGTAATATATTATATATATATATATATAATTTATTTTAAAATTAGGTGTTTGAATCAAAAAATATGTATAATAATAATAATAATTTTTATTTTGTTTTCGTAGAATCCAGTTCATCGTGCCTTGCTTTTGTTTCTCCATTGTCCAGAATTGGTCCCAACAGCTTTTGCCTTCCTTCAGGTCCGTGTCTGTATTTGTGTAGGCATCGTGTTCATCTCCTATTGTTCTCTAGCCTCGAAAGGTGAGTAATCACTCACGATTAACATTCTTATATTTAGTAAATTTAATTCACCTAAAATAAAGATTGAGATATGCTGTTAAATTTAAATTGTTAAGTTATTTAATTTTAAAATACGATATGTCGTTATCTGCAATATGACACCATAACCTGCTGTGTATATTATATTTACATTGTTAATGATGATTTATGGCTGCTATTAATATGTATATCATTTTATATTATTATTTTATTTGTTCTCACTCTGCAAGTTCCCTTTTAGTTTAGAAATATTTATGGGTTGAAATGACACATACTCGAACGATCTTATAGATTTGAGAAAATCGTTTTGGGTTGAAATGATAAACCTAAGTGATTTTCATTGATTTTGAAAGTTTAGGATTGCGTGTTGAAATGATATATATCCGTAAATATTTAATTTGCGGATTATAATGATAAATATCTGTATCACTTGACTATAGGATAAAAAATTATACACGGACACGTTAGTCTATATTTTGAAAATGATTTTCAAAGTTTGAAAGGAAATATACGGGTTTTAATGAATATTGATTTTGAATTATAATATATGAAATTTAGATTTTAAAATAATATGTTTTGAAAATTTTAACTTATAAGTTAGTTTTGAAAAATATAAATTTTAAGATTTTACTTATAATTTTTTTAAATATATAAAATAAGATTTAATACAAAATAAATTTAATAATAAGATTTAATTTATTAAAAAAATTAATTTAATTGGTTTATAATTGGCTTAAGCATTTATTTAAATTCATATTAACATTTTAAAAATAGATTTTTAATAAATTTAATAATAGAGGTTGGGAAGATAAATTAATGTTGACTAGGGATTTAAATTGATTAATAATTGGAAAAAAAAAAGAATTGATCTGAACTTATTGGATTTGAGATTTTTGAAAGGTATGACTTATAACTTGATTTGATAAAAAGTGATTAAATGAATATTCTCAATTTTAAATAAAATTTAGACTGAATATTTAATATTGATTTAAATTCATAAATTGAGATTTTATTTAATTGTTATTAAAATGATTAAGTGAATAATTTACAATTTGAATGAAAATAAAGTTAAATGTTGAAATATAAATGAAACTTATATTGAAAATGTTTGAATATTTAAACTTTGAATCTTATTGGAATTGAAGTGATAGTTCAAACCTAGATTTGAATATTTGATAAAAATTGAAATGGTTTATTGAGAATTTGAATTGAACCTTTAACCTTTTTAAATTGAAAGTGCTAAACTAGGATTGATTTAAATTGAATTTTGGAATTAAAGTTGATTTGAATTGATTTGTGGAATTGGATGAAACAATTCTAATTTGGAAACTATTTCAGTATAATCTCTTCAAATAAATATAAACTATTTTCAATTTAAACTGTTTTAATATATAAATTATTTTAATATATAAACTATTTTAACTTATAACTATTTTAATATATATACACTATTTTCAATATCTAGACTGTTTAAGTTGGAACTGTTAAGATTACGGAAGTGTTATGATTTCAAAAGTGTTACAATTTCAAAAGTGTTATGATTTCAAAAGTGTTATGATCTCGAAAGTGTTATGATTTTGAAAGTGTTATAAGTTTTAAAAGTGTTAAGATTCTGGAAAATAATAGTAAATAAAGTGAATTATGATATCAAATTGATATGGTTTTGAAATGAATATGATATTCTGACATGAATTATGAACTATTTGAAATGAAATGACTACGGTGTGAAAAAAGCGTTTGGTTGTTAAAGAGACCAGGATTGGATTTTGTCATACTCTCTGCCAATACTGAAAACTACTTTAACAACTATGTACGTGGTGGAGATTCCAGAATGAAGTAGGACGGTTTGGCGACGATGCTATATGAGGTTTTAGTGCAGCCCTGAATCCTGTGAATCAGATTGATGTGGCTAAAATAGAAGCCACACCGGCCAAGTGAGATCGTTCTCCTATCAGGCACACTTCTTCGATACCATTCTATTACTTTGTGATTTGACTAGGTGCACCTTTGATTTGGGAGTGTGTCTCGAGGTGGGCGGTAGTAGTTGCTATGCGTTATCACTAGTCCGGATCCGCAAATGATATATCTACCCTGGCATTGCCTCGCATGCCTTATCACATGCCTTATCGGGCTTTCTATGAGTTTGGTTTGTATCATACCTAAAGAGTGCCTTCTGATAGCCCTTCAGTTTACGGAGGAATTACGGTACTGTATAGACTATGGGAATATATAAAATGTGTTAAAGGGGATATGGGTAACGTCTTAACACTATTTTAATACTTTACTTTACTATAGACACTATTATAATAGCGTATTATACTACATAGTAGATAGTTCCACGGATCCTTAGAGGATGGAAATCCCAAACATCCTTTAAGTTACTTGTATTTCCGTTGAGATTTCACTTGAGTTGAATCTATTAATATAAGAATGTTAATCCTGAATCGAGCGTTTTGTCTTTCGCTTTATGCTCGGGTCAGACTGAGTGACACAGCATTTGAGACACACCTTTGGAGATTGGAGCTTTGTTTGAAGATCTATCTATCCAGTTTTCAGTTATTTCAGTTTATTTATGTCATTATGTTTAGACTCATCGGTTGCTTATATATTAGAGATTCATTTGTACTTGAGACTCTGTCGTATTTTATTTCAGACTCTGATGTTTATAGTAGCTTCATGAACTACTATTTTATCTATTCCGTTGCTTATTGTTGAAATACTATGTATATGTGATTCTGCGATTGATTTATTTACTGTATATGCTGAGTTTTGTCAAATATAAATTAACAATAAGTTGTTTTGAGCAATTCAAGTCTGACATGTGCGGATGCGAATGGTTTAAAATTGCGGGTCATTACAGGAGATGCAGCAAGGTTAAGTGGGTCGCACCCAAGTATGGTATGTTATCACCTTTCTAGATGTACTTGAAAACCTATTATTTGTGGATATGGTTGTGCATGGAAGTAGCGCTCGATAGTAAGGTGGGAACACCCGGGGTGATAACATATTCGATCTATCTAGGTGAGTGGTAGATCGGTCTTGTGTAGTAGAGGATCCCGGCGTGGTCCTCGGTACATTGTTTTAGAGGCATACTGTGGTGGGCAGCCCGGTCATTCGTTGGAATCCATTCTTCAATATGAGCTTACGGTTTTGTTTGTAGAGCCTAATATGATGGAATTTAATTAATGTAACAATTTAAACTATTTGAATAAGTATTTGTGTTTAGACACTATTATAATATCACTGGATTTTCTATAAATGTTTTGGTTATCGTAAGGGAAAAACCCGTCGTGTTTATGTGCGATGCGGTCATACGAGATACCTTTGTTTTTCAAAGTATTTGAAAACTCTAATAATTCAAATTGAGTGTGTTTTCTCACGCTGGTTTTCCAGACTGATTTGGATGGTATTTTATTATAATGCTCGGGTCAGATCGAGTATTTCAGATTCAGGTTAGGATGCTATGGAGCTCAGGAGACGAGCTGGAGGGGTAGAGATGTATCTTCGTACTTAATTTATAATTCCGCTGTATATGGACAAGTTAGTGATCTATCCAGATTGATTGTTGTATATTACTCTGAAAATGATTTATATATTAACAGCATAGTTTTTGTATTAAAAATCTGTTATTATATATTATATTTTGTTCCGCTGTGATTATGAGATTCTGTTGTTATTGTTCTACTTTCTTCTACCCTTTTTCTTCTTCTTTATCCTAGTTATTCGCTCTTTCGTACAATTTGGTTGAACAAAAGAGTTTTAATATCAACTCAAATGGTACGGAACTGCGGGTTTCTACAGAGACGCTTTGGATATGATGTTCATCTTAGGATTTACGTTCTTTTGGATTGCTTTAGATTCTAGATGAGTGGTTAGAACTTCTCACTTGCTAATCAGTCATTATACACCTAAAATGATGTTTTAAATGATTTTTCAACCCTATAAGATGTTTTAAACCTTAACTAATAATGTATGTTACTTTAAGCATATTTTACAAAGTTTAGTGAAATTGTGTTCTTATGGATCGCGCTTTTTTTTAAGCTTCATCCATCCTCTGCCCTTAGATTTAGGCTCTAATTTAATGCATGTGAATGTTTAGTTGTTTGAATATAGTTTAAGGATTAAATTCTTGAATGTATGATGTTTGTTTGGTTGACAACCCCGATCGAGTAACGATTTAGAAATATGAATATTGTTACAACTCGTCGTCGATTCATGAAGGTGACACTGACCAAACTTGGTGCGAGTTATGCGGAGGTGATAAGGAAGGCCTCACAAATCTACTTTTCAAGTTTCAAGTCGTTTGTAGTTCATTTGCTCGAGTTATGGGCAAATGAAGTTGGATGGAAGATGGTTTTTAGGGGTTGGATTGGTGATGATTTCTTCGAACTATGCTTGAATCATATAGGGGTTTACTTCGAGTCTTACTTCGGGTTTATTTGGAGTTCGCTAGAGGAGTAAAAATGCTTAAGGGTAAGATAGGTGGAAATGCTAAGGAACATGATCGCCACCCAGTTGTGCTCCGAGTCACCTGAGGGATTTCTTTGTGCTTCACTTCGGGCTAGTTGGGGTTGCACTATGAAAACAAGAAGAGTTAAGTGTTGGATCAATGGGAGTCTTGGATTGGCAAGGCATGGTTCAGTGGTGATTGCAGTTTGATGGGTTCGTGTCGGCAATGTCAATTCTATGGTTGTGGTTAAGTGATGATGGGAGATTAGCTTACTTCGAGTTGTGTGCATGGTTGCTTAGGGAATTTACTAGGATTGCTTCGAGTCACGATGGCATTTACTTTGGGCTCCTTACACTTGCACTGGCTTCGAGTAAAAGCGCTTCTAGTTTGGGCTAAGGCCCAATTTGGTGCCGAGTTGTGCAATTCGGTGATGAACTGTCGACTTCAACGATGCATAATTTGGCGATAATGATCCGTGATGGGAAGTGATGACTTCGACGATGGGATGATCGTACTTCGAGATGCAGAATATAGGACAACGGGTTGGATTTAAGGAACCATTAGAGGATGATTGGGACAAATGATGATATTCTACAACTAACGATGGTTGTCGAGAATCATCTTAATCTTCTCGACTTCAAATGGGAGTTATGAGATGACTTGGAGATCATTTCCAGGACGTGCTGTGCTACGGATGATGCATTCAAAGTGATCATTGATACTTGGAGGTTTCGATGTGTATTCGTAAAGTAGGGGTATGTGAGAACTCTTACCAAGGTTATGACGGATGCCTCGGATCATATGATGTTTAGATCTGTCTTACCCTGGACTATTATGATGATGTTATCCAGTTCCTAGCCTATTGAGGGCATGAATTCAGGTACCGAGAAACCGGAGCATTGAGTAGTCCTGAACTATATGGGGAGGTCATATAAGCATTATATATCTTATGCATTAAGTGAGTGAATGTAAGGATGGATGATGGATTTCTAGTTTGCTTTGGTTGCTTATCACCCTAGAGATGTCACACGACGTAGACATCATCGATGTAGATATCTGGACATCCGTTAGTACTTTGCCGTATGGTAAACACATGATGATTACGATTAGCGTAGCATATATCATGTGTTATGTGCTGACTTTGTGGATGCATGGACAGGTCAAGTATGATTCTCCATACCTATTTGTCCTAGCATATACCATACTGTTATCTGACTTGGGATTTTATGCTTTACTTTCTATTATTTTAGGTACTCTTAAATGAGTAGATTAGGGGTACCGGGTCTGGTAAGCACGTGGAGCCGAATAGGTGGAGAGCAGGGGACTACGTTCTCACGTATTATTACATTTAATTGTTATTGCTTATTATTTCACTGTGCAGCACTATGGAGCTTACTAGTGTGTTTATCTATTTAGAAGTAGTTATCTATTAGAGTTTATTATTAGCTATGTAAACTTTATCACTTATGTTGTATAGCTGTATGGATCTGTGTACACTGATTTTTATGGTTCATTCAATTATCATTGTCTTGCCTGTTTTATATTTGTGATGACTATTATATTTTATTCAATGCATTGTGAGATATTCGATAAGTCTTGTGTGATGTTTTAGTTACCTTACGACCTTAACTACCATCCTGCATCGGCCGAGCACCATTACAGCACACTCTACATGTTATTATATACTAATGGGTGTCGGTGGTGTAGGGCGGTCGTCACACATTCACACAGGACTATTGTCTGACTCGAAATTATCTTTGTTCCCTTTTTTATGACTCTACTATACTCTCATGAGTAGTCTGAGAGTAAGATGGGGAGTGATTACTAATGAAGACAAATAGAAGGCTGACTCACATACTATTATTATATTGTGTTATTGAACACTCAGGCTATACAGTTAAAGCCCCGCTAAAGCGATTAGTGCACTTCGACCATCACAATTTTTCTACTTAATGCCGCTATTAAACAAAATAGATCCACTAAAATCCCCTTTATTTTCCGTTATTCCCGCTATATCAAAAAAGTTTAGCCACCGCTAGCAACTTTAATATAAAAGGATAATTTGAATAGTTACTCCAAAAATGGTTAATTTGAATAGTTTTCTTATTCAAGTCTAAACACTCAACATAACTTAGAACTCTATTCACTAAGTATGAACTGCATGAATCATGATATTTTTCGATTTTGTTGTATAATAGTGAACAATGTTTTTTTACACAATTGATGTGGTAGTGAGGCTAAATCAACTTCGAGGATTTGATTTGATTTCCCATGAAGATTTATACAACCCCGCTATTTTACGATATATTCTCGTTTTAACCCCGTTATAGTTTTTTGCACCTTCATCGATATGAAACTGTTAAGTGCTCTAACTACACAGTATTTAGTAAACTAGATGTTAATTGTGGGCACCATCTGTCACATCTTGGAAAAGTATGCACCAACCCCATAACACATACTTTAGGTACATCAGAGATTGTGTCATATGTTTCCCCATAGATGTTTTATCCACTGGTTTACTCTTTGAGATTATTTACTATTATTATTTGGAGCTACTATATTATATTATTGTACAATGTTGTGTGGTGATCAGCACTTGCATATTTTCAGATCTCTTTCTCGAGAATAGAAAGTAGTATGAACTCTGATATGCTGATCACTTTTGATAAAAGAATTGGACTTTGTATACTAGGTGCCTCGCTATCGGTAGAATAACAAGCAACTACAGGGAAAGTACATTATGAAGGTAGTTCAGATTCCATTCTCTTGTTTAAGAACAAGCAAGTAGGGACTGCTTATTGACTTCGATAAACCAGGTTTAGTCTCATCCGGTATATAGTGTTGTATGTTTTCCTTTATTTTATAAGTCAAATCCACAATTCAAGTGCGAAATCTCATACAAGATATCTAAAAACTATTTTATCTATGTAGTCAATGATATTTGAGAAATTATACTCATATTTATTTACATGTACAGTGTTATGAACCGACGCACTTTAGTATGGTTTATTATGGTATTAGCACCTTCATTTGATTATATTATTGTCTTGTTTGTTTCTATATTTATATTTTAAGCTATAAATTGTTTATGTGTTGTGAGATATACGATAGGTTTTGAAGATTTTGCCCCTTTTGTAAACATACATTCATAGACCGGGCGCTTCAGAGCTGCTCCAAGGAAGCTCATTTCTTCAAAGAAAAATGATTTGCTCCATCCCTTCAAGCTTCTTTGCTTTTCTTAAACAAACTATGTTCAAGTTGAGCATGATTCCTTCATGAAATGGAGGCAAATATGTTATTACAAACATTTTAAAACTTTTAGGATTCTGGAGGAAAATAGGGAGGGTCAATATAATTTGCTTTTCAACAATTGTAACTAAACAGTGCTTCTCTACTTGAGTGAACTACCACAATTGCTATTGCTTTGCAAATCAGTCAATTATAAATAATAAGGTAAAATGGCTTAGCTGATTATTTATTTTGAATAACACATAGATATATAATTTCTTTCAATTTCTAAGAACATTACCAACAAATGATTCGAGTACTACCAAGAAAGGATTTGTGCCTTGTATCATAGAATCCGACGGTAGGTAGATACATGGACCCTTTTGAGGTCCACAAATGATCATATGGATCCAAATCTTGGATTACCCAACTGTCTTATAACCAAGCAAGCATCTGCATATCCTACACACTTGCATAAAGTGGATTACTGCCATTGGTTGGAGTAAAAAGTTTATGGTATCCCGGCCTTGACAGAGCCATACCTTAGGGTTTCTTTTGTGTGAGCAAGTACAGAATGTGGGACTATCCTACAAAATTGGTGGTACTGAACTTGTGGTGGTGGCCTATGTAAGCCATACATATCTTCAACATCGAGTAAGAACATCACAGATTTTAGAATATAGATTTAGTTTCGGACCAATGTAAGCCATACATATCTCTGAAGCTCGGTTACAGCGGAACAAGGATCACCAAACCAAATACACAGAATCAAAATACATGAACCCATAAATGAATGAAACTCATATATAACACAGACGAGATAAATCAGCAGAACTCAAAATATTATTGCAACAGTAGAACCAATTCACACTAAACAAACCCAATTACACTTGCTTTTGTGTTTACTCTAAAAACACCTTCGGTATCTGTAACCACACAAGCTTAAAACAATATGCCCTACAAATTGTCTATCACTTGCATTATAATCTACACATACTCTGGACGAGGAAGGAAAAAAAAAACACTAGGTAGAACAGCAAGTTC
Organism: Allium cepa; assembly: GCA_030765085.1. Lineage (NCBI taxonomy): Eukaryota > Viridiplantae > Streptophyta > Magnoliopsida > Asparagales > Amaryllidaceae > Allium > Allium cepa. Next base: position 206,788,102 of record CM060943.1, read on the forward strand.
TTTTGGTACCAACATTTTCTGCAACGTTAATAGTCGTCCCTTTGATAGGTGGGGGTACACTGCTGGCTGCTTCTTGGGCAGCAAGGGCCTTTCTATTGATAATCTGATAAATTTCAGTAAGAACGGTCTGGAAAGCATTTTCGATGTTAAGGGCTTCCAAAGCTGAAGTTTCCAGAAAGGAAAGCCCTTCTTTCTCTGCAAAAACCTGAGCATCTTCGGGCGAGACTGAACGTAAATGGTTTAGGTCCGATTTGTTGCCAGCCATCATGATGACTATGTTTGAGTCGGCGTGATCTCGTAGCTCACGAAGCCACCTTTGCACATTTTCAAATGTCTGTCTTTTGGTGATGTCGTACACTAAGAGGGCGCCGACTGCACCTCTGTAGTATGCACTTGTTATTGCTCTGTAGCGCTCTTGCCCTGCTGTGTCCCATATTTGTGCTTTTATCGTCTTCCCTTCTATCTGTTCCGTCAAATTTGTTCCATATAATCATATACTAACCACATTGTGAAAATGGTAATAGTTTACCCAATGTTAACAGTTTACTTCAAATCTAAACCAACTATTTTTTTTCATAGCAGTAACAAAACCTAAAGGTCCATGATATCAAACATCTTTAAATAAAGTTATATAGTTACTGCGTTCACTTTGACATATGTTTCACATGGTGGAACCCAATTTAAAAAATTGAAAACTCACACGTATTTAACTTGATAAGGATGAATCATAATTAGCTCAATTCTGAAGTAACAAATTTTCCACTAGTTTAAGACGTAGATCATTCAGTTTCTTACAAATGCAACCATGTTGATACTGCGATAAGTAAAATAGCCCTGCTATACACAATCTACAGAGAAAACTCAAGTCCAACAGCAATTATGACGTAGTTTGCTACTGCTAGTCATGTATAGTCTTAAACTTGTTTCAGCGTATTCTGTCTTCAATGTGTTGAGCAAACAAGATGAATTCCTACTCATTAAACATGTCCTTAGAGCCCAACTTCATTCACACCATTAATTTGTGCACAATCTGTAGATCTACTTATTAATCAAAACAATAAAATCTGTGGCCTAGATGTAGGTGGGCATATGGGAACAAGGGAAATGGGGATAGACAATTTCATCTCTATGCACACTAGCACATGCTAAAATGATGAACTAATATAAATATATATGTGATTATGTGTGGCATACAAAGTTGGAAACCAGAAGAAATATGTCTAGAAACTACAAATCATGGGCTTCAAAAATTTAGAAATACTGATAAGCTTGTTAGATAAGTAGTTTGTCCATTCATGTCCAACAGTAACTACATCATGTATGCTTTTTGGTATGGTTGTTGAAATAGAGCAATTCTGTTCTAAGCCAAGAGAGTCCCTTCAACTCTACTCCAGTATTTACTATTTTTGTTTATTAACCACTGTTAAGGACTGGTCAACCCTGCTTGTCGTGAAAAAATAAGAATATTTGGGTTGAAAAAGCCCCAACACTTGTATTTATCTCTAAATATCATGAATCACACCAATCTATCAATCAATCGATTTAAAAAAATCTACCAACATTTGTATTTATCTCTAAATATCATGAATCACAACAATCTATCGATCAGTCAATTTTTTTAAAAAAAAAAATCTACCAACATTTGTATTTATCTCTAAATATCATGAATCACGACAATCTATCAATCAAACGATTTTTTTAAAAAAAAATTCTACCGACTTAATTTTGTATTCTATTTCTTTGTTCAGTAGATCTGTCCTGCATCACAGAGTGATGGGCATTGCTCATGTTCCGTGAGCCTACATAACAGGAAAGCACAAATGTCACGTTTTATTGTTTGTTATGCACGTAAAATAAAGTACAAAAAAAAAAAATAGATTGAATAATTTTGTGATTCTTCTTTTCATAAGTTTATCGACCTTTTGCCTTGTTGCGCATCAACCTATGTACCATAAAAGAAAATTGAAAGTAGCCTGATAAAAGTGGAAATTGTTTCTTCATAAACAAATCAAAGCATCGGAACAAATAAATGCAGTTTAAACCGTTCAAAGAATCGTCTATTCAATTTCAACCATGTTAATTTCATAGGTAAAAAGCGGTTAAACACTAAGATGGAATCTTGGTTCCACCTATTATTAGATGAATTCGAATCTATACTTCAACTTTGATTAATTTAATAAGTAATCCTATGTGGATACGTAACCCATATCCAACAATATTTAAAAATAAAAATAAAAAGTTGCACAAAAATTGTAAAAATAATACCATTAATTTAGTTATATACCTTGCAGTTGTCATTTAGATCCTAGCATTAATTTGTATACAAACATACAATTATTGTTATTGTAAATTAATAGTTCATATTTTTTTCAGTAAGTTTGAAAAATAAATAATTTGTTGGAGCTTACTTCTTACTAAGTTTAAGTTATGTTCAGATGAAGAGAGAAAAAATTGTCCTGCGTTGAAGAACTTTGCTAGAACAACCCGCAACAAATGATACCGGATAATGTGGGGAAGAAGAGAGACGTGGGATCCAAAATGTATAACATTCTTCCTTGGTCGTTTTAGCTTTTCTGTACCATGAAAGATGATAGCTTAGATCTTTTTCAGTACCCAAGAGCCAAAAATGAAACCATTTTACGCTCCAAATTATGCAATTTGTTACTTTACACAGTTATACAATATGACCTTTATGCCTTGACTGATACTGACTTAACTATATATTCAAATAGCATTCATTTGTTTTTCCATTGATATTTTGACATTCTTTTAGTTTAAAGCTTCAACTTTAGCGAAATGAAAAAAAAAAAAAAAAAAAAAAAAATTCTATATCTAATTAGCATTCTACTTCAGACAGACCATTTTGTTAAAATCTAATGAATTGTATTTTTCTTGCAGTTTAATTTTTCAAACCGCCTGTGCTCCTTCGTTGTCAATTAATATCTGTTAATAATCTATTACAGCTATGATATGTTTCTGCAGATTGGATTTTTACAAACACCACCAAATTCTAAAAAAATTCACGCAACCATCTCAATTAAACCATTTAAATTTCCAATAGCATATCCAAAAGATCTAAAAATACTAAACACCCACAATATTCCAGATCGAATTCAAAAACGTCATAGCAACTAAAACAAAAGGAAAACAAAAACAAAAATCATAGATCGGGGGAATAGAGATCGGACCTGAAGAGTTCTAGTTGCGAATTCAACGCCGATCGTCGATTTTGATTCTAAACAAAATTCATTTCTCGTAAATCTCGACAAAATGTTTGATTTTCCAACACCTGAATCTCCGATCAATACAATCTTAAACAAGTAATCGTACTCGTGATCCACTCTATGGGCCATAGAGAGCAACTTATTTAATAAAGCAGAAAGGAAAAAAAATTAAAATTAGAGAATAAAAGTAAATAATTTTGGATGGAGGAAGAACTATCCGAAAGAAATGGCAAATAAAGCGCTAATGTGGGATTTTATACAAGAATTTCTGTGCGCTTGTATAATGGTTAAGGGATTATTTGGTTAAAGATGAATTTTAAAATTATTTCTTTCATCCTCTTAAATCCGATGTATACCCCAACTTTTATTACAAAGGGGTGTTTAGGTTTCTGGCAAGAGTTGAAAAAAAAAAATTAGTTTTAGGAATAAGAAATTTGTTTTTTAGACCGAATGACACATTTTAATATAAATCATAGAATGATCGTTGTAGCTATCATTTTTTGTTTACACTAAAAAGTGTCATTCAAACTAAAAAACAAACTTGTTGTCTCTAAAACTAATTTTTTTTGCAACTTTTTTTCTGTATTTATTTTCCTATATTATCTAGTACTAGCATTTTGCTACTACAAGAGCCGTGACTGATTGATTTAAAAAAAAGGACAAATCCGCTTATGCGTCGATCCGAGCGTGAGGAATGAGAAAATGTGGGATTTTCCCTTATTTTTTAAGAGGTGATCCATAAAAGATAATCAAAAATTCTGTAATGACCCGGAATTTTCAATTCCGAAAATTCCGGATGGTTAGGAAAGAAGAAAAGAGAAAGAAGAAGAAACATGAACAAGTCACAGAAACCTCACATTCGCAGCGGATCAAAATACAATATTATATAAATAACAGTTTACAAAACAAGAACTGTATCGGTACACTTACATTTTTTTTATACATCAGAGTTAATAACCAATACACAACACTGGACAGTTTAAACAAACATGCCCAAGATAAACTACAATATATACAGCGGGATACGCTTCATACATTCCTGTCATCCAGCGCACCTCCTGAGCTCCAAAACGTGCTTACCTGAAAATCTGTAATACTCGGTCTGACCCGAGCATTACATCAAAGTAACACCCGGGTCAGACCGGAAACCAGCATGAGTAACCCATCTAACATGAAATACACCAAAATAATAACCTATTTAAAACCCGAGGTAACTCGTAATAATTTAACAAATTCACAGGTTTGGTATAGACAACACTTATTACACTCATCAATTTCTAAGTATCATACTTAGATTAAATGGTCCAGTTCACTTAAGTCATTCCATTCCAGGCTATTTGTTTCACATACCAAATCTGTACAGAATTATTATAGATAACAAATCGAAGTGGTTTTGGGTATTTACTAATACCCGACTCCGGTCTCTTCGAACTCAATTTCCATCTTAATCCCCATTAATTAAATGAAACACAATTCAACCTTTAATACAAGATATCACTTTTAATATAGCAATTCATCAACGACAGATAACCACATAATCACCATACAAGACAAACATATCATATCATAAACATTTTATACCAGAAATATCAACCAATTCATAAGCAAGATTGATTAGTCACCCATTCCTAATTAAATCAAATTAATTTCCTTAATCACTTTTAATCTTGCTTACTTAACAATAATTAATTACAAACCACTAATTAATCATCCCTTAATTATCCTTCTAATCACATTCAGTAATTAGCATTTAATTAATTTACCACATTTATTAATCAACCTTGATTAATCACCTTCAGTAATTACTTATTCTTAATTACTTACATTAATTAATTAACCACTTAATTAATTAATAAATTCATTAATTAATTACACTGAGTAATTAATGCTTAAATTACTTCCACTAAGTAATTATTCTTTAATTACTTTGCATCAAGTAATTACCCATTAATTAATTACGTACTGTGATTATCCATTAATTACTTTACTTAATTAATGACATTCAGTAATAGTTCTTTAATTACTTTCATTATCATAACTAATTTATTTCATTAAGTGATTAATTCTCAATTAATCACATTAATAAATCAATCCATTAAATTGATTTCTCAATTTAATTAATCTTTATTAATTATCATAAAAATAATTAATTATTTCCTTAATTGATTACATTTATAAATTTAACAATCCTTCAATACATTAGATAATCAATACATTATTTAAATCACCTTTGAATCATTATACAACTCCTTTTAAAAAAAATTAAAGTATTTTAAAACTTGAAATCTCGTTTAAATTTTGCTAATACTTTGTTTCATTTAAATGAACCTTTAAAAACTTGATTAAACATTTTCTCTTGAAAACACATTATTTAATAACCTTAAAAACTTTTATAACTTTAAAACTTGTTTACAAACAATTTGCTTTTAACTTAGATTCAAAATTTACTTCTTATTTTTAAAACTTGAATACATTTTCATTTTGTCATTAAAACTAGGCTCGACTAAACCCAACCCGAGCCTACCCTTATGTTTTCCCTGGTCCTTCCCCGAGCACTCATGATCTACCCACCTGCTCGATTCACACATGCGATCGCTCGAATACAACTTCGGGTTCCTTCTCGTCTTCCCCAACCTTACAACCCATAGCACAAACGAATCCACAAACGTGCACATGCACATGTACAGGAACTCCGGCCACTACCGACCGACGTCGCGGCCTTCCTCAAGTCACCGACCATCTCGCCATACCTCACACGAACCCAGATCGTCAAAATCAACATCAAATCGAAATCGATACATTCGATCGAAACTGGAACGAAACACAAGACCAAAACCACTTCACCGCCGACGAACGCCTCCACCTGACACCAAACTGCTGTAACCCAAGACACGCCTCGAACCACCAAAGCTTTTTCCCCCTATGCGGTTCGCTCTGATGCATTGACGACATCAAACTGGCCATGATTCCGACCCATACTAAAAACAGAAACGCAACCCTACTTCGCCTCTTCACGACCACCACGGCCTTTGATAACAACATCCACCATTTTCCAAAGATCACTATACCCATAGCCATCTCTGACAACAAACTCGAGCTTCAATTCGATGCCGACCAACGACAATGTCAAAAATACCAAAAACGATCAACACCGAATAACTCCTCGAATCCCAAACTAAAAATCACAATCTTCACATCTAAATTCATGATTCCCTACCCTGAATCTATTTGTGTAATCAAATTGTAAAATTGTTTAAATAAAATTTTGACCAACTTATGATTTCCACAGTATTTTCTTATTTCTGTGATAATTATTGAATTAAAATCCTTGGAATCATTTTTAGTGTTGATATCATGTTGTTATACTCATATTTCATTCAAGGATCTAAGTTTAAAATTACTTATATTTGGAGTTATGCATTTTTATTTGATATTGAACCTGAGTTTCACCGAGATCTATATGCTAACAACACAAACATGTTTCAATTCACAACAGGATTCAAACTAGTTTTCAAGTTGAAAATAATCATGCAAATTCACATCATTTATTCTACTGGTTCAAAGATTTTCATATAAGTCAGTATGATATCAGATTTGAAATAAAACTGTTTTTAATTAAAGAGTTTACTCACCTGTCACAAAGACGAACAGAGGCTTCTATGATTTGAAAACTTTATACTGTAATATGTTTTTGCTTTTAAAACTTGAGTTGCTTACTATTGAAACTGGCAGAGATGACTTAAATCTAGAACAGAGATGAACTGCTTTGAAACAAAGGTGAAACTGCTTGAATTCCAGGTTTGAAGAAAATACTTTGCAGCTTGATATTGATCTTTGAAAATGTACAGGCTTTGAGCTGTTATGATTTTGAAGTTGATATGTAGTTTATTGTTTGATAAATTCTGGTTTAAGGGGAGATTTATCACTGATTGTTTTTGGAGTTATAGGATTTTAGTTTCTTAGCTTGGAAAGAGAACAGTAAAAAGAAATGAAGAGAAGGAACAATGTTTTATATAGGCTGAATTTGAGTTATTTAAAATAAAAGAAAATCAAAAATAAAAAGTGACACATGTTTAAAATCTTTACATTTCTCGTTCACTAAAGTTTATAAATCAACATTTGTTATAATGAAAACTTAATATATATACACTTGTAATTAAGTAACTTGTATTTAATTTTAAAATGTTAGTAAAAGCCCTTACTTAATTTATTTATTGTTATGCAAATGTATATATGAATTTCTTTTTATTGAAAATGTAACAAACAATTTATATATAAATAAAAGCTTATACATATATTTTAAATCCAAATATTTAAAATATATATCCTTTGAATTACTTAATAAATCCAAATTCATATTCAAATTAAATTTGAAAATCTAATTTAAAATCAAGTCAATGATACATATATTTTAAACAAACCCAATTCAATTTGTAATTAATAATTATATTTAAAAATTTATTTATCTATAAATTCAGTATTTCTATTAATTAACCCAATTATATTATTAATTACAATGCCCAGAAATCCTGGTTATCACATTCCTCCCCCCTTAGAATCTTTTCGTCCTCGAAAAGGAACGAAGCCAGAATTTATTAAAATGCTTATTATTAGAAAAATTATTCTTTGAAACACTTTTAAAATCTACATAATATTATAAAAGAGTATTATAAAAATACTTTTTATAACTCGATGTTTCAACCAGTTCATCCTTGTTCTCACAGAAATTCGGTCATACATTGATCAGGCGTACGACTGAAAATCTATAAGTACTTAGCATTCCCGTTTTCAACACCCAGTGAAAATACTTGGAAAATAATTTTATTGAAAATATAGAAAACATTTTGAAATAGAGGAAATATTTTTGGTGAGAATGCTCTAGAGATCATCACTCCCATCCATGGTCGTAGTTACATCCTGAGTTACGTTGCCATCGTAGCAAAAGTCCATGTAACTGTAGGCACTTCGCAACCCTCGATTACGCCATGGAACCCACAACAGATCGCAGTTACATTCCAGGGTTACGTTGCCATCACATCAAAAGTCCATGTAACTGTTGGCTCTCAGCAGCACACACGATTTTCGCTGTCAAAATGAAACTTCTCCACTCCTACATAGGTCGCAGTCTACCGATATAAAATCAAACGCAGACTGTTGGCTCTCAGCGGCACACATGACTTTCGCTATGTTACCATAGGTCGCTGTCTACCGATATAAAATCAAACGTAGACCGTTGGCTCTCAGCGGCACACACGACTTTCGCTATGGTATACTCTACGCATAATCCTCAGGAACTAGTTTTGTCCGGACTCCTCATAGGATCAACTTAGAAACCCCACTTGGGGCTTAAGGCAGCATCACCCAGTGGCACTCCTGAGAAGTTCATTTCAAAGGAGCGCCTTTTTCCCCAGAGCCATCATCAAATCATTTTATACTGTACACATATAGTATCTTTCAAATCATACACCTAGTATGATCTCATACAAAGCTCCTTTACACAAAATCGATTATCCCAAAATTGATAATTCTCAAGTTAGGCTTTCCAAATTTTAAAATTGATTTTACCCAAAAATCAAAAAGCCTTTCCAAATACAAAGGTTCCAAAAACCTTTTCCCAAAATCATTCTCATAAGATTCTTTACATCAATATATGTACAGATATATAAAATTTTTAAAACTTTGGATCATTTCAAACCTGTATAAAACTCCTTTTATACCTCAAAACACCTTCAAAATCCTTTTCTTCTAACAATAGATTCAACAAGGGGAGATTTATCTTATATAACAAAGATATATAACTTTATTTACTCCAAATCAAATATTCGAATTTGATTACTCTATAAAGTCATTAACCATATTACTTACTTCCATAAAGTAAATTTCTACCATAAGAATACCCAATTTCTATTTTATTTCCTCATATATTACATAAAATATATTTTCACTTCAAAAACCATTTCACATTTCTTATCCACAAACTTCAATATCAATTTCATTACAATCTGTACGATGTACACATATCATTCATACGCAATATCAATCTGATCGCTCACTCGATCACACAATTCCCCTTCCGAACTAGTATCGTCCACCCGACTTTCTAGTGCGGACTTTGATCTGGTTTCTTGATCAGAAACTGTCATTCTCCTTGCATAGCCATAACTATGATAGAGAATATCCAGAACCAATCAACAATCCACATCCAGGTTCGCTGTCGAAAATCGAGTGAAAAATCCCAACTCGGGTTGACATAATTATCTCGAAATTCTGTGCTTGAATCCGAATCAAATCACTATGCGAATAGAATAACATACGTACATCCTACGTATTTATTTTTATTCATTATTAGCCAAATCAATTCTCTTTCTATTCACATTCACTTTAATTTTCATTCACTTATTCACAACTGCTTTAATCCCATTTAGATTATCACCTCTATTTTTATCTCAATTGGGTATTCAATCATAAACAATTTAAACTCTGTCTATCTTAAATTTAAAAATAGTTTGAAAATTTTAAAATAGATAAGTAGTTTAAAAACAATTTATAGTTTGTGAAATAGCTGTAATATAGTTCAGTAATTGTAAAATAATTGGAAAATAGTTAAATAGTTATAGAAATTTTAAATAATTGCAAAATAGCTATAAAATAGTAATTAGTAGTTGAAAATAGTAATTAATTTATAAAATAGTTGAAAAATTGTTAAATAGTTCCAAAAATAATTGTAAAACAAGTATAAGATAGTTTTAGGTTTAAAAAGAAAAGTGGTATAGTAAATAGTTTGGAAAAATAGATTTATATTAAAGCAATTCATTTTGAAAATAGTCCAGAGTCAAACTGTTCTATTCCTAACTTCCATTTCCCATCAATTCCATTTAAATTTCCACTTCCCTTTGAATTGACTTGATTTCAATTCAATTTAAATTTCCATTCTATTTAAATTGATCCAATTCCAATTTGAATTGATCCCCATTCCAATCAATTGCTAATTTTCAATTAACTTTCAATTTCAATTCAAATTAAGTTAACTTCCATTCTCATCCCAAATTCAAATCAACTTCCTATTTGAATTTGAACTCATTCAATTTTTAATTTCATTTCAAATTATCCAATTAATTCAAATAAATTTCAGATTGAGCCAATTTAAATTTTCAATTTATTTCAACTCCAGTTTGAATTTAATCCCAATTCAAGTTGAATTATCCTTGATTCTTTCCAAATTTAAATCAAATTCCATTTGAATTTAAAACTATTCAATCAAAAATCCAAATTATTTTAAATCAAATTTAAATTTGAACTAATTTCAAAATCAATCTCACTTTAAATCATCTCGAATTGTATAATTTCGAGTTAAATTTCAAATGTTAGTTTTAACCTCTTAGCCCAATCCTCTATTTAGAGTTTTTAAACAATTTAATTCTAAGTCCAAATTTCAAAATTCTATTTTAAATTATCTTTACTTAACTCATTACAAGGTTCAAGTAAGAGTTTCAAACAATTTTAATTTACAAATTCATTTCTTAACATTCAAATCTTAAGTTCAAAGGAATTCCATATCCTTAATTTTAAATTTAAGTTAAATTTTATTTATCTCTATAATGGATATATTACCATAATCCATTTCTTCATTTATTTAAACAAATCAATTCACATTTCATAAATTATTTGTAACAATGGAATGATATCAGGATAAATAAACACCCAAATTTATCCAACACCAATTATCAATATCCATTTTCAATTTTCCAGATCTCAAACCCATTTTGAGATTACTCATAGCTCCCATTATAAATCAACCATTTAACTTTCCAAGTTAAATCCTAATTTCATCTTGAAATTTCCAATTCAGGTTGCTTGTTAACTTATTTAACTTTCCCAAAGTTAAATTCAATTTACTTCATCCAGTCTAATTTACACAATTTGAATTCCCATTCAAATTTTAAACATCAGAATAATATCCTTCCTGCTTAAGTTTAAAACCTACTTTAATTTACATCCTTTCAAATTTACAAGTAACTCTCTTTAAATGGTTACTTCCTTAAAACATTTTATTGTTTATTGGAAAACAATCATCCATTATTAAACTCAATAACCATTCTATTTCTCTTGTTTTAAACCAATTCTAATTCATCTTATTTTGAAATTCTTTCCCAACTTCAAGATTTAATTTCAGTTTGAAACCATTTCAAACTTATCTTTAATTTAATTTCAATTTGGTTGTTTTCTATTACCACTTAATTTAGTTCCAAAAATTTAACCACCAATTACTTTAATATTTATTAGAAAGAAATATTGCTATATATATCAAAATATATTCTTATATAAATTCATTTAAAATCTTTATATAAGAAAATAACAAGTACGCTCTCATATATATATATTCACTCAACTCATTCTAGGGTACCATTGACCCTATCCTTAATGAGTAATCCCCCACCAGAGCCAAGGTTCTCGCTTAACCTTCTGCTCTGATACCAAATGTAACGACCCGGAATTTTCAATCCCGAAAATTCCAGATAGTTAGGAAAGAAGAAAAGAGAAAGAAGAAGAAACAGGAACAAGTCACAGAAACTTCACATTCGCAGCGGATCAAAATACAATATTACATAAATAACATTTTACAAAGAAGAACTATATCAGTACACTTATATTTTTTATACATCAGAGTTAATAACCAATACACAACACTGGACAGTTTAAACAAACATGTCCAAGATAAACTATAATATATACAGGGGGATACGCTTCATACATTCATGCCATCCAGCGCAACTCCTGAGCTCCAAAACGTGCTTACCAGACAATCTGTAATACTCGGTCTGACCCGAGCATTACATCAAAGTAACACCCGGGTCAGGATGGAAACCAGCGTGAGTAACCCATCTAATATGAAATACACCAAAGTAATAACCTATTTAAAACTCGAGGTAACTCGTAATAATTTAACAAATTCACAGGTTTGGTATAGACAACACTTATTACACTCATCAATTTCTAAGTATCATACTTAGATTAAATGGTCCAGTTCACTTAATTCATTCCATTGCAGTCTATTTGTTTCACATACCAAATCTGTACAGAATTATTATAGATTACAAATCAAAGTGGTTTCGGGTATTTACTAATACCCGACTCCGGTCTCTTCGAACTCAATTTCCATCTTAACACCCATTAATTAAGTGAAACACAATTCAACCTTTAATACAAGATATCACTTTTAGTATAGCAATTCATGAACGACAGATAACCACACAATCACCATACAAGACAAACATGTCATTACAAACATTTTATACCAGAAAAATCAACCAATCATTCATAAGCAAGATTGACTAGTCACCCATTCCTAATTAAATCAAATTAATTTCCTTAATCACTTTTAATCTAGCTTACTTAACAATAATTAATTACAAACCACTAATCAATCATCCCTTAATTATCCTTCTAATCACATTCAGTAATTAGCCTTTAATTAATTTACCACATTTGTTAATCAACCTTGATTAATCACATTCAGTAATTACTTATTCTTAATTACTTACAGTAATTAATTAACCACTTAATTAATTAATAAATCCTTTAATTAATTACACTGAGTAATTAATGCTTAAATTACTTCCACTAAGTAATTATTCTTTAATTACTTTCCATCAAGTAATTACCCGTTAATTAATTACGTTATGTAATTATCCATTAATTACTTTACTTAATTAATGACATTCAGTAATTGTTCTTTAATTACTTTCATCGTCATCACTAATTTATTTCATTAAGTGATTAATTCTCAATTAATCACATTAATAAATCAATCCATTAAATTGATTTCTCAGTTTAATTAATCTTTATTAATTATCATAAAAATAATTAATTATTTCCTTAATTGATTACATTTATAAATTTAACAATCCTTCAATACATTAGGTAATCAATACATTATTCAAATCGCCTTTGAATCATTATACAACTCTTTTAAAAAAAATTAAAGTATTTTATAACTTGAAATCTCGTTTAAATTTTGCTAATACTTTGTTTCATTTAAATAAACTTGATTAAATATTTTCTCTTGAAAACACATTATTTAATAACCTTAAAAACTTTTATAACTTTAAAACTTGTTTACAAACAATTTGCTTTTAACTTAGATTCAAAATTTACTTCTTAGTTTTAAAACTTGAATACGTTTTCATTTTGTCACTAAAACTAGGCTCGACTAAACCCAACCTGAGCCTACCCTTATGTTTTCCCTGGTCCTTCCCCGAGCACTCATGATCTACCCACCTGCTCGATTCACACACGCGATCGCTCGAGTACAACTTCGGATTCCTTCTCGTCTTCCCCAACCTTACAACCCATAGCATAAACGAATCCACAAACGTGCACATGCACGTGTACAGGAACTCTGGCCACTACCGACCGACGTCGCGACCTTCCTTAAGTCAACGACCATCTCGCCATACCTCACACGAACCCAAATCGTCAAAATCAACATTCAATCGAAATTGAGACATTCGATCGAAACTGGAACGAAACCCAAGACCAAAACCACTTCTCCACCGACGAATGCCTCACCTGACACCAAACTACTGTAACCCAAGACACGCTTCGAACCACCGAAGCTTTTCCCCCCTATGCGGTTCGCTCCGATGCATTGACGACATCAAACTGGCCATGATTCCGACCCATACTAAAAACAGAAACGCAACCCTACTTCACCTCTTCACGACCACCATGGCCTTCGATAACAACATCCACCATTTTCCAAAGATCACTATACCCATAGCCATCTCTGACAACAAACTCGAGCTTCAATTCGATGCCAATCAACGGCAATGTCCAAAATCCCAAAAACGATCAACACCGAATAATTCCTCGAATCCTGTAACGACCCATAAAATTTTATTAATTTTTAATTGGTTTTATAACGTATTCAATTTGGATTTTGAGAAATTTTAATAATAATATTTTAAAATAAAGTTTTAATATTTGGTTTACGTATAATTAAATATAGAAAATGGTAAATTTTCAATTAATTATATGAAGGTTTGTTTATTATATAATTTTATTAAATTCAAATCAGTTAATAATTGGTGAAAATAAATTTATTTTCAAGACCTGAATATTTTTACATAGAAAAATACTAAATCATCTTCTGACTTAGACGTCATTTTTCATTTTCCCAAATTTGGACTTTTATAGCTCTGTCGATCTTATTTTCTGCTTTTTTACTGCATTTTTTCTGCTAGTGAAAATTCAAATTTTTATAATTCAATGGTACCACCAATATCTATATACCATGTACTGATCACTACGGTATATTTATTTCTGTATTTTGAGATCTGATACGCGACGGAAACAATAAAAACGTGCATCATCGGTGTTGAAATTTGTGACTTGGATTTATCTACTTTTCAAATTTGAAACCGTACAACTCATACCACATTAAATTTCTTTTAAAGGTTTTAGCTAAATCTATGGGTGAGCGTTGTCACATCTTTCCACCTTATATTTAATTCTCTGTCGTTTCAATTTGCATTCTATCCGTTCATATTTCATTTATTCCTTTGTACCATATATTCTATTATCTCTTTCTGCTATTTGCTAATTGTTATTTGCTTATTAACGCGATCATTTAATTGACATCAAAATTTCAACCCTTACTTCTCTTTTCTTTTCAAATTTGAAACGTACTATTAAATCAAGCCATTAATTGCTTTTATCTTTTTCCTTAAATCAACGTACAGCTCACTCAATTATAAATTGCATTAAATTTTCTGATGAACCACACCATGACCGTTTATATTACATTCATTTGGAATATATTCATTTGTTTGAAATCTTTCCCTTTCTCTCTCATCTCAGTTGGGAATAAAATAAATTTCAGCGGGAACCACGTTTCAATGCTTTTAACTCTTTATAACTTTTGATAAAATTTTCTGTCCTTTTTGAAACTAAAACGTATAGGGATATACGTTTCTCATTTATTAATTTCTAAATCATCCTATTGTCCTTTTCATGTATGTTATATTTATTTATATTTTAACATTTTCTATTTATTTCACTCATCTCTCTACACGTTTCTATTTATTTGTTGATTTGTTGCATACGTTTCGTTTTGGAAAAATACGGTTCATTCCTATTTATTTCATTTCTCACATTTGTTTCATCTTTTACTGAAATTCGACCGTTGCCACGTCATACCATTTTGGAAGTATGAATGTACAAAACATGCATACGTTTTATCTTTGCTTAAATTTCTCTGTCCATTCCTTTTTCCATTTTAATATCCTTGCCTTTCCAAACTCATTACGTACTGTCCAAACAAACAAAAATTTATTGCTTTAATTATTCAGCTCAATCTGAGGGATCGTTACTATTCAAATCACTTTATATTTATGGTATACGTTTCTTATCTTTATTTGGCAACGGTTCTTTTTTTTATTGCCATAAACACTTTGCTGAATCAATGGTCAACCATTCCTATTAAAATTTTCTTTTGATCTGATCTGTGGCGTACGTTACTTTGAAATAAATTTTTAGATATCATAGCGTCTGTCACTTCCATTTTCCACTTTGAATCATTTATTTACCTATTCATTTTCTGTACTTACACGTTACCAAATAAATAAAGTATATATTTATAATCAAGCTTTCATCTTCCCAGATCCAATTCATGTTGTTGAAAACTTTTGCATCATCTTCCCCTGTTTCAACCCGAAGGATGTGCAAACCATCCTTCTTCCCTGATGCCATCTCCAACCTTTTGTTCCTCCTCCTCTTCTTCTAGTGCAGCAGGTGAGTAATATATAAGTTAGAACTATATATATATATATATATATATATATATATATATTTCAACTGTTAACAATTAATACAAGGCATATCCATATGAAAGTATTATATAATTTTCTATGTTCAAAGATATATTTTCTTTGTATGTTTTAAACTGATTTTTGTTTGTATATATATATTTCATATGGGACAAAGAATATATATGTACATGTTTTGTATTATAATAGTATATAAGTTGATATTATATGTTGTTTTAAGTATTATATAGATTACTGTATTTCATTTGCAGTAATATATATAGGGATAAAGTACTGTTTATTTGTGATTCAATTGTTTATATCCTACTTACTTACAAATTTTAATAGTATATGTATGATTTTATATTATTCGTTTATGCATAAGTTTACAACTGTGTATACGTGTAATTATATACTTTAGCCATAAAATTTCTAAGTATAAATACATTGGTTTGTAGTGATTTATAGTATTGATTCTTATAAAATATATACGTACGTGGTTTACAAAGTCTTGGGATTTAACAATTCTGTTACAAATGTTATATTGTTTTATATAAAATAATAAAACTGTTATGTTAGCGTTTGTAGCTTTCTTTGTTATAGTAATATATAAAGTTATTTTGAAAAGTAGTCTCATCATTTTTCTTTAAACTTGTATATGTTTATGTATATTTCTATATAAAAGTTACAGCATTTATTTTAAATTTTATTATATTTGATTTTAATACATGTGTTTAATACAAACCAATGATTTTTCTTACATACGTATTTTGTTTTGATATTTGACTTAAAAAGAAGTATTAATTTAATAAGAAAATAATAATGTTATATTTTCAATTTATGTCAATCTGATTTGGATTTGTTCTCGTAAAATTTTGTTGTCAGCTCTATCCATCGAATTCGTGCCAATCCTGCTTTGCTTTGAAACTTGTGCTTGGATTCATAATTTATCCCACTTTCTTTCATCTCTAGCCTCGAAAGGTGAGCAATCACTCACGATTAACGTTCTTTTATTTATTAAATTTGATTTCAATTGAAACGACAATTGAAATATGAGGCTGTAGTTATTTAAATTGTTATATATGCTATTATCTATAACTGTTCACTTATGGGATATGACACCATATCCTATTGTTTATATTTATTTTGATGATATATGCCTGTTGTTATTATTATTTTCATATCTGTTATCACTCTGCAAGTTCCCTATTAGTATAGAAATCATTATGGGTTGAAATGATACATACCCGAACGGACTTTAGAATAGGAGAAAATCGTTATGGGTTGAAATGATAAACCCAAGCGATTTTCATTTAATTGAATTTGGGATGACGGGTTGAAATGATATCCACCTTTATATATTTAGTGTATGGGTTGAAATGATAAATATCTGTAGCACTTGACTATATGATAGGAATGATATACAGACACCGTTGGTCCATATAAATATTTTGAAAATAAATTTCTACAGTTGAAAAGAAATATATGGGATTTAATAAATATTGGTTCTTAAAATATTATATATATAGATGGAAATTTTATATATAGATTTAATAATAATATTATTGAGATTGATTTAATCCATATAATATGTTTGAGTATTATTTAAGATTTATATTTCAAAATTTACCGTTGTAAAAAAGTTGAATAATTAAGATTGGGAGATAAATTTGGGTTTATTAAAAATGGTATTTAAATAAGGATTTATTTAATTAAATCGATTTGAAATTATTGAATGTTAAAGGTATGATTTTGCAACTGGATTTTTGAATTAAGTGATTTAATGAATATTTCACGTTTAATGAAATCAAAGAAAATATTGAGTAAAATGTAATTCAAGATTACTTAAATGATATTGAATCTAATAAGGGAGTATTTCAAGACTAAATAATAATGAGGTTAAATCGAGATCTATATGAAACTGTTATATAGAACATTTAAATATTAAAGCCTTGAACTATATTGGAATTTAAATGGTTTATGTTGAGATTCAGATCTGTATTTGAAATCAATGTAGTTGAATTTGTTATTTAGCAACTAAATTGAATTAAAGTGAAATTTAGGTTGAACCAAATTTGAATTTATTATTTAGAAAACTAAATTGAATAAAAATTTAGTTGAAACGTTGAATACTTCAAGTTTTGAAATATATTGAAATATAAAGGGGTATTTTTGTGATTACAAATCCGAATTTGAGATCGATAAATTGAAATGTTTATTTTAGGAATTGAGTTGAATTTAAATTGATAAATTGAGATTGAATTTAATTTAAATGGGAAGGTCGGGTTGATGTTGAAACGATTTGTTAAGTTGAGGGCTTTATTGTATAAATTATTTAATATATATAAATACTATTTTGGGAAATATAGAGATATTTGAAATGAAATGTTATTTGGTTTTGAAGTATAAATTAAGCTGAAATGACCACGGTGTTATAGTGTATATTTCTACCTTGTAGATAGTTCCATGGACCCTTAGAGGATGGTTATCCCAAACATCCTTTAAGTTATTTGTATTTCAGTTGATATTTCACTTGAGTTGGATTTATTGATATAAGAATGTTAATCCTAACTCGAGTGTTTTGTGTTTTGCTTTACGCTCGGGTCAGACTAAGTGATACAGCATTAAAGACTCACCTTTGGGGTTCGGAGTTTCATTTGGAGATCCAACTATCGATTTAGATTCCAGCCTTTCCAGTTGATTGGTTCAAAGAAGTAATCTGTTGCATTGGAGACTTCACTGCATTTGAACTATTCGGTTGTATTTTATTTCTAACTCTGATGTATATAGTAGCTTCATGAACTACTATTCTTTATCTATTCCGCTGCATTATATTACTCTATGATCTGTGATTGATTTATTTATTGTATATTTTAAGTTTTGCCAAATTTTAATTAACAATTCGGTATTTTGAATTATTCAAGTCCGATATATATGGTTTTATTGTCGATTTGAATGGTCCAAAATAGCAGGTCGTTACAAATCCCAAACTAAAAATCACAATCTTCACATCTAAATTCACGATTCCCTACCCCTGAATCTATTTGTGTAATCAAATTGTAAAATTGTTTAAATAAAATTTTGACCAATTTATGATTTCCACAGTATTTTGTTATTTCTGAGATAATTATTGAATTAAAATCCTTGGAATCATTTTTAGTGTTGATATCATGTTGTTATACTCATATTTCATTCAAGGATCTAAGTTTAAAATTACTTATATTTGGAGTTATGCATTTTTATTTGATATTGAACCTGAGTTTCACAGAGATCTATGTGCTAACAACACAAACATGCTTCAATTCACAGCAGGATTCAAACCAGTTTTCAAGTTGAAAATAATCATGCAAATTCACATCATTTATTCTACTACTTCAAAGATTTTCATATAAGTCAGCATGATATCAGATTTGAAATAAAGCTGTTTTTAATTAAAGAGTTTACTCACCTGTCACAAAGACGAACAGAGGCTTCTATGATTTGAAAACTTTATACTGGAATATGCTTTTGCTTTTAAAACTTGAGTTGCTTGCTATTGAAACTGGCAGAGATGACTTAAATCTAGAACAGAGATGAACTGCTTTGAAACAAAGGTGAAACTGCTTGAATTCCAGGTTTGAAGAAAATACTTTGCAGGTTGATATTGATCTTTGAAAATGTACAGGCTTTAAGCTGTTATGATTTTGAAGTTGATATGCAGTTTATTGTTTGATAAATTCTGGTTTGAGGGGAGATTTATCACTGATTGTTTTTGGAGTTATAGGGTTTTAGTTTCTTAACTTGAAAAAAGAACAGTAAAAAGAAATGAAGAGAAGGAACAATGTTTTATATAGGCTAAATTTGAGTTATTTAAAATAAAAGAAAATCAAAAATAAAAAGTGACACGTGTTTAAAATCTTTACATTTCTCGTTCACTAAAGTTTATAAATCAACATTTGTTATAATGAAAACTTAATATATATACACTTGTAATTAAGTAACTTATATTTAATTTTAAAATGTCAGTAAAAGCCCTTACTTAATTTATTTATTGTTATGTAAATGTATATATGAATTTCTTTTTATTGAAAATGTAACAAACAATTTATATATAAATAAAAGCTTATACATATATTTTAAATCCAAATATTTAAAATATCTATCCTTTGATTTACTTAATAAATCCAAATTCATATTCAAATTAAATTTGAAAATCTAATTTAAAATCAAGTCAGCAATACATATATTTTAAACAAACCCAATTCAATTTGTAATTAATAATTATATTTAAAATTTTATTTATCTATAAATTTAGTATTTCTATTAATTAACCCAATTATATTATTAATTACAATGCCCAGAAATCCTGGTTATCACAAATTCGTTCATAGTATGACAGTTTTCTGAAAAACCGTGTAGGGTATAAATAAAAAATAAAACCATTTACAGTTTAAACAGCTTTCAGATTACCGTTTATATAAAAAGAGTTTCTTAAACCTATTTAAATACATATTGGGTTATACTTAAACGTTTAGTGTCTTTTTAAAAATTATACATGCATGGTTATGTAACTTAAATTCAAAAAATTAATACTAATATAACAGTGGATCATTTAATAAAACCTAAAACAGACCTATAAACTCATAACCAACCACAGAAACTGAAATATGAAAATACTAAATTACTACTACAATCACTCACATTAAAGCCCTCCTACATTTCAGAGCTTCCCTCTTCATCTTGATATCTTTGCCGTTGTGTCCTTAGAATGCTACATTTTATGGCCAAAACGTACTCCCAAAACACCTCGGATATGTGAGAAACATCTTTCATTAAATACTCTTCATCTTCTTTATTCCGTAAACGTCTTTTATGGGCCTTCTTCAGTTTAGTTCTTTCTCTTAGAGATCTAGTTATGTCTGCATCTTATTGAACCCGTGCTTTCAAGATCTTCAACTTCCGCTCTTTCTGTCTCAAAGGCTCCTCTTTTTTGAAGCAGATGTAATTGAAATATCGCTTAGAAGTGCAGTTAGCTTGTCACTAACCACTTCCAAGTCACTTGCTTTTTTGTTTCTCAACAAGGATCTCTTTCTTGCTTTTATTCCTTTAGGACGATGTGCTACTCCACTATACAACATTTTGAAATAGAGTCAGTGGATTACTATTGTTCCTCTCACCGTTTATTGACATCGGAGATTCATTTGAATGACCAGAAGATGAATCTACTGAGAGTCTTGAAGATACATTTCTTAAATTAAATTCTTTGGTATCTCCCTTACCGACAACCTATTCTTTATTGAGAGTTTCCTAACGTGGCCTCACACGAAGAATCTTAAATGCTTCATGAGCCTTCAAACCACTGTTGTATGTATAATGGTATATTTTATCATAATTGTCTTTCAAGTCTCTAAACGATTGTCCACTCCTAAGAATGTCTCATCATTACGCCATTATACCTTTGTACTTGGTGCACATTATTCACGTTATATCATGCTATCGTTGTGCTCTCAAACGATCGCCTTTTTTGGCATTTTTCGGTCCTGCTTGTAGTTCTCATTCACCCTCATATAGAAGAACCTCCCTACAGAATGTCTTGAAGTAACTTTGGATGCGTTAATCCATGCATTGACCAACACCTTATAATCATGTGCTCTCCGCGTCTTACCACTATCAGTTCTTGCATCAACAGAAACTTTGGTTTGACGATCCTTAGACTTTCTTTTGTTGTAAGTTCTTTTATTCTTGTCTTTCCCCTTGTCGCTTGTAGCAGCCTCTAAATATGTGTCTTGGATTTTATCTAGAGGAGGAATTATCGGTTGTGAATCAAACATGTTTGTGTTTAGAGAGATTTGATTAAGAAGGCTACCAAACTACTGTGCACTTTGTTAGGAAGTAAGGAATTGTGTCAGCTGAACTTGTGAAGCTTTAGACTATGATTTAAATCAATAAAGTTTGTCAAACTACCAACATACTAGTACAATTCAGGGAAATTGCTATTTTTAAGTTTGCCACTGCTTTGTTATTTTTACTTATTAGAGATAGCTTTGTTTGAGGGTGAAGGGTGTATATAATATGTTGTATATCATATGTATAATGAATTTGATGCAACTGATCCTGTGCAGTTAAACGCTTGGAAGATTCAATGCGGCGGATATGCAAAAAGTCATAGCGGGGATACAGCGAGGATATAGCGGGATATATCGGATGACTCTAAAATAACAAATAAAACTCATACTTAATGTTTTTACAAATAATAAATAGTAATTACATGAAAAATTAACAATCAATTGAATTATAATTAATACATAAATAATTCTAAATAAAAACATGTGCGAATATACTGTAAATAAATGTAACATTGTTATATAACATAACTGAATTTAGTAGAATATTAGAGTATTTTCATTTCTGAAAATTATATTAAATATTCAATTAAACTAATTAATTTCATAATTTTTTTAATGTATAAATGTCATTTTTAAATTCATTTCTTTAAAGAAGATATGGTGGAAATAACGAAATATAGCGGGAATAACGTGATATAGCGGAAATAGCGGGGCTTAAAGCGGAAATGCTATATTTGGGGCTATATAGAAAATTCGTAGCTCTAGAAATCCTCTATGAGATATAGCAGGGTTGTAGCGGGGTAATAACGGGGCATTAACTGCACAGAATTGATCTTTGTAATGTCTAGTCATATCAACTAATTATTGCGGTGTTTAATCTTATCGGTTGAATTTGGTGCTTCACTTCTACACCATATAATAGAAATTGTAATTTCTCACTTTGTTTTTTTTTAAAGTCATTTCAACTAATTTTTGTAGTGTCTATACTTTCCAATTTTAAATTTTGCAGAAATTGTCTCTTTCCTCTTTAATATCATTTCAACTATTTTTTACATTGAATTGTCTTATCAACTTTATGCAAAAATTGTTTGTTTGATTTAAAATAATTTCAATTTTTTTGGCATTGACTAACTGTTGAACCAAGAAATGACACAATACCCTAAAACAAGATTAAATAAAGAGATCTAACAAAATAAAGTAAGAAACATTAGAATTTTATAATGATTTGGCAAATTTAAGGGATACGTCCACTTTAATCTTATTGCTTATAAATTTGAATCACAAGTACAAGAATTTTAATGATCTAATAGCTTAGAATATCAAAAGGTAACTTACTTTGTGACTATGGTCGCGCAGACAGAGAAAGTAAAGATGACGAAGTGCCAAAAATTACCTTTTCAAATGCTTTAAGCCCCATATTTATAAAGAATCGACCCAACAATATCTTTCCAAGCATACCTTTGGTCCTTGAATTCATCTTCATCCCTACGTTAGATTTGATTGAAAGTTGCTTGGTCTAAAGCAGGATAACACTTTCCTCCTAAAGTACGCTTATGCTGGAAACAAAGCATGCTTTGGAATAAGACAAGCATGCACCGTGGTCCATACAAGTCTGTTGATTATCCAAGAGTTGCTTCATAGTGTTGTTTCTTTTCCATAGATATCCATTTGATTACTTTAAATAATAGAAGTTCCATCCTCCATGCTAAGGACAGGATCTACACTTCAGAGATCGCTCCATGCCTTAACCAGGTATGAGTTGCTTTCCGTTTTCCCTTCCCTTTGCTTTTCTTTTGATTTTGGTTCACAATTTAAAGTCAACACCGACCAGTTTAGGTCGAGTATCGATATCTCCTACTAAGTCACTCTAGCCCCTTTAAGTATCCAGTAGTTAGAATTCTTCTTCCATGTTTCCTCATTTCTTTTGCCCTTAAGCTTTTCAGTGTCGATGCCTCTCTTAAGTGATCTTGAGCTTTCTTGCTGTCACTTTTGACTTTGACAAGTCGCTTCCACTAAGTCTTTTATTCCAGATCATCGTTACCCTCTCCAACAGGCATCGTTAACATCGATTCTGGTCATCTCATCTTTGAATATCTCAGTTTTGAAATCCCTTTTCCAGATTCGACCACTTGAAGGTAGGTTCCATGGCTGCTGTTGTGGTTGTGACATCACTATTGGCCATGACCCAATGTCATCTAAGGCTAGTGAACATCCGGGTCTTGGATCTTTTGATCGAATTTAGTTACACGGTTGGCTGTTGCAAAAATGTGAATCCACTTTAGACGACCCCACTCAACCTGAAGTTAACATCAAATTTACTCGACTTCTGGTGTTTAAGGCTTTTCTAGTGTTAATTTCGAGTTTCTAATTGATTAGCTTCGGGTCTTCTTACACATAGCCTAGGGTTTTGCCTTTTTGCGATGGCCTATAGTACTTACCTTTTCAAGATGCCTTAGTAAACTTTTCCAAAATGTTGTTGATGACAATTACCGATTTAAACTCCAATGGGATAGTTCTCTCTGAAAAATGTCGCATCAAACATACAACAACAGTTGAACAATTCCACTCCACAACACATCCAATCGGTGCACGTCCCGTGTTCCTACAAAAAGAATGCTCCGTGTCGGTTTGGACAACTATTCTATTATCGAATATCCAATGATAATGGGTAAGAACTGGTGTACAGTTCCATGGTGCCATATGGCTTGTTTTCTAGCACGAGCAGACAATCTACATAGAATGGTCCATTCATTGCATATGGAATAGAGGACTCACACTTTATAGATTGATACTTTAAATTGCCCCGACCGATATCCAAAATCTGATTGGTCAAGATACGTCGACATTCATTAGACTTTGGGCACCGATCGTACGGGTTCACATTTAAAATTGAATTTTGAAATAAAACATTCCTGACCGTGTTCAATATCAAATTTTCCGTCTAAAATGACACACTACTCTCCTAGATTTAACATTGTCACTAGGACGTCAACTCCTCCTTAAGTCGGATCTACCACAGCTATGGCTTCAACTTCTATAACTGTTAGTCCTAGGCGTTCAATCACTTATGAATTATAAAGAATGATTGTTCCAGTAGAACTAAGCTAAGATTATCCTCCTTCTATTAATGTTTAAGTAGGCTTAAGAGTTCTGGATGACACTTCCAAACAAATGCCAACAATTCTAACTGCTAAGTCGCTGCGGACCATATATCGATAGCACAAAATTCCTGAAGATGATGTCCTTCTCCTAATACAGAATCAACAAGCACATGTGCCTAGGCGGTGATGTGCTGCCTTTCAATCCATACCTTTGTATGCTCTTTTAACAGCTCGGGCTTGCTCCTACCCAAGTTTATTCCATATGCCTTATTAAGTTCTCTGTATATCATGTTCATGAATCAATTTCAGTGACCTCTAACTGTCAAAGAGCTAGCTAACACATGTCCTTAGCTTCAAGCAACAAAGTGAGTCTCCCTCCTATATGATTATCGAAGCTTGATGCCAATGTAAGGTCATCGAAGCGCTTTACAATAAGCGATCACACTTCAAGAATGAGTACTTCTTTATCCGACGTCCATATTGCTTTAATAGGCCTTGGCTCCACAGAAGTAAGACTTCTTTCTATTATTATCAAATTTGGTTGTCCGTCGCCGAATGTTTAACATATTATCTCCTTTCTTCACAAATATTCCTTCTTGAGATATGAGTGGAAAACACTTCCAAACCCTTAAGGCTCTCAAGAGAATCAATATTCGATTCTGCACCACTACCTACCTATTGACGAATGAGAATCTCCATCGATGCAACTTGCTATATCTTGGACGCTTTGTTATCTTGCCAAAAATCCACCAAGTAGTTCTAAGTTGCCAACCAAATCTTTTGCCCCCATTCGCAGCTCTAGCAAAGTTATCCAAGGGGGCATTGGTGACACATCCGATAAGGTGAACATTAATGAATCCACTGATAGTGCAATAGAAGTTCATATTACCGGTGAAATTCATGTGGAAGGCGAAGAAAAGGAAGAAATAGAAAAAATCCATGTAGAAAGAGAGTGAAGAGAGGAAGAAGGAGAAGAGAAAGAAGAAGAAGATGATAGAGAAGACAATGATGATGAAGACCCCGGTCAGGGAGGAGATTAGTCGTATGGTGAGATGTCTTTAGAAGGCACTTAAATTCCTATCAAGCCACGCCTAACATGAATAATTACTAAGATTTCTCAGCAAAATGCGGAACCGAGCACGACGCCAACAGTTGAGATGACTCCTTCAACTGGTTCTTCAAAAGATATTTTTGGCTCGTTGAGTGACTTTGACATTTCGATTAGCGATCTTCTTAAGGAGTGCTCTCCAAGCTTCAACTTCCTATATGAGGGCATCCTAACTAAAGGAGGTGAGACTCCTTCCTTACCACTTTCGAATATGGTCTATAGAGTTATTAGGGTGATGCTAGCACTCCACATAATTTTAGAAACACAAATAACATTCCTTGTATTCGCTCACATTCCTATGTTCCAAAATTAATACGAGCCTTTCTTTTGTTTCATGTATAATGGGAAGAGACCAATTCGGCTATGTCCACCATAGTATTTCCAAGGAAAGGAAACGTACTCTAATCCATATCCGCCCGACTATAACTTTCGTAGGGAGCAAGAAACAAAAGTGGAAAGAGCCCAAAGAAAAGAAAGCGAGCACGAAGCAGAACTAAATCGCTAGGCGAAAAGAGATAGAAAGAAAAGGCAGGGAGAGGAGAGGGACTCCCACGGTCAAGGAAAAAGGCAGAAGGATTCACGCGACCACCATGGTTCCTCTTTTGGCCTTCTCCTATCTCTACCGCAGCTATAGCTGCTTCCACAGCAACAAACTCCAACATTGTTTCTTCTTATCAGCATAGTATTGTACCCCAACAATCTAAAGGGTTTTTTATCTTTCTGGCTCCTACTCCTTCCCCATCGAGCTGATTGCAAGAAACTTTCCTTGAACTTGCCCAACTAGGGTCATGTTTGACCGCGACCTCAAAGAATTTCCAAGGAATGAAGAAAACCATAGGGTCGAGGGGATCCAAGAGCTTATAGACCAGGGGTATGAATGGAAGAAACTTTGCTTCGCCCTCTCTGACCTCAACCAAATTCATCAAATGAACATTCATTTTTTTAATCAAATAAGAATACTTATGATAGACTTATAAAAGGATATAAGTGGGGTTTAGAGAAGGTTGAAAAAGAAAGAGATATGCTAAATATTTAGTCAAGGAATGAAGAAAGCTCACAATCAGCTCGAGATCGTGATGAAAAACATTACAAAAATTGTTCATAAAGATAATGTTGCTTTCAAAATGTAGCTAGTATCGAAGGACTTACCATCCCAAAGAAAGACAAAACTCTCAAGGGCAAGGAAACTAAGATCCAGAAGCTCTGTACTGAAAAAGTGAAGCTTGATTTCTCCTTGCTCCTGTCCAAAGTAGAGTACTATCGGCTCAAGTCGACTATGCTATAACCCTGAACGAGCTAATCAAGCTGAAGGAGCAAAGGGCCAAAGAGAAAGAAGAACTAAACTCCACCCTTCAACAATTCTTTTCTAGTGTCACTCAGCTTGATTAGCTCTTACCGATGCCCAGGAAGAGGTTCTTCAAGGCATAGAAGTGTTTGGTGAAGACCTCACCGAAGATGAATTATAAGCCAAGTACCTTGATGTTGAAGACATAGAAAAACTTGAAGAGGGAAAAGTTATCTTGGTCATGGAAGACGCCGCTGCTGCTAAAGCTACCATTGGAGCTCCTACTGGTCCAAGTGCATCAGGCCGTGCAAAATCATCATCCCCTAAGATCAAAGAGCTTGTAGTGAAGATTCCATCATCCGAAGTGGCCAACTTTGAGGCTACCCAGATTATTTCAGCTTTTGCAACTACTAATCCCGTTGAACCTTATATTCCCCACTTCATTGATCAACCAATACAAATTGCACTTGAAGAGGGAAAAATTACTAAGTCTCATGCTCAACAATTGAGTCCGAATGAAGGTATGTCTCTTATCTCCCGAGAATTCGAGAAACTCCAGTTCTTGCCTGAGTCTGTCACTAACCTTTACCATTCTGTTTGTAACCTTATCGGTCAGTCGTTGCTTCCTTCTCCTCCATCGCCAATCACAAAAAGCTCGAACCTTAGTGCAATTAATACTGAGTCTACCTCCATAACCGTGTGATTGATCGTTCCAAGCCTTTCCACTAGCTCCGTTCCTTGTCTCGATTTGGAGAGAATCGCTGCTTTGGAAGGGTTGGATGACACTTCCCAGTCCCTAGGGGAGGACATCATTATCACCAGCCCATCGGGCCTAATAGATTCCATTTCTATGGCAAAGAGGTTGAAGATCTATATTTCTAAAGTCGAAATCAAGACCCAGCCTAGACTTGAAAAACCTACGATACTGAGGAGTTGAAGGATTCTCCTATAGTACTTCCTATCACCATCAAACCTTTAAAAAGTAGTAGTGCTGGCGCATCCACAGGAACATCTGAACCTCCCATTGACCGACCCAAAGATCCCGCCACCACTATCACCAAAGTAGATGCCACCTCTTCTGAAGGCAGCACACTCATGGGTGAGAAGGGTCAGAAGAGGCCCTATGGTGGCTCAGGTAGCTAGGGCGGCAAGAAAAAGAAGATATACAAGAAGTAGGCTCATTAGCTAGCCTTCAATGATGATGAGACAGTTTCTTTTTTACTTTTTCTAGGATGTACTTTTATGTTTTCCTCTTATACATAGGCCGTGCTTGTGTGGGATCAGCCTCCCACATCTATTATATATAAAGACTGAATGTAATGGGAGATTATTTTTCCTTTTCAATCTATGTTCAGTTTAGATTCCCATTTTTATATATTATTCCTTCCAATATACAACTTCCTGCATATTTAATATAATTGCTTGCATTGCAATTTATCCATATTACACACGCCTATCTCTATGTAATACTTTACTTACTATAACTCTATACACATAAAAAAAATTCTTGCAATTGGCTTAGTTATACTCTATTTTTGGTTCTGTTTTATTGTCTCTATAGTGTTTTGGTTTGGCTAAACAAGGGTATTATTCGACAAACTTTACGGTTATTCTTGTTTATTTTGGGTCGAGTTTCTCTCGACCATTAACACATTATAAAAAATTGAGTTCCATGTTGTTTCTATTCCAGGAAACAGTGGTCTATATGTTCATGTCCGAACATCTTCAGTCTCACCAATAACCGAGCGAGACCGATATTATCCATTGATTCCTGCCACTTAACCTCGACCAAGCGTGTTCCACCAGGTCGTGAGTGAGATCGTACCTTTTATAATTCTACCACTTACCGAATCCAGTTTATGGGACTTGGAAATCTAGATGCCAGAATCCAGGCACTGTTCTTTGACCTGGCCTACCTTTAAGGGTCGGCCGAAGGTTAATAGCGCAGCGTAGATTATCTGATTCCCTCGAGTCCAATTATACTCTTCCAATCCTGATCCTGGGCTGTAGGAGTTTAGCAGTACCTATTTTTGGGTTCATGCTTTAAATCTCACCTGTCTCTAAGCATTCATCAAAAGCATTTGATGACCATCCTCGCTGATCCTCATCTGAGCATGTTCTTCTGGACCATAAGCCCTATCATGAAAATTTTGGTTGTCCACTAGTTCTTAAATCTAAGAGCTAGTTCTTTAGACGCCTGTCTTTGGGCATCCATCCTCGGTCTTACCTATCTATGGGTGTTAACGAGAGTGTCTGTTGACCGCTTGCTAGCTGTTCGCAAGTGTAGTCATCAAATTTCCAACCCCTTGCCAGTTTCTATCTTTGGAAACTGGCATTTTTAGTTACCTTACTCCAACTATTCCTTACCGATCTTGCCTATTTCTAGGCAAAAGTCAATACTGTAGGGACAGGGTCAAATTATTCGATCAGTCTTGTGATTGTAACCCCTAGTCTTGATCCAGGACTAGAGGAGTTGGTACCCATCTCTGGGTACCTGATTGTGCTACTAATTACATAGCATAGGGTTTTTCTTACAAGAACATGGTTCCACTAGTTCAAGATGCTAACTTTGTTTATAAATAAAAAATGTGACAAGTCATGCCTTACTATGTTGCCCCTAAAATCCTAAGGTGGCTTACTTGCGGAAAATAAACTAAATGAATCCAA
Source organism: Allium cepa (assembly GCA_030765085.1). Lineage (NCBI taxonomy): Eukaryota > Viridiplantae > Streptophyta > Magnoliopsida > Asparagales > Amaryllidaceae > Allium > Allium cepa. The sequence goes on from CM060943.1 coordinate 206,818,118, forward strand.
GTCAAATAACATCACAACATATTTCCATTCCATGCCTGTAGGGTTGAGATCCTATCCATAGTTGTCATCCAACGCATCAAATTGCTTTGAATCCAGACTGTGCCTTCTTTCTCCTGTCACTTTAATTCTTTAAGATTAATAATGTAACATTTCCGACTAGCACTCTAGTCACTGCTGATCAATCCAACCCCATTCTATGTGGAGAATTGCATCATTAGATACCAAGGTGCTAGTGCTATCTTGAAATCAGCAAGGGCCGGTCGGCCCAAAAAGGAATTGTGTGCCGAATATTCACCTACAATTACAAATTTCTGGATTTTCATATACTTGCGGTCTCCTTTGTCCAACTCGACAAACTAATAGTCCTTATGAGCTCATTCGCCTTTTCGATAAATCCTTGAATTTTGGATTTACAAGATTTTGTATCCTTTGGTATGATCTTCATTTGGCCAAATGTTCGTTTGGATAAGGCGTTCATTGAGCTTCCACATTCCACTAGAACCCGATGAACCCAGCCCAATCATGGTGTCATCACCAGGGATCAAATGTTGATGCCTCAACCCCGTTGGACTCTCGATTCCTAAAAATATTTTTATCTGTTATTAATTGTTATTACTTTGTCGGAGTTCCACCCTCAATGGAATGGCAGCTCTCCTATGATATGTGCTTTAAAGAGTTTGCAATTCCTCTATTCTATTCTAGTTTTCTTCTGCTATATGAGGTCCTCCCATTATCGTGTTAATAACAATTCTTCCATCTAGCCACCTGAGCCCCTCTCCACTGGGTCCACGCTAGTTCCCTTGGGCATTCGAACATTAGGGTCTAACATTTTGTACATCACCGTGTGTCTCTATCACATATTACTGTAATTTCTTTTTTCTTATCGACTCCTCAATAAAACTCTTTAATGCCTGCACTCATTTGTATTATGCCGACGAGTATCATGAGCCGACAGAACTTTCCAGAGCGCCTTTCTTCCTCAATCGCCTTCCTCCTAGGTGGCTTTTTATATGTTTCTGTGCCTTGTGTGGGATGGTATATTTTTTCAAGTGTATGGTTTAGAGGTGTATGTTTATCTGGCCCCATATTCCTTGGGTGCTTTTCGACTTCATTTCGCCTACCTTCGACACCTAGTTTCTCTTCCTTTGATTACCAAAATTAACAACATTGATAGCCATGTTACTGGAGCTCTCGCCAGTTTGTTTAATCGCTACAATACTTTGAATTACTTCCTTTGACTATCCACAACCATCCTTCCCAACAACCTGACTTGCTTCTTCCAAATGCAAGAATGATTAGCTTTCCGGTGGAACTCCTCTATAGTTGTCGACGGCTACATCCTTAGTTGTTTTCCAAAGTATATGTCCAGATGTATGTCCAAGACTAATGCTATCAACACTATACTCTCATTCATATTATTAACTTTTGTAATTGGAACATTAAACCTATTCGGGAACACCTTCAATGACTCCTGAGGCCCTTGAAAAAGGCTTGACGAGGACGTCACGTCCTTAGGCTGAGTAATGTAGAGTGTAAACTACTATAGGAAATTCTTTGCTAATTCATCAAAAGTAAATATGGATTTCGACGCGAGCGAGTAAACTACATCGATGCAACCTCATCCAAAAAAATAGGGAAATACCTACATCGAACTACATCCGTTGCTCTAGCACCATCCATGTGTTGCTCGTACTTAAACCAAATGCTGCTAGGGATTGATAGTCTCATTATACGATGACATTGTAGGCATTAAACTTCCTGAGATACTCCTCCCTTAATATATTCTCTATGAATGGAGTTCTACTAAGCGCAAAACCCTAGTCCTTATTCTTTTTCCATCTATATTCCTCCATTAACTGCTTAATCATGTCCGCTATATGCTCCTCGCTAGCTCGTAACTTTGAAGGACAACTATCAAGAGTTGCATTGAATGTTTAAACCCGCAAATGGTATCGGTTTTCTCGTTGATATCTAGGTTCTCCAGTCTCTGCGAGAACCACTCCTTTAGCTCTTCTTTGCCATTTGATTTGCCCTGTAATGGTTGTTTGAACACCAACATCTTGAGCTTCAACATTGTTAGGAAATCAATTCTATGGTTTCGATAATAACAACTATACAATGGAAATCGAATATGCATATATATATATATATATATATATATATATATATATTTACAAGTAGTTGATAAAGTAACATCATCAAAGAGACAAGAACAAGACTCAAAAGAAGTATCAAGAGACTACAAGTCGATAGAATTAGAAGAGGGATGATACAGGCACAGAAAAAGCAATATGCACAAATCCAGACGTCTGAGTGCACTACCCAGACGTCTGATTGATTCCTCTGGTTCGAAACTCATAAAGAATCAGACGTGTAGTTAATGAACTCAGACGTCTGAAATGTAACTAGATACAAAAAATATATGAAGACCAGACGTCTGAAATGTTTTCCAGACGTCTGATTTTGAACTCGGCTGTGTAAATTCAAAGAACAACTGTCACATTTGAAAAGACACGTTCGCTCCTCTTCGCTACAACTCTTCATCGCCATGGAAAGCGACCTTAGAGCACTTACTAACAGATGCAACTACATAAAGGATCTCTCTACCACTATAAATAGAATCCGGAATTCAAGAGATGATCTTACTTTACTCACTTATACTCTTTACTCTTGTACACTGATTAATACTTGATCTCTAGCATTCTAATACCTGTATATTCGTCTTCTATATACTCAAAACTCTACAGTCAATAATATCTATATATATATTGGAAGCATTTGTACTCAACAGTCAATATTCGTGTTATAGAACACACACTTGACAAAAACAAGCTTTTGTAACCAAGCCTATTCCTCCGGGCGAAGTGAGGGTGTTTGATAGTTGAATTCCGAAGAGGAGCTTCGGGACTGGACGTAGGACGGGAGGTTCGAACCAGTATAAAATCTTGGTGTGATTATTTCCATTTACTTTGCTATTATCATCTATCAAGTTTATATTAGATAAATTATATAATTAGTCATTTATACTTGCATATTCATACACTACATGATCCACTCATATAGAATTTCAAACATCTAGTACACTATCATCACCAGTATGCAGTGAACCATCCTCAGAATTGGATAAGTTGACAGCCTCAACTTCCTACCCCTCTAAGGGCTCAAACTCATCTCGGTACCGATAAGATTGTTGTTGGCACCAATCTAAGTCCCCTTAGAAATGGCTCTTCCTGTCTCTCAAGCACTCCTTCCTGCTGCTCTAATAGTCTTTTCCTTCTATTTTTTCTCCATTCCTTCTATTCTGACCAGAAGTAGATAGATTCTCCCCTTTAGATCTAGCAGGTGATGCCTGTCTCCCACTCCTCCTGATCTTCTACGACTGCTGGGTTAACAGGACTATGCTAGCATTCATTTTTCCTAATAGAGCCTTCTGATTATCTTCTACCTTTTGACGTAACTCCATCACCATCTTATAAAAATCCAATCTTGTGACCATCTTCTGAGTGGCAAATAGTCCAACCAATGCTGATGTCGGTTGGTTAAAACCTCAATATGGTGAGAAGCTCATTCGTCTGCACTGGCTACTGCTCCAGATCTACTAAACTTCCTTGATGGTACCATTAATTACAATCTAAAGTTTCTTTAAATCCTTTGATGAAACCTTCTGGATCTAATCTCTGGATACTCCAATTCACAATAGATAGCTAGATTTACGCTCAAGAAACACTATTTTCAGTGAAAGCAACTAAGACGTTGAACCAAAAAATGGTATAACATCCCAAAAAAGATTAAATAAAGGACCTAGCAAAATAAAGTAAGAAACACTAGAATTTCTCTAGTGGTTCAAAAATTCTAACGCCTACGTCCACTTTAATCTTATTGCTTATAGATTTTGGTCACAAGTATAAGGTTTTTACTAATCTAACACCCTAGAACAGCAAAACGTAGTTTCCTTTGTGACTATGGCCGTGTAGAGAAAGAGAAAGTGAAGAAGATGAAGTGCTAAAAGTCTTTTTTAAATGCTCTAAGCCTCATATTTATAGAGGAATTTCCCCAACAAAGTCGTAGATCTATGAAATACTAGGTTTAACATTAGATATGAGAAAATAAGAGGGGAGATGAGGTCCCCTGGCAAATCAAATCACTAAGTATTGATCAGAAGTGATCGGTATCGATTTGATTTTATGATGGGAAATTGTGCATCTTCCTTCCCTTAGTCTTCTATTTTTATCCATTGAGTTCTGAACACTTTTTCCTTAGAAATACAGTCATTGTCAAGAGGTTCTAACAACTTCAGTACATCTCCTTCTTTTCAAAGCTTCCTTGAAGTTGTTCGCCTACTCCTTTAGAAATAGGCCAGAGAACGATCACTTTAATGAGAAATCTGCAAGCCAAAGCTCCAAAACCTCTTAGGTTGCTCAAAAAGTGCTTGATACTGACTTTAAAAAGGTCGATATCGATCTATCTCCTTTACACCTACTGCCCTCTAAATTCTTGAAACCACTTCAAATATCTTTCCAAGCATACATCTGGGTCCTTAAATTATTTCATCTTCATCCTGAAGTTCAGATTCGATTGAAAGCTTCTTGGATAACACTAGTCTTATCAACATTGAGAAAAAAATTACAGAAATTTTCTCATTGCTCTTTAATATCATTTCAACTATTTTTTGCATTGAATTGTCTTATCATTATGCAAAAATTGTTTGTTTTCTTTAAAATCATTTTAATTATTTTTGTATTTGACTAGTCTTATCAACATTAAGAAGAAATTAGGCAGAAATTTGAGGAGGTAGTGTTTCTTTTCTCTTGAATATCATTTCTACTATATTGCGAGTGTTATATATGTATGTATGTATGTATGTATGTATGCAAATTCTACTTTGAGCCATTAAGTTTCAAAATGAAAAATGAAACATGGACTCCACCAAATTACTTAGTATTGATCAAAGCACACATTGAAATAGATAGTTTTCACATGGAAGAAGAGATTGATCAAGATTTTTGGACTATGACAATGAAGCATACAACAATCATCCAGATTGTGGATTAATAAGGAAGTTTCTGGAAACAAGAAGTACGCTCATCACATTATATGAATGCAAATGCCACTTTGAGCTATTTAGTTTCAAAATGACAAATGAAGTGTGGAGTCCACCAGATTACTTAGTATTGATAAAAACATATACTGAAGCAGATATGTTTTTAAATGGAAGAAGAGATTGATTAAGATTTTTTGGTTATGACAACGAATCATACAACAATAATCTAGAATGTATTTAACAAATAAGAATTACTTTCATCATGTTTGATAAGTCCTGTAGGAGATACTACAAAATAATAGATGAGGTGAACGAGGATGACATTTTTCCGTTGTCTCCTTTAACTTACGACTCATATTACTTCTTCGAATACCGTACTAGCTTTTTCGGACACGATGCATACGAGCCGTGGAACAATTATATGTTGCAATTCGAATAACAAATCTCAAGAGTGTTGATCAAGCGTAGTATATTTTTATCTAATTTTGAAGTGTTAATAAATGAATCCATTTGTTATGTTACAAAATGTTCATTATTTTGCACCATACTGTGTTGGTTGGTATTAACAAAATATAAACACAAAAGTGTAAAAAACAGTATGTCATGTTGAATATTTTTGAAGAAAGAGGGAGAGAATATAAGAAAGAGGAGTTTTTTATTTTATTTTATTGTAGAAAACTTTTCTTCATTAATGATTTATTTCTTGCTTGATTGATACAAAATGAGGGGAGAGCTCCTCTATTTATATGACTCGGTAGAACATTCTAGATATAGAATATTCTAGAAACATGACTCATTTGATAACTTAGAAATTTCTCTTTAGACAACTCTAGAAACATAAGTATTATATAATTCTTATTTCTAGCAACTAATATAAAATTGTAGAGCTTTCTCCAAATTCTCTTAAATACAAGAAGACTCTAGAAACTTTAATAATAAGAAACTTCTAGAAATTAACAAATCAAGTTTAATATTTCAACACCCCCTTTTAAACTTGATTTGTGACTCTAAGCAGTACTTGTAATCTTTGTATTTCACGTGCTTCGGTAGGAATAGAGATATCATCTAAACTTTCTTCATTGCATCGACCTTCTTACCAAACGTCGAGATCTTCAATACAAGTTCACATATTCTTGCTTTATCTCTTTCATATCGTCCTTCTTCGTCACAATAAGATCTTTCATAAAATAAGCGTTCTAACATCCGTCTTGTTTCAGTAGCATAAATTTTGCATGAGTCATATACTCTACTTTTGCATTCTTTCATAACTTCGCACTTACGGTTTTTGATCAATCCAATTTCTATGTATGCTTTCCAAATTTCACTTTCGTCCGTCATTTCTGAAAACATTACTTGAAAATTTGGTTTGTTCAAAATTATATAAGCTTTGCTCAGTTTCTTATTTTCATGATGAAAATAATCGCTTTCCACTTTGGCTTCATTCTCATTTTCCATGTCTTTAGATTCTTGCTCGTACATCAAATTTCCTCTATGCTTTTGAATTTTATCTCCTTGATTCAAGCCTTCTTCATTGTCATCTCCTTTACTTTCATACTTTTCATCATCGGTGTCATCTTTGCTTTCTTTATTTTCTTCATCTTCTTCTTTTTCGTCATCTACACGTTTCCCTTTTTCTTCCAATTCATCATTCTCTAACTCCTCAAATTCCAATAATTTTTCAACATCTTTCTCATTGTCACTATTCTTCTTTTTCTCATTTTTATAAATCAGATTGTCTTCTTCTGTTATTTTTGCATCATTCTTTCCATATACTTCTTTCAATAAATTCAACGATTCTTTTGTGGAATCTTCTCCAAGTATATGATCATAAGCTAGTTCATCAACGTTCTCACTTATCACAACATGTGAACGATGGTCATTCCATCGTAATTTCGCAAATGCTTTATTGTCAATTTGCGACACGTTCTCCAAATCATTCGACCATTCATAATCACTCTTGACAATCTTCGATAATCCTTTGCAGATTAACTCTTCTTTCTTTTCCTCATAAGCCAACAACAAAGTACCATCTTTTTGGCTTTTTTCTTCAACGTAATTGGTCTTCTCTTCAACTTTATTATGCTTTGAAGCTCTACATTCAGAAGCATAATGTCCAAATTTCTCACAATTGTAGCATTTAACATGTGATTTGTCGTACCTTGAATTTCCTCTCCCACGATCTCTTGTTGAGCTTTCTCCTCTTTTATTGTCGTCGTCGTTGTTGTTTTCATAGTTGGGCCTCCAACCTCGTCCATGTACATATGCACGACCTTTTCCTCTTTCTTGGCCACCACTCCATCTTTGTTGGCTTCGATTACTTTCTTCCTTTTTTGAATCAATTCGTGTCTTAAGGACTTGCTCCACAGTCTCTTCCTTCTTCCTTTTTTCTTCTTCATAAGCTTGCAATGAGCCTAAAAGTTCCACTATTGACATGGTCTCCAAGTTTTTTGTTTCTTCAATGATGGCGACAATATGTTTGAACTTTTGATCTAATGATCTAAGAATCTTCTCCATAATTCTTACATCATCTAACTTCTCACCATTTCTTTTAAGATTATTACTAACCACTAGAAGTCTTGAGAAGTAATCAGAAACAAGTTCACATTCTTTCATATGCAAAGTTTCAAACTCTCCTCTTAAAGTTTGAAGACGTACCTTTTTGACTTGATCAGCTCCCTTGTAAGACGTTCGAAGCTTCTCCCATGCTTCTTTGGCCGACTTTGATCCAAAGGTATCATCATGCAATGCTTGTTAAATTAGGCAAAGAGCCTTCTTGTCCCTTGTCATTGATTTTTTCAAACCATCTCTTTGAATTTGAGATAAACCATCTCCATTCTCATGTTCACTATAGTCATTTTCAACTATCTCCCACACGTTGTGTGCTCCAAGAAGAGCCATCATCCTTAAACTCCAATTATCATAATTGTTCTTGGTAAGCATTGGAACTTGTAGGGGAACGTCATTATTCGTCATCTCTATCTTTTAAAAAATCCTCGCTCTGATACCACTTTGTTGAATATTTTTGGAGAAAGAGAGAATATAAGAAAGAGAAGTTTTTTATTTTATTTCATTGTAGAAAACTTTTCTTTATTGATGATTTATTTCTTGCTTGATTGATTGATACAAAATGAGGGGAGAGCTTCTCTATTTATATGACTCAATAAAATATTTTAGAAACATGATCCATTTGACAACTCTAGAACTTTCTCTTTAGACAACTCTAGAAGCATAACTATTATATAATTTTTATTTCTAGCAACTAATATAAAATTTTAGAGCTCTCTTCAAATTCTATTAATACAATAAGATTCTAGAAACTTTAATAATAAGAAACTTCTAGAAATTAACAAATCAAGTTTAATATTTCAACATGTCATAAAACATGCGTCGTGTAATTTTCTGTGTTAACAAGATGAAAACATGTTATAAAGTCGAAGTTGAGAATCTGACATGAAGTAGCATCAAGAATAAAATTGTGTTAACCAGATGAAAACAGTAAAATAAAGTAAAAAAAAAAAAAAAAAGTAATGAAAAACTGGCTTGTAATAAGAACACAGCAGATTCGTTGACAAAACAAAATATTTAATGTTCTCCGAACAATGATAAGAAAATATAAGAAATGTAATCAAGAAATAAAATATATGGAAGAATCAAATAGCATGTGGTAAAGAAATGGACCCGGCCAAGGGAAGGCCAAAAGACATTTGGTGCTAAAAGTCATGTATTATTGGGCAATGATTGGGACAGTCTGTGTATTATACTTACGTGACTTGGCATACAATAGGAGTTAACCAATGAATATGGTCTAGCTGTCTTTCCAAGCAGAAGCGAATATGTTTGCTTCCAGAAAGAGACAGAAGCAATGGTGCGCATAAAACTAAAACCATGGAGGACCATACAATAATAAATTGATACGAGTCATCAGACATTCTTTGGTGTTCTTTCTTTTTAAATGCATGGTTGGTATAATTCAACTCAATTTGGTGATGTTTGTACATGCTTTCTTGTAAACTCCATGTGGCTCTGGGTTTGTTGTTGCTCTTTGTGAAATAATCACTCTGTAGTTTGTGGTTTAGACCAAAAATTCCCACTTAGTTTACATTGATATATAGTAGAAACATCGCTACGTTCAACGTAACAGTTTATCCGTGCCTACTATAGTACGCTCACATCATTTACACTGCAATTTTAGTTTTGTTAGAAAGAAGATAACAATAGTTTAATGTGTACAAAAGAATGCCGATTCATGTGTACCAATAATTCAGGGTTCACACGCTTCTTTTCCAAAGAAGAACGCTGCATGTAGCACCCTCAACCTCGTCCAAAGTACTGGACAACCTATAGAGCTATCATGCTAACGATAAATTTACCATCATCATACTATTACCAGTCAATCAATTATCATTTTAAAGTAAAATCGGTATACCTGTATAATCAGTATGTTAACAGTAAATTTTCTATTTTCTACGTTAAACATTGGTAATATTTTTTCAAGATTTACTAGTCCATTCATACATTGATATTCATATAAAATGTTGCATTACGGATATTTAGAAGCAAGATAATAGTTCAATTTATTTCAATAATTCAACTCAAATGATGATAAATACACTTCTTTTCTATGTCTTTTATTAAGTGACCCAGTGAGATTATAATGAAGCATCATTCAGTTTAAAAATATATCAACTTATTATTTTTCTAGAAAAACGATAATTTATCATTGCCAATGTAACGGTTACCAGTTTAGCGTTATACTGATCAATCGGTAACAGTAACGGTAAACAATTTTAGTTTACCAGTAAATACGGTACGGTAATGTTATTTAGAAAATGGTAACAATAACCATTACCATAAAAGCCCTAGTCCACCCTATATACTATACTTGTGGACCTTGATGGAATCGAACCAATTACATCAAGCCTTTTGCATTTTGCAAGCAATTTTCGACTTTTAAACTGAAAATCGAATCCAATATAAATAGGGGAACAGGCTAAGGCAATTTCCCAACACATCCCGTTTGTTGAAGCTCTGCATGCTTTTGAAATTGTACTGTTAATCACATGACAGCCAGAAATAATGTCTGCACTAGGGAAATTTTATTTATATAAAAAAATAGTTGTCACACGACCATCATGCTAATACTCTAGTGCTAATAATAATTTGCAATTCTAACGGAAACGACATTTGAATGATATCAAACCCTTTTTTTTTTAATAAGAGTAAAACGGGACCAGCCCAAATACAAATTACATTATAGGTACGGGTAAAGACCAGATACCTCATCTTAAACACAGAAACCCTAAAGAAAGCAAAGCGCCAACTTCACTCGTCATACTACCTCTTCTCTACCTTGAGAGAAAACGGAAAAAACGACGACTTTCTAAAACTTAAGTTTCGCTTCCTCCCTTCTTAACTCCGCTAATTTCTCCTCTTTCGCAGTACGATAAGCCTTCATTAAATTTACCTCTCATGCCTTCAATTTCTTTGGCTGTGAAGATACTTCTCCGATTATGATTAACCCATGGGAAATTAATAGATCTCTAGTCAATACGACTCATATATGTTGATTCCACCTTCTGGAAGGCAGCACGATCTCGATTTGATGCAACGTGAACTCTGTTTGAAGTTCTATCAGAAGTATACTCTTGTTCCAGTTGCTTATTAAAATTAACAGATCTTTAGTTAATACAACTCACATCTGTTGATTCTACCCTCTAGAAGGCAGCACGATCTCGGTTTGAGGCAACATGAACTCTGTTAGAGGCTCTTTCAAAGGAATACTCTTGAGATAAATGATTACTCGTCCGTATACTCTTTGGGTGGGCTAAAAGTTGTTCCAGATACTTACTTCCTACTTCTAATCTCCAGTCTTCAGCTAAATTTGCGAACTTGGTTCGATCTTTCACTTTTTTCTTTGATTTGTGAAGCAGGATCTTACTGCCTGTTTCAATGATTAGTCATTTCTCCTCTTTACTGCTTCTAACTTTGTTATGAGTACGAGCATTTCTTTCTCTCCAAATATGATAGACAACCGTAGTAATAAAGATGTGAGCAAGATCTCTTTCAATAGATTTTTCTTTGAACTTAGGGCGAATAACTTGCTTGAGATCCATTTGGTCATTATTTAGAATACCCAGTTTAGCTTTAATGTGTTTCCAAATAAAATATGAGTAACTGCATTCAAAAAACAAATGATTAAAGCTCTCATTTTCTAGATTGCATAAGTAACAAAATGAACAAGAGCTATTACACCATTTATTTATTTATTTCCAAGTTGGCAATTTGTTATGTAAAGCAAAGAAGGTACAGTATGTCATCTTGAGACTATTCACCTTGTTCCAAATGCATTCATACCAATCAACCTTGGTGACTTTATTTCTTATAGCATTCCATGTACTTTTAAAGGAAAACTTTCCTTTATTGTTTGCCTTCCATATCCAGCAGTCACTGTCTGCATTACAGTCAAGATGAATTTTACATATATCATCTTTGTGTGGGTTAGTAATTGGATGAATTTGATGTTGTCATTGATTGTTTATAATAATATAAGACACTGTTACATTAGAATCACCAAATATAACTAAATTACTCCATCCAACTTTATTAACAAAGAAGTCATTATTGAACAAGGGTCAAACCATAAGCTGGTTTCAGCACCTGATTTTAAATTTCTTTCTAAAAGAGACTTATCGATACTTCTACAGTTTAAAATTTGCTTTCAAGTATTAGACTGATTGTTGTTTATACTATATTCCAAAAATTACACTTCTTGAGATACTTAGTCTTCATCCATCTAGCCAAACCCACATTCATTCTTTGGTTTACAAATAGTATCCCAATTAATTTTATGATATTAGTCTCTCCATAAAAATCAGCAAATCTGCTTTCTAATCTTTTAATAGAAGTTGTAGGAATGTGAAAAGTTTGTAACCAATATAGAATGATTGCATAAACCACAGTATTTGTTAATTCTATTCTTCCTGCAATAGAAAGAAGTTTACTAGACCAGGTTTCCATTCTTTCTTGAATTTTATCCGGTACTATAGAATAGTCTGAATCTTTTATTTGATCAACTGATAAAGGCAGTCCCAAATATTTTATAGGAAGATTGCCTTCAGTGATTTTTAAAACATTTAAAACATCATTTTTATAACTGCTATATTTACTGAAATAAGCTTTACTTCGTCTATGTTAATTTGCAACCCTGCATAATTGTTCAAAGTGTCAAAAACATTTTTAAGGGATACTGCATTTCTTTTATTAGCCTTAATAAAAACCATAAGATCATCAGCATAAATAAGGTGATTAATATAAGGTTGGACTCTATTTATGAGATTAATATTACCTTTAATAGCTTATATTTCCATTAATACGGAAAAATATTCCATAACCATTGTAAATACATAAGGTGAAAGAGGGTCACCTTGTCTAATAGCCCTATTACTTTTAATGAAACCTTCTGATTTACCTTGAATAAGTATAGAGAAAGTTGGGGTGTTAATACATTCCATGATCAAGTCACAAAATTTAGTAGGAAATCCCATACATTTCATTATATGGTAAATAAAATTCCTATTCATGTTGTCATAAGCTTTCTGTAAATCTATTTTTAAGCACACATTATCACTTTTTTAGTATTGAATTTTCTAGCCATCTCATGTGCTAGCATAGAATTTTCTGATATTAATCTACCAGGTACAAAAGCACTCTGGTTTTCAAAGATGTTGAAAGGCAGAAATATTTTAATTCTATTACTTAAAATAGTAGAAATTTTATAAATGAAATTACAACAAGATACGGGTCTATAGTCTCCAATTTTAGAGGGATTTTTCTTTTTAGGTATTAGAGTAATAAAAGTATGATTAATACTTTTAAGGATTCTACCTTTATCTAGAAATTCATTTATGACTTCATAAATTTGATTTTTAATATTATCCCACTGATTTTTGTAAAACTTTGCATTAAACCCATCAGGACCTGGACTTTTATGATCACCAGCATTAAAAATTATATGTTTTATTTCCTCTAATGAAATAGGAGCAAGTAAAATATCTGAAGCATTATCTTTCAAAATATTATTGCAAATAATACGAGGAATTTTTTTTCAATATTCTCATTAATGTATAATTTCTCATAGTATTCAACAGCTTCATTAACAATTTTATCATAAGCATAGGAAAGATTACCTGTATTATCTATGATGTTATCAATATTATTAATATGCTTTCTATTACTTATTTTAGCATAAAAGATTTTGTGCAATCATCACCAAGAGGTAGTCAATTTACCTTAGCTTTTTGTTTAGCATTAACTGCATTTTTGTAAATTTCACTAGATAAATTTTTCGGATTATTAAAAAAATTGCTGGCTATACCCATATCTCCTGGATTATCATCTGCAAGATTTTGTAAGATTTTTCCTTCCTTTCTTAAATAATCCAGGTTATTATTATTTAAATAATTATTCTTATTCCAATTTTTAATATTGAATTTAATTTTTTTTCAAAAGCATACTAAATTGAAATTGTTTAGTACCATTACAAGAAAATTTTAAACTATTATCCATCAAAGTTTTAAAATTCCTATCTAAAACCCAACTATTTTGAAATCTAAAAGGGATACTTTTTTATTTAAATTCACAGCGTTAAACAGATTTATAAATAAAGGAGTATGATCACTAGAATTTTGTTCTAGAGTTGAACATATAAAATCTGAGAAAATATTTGAGAATTCTTGGTTGATTAAAATTCTATCTTACTTTAAATGAATATTCTTAGCCAATCCAGACTTCCATGTATACTTATTCCCACTAATAATTTTTTCCATAAGGCCAGTGTTTAAAAGAAAATTATTTACCCTATCAAACTTACTTTGAGGAATTTTACTTCCTCCAAATTTCTCTGAAACATGAAAAACAATATTAAAATCACCCAAAATAATCAAAGGAAAATTATATTTTGGATTCAAATCTGTCGGTTTATACCATAAGTCAATCCTTTCACTTTCAAATTTACTACCATAGACACTAGTAAATTGAATCAGAAAGCCACTAATATTTTTAAACTGACAATCTATAAATTGTTTGTCTTTATTAATATTTAAGTCTGTCCAGATATTAGAGTCCCGTATAACAATGATTCTTCCTTATCATAATAACTGCTTTACTTTTTATTCTATTATTTCTGCAGTAAATGTAGATCGGATCACGTCTTCTTTTTATAATTTCTAGTCTTGTCAAATATTAACTTGATTATTTCCTATAACGACCTGGAATTTTCGAGCATTTAAAATCAGAATATTTAATTGATTTTAAATATTCAATAGAGCAATCTTAACTTAAATTACAAATATCGCTATTTTTTTGATAATTAAATAATAGAATTTAATAATTAGAAATTGGGTTAATTGTTGAATCTTCAGTTTTAAGCCTACTAAAAATAATTTGAAGGTTTGTAAAATTTATATTGATAAGATTGAAGATCATAGAAGTGATAAAATTGAATTTAACAGTGATTTGTTCAGTTTTGAAATTTTATCGTTTAAATTGAATTTAAAAATAGCCTTCCGAGGCACAGTCTCGAGATTCGACGAAACCAGTTCCGATGGGTCCGTAATATCGAATTATTATCGGATTTCAAATTACGTATTGATCGGAGTTGTTATGCGAGCGTACGATATATAAATGCGTTGAAAATTTACATCGAAAATTCTATTTAAAATTCTATTTATATATTGATGTGCTAATCACCATCAGCTGCCTTTCCTTCAAATCGATGTCTCCTTTCGTACATGCCATCATCATCGTGTCTCTCTTCCTCTTTAATATCTATAGCCGAGTGAAATCAAAGCCAGAGCGAAGTCATCAAAATGGCGAACATAAATTCCAATCGAAATCAAATTAAATCCCTCTCCTCTTTATTTTTCGAAACAAATCAAGGGAGAATTCGCGTTCCCTTTTCTAAACTTCCAAACGAAAAAAGCGGGGGATGCCGAACGAACCAGATTCAAGTTTTCGCCAAACTCGATCGCGAATTTGCGATTCACGATCCAGATCGACGGCAACGATGAACCATGAGGCAGCTCGTCCTCCATCTCAGTGACGCTTGAATCGATTTAGTGGTGGGTTCACCTTGTCACAAGTAGGATTGGTGCGTGTGCGATCGAAAATCCTGAAGCGCTCGCCTGTAGTCGATGGAGCGAGGCGAAATAGTGGTTGGCGCGGTGTCGATGAGTGACGAGTGGATCTCGTGCATCGGGGAGGCTGAAGCTCGTTGATGGTGAGCTCCTGTTCGTTTGTGGTAGTTAATTTTAAACATTTTAATTCCAATGCTACTTAGGTTTAAAAACTTATAAGTAAATTGTGGATTTTTATTTCACCTTTTAGTACATTAATAACAAGGTATTTACAGTTTTGTTTAGTTTAATTTAATAAATATATATATACATAGATGGAAGAAAATTTGATTATTTTAAAATAGGAATTTTTTTTAGTCGGAGGAAATGTATACAGTTGCAGTTTTTTTTCAATAAATGCATGTGCGAAGAAAAATAGAAATTAAGCTAGTCTCTTTGAAACCAATTATTTATAAGTATATATACAGTACCAAAGTAATAATAATAATAAATATACATTTACATATTTACTAGCTTATTTAAATAGAGATTTTGAAATAAATGGAAATTAATTTGTTCAATTAACTTATCTAATTTATTTTAATTACTAAAGGAAATTTTTAGTTAAATGACAACATTAGTTAATTGAATTTCTATAAAGGTGATTGATTGTTCAAATTTGTTCAAATATTAATAAATCATATAAATTGTTTATTCAAGGTCGATAAACGGGAAAACCAAGGCAATATGGAAGTGGATGGAAAATAAAATCAAAGGTGAGTTAATCTCACTCAGTTGAATTTAAATTTAAATTTAAATGATTAAATTTAAATAATTGTTTGAAGGGTTGAATTGATTTATGTGCTATCGTATGGTATATTTTGAAATTGGTATTTTATGTTGTGTTAACATTTGTGAATGTAGGGAAACAGGTTGGAGGGATCCAACTGGATTCCTCAACGCTTATTTAAATTATTTAATATTCTCTGTGTGATTATTTGATATTCTATGATGAATTATATTATAATATTGAATGCTATAGTTTGCTTGAGCATTTCGGTACTCTGAGTTATCTAAATCCAAATATATAGAATTGGACTTTGAAAAGAAATTAAAAGGAGTGAACTTTTAAGAAAATAATTATAAAGAATGTAAATAAATTAAAAAGAATTGGATAAGAATATTAGTGTTTTCAAAATGCTAATTAATAAATTCCGTATATGGAAAGGGAATTTTGAATAAATAGAAGTAACCAATTTTAAACTTCAGTGTTAGTATTTAAAAGAACAAAACATTTATTTAAAATTTAAGATTTAAATTATTGAAAAGAGTAAAGAAGAAATTAGGAAAAATAATAATAATAAAGTCCATAACTAATGAATTTGGAAATGAATTTATTTCAAATGGAATAAATTGGAAATCAATTTGGAAGATTGGTTTAAGTAATTGAGATTGGAAATTCTCACTGGATAACCAAATACGTTTTCAAAATATATTTTTAAATATAAACTAAAGGTTTTTAAGTCGGTTTTTAAAAGCAAGTTTTGGAAAATATATTATTTCTGAATATTTAAATTCTAAAGTAAGTATTTTCTTTCAATCTATTATAGCAGTAAGTATTTAAAGAGTGACTTAGTGTTTTGTTTTTAAAAGTGAAAATCTAGTTTTATATTTTATTAAGTAACCTTATTTTCAAATATTCATATAGTATGTATTTTTAACAAACTCTTATAGTAGTTTTAACTTAACGTTTTAAAGTATATTTCAAAGTAAAGTGTTTTAAATTATTTTAAAAATCCAGTTTTGTGCTTGGTAATTTCAGTGGAGATAGTAAATATTTGGGAGATTTATTCTGTAAAAAGGAAGTTTGGGAACTGTTTTCAAAGGGTTGAAAATAGAAAATATATCTTGTGAAGATAGTTAATAAATAATTTGGAAAATTATTTATTGTTGGATGGTTGTTTGTGAATATTAATTGATAGCTAAATAACCGACTATCAATATTGGCCAAATGCGTTGATCGTTTCGAAGAGACCGGGATCGAGATTTATTTCTCGAAAACCACTTCGATCCGGTTTGTACGTTTCATGGAAAATAAGTTTGGAGTCGAAGATGGAGCAGTGAAGTGCAAGGGCTAGTCACTACTAATCCTGAGGATATTTCCAAAATGGATGTAGTAGGAATTGTGCCTTCGGTTCCGTTCGAACCCGGGACGGACTTGTATGGATGAATGCTTTCAAAACATCGTTAGGTGGACGATGAGCATTCTAAGTGAAACGATCTAAAAGGTAACGTTTAGCCTCAAGCCTCGTCAACCGGGAATGACTGAAAATCAGGGGATATGCAGCAAGGCTTCGTGGGTAGCCCCCACTTGAGAGTAAGGTCATCCCTGTCTAGATGTCCCTTTTTATCCCGCTTAGTGATGCGGTTGCTGATCCCAACCGTGGGGTGATCCTATTCGAAACTGTCCAGTAAGGGATGGGTCCGGTCTTGTGTTGCAGGGAATCGGGAGTGGTCCTCGGTACGGTGATCTAGGCCCCGTACTGTGACAGGTGGTACCCTAGTGCCTAGTCATTAGTTGGAAATCCATTATAACGACCCGCCTTTTTGGACAATTTAAATCGACGATCAAATACACATGTCGATTCCAAACCATTCAAAAGGGCAGATAGTTATTGGGGTAAATAAGAAAAGAAAAGAAGAGAAATAAAGGAAATGAAACAACACAGAATCTCGCAGCGGAACGATAAAATATAATAGTCAAATAAACAGTTCATGAAGCTGTTTACTATACTTTGACAATTATTTATACAACATTTATCAGAGTTATACATATACAACAGAACAATTAAAATAATGCAGCAGACAGCATGGTGCAAGGGTAATAATAGTAATAGTATACCAAATCTTCGTCTTCGTCCTCCAGAATAGATCTTCAAAATCTGAAAAACTCAGGTCTGACCCGAGCGTGATGAAAAGACAAAACACTCGAGTCAGGACTAAAATACCCTTATGAAAGTTAAATCAATCGTAAATAAATATGAGTGTAACGACGTCGGAGATGTTTACGGGGTTTGACATCTCCTATCCAGTGTCAACATGCGTGCAATAACTCAAGAGATGTTACGGGATTTTCCATCTCTCAAGGATCCGTGAAACTATCTACTATGTTGTAATATACGCTAAGTAGATAATGCCTATCAGTAATATAAAGTATCAAAATAGCGTTAAGGCGTTACCATAATCCCCCTTAACACATTTTATATTCCCAAAAGCATATACAAGACCGTAGTTTCCCCAAAACCGGAAGTCACCAGAGGGCAATCCATATACTCAAGGTACAAATCAAAACGTAGTGGTCGCGAATAGGATAATCAGTATGACAAGGTACATGAGGCGATACCAACTAGGATACTAGTAGTTGCGTGATCCGGACTGATGTTGAGCATAGCCAGCAGCTACCCCAACACCGCGAAACAACACTCCCAAATCAAGGGGTGAACCCAAATCGCATCACAAATGTAATAGATATGGTATTGAAGAAGTGTGTCCGCTAGAGGTGGCGAACCTCAATGGCCCGGCGCGGCTCCTGTTTTAGTCATGTTAGGGGTCATCCAATATCGTTCTCTTTCTTCAGTCAATGCGCTCACCAAACCATCCACTTCATTCTGGATCAACACTCCGCGTATAATAGTTATTAAAGTGGTGTTCGGTATCGACAGAGAGTATGTCCATATCCGATCTCGGTCTCTTTAATAACTACGCATTATTACACCGATGGCTCTTTTACATTTCAAATCGATTCATAATTGATATCAAAATATCATATTCGCTTCAAATATCAAATCCATTTCAAATATCATCGTATCTATTCAAATGTAAGATTTCGTTTCAAAATCATTTTTCGCATCAATATCTCATTTCGATTTCAAAATCATTTCGAATTTCAATTTAGGTTGCAACTTCATTTAACTCAATTCGTATTTAAATTCAAGATTTAAACCTAAACATTTCACCTTATTAACCAGTTTGGAATTTTAGAAAAATAGTTTAAGTAGTTTAAAGGTAGTTTAAATAATTAAAATACTTAAAATACTTAAACTCTTAAAATGGATGTGAAATAGATAGATTAGTTTAAAATAATTTAAATAGGGTTAAGTAGATTTAAAATAGATTAAAACAGTTTAAGTATCCAAAATGGTTTATATAACGGAGTAATTTGGAAAACAAAATAAAACAGCTTCAAAACCAATCCATTTCAATTTATAACTTCCCAATTCAAAACAATTTCAATTTCCCTTCTACCGATTCAATTTCGATTTCAATTCATAAAATGTCAACTTTGACTTCAAATCAATTCAATTCTACATTCACCTTCAATTAATTCAATTTAAATTTATATCGATTCGGAGCTTGATTTTCAAAAATATCAATTTATAACACTAAAAAAAATTATCTTTCAATATTCAAATTTAAAACCCAATTACAAATATGATTCAATTTCAAGATCAATTCCAAAATATCTCTTTATATCACTTTTACTTAGTAATACTCAAAGCTCGAATTTAGGTTAAATCTTTAAAAAAATCAATTTTCGAAATTCAATCATATCCCCATTTTTAATTCCAAAGTCTCAACTTAAATTATTTAACAATTTCTTTTAACCAAAATTTATTTCAACATTCCAAACTCGATTTTCGATAAATTCGATTTCTATAAATTGGTTTCTATTTATAACTTTTAAATCAAAATATTTAAATAAATTTCAAATCGATGATTTCAAAAATTATTAATTTAGCCAATTCGGTGTCCGTATATAATTTTCTATCCTATGGCCAAGTAGTTATTTATTTCAATTAAATGTCAGGGATGAGTATATATCACTTAAACCAATCACAGTGTCATATGTATGCATAACAGTATATGTAAGCAAACAAACATCCAAACATTTAAATATCAACCAATAACATCCACCGAAATACATCATCCAATAGACAATACAATTCATGGCAATTTCATAGTTATCAAGGTCAGGTAATTTAATCGCAATTCAATTTCAATTTCAATTTAACTGTCAATTTAATTTTTCAACGGTTAATTCAAATAACAAGCTATATGACAATTAAATTTATATCGAACAACAAAAAATAAAATTCATATCACTTCATAATGTCAATTTAACTAGCATAGAAACATTTAGTACGTTGTGAGCGTTATAAAACACTCACCTTGATTTTTTTCGATTTTAAATCAAATCGAACGACGTTCGATTTAACCCAAAATTTTCTCTAGCTCCAAACGGTTCCAATCCAGCTCCATAGCGTAGTATTTGCCAATACGAATGCAACGCAATTTGTTTCGTGCGTTTTCGACCTCGTATGAAAAAGTTACACAGTTTTAAAGTTAATACGATTTTAAGTATAATTAATTTACACTTAATATCTCATTTTCTAACCCTAATTGAATCAGGGCCGTGCGTTTTGAAATTGAAGAATCTGGGCCGCCTTTAGCTTCTCCTTCTTCCTTCAGTTACGTTCGAAACAAACAAAACCCATTGCCGTTCCAATACCCTAAATGCCACGGCCTCCACCACATCATAGGAGATCGATCAACTGAGCCCACGCCAAAGCCCATCGCGCCACCAACGTTCGGCCCAAAGCTCGCCGTGCTCGGTCGTCCCTAGACCTCGATAGACGCGCAAGAGTGGGCCACGAACGGAGATGATTCTCCCCCTATCCGCTTCGCCAAACTCCATCTCGACCGTTGTATACGGAGAACTCGACACGCTCTTCAACTTCACAGTTGGAGCTTCCCTCTAAAAACTGATGGATTTAGAGAAATTTAAGGAGGAAGAGTAGACGATTTCGGCCATAGATATGAAACAGTGGCGGCTACAAAGATAGACTAGGGTTTTTTTGAAGGATGCGTGCATATAAACGTGTATATATATTATTTTATTATTATCTATCGACTTTTTCAGACGAACTTCAAACGAAGCGTGACGGCTGGCGTTTCTATGGTTTACCCCGTGTTCCGGACACAATGGAATAGGTTTCGGAGGCTAATTCAATCATTTGTGCGAGTTATGGAAATAAACGATTAAATTTAAATTAAACCGATCAAACGAATTTCTAGGCGTTTTGGCTCGCCCCGGACAAACAATAAATTCGATTGACTTGAAATTTGAAATCTTACAATAATATCCCATTACAGATCCGATGAAACTGGTTTCGTCGAAATCCGAGACCGTTTGAAAAATGGATATTTTTCAGTCGATAATTAAATATTAAAATATTCAATTTTCACAAATAAATTTTAAATTCAGTTTTAAAAGTTCTATAACGTCACTATAACTCCAATATGATAAAATAAAATTTTACCAATCATTTTTAATCATATTAAACCCTTTATTCAATTATCCAATAAATTTCAATTTTTAAAATCTTATTATCTCCATTATAATCCCGATATAACTTACATTCACTTTGGAAACCAATTTGAATCATATTAAATCAAATTTCAATTATTCACTTTATTTTCATATATTAAATTTCAATATCAAATCAATCATATCAAATTCGGAATTTTATTATTCAAATATTTATAATATTAAATTTAAACAAATTTGATTATTCTTAAATCACTATCCTTTGAAATATTCAAAACGAACTTAAAAAATTTAACTTTTGAAACGAATTAAAATTATAGAACAACCATTTCCGTTATACAGTTATTCAATCCCCATTATTAAATTATTCAATGAATTCCAAATATTAAATTTAAACCATTTCGCTTATCCAATAATTCATTATCTCTTGAAATATTGAAATTGAACTTATAAGAATCAACCTTTAAAACCAATTCACAATTTAGAACCCTATTTTCATTTTACAGTTATTCAAGTAATCAATAAGTTTTAAATATTTAATTTAAACAATTTACCTGTTCAATATTCAATATTTGATTTTAGATTTTACTTATCAATCAGTTACTCTATTATACCCAATGAATTTCAACATTTATTATCCTACTCAACTATTGATTTCAAAGGCATTCACTAAGTAGCTTTTATTTTTCATTACTTGGATAATTATTGTCGCAATTCATTCCAGTTATTATTATTCCAAACGAATTACAAATTTTGTCTAACATTAAATCACGAAATCTTTTAAATTAGCTATTTTAATTATCGAAAATTTACGGGTCGTTACACTCTCCCCCACTCAAAACTTTTCGTCCCCGAAAAGGAAAAAAGAAGGGAAAAGGAACCAAGTAGAATTCAACCTTAGGTATATTTATCTCAAAGTTACCAACTCATAAAACAATGAAATTTCATTTTAAAAAAGTCATAACTACGCTCCCACTAAGTTTCTCCAAACGGCTTTCTAGCTTAAAAGGTTAGTTATCAAAACAAGTTATAAATAATTTTTAAAACTTGAAAAATTTTGTAACACCCGGATTTACGGAAAATTGCGGCAGAGTCTCCTTTGCGCGGCTCGATCGGTACAGCTACAAAACGCCTCTACGGGCCCCAAACCAACAAAAGAAAATCAAAAGCCAAGTGGCTCATCAAAAATCACCAAATCCAATGAAAAAATAAACATGTACCTTATATTTTATTAGCGAGCATATACGACTAATATAGCGCAAAAGCGAGCTCCAAATGCGAAGCAAGCGCAATCCGCACCTACTAAACACTCAACAAACAATGAGAATCATGCATATATGAAAATAGTATCAATATACATCATATAGCAACATAACAACTACATGTGCCAACATAGCAAATGCAACAAAACAACAAATGCAACCATCAATCAACTATCATCCAACAAATCCATAACCAATCAATATAAATTCACTTCTCATTAATATTTATTGACTTGGATTTCAATTTTAATCATAGTTGATTCATTAACGTTGGATTTTACTAACATTCATTCTCAGTTCAATTAGTTAACATTAACTAATTTATATTTTCATTAGTTCACTTCCAGTTTGAATCAAATTAAATTCTATTTAAATACATTTAACTTCCAATTTGATTTCAGTGATTTATAGCTTTCAATTTCATTAACACTTAATGAATTATATACAATCAACTAACAATCATATAACAACCAAATCACACCCAACACAACCAAATTATTAAGTTTACATTCAATTTGGTTTATCTCTTATATATATATATATATATATATATATATATATATCCTGTTATATAATTTTAAAGGAATCATTTTATATTTGGCATCTTAAATTCCAATATTAACTTTAATTTAGTTCGTAAGCCGTACATATATCATCCGTGAGCAATATCAATCTAATCGCTTATTCGATCACACAATTTCACTTCCAAACTAGTATCGTTCACCCGAATCTCTAGTGCGGACTCAGATTTGGTTCCTTGATTGGAAACTGTTACTCTCCTTGCATAGCCATATACTATGATAGAGAATTCCAGAATCAAACCAAAATCCATATCCAGGGTTCGCCGTCGAAAATCGAGTGAAAAATCCTAACTTGGATCGATATAAATCATCTCGAAATTTTGTGCTCGAATTTGGGATCAAATCGTTATGCAAATAAAATAATATACGTACAATCTCACGTATTACCTTCCCATGGGTTTCTATCCAATTTATCTATACTAAATTATTTTATTGACTTCTTTTTTTTTCCATTAATTATTCACAATCTATTATTCAGTTAGTATATTCATTTCTTTACATAGCATGTTCTTTAACATTATCTTTTCTTAAACATCATATCATAAAATTTGCTCACTCCAGTTCATTTTAAACATTCTATATAATTTAATTAAATCCAATTTCATTTTCCAAATTGATTCTTAGCTATACCAAATTCTTTTGTTTACATTCAGTACACATTCATAGTTTCAGTTAATACAAATTTATTTGTGGAACCTTTTATTAATCATCACTTTAGTTATAGTCATTCCATAAAAGTCTAACTTCTCATATATGACCTTTCTTAGTTTACAGTTATCTCAATTTACAAATTCAAAAATTTTCTATGCAATTTATATTTATTTTCTATAACCAATTTACAAAGATATTATACAATTCATTTGTCTTCTTTCTTAAGTTCACTTACTTGTTTCATTTATCATTCATCATTTCAGGCTATAATTAAGTTTTTATAATTTTATCACAACCAAATTTTCCATTTATATACATTTTAATTCTTTTAGAGTTTTTTTTTTCCTCACCTGTATATTTCAATTATTTTCAAGTTCTGTTTATTTGTACAATATCTCATTACATATCAAACATCATTTTAACTTTTAACATTTGGTAAGTCTTGTTATATGCTATTAGAATGCAAATTTGGTATTATACAAATTTATAGAATTTCGTTTTACTTAATTAGAATGTTCACAAATTTAATTTGTTTAAATCCTCTTTACCTTTCAACTTTAAAGTTTTCCCAAACAATAGCTTAGATATCTCAATCCTCTTATTTTATAAATTCTAGTTATTCACATTTCATTCAAATAATTTGAAAATTATTAATTAACAGAACTTAGAATTTTAAATGCTCGGTTTTTTCCAAATCGTTTGAAATAAACATATATACTTATATCTTTAATATATCAAATCATACCTTTGGAGTTTAAACCAAAACCCATTTACCCAAAATAATTTTTGAAGAAAAGCAAAGCTTCTTAGAAGTCTCCCCCACTTTGAGACTCGAAAATAAACGTCGATGATGCTGCGCAGTCATCACCGAAATTATTTTCCAGCGACATAAGAGAGGAGTACTGAATTCATTCCTTCTTAAAATCCTTTCAAAATATTTCTCATAAATATTTTCCAACTAATATTACTATATTTTTCTTCAAAACCTTGAGAACCATTTTCAAAATCTCCGGGTCCTAAATTCAATTTTTTTTCCAATTTAATTCTATTTTTAATTCATAAGTCACCTTTATAAAATATTCTTATAGGATTTTCTTTCTTAGAACATCCCACAAGTGTTTTATCATTGTTCATTTTGTAATTCACCTTATTTATTTAAATTACAATATCCGATTAATGTTAATAACCACTATTTCATTTCCAACAACCAAATAAGCTAGATTGATCACAATAAATTTTGAAATAAATTCTTTATATACAAAATATAATTAGGGCAAAATTATTTTATTTACCCAATTTCAAAACAATACTATGTCGAATTGTTCTGTTGAAGTGCTTAGAGATCCCTGTCAATGACGTTAATTACTCGTATTGACCAGAATCCATAAGCCACTCAACAAATCAACCGACACAATATAAAACATTTTATATCACTAACAAATACGCTCTCTCATATACACTCAACTCATTCATATAGTTTACCTCTATTTCAATGAGTTATTCCCCACTAGAGCCAAGGTTTATCGCTAAACCAAAGCTCTGATACCAACTATAACGACCCGCCTTTTTGGACAATTTAAATCGACGATCAAATACACATGTTGATTCCAAACCATTCAAAAGGGTAGATAGTTATTGGGGTAAATAAGAAAAGAAAAGAAGAGAAATAAAGGAAATGAAACAACACAGAATCTCGCAGCGGAACGATAAAATATAATAGTCAAATAAACAGTTCATGAAGCTGTTTACTATACTTTGACAATTATTTATACAACATTTATCAGAGTTATACATATACAACAGAACAATTAAAATAATGCAGCAGACAGCATGGGGCAAGGGTAATAATAGTAATAGTATACCAAGTCTTCGTCTTCGTCCTCCAGAATAGAGCTTCAAAATCTGAAAAACTCAGGTCTGACCCGAGCGTAATGAAAAGACAAAACGCTCGAGTCAGGACTAAAATACCCTTATGAAAGTTAAATCAATCGTAAATAAATATGAGTGTAACGGCGTCGGAGATGTTTACGGGGTTTGACATCTCCTATCCAGTGTCAACGTGCGTGCAATAACTCAAGAGATGTTACGGGATTTTCCATCTCTCAAGGATCCGTGAAACTATCTACTATGTAGTAATACACGCTAAGTAGATAATGCCCATCAGTAATATAAAGTATCAAAATAGCGTTAAGGCGTTACCATAATCCCCCTTAACACATTTTATATTCCCAAAAGCATATACAAGACCGTAGTTTCCCCAAAACCGGAAGTCACCAGAGGGCAATCCATATACTCAAGGTACAAATCAAAACGTAGTGGTCGCGAATAGGATAATCAGTATGACAAGGTACATGAGGCGATACCAACTAGGATACTAGTAGTTGCGTGATCCGGACTGATGTTGAGCATAGCCAGCAGCTACCCCAACACCGCGAAACAACACTCCCAAATCAAGGGGTGCACCCAAATTGCATCACAAATGTAATACATATGGTATCGAAGAAGTGTGCCCGCTAGAGGTGGCGAACCTCAATGGACCGGCGCGGCTCCTGTTTTAGTCATGTCAGGGGTCATCCAATATCGTTCTCTTTCTTCAGTCAACACGCTCACCAAACCATCCACTTCATTCTGGATCAACACTCCGCGTATAATAGTTATTAAAGTGGTGTTCGGTATCGACAGAGAGTATGTCCATATCCGATCCCGGTCTCTTTAATAACTACGCATTATTACACCGATGGCTCTTTTACATTTTAAATCGATTCATAATTGATATCAAAATATCATATTCGCTTCAAAAAGCAAATCCATTTCAAATATCATCGTATATATTCAAATGTAAGATTTCGTTTCAAAATCATTTTTCGCATCAATATCTCATTTCGATTTCAAAATCATTTCGAATTTCAATTTAGGTTACAACTTCATTTAACTCAATTCGTATTTAAATTCAAGATTTAAACCTAAACATTTCACCTTATTAACCAGTTTGGAATTTTAGAAAAATAGTTTAAGTAGTTTAAAGGTAGTTTAAATAATTAAAATACTTAAAATACTTAAACTCTTAAAATGGATGTGAAATAGATAGATTAGTTTAAAATAATTTAAATAGGGTTAAGTAGATTTAAAATAGATTAAAACAGTTTAAGCATCCAAAATGGTTTATATAACCGAGTAATTTGGAAAACAAAATAAAACAGCTTCAAAACCAATCCATTTCAATTTATAACTTCCCAATTCAAAACAATTTCAATTTCCCTTCTACCGATTCAATTTCGATTTCAATTCATAAAATGTCAACTTTGACTTCAAATCAATTCAATTCTACATTCACCTTCAATTAATTCAATTTCAATTTATATCGATTCGAAGCTTGATTTTCAAAATATCAATTTATAACACTAAAAAAAAAATTATCTTTCCATATTCAAATTTAATACCCGATTACAAATATGATTCAATTTCAAGCTCAATTCCAAAATATCACTTTATATCGCTTTTACTTAGTAATACTCAAAGCTCGAATTTAGGTTAAATCTTTAAACAAATCAATTTTCGAAATTCAATCATATCCCCATTTTTAATTCCAAAGTCTCAACTTAAATTATTTAACAATTTCTTTTAACCAAAATTTATTTCAACATTCCAAACTCGATTTTCGATAAATTCGATTTCTATAAATTGGTTTCTATTTATAATTTTAAATCAAAACATTTAAATAAATTTCAAATCGACGATTTCAAAAATTATTAATTTAGCCAATTCGGTGTCCGTAAATAATTTTCTATCCTATGGCCAAGTAGTAATTTATTTCAATTAAATGTCAGGGATGAATATATATCACTTAAACCAATCACAGTGTCATATGTATGCATAACAGAATATGTAAGCAAACAAACATCCAAACATTTAAATATCAACCAATAACATCAATCGAAATACATCATCCAATAGACAATACAATTCATGGCAATTTCATAATTATCAAGGTCAGGTAATTTAATCGCAATTCAATTTCAATTTCAATTTAACTGTCAATTTAATTTTTCAATGGTTAATTCAAATAACAAGCTATATGAC
The DNA here is from genome assembly GCA_030765085.1 of Allium cepa. Lineage (NCBI taxonomy): Eukaryota > Viridiplantae > Streptophyta > Magnoliopsida > Asparagales > Amaryllidaceae > Allium > Allium cepa. The sequence goes on from CM060943.1 coordinate 206,846,233, forward strand.
AATTAAATTTATATCGAACAACAAAAAATAAAATTCATATCACTTCATAATGTCAATTTAACTAGCATAAAAACATTTAGTACGTTGTGAGCGTTATAAAACACCCACCTTGATCTTTTTCGATTTTAAATCAAATCGAATGACGTTCGATTTAACCCAAAATTTTATCTTGCTCCAAACGGTTCCAATCCAGCTCCATAGCGTAGTATTTGCCAATACGAACGCAACGCAATTTGTTTCGTGCGTTTTCGACCTCGTATGAAAAAGTTACACAGTTTTAAAGTTAATACGAATTTAAGTATAATTAATTTACACTTAATATCTCATTTTCTAACCCTAATTGAATCAGGGCCGTGCGTTTTGAAATTGAAGAATCTGGGCCGCCTTTAGCTTCTCCTTCTTCCTTCAGTTACGTTCGAAACAAACAAAACCCATTGCCGTTCCAATACCCTAAAAGCCACGACCTCCACCACATCACCGGAGATCGATCAACTGAGCCCACACCAAAGCCCATCGGGCCACCAACGTCCGGCCCAAAGCTCGCCGTGCTCGGTCGTCCCTAGACCTCGATAGACGCGCAAGAGTGGGCCACGAACGGAGATGATTCTCCCCCTATCCGCTTCGCCAAACTCCATGTCGACCGTTGTATACGGAGAACTCGACACGCTCTTCAACTTCACAGTTGGAGCTTCTCTCTAAAAACTGATGGATTTATAGAAATTTAAGGAGGAAGAGTAGACGATTTCGGCCATAGATATGAAACAGTGGCGGCTACGAAGATAGACTAGGGTTTTTTTGAAGGATGCGTGCATATAAACGTGTATATATATTATTTTATTATTGTCTATCGACTTTTTCAGACAAACTCCAAATGAAGCGTGTCGGCTGGTGTTTCTATGGTTTACCCCACGTTCCGGACACAATGGAATATGTTTCGGAGGCTAATTCAATCGTTTGTGCGAGTTATGAAAATAAACGATCAAATTTAAATTAAATCGATCAAACGAATTTCTAGGCGTTTTGGCTCGCCCCGGACAAACGATAAACCCGATTGACTTGAAATTTGAAATCTTACAATAATATCCCATTACGGATCCGATGAAACTGGTTTCGTCGAAATCCGAGACCATTTGAAAAATGGCTATTTTTCAGTCGATAATTAAATATTAAAATATTCAATTTTCACAAATAAATTTTAAATTCAGTTTTAAAAGTTCTATAACATCACTATAACTCCAATATGATAAAATAAAATTTTACCAATCATTTTTAATCATATTAAACCCGTTATTCAATTATCCAATAAATTCCAATTTTTAAAATCTTATTAACTCCATTATAATCCCGATATAACTTACATTCACTTCGGAAACCAATTTGAATCATATTAAATCAAATTTCAATTATTCACTTTATTTTCATATATTAAATTTCAATATTAAATCAATCATATCAAATTCGGAATTTTATTATTCAAACATTTATAATATTAAATTTAAACAAATTTGATTATTCTTAAATCACTATCCTTTGAAATATTCAAAACGAACTTAAAAATTTTAACTTTTGAAACGAATTAAAATTATAGAACAACCATTTCCATTATACAGTTATTCAATCCCCATTATTAAATTATTCAATGAATTCCAAATATTAAATTTAAACCATTTCGCTTATCCAATAATTCATTATCTCTTGAAATATTGAAATTGAACTTATAAGATTCAACCTTTAAAACCAATTCACAATTTAGAACCCTATTTTCATTTTACAGTTATTCAAGTAATCAATAAGTTTTAAATATTTAATTTAAACAATTTACCTGTTCAATATTCAATATTTGATTTTAAATAGATTTTACTTATCAATCAGTTACTCTATTATACCCAATGAATTTCAACATTTATTATCCTACTCAACTATTGATTTCAAAGGCATTCACTAAGTAGCTTTTATTTTTCATTACTTGGATAATTATTGTCGCAATTCATTCCAGTTATTATTATTCCAAACGAATTACAAATTTTTTCTAACATTAAATCACGAAATCTTTTAAATTAGCTATTTTAGTTATCGAAAATTTACGGGTCGTTACATCCATTCTTCCTACGAGCCTTGTACGAGTTTTGTTTGTATTACCCACTCTATGGCTAGTAGCTGTTATTTAATGAATGTAACAATTTCGGCTATTTTATAAGTATTTGTATATAGACCCTATTATAATATCAGAGGATTTCTATAAAAAGTGTTTTAGCAATCGTAAGGTAAAAACCTGACATGTTTATTTGTGGCGTGGTCTTACAAGATGCTTTTGTTTTCAAAAGGAAACTTTAATAATCAATTGGGTGTGATTTTCTCACGCTGGTATTCCAGACTGACTCGGGTGTTATTTAACTGTAATGCTCGGGTCAGACCGAGTGTTATAGGATACATGATATGATGCTGTGGAGCTCAGGAGACGAGCTGGATGACGATACGTACTCTCGTACTTGTTTATATATATATATATATATATATATATTCCGCTGTGTTGAGTTGTTGTGTATCCATTGTTTGATATTGATGTTGAACTATGATTGATGTACTTTGATGATGTAATATATAAATAGAGATATTTGATTTTTGAGTAAAGATCATTTATTATCTATTATATTTTATTCCGCTGCGATGGTTAGATTCTTTTGTTATTTTCTATTTTCTTCTTCTACCTCTTCTTCTTTAACGCCAAATGGTTCATATTTCTGTGCAACTTGAGTTGATTGTTGTAGAATAGTGTTGACTCAAGGGGTACAGATTTGCGGGTCGTTACAGTGGTATCAGAGCTTAGGTTGGTGATAACCTTGGCTCTGGTGGGAAATTACTCAATTAGAGTCTGTAGTACTCTAGAATGAGTTTGAGCGTATTAATAGATATAAGCGCGTATTTATCAGTGAATATAAATTATTTTAATATTGTGTTGATTGGTTTATTGAGTGGCATATGAACCTTCGTCGGCACAGTCTGGACAACTGTATCGAAGGGGTTTCTAAACATTTGAATAGAACAATTGACACAGTATTGTTTTAAAGGTGGATGAATGAAATAATTTTACCCAAAATATATTTTGATATAAGAAGAGTTTTGTAAAGTATTTTAGCTAATATATGGTTGCTTGGATGTTAGAGATGATAATATTAAGTTATTGTCATTAGTGTGTAAAAATTTAACTAGAAATTGAAAATATAACCAAAGTTTAAGGGAATAAATTCATTATTAAATGAAATTTATAAATATGAATTATAAATGTGAGTTATATATTGAAATATAATCAAATAAGAATTTATATGAGCATAAACTATACAAATGAATTATAGTTAAAATTTGAACTAGAACAGAATTTGAAACTTTAAATCCTGGAGATTTGGAAGTATTTTGAAGATAAATAATAGCATTATTGTTTTAGAAGTATTTTTGAAAGGAAATTTGTTTTAAATGGATTTTGAAAGTGATATAGCATTGAAATTCACAATTCACTCGGATTATTGAAAAATAATTCTGATGATGACGGTCGCATCATCAGTATTCATTTTCGAATTTCTAAGTGATGGCTTGCTGCCAAATTGATTTGTTCGGAAAAGCTAGTTGTTTTTGAAAATTTCAAAAGGAAATTTGTTGGAAATAAAAACCAAGGTTGGTTTAATTTTTGAGAAGTGTGATTTGAGATGTTGGAGATTTCAAAATGCTTTGAAACTAAAAGCCGGGCGTTTAAAAAGAGAAATCCTGATGAGATAGGTTGTAAGCTTATAATTTAAGATTATTTTTAAATCAGGAAGGAAAAATAAGCTTTGAATGTTGGAATTTAAATTTAAAGTGAAAAGCTAAAACTGAAATTAACTTGGATTGGGAAATAAAATTTAACTAGATTGAAAGTAATTGAATTAGGCTGTAGATAATATCCAGTTGTATTCAAATTGAGGTAAATAAATCTGAGTTAAAATAAAATTGAATTGGGATGAGAATTCAATTGAGTTATTGGATGGAATGAATTGGAATAACTTATAAAAGAATTAGAAATCTATAGCAATAAAAAATATGCTTGGTTATAAATAAGCATAAGGCTTGAATTAAAAATAAAAGAAGGATATATTCAAGCCTATAATGAATGGAATTGCGTAAATAATGAGCCGTGACTTATAAAGTGGAAAAGTGTGATAGAAAACCCAAAATCAATATTTTTGATGAATTGAAAAATAAAATGAAAATTAAAACTTGAATTATAAAATGAATTGAACTTAAGAAAATTTTATGAAGAGATTTTGAGATTAAAATCAAGTTCTAGATTATAAGTTGGGGAAAGACTATTTAGATAATAAATTAGATAATGAAATATGTAATGGAAACCTAATGTAGTTAAATAGAAGCTGAATTGTGAGTTAATGATGAAATTTGGAAATAAAAACTCAAGATATAAGTTAAATTCGACTTAAATCGTTGATGAAAAAAATATAATTGAAAGTGGTCTTGCAATTAATTAAATGAATTAAGAATGAAATTGCATTGTAAGTTAATAAAATTGGATGGTAAATTAAAAGTGAATGGTAGAATCAGAATTTGAGATATTATTTAAAATTTGACTTGAAGTGTTAACAAATTAAATATAATTGAAATGTTGCCAAATAAAAGAAATTGGATTAAAATAGTAATAGGTTGAATTGCAAATATAATTCAAATGGGTAGAGATAAATTGGAAATGGCCGTGTAATCAATTGAAGGAGTTAAATCTGGAAATTTAAATTTCGTAATAACTAATCAAACGAAATTGTAGATTAAAAATGAGATTTAATTGAGAGTTGAATTGAATTCAACTTAAACTATGTTTAATGATATTGGATTGGATTTAAATCAAGTGAAAATAAGTTTTAATCGAAATAAAATTCGGTGGGTTACCGACAATATTTAATGGAATGAAATTCTTAATTAAATCATTGTAAACCATTTAAATTGTTAAGAAATTGAAAGAACTTTGTGACAATGAGTAAATAGAATGTTTTAAGTTAATAGAATGGATAAGTGAATGCGGATAAGAAATGAATCGCAAATGAATAGATCATGAATAAAATTGAAATGGTTATTGAATGAAATAGCTTAGATTGTCTTCGAGCTAAATAAAATAGTTTGGAATGAACAATTTTGGAATGAATTGTAAATGAATGGATTGTGAATGGAATTTAAACAGAATGTGTCGAGTTAGATCAAATGGTTTCGAATGGAACCAGTTTGAATAATGAAACTAGTTTGGTTAATGAAATGAAATGCAAGTGAATGGATTCAAATTTAAAATGCAATGAAAATGAGAATATACGGATTGTGAATAAATTTAAAAATGGAATAGAATTAAGAGTAAGTTGAGTCGGAATCAATTTAAATTGATTATAAAACTCAAGTGCTTAATTATTCACATAGATATTGTCAAATTGCATAGTAATAAAATTGTCGTTGGACGAACCGAGATTAGATAAATGCTATGAATTGATATGAGTAAAATAAATTGATTTGGAGAACAACTGGATTAAAAATGAGCTCGGTTTGATTAGAAATAAATTAAATGTAAGCGATTGAGTTTTAAACCAATCAAATTGAATGAAAATGGTTATAAATTAATCGGAACAGTGGAATTAGTATGAAAATTGTATAAGTTGCTTACGGAAAAATGTTTGGTGTGAATTTCCCTTAGAATTCATGTGTTTAACTATTGCAAGTAAGTGAAATGTTGTTAACCTTCATATATTTGACACTTACATGTTTAAACTGAGTAAGTACAGGTTCAGAGAAGCCGTTTGGCTGGATTTGGATGCACAAAATGCAAATTAAATAAGCCGCTTGCTTTTAAATGCTAAATAAAGGTATGCTTACGCAAAAGAATTAAAAATAGAAGATATGAACAGCATATATTGATATATATTGTGATTTCCGTCCTGAGGCCGTTGTGTATATATATATCCGTGCATCCTGCGATATCGCAGAAATCCCTCCGTACAAAGGGGACTCTGCCAAATTTTTTCGGAAATTTTGGGAGTTAGAAATTTTTTGGAAAATTTTGTTAACGACAAAACGGTTTCGAAACTGGAAATTGAAATAAATTAGTAAATGAAGCTAATTAAAATAATGACATAAATTTGTTATAAATGGAAGATAAAATTAAATGTTCAAAGTTGAAAATAAATAAAATTCATATGGAATGTGAAAACTAAATTGAATAGAAATAGATATAAACTTAAGTGGTAAAGTGAAAAGGAATATAAGAAGCATATAAATTGCTTATACTAAATTTAAGAAAGGAAATGTGAATTCTTGGTTGGAAACTGATATTACAAATATATATTCGTAAGTTAATATTTGGATGAATAGATATTGACATTTGGTAAGGAAGTCAATAAAATGTTTGGAAGTTATGATTGAAAATTATTGCTAAATAAGATATGCAGGTATTATAAAAGGAAAGGGAAATTGGTTTTGATTCAAGAAGATAAATTTGAATTGCTCGACTTAAAAGGTATGTGTTTAAATTTATATATGAAACTGGATTGAATTTTTGGATCTAGCCACTTGGCTTTTTTATTTCTTTTTGGATTGGGGAGGCCGTAGAGCCATTTTGTAGTAGTACCGAACTAGCCGCACAAAGGAGACGTTGGCGAAATTTTTCGAAAATTTAGAGAGTTAGAAAATTTTTGAGAAATTTTTGAAAATTTAAATTGGGTTTAAAATTTAAATTTGAATGGATTGGGTCAATGATATTGGTAGAAACCTAATGGAAGAGTTTGAAAAGTTAGTAAGATGGATAGTGTGTCTTTAATAAAGATTGTTGGGTTGTTGTTAAAAACTGTTTGGTTTTGGAAAAATAAACGGGTATTGGACCACTCTTCCTAACTAGTAATTTAGGGGACGAAATTCTTTTAAGGGGGGAGGAATGTGACGACCCGAAATTTTCAAGCATTTAAAATCGGAATATTTAATTGATTTTAAATATTCAATAGAGCAATCTTTACTTAAATTACAAATATCGCTATTTATTTGATAATTAAATAATAGAATTCAATAATTAGAAATTGGGTAAATTGTTGAATCTTCAGTTTTAAGCCTATTAAAAATAATTTGAAGGCTTGTAAAATTTATATTGATAACATTGAAGATAATAGAAGTGATAAAATTGAATTTAACAGTGATTTGTTCAGTTTTTAAATTTTATCGTTTAAATTGAATTTAAAAATAGCCTTCCGAGGCACAGTCTCGGAATTCGACGAAACTAATTCCGATGCGTCCGTAATATTGAATTAGTATCGGATTTCAAATTTCGTATTGATCGGAGTTGTTATGCGAGCGTACGATATATAAATGCGTTGAAAATTTACATCGAAAATTCTATTTATATATTCACGTGCTAATCACCACCAGCTGCATTTCCTTCAAATTGCTGTCTCCTTTCGTACATGCTATCATCATTGTGTCTCTCTTCCTATTTAATATCTATAGCCGAGTGAAATCAAAGCCAAAGCGAAGTCATCAAAATGGCGAACATAAATTCCAATCGAAATCAAATTGAATCCCTCCCCTCTTTATTTTTCGAAACAAATCAAGGGAGAATTCGCGTTCCCTTTTCTAAACTTCCAAACAAAAAAAGAGGGGATGCCGAACGAACCAGATTCAAGTTTTCGCCGAAATCGATCGTGAATTTGCGATTCACGATCCAGATCGACGGCAACGATGAACCATGAGGCAGCTCGTCCTCCATCTCAGTGAAGCTTGAGTCGATTTAGTGGTGGGTTCACCTTGTCACAAGTAGGATTGGTACGCGTGCGATCGAAGATCCTAAAGCGCTCGCCTGTAGCCGATGGAGCGAGGCGAAACAGTGGTTGGTGCGATGTCGATGAGTGACGAGTGGATCTCGTGCATCGGGCGAGGCTGAAGCTCGTTGATGGTGAGCTCCTGTTCGTTTGTGGTAGTTAATTTTAAACATTTTAATTCCAATGCTACTTAGGTTTAAAAACTTATAAGTAAATTGTGGATTTTTATTTCACCTTTCAGTACATTGATAACAAGGTATTTACAGTTTAGTTTAGTTTAATTTAATAAGTATATATATACATAGATGGAAGAAAATTTGATTTTTAAGGATTAAAGTAGGAATTTTTTTTAGTCAGAGGAAATGTATACAGTTGCAGTTTTTTTTAATAAATACATGTGCGAAGAAAAATAGAAATTAAGCTAATCTCTTTGAAACCTATTATTTATAAGTATATATACAGTACCAAAGTAATAATAATAATAAATATACATTTACATATTTACTAGCTTATTTAAATATAGATTTTAAAATAAATGGAAATTAATTTGTTCGATTAACTTATCTAATTTATTTTAATTACTAAAGGAAAATTTTAGTTAAATGACAACACTAGTTAATTGAATTTCTATAAAGGTAATTGATTGTTCAAATTTGTTCAAATATGAATAAATCATATAAATTGTTTATTCAAGGTCAATAAACGGGAAAACCAAGGCAATATGAAGTGGATGGCAAATAAAATCAAAGGTGAGTTAATCTCACTCAGTTGAATTTAAATTTAAATTTAAATGATTAAATTTAAATAATTATTTGAAGGATTGAATTGATTGATGTGCTATAGTATTGTATATTTTGAAATTGGTATTTTATGTTGTGCTAACATTTGTGAATGTAGGGAAACAGGTTGGAGGGATCCAACTGAATTCCTCAACGCTTATTTAAATTATTTAATATTCTCTGTGTGATTATTTGATATTCTATGATGAATTATATTAGAATATTGAATGCTATAGTTTGCTTGAGCATTTCGGTACTCTGAGTTATCTAAATCCAAATATATAGAATTGAACTTTGAAAAGAAATTAAAAGGAGTGAACTTTTAAGAAAATAAATATAAAGAATGTAAATAAATTAAAAAGAATTGGATAAGAATATTAGTGTTTTCAAAATGCTAATTAATAAATTCCGTATATGGAAAGGGAATTTTGAATAAATAGAAGTAACCAATTTTAAACTTCAGTGTTAGTATTTAAAAGAACAAAACCTTTATTTAAAATTTAAGATTTAAATTATTGAAAAGAGTAAAGAAGAATGAGGAAAAATAATAATAATAAAGTCCATAACTAATGAATTTGGAAATGAATTTATTTCAAATGGAATAAATTGGAAATCAATTTGGAAGATTGGTTTAAGTAATTGAGATTGGAAATTCTCTCTAGATAACCAAGTACGTTTTCAAAATATATTTTTAAATATAAATTAAAGGTTTTTAAGTCGGTTTTTAAAAGCAAGCTTTGGAAAATATATTATTTCTAAATATTTAAATTCTAAAGTAAGTATTTTCTTTCAATCTATTATAGCAGTAAGTATTTAAAGAGTGACTTAGTGTTTTGTTTTTAAAAGTGAAAATCTAGTTTTATATTTTATTAAGTAACCTTATTTTCAAATATTCATATAGTATGTATTTTTAACAAACTCTTGTAGTAGTTTTAACTTAATGTTTTAAAGTATATTTCAAAGTAAAGTGTTTTAAATTATTTTAAAAATCTAGTTTTGTGCTTGGTTATTTCAGTGGAGATAGTAAATATTTGGGAGATTTATTCTGTAAAAAGGAAGTTAGTTTGGGAACTGTTTTCAAAGGAATGAAAATAGAAAATATATCTTGTGAAGATATTTTGAGGTTAATAAATAAGTTGGAAAATTATTTATTGTTGGATGGTTGTTTGTGAATATTAATTGATAGTTAAATAACCGACTATCAATATTGGCCAAATGCGTTGATCGTTTCGAAGAGACCGGGATCGAGATTTATTTCTCGAAAACCACTTCGATCCGGTTTGTACGTTTCGTGGAAAATAAGTTTGGAGTCGAAGATGGAGCCGTGAAGTGCAAGGGCTAGTCACTACTAATCCCGAGGATATTTCCAAAATGGACGTAGTAGGAATAGTGCCTTCAGTTCCGTTCGAACCCGGGACAGACTTGTATGGATGAATGCTTTCAGAACATTTGACGATGAGCATTCTAAGTGAAACGATCTAAAAGGTAACGTTTAGCATCAAGCCTCATCAATCGGGAATGACTGAAAATCAAGGGATATGCAGCAAGGCTTCGTGGGCAGCCCCCACTTGAGTGTAAGGTCATCCCTGTCTAGATGTCTCTTTTTATCCGGCTTAGTGGTGCGGTTGCTGATCCCAATCGTGGGGTGATCTTATTCGGAACTGTCCAGTAAGGGTTGGGTCCGGTCTTGTGTTGCAGGGGATCGGGAGTGGTCCTCGGTACGGTGATTTAGGCCCCGTACCGTGACAGATGGTACCCCAGTGCCTAGTTATTAGTTGGAAATCCATTCTTCCTACGAGCCTTGTACGAGTTTTGTTTGTATTACCCACTCTGTGGCTAGTAGATGGAATTTAATGAATGTAACAATTTCGTCTACTTTATAAGTATTTGTATATAGACCCTATTATAATATCAGATGATTTCTATAAAATGTATTTTAGCTATTATAAGGTAAAAACTCGACATGTTTATTTGTGGCGTGGTCTTACGAGATGCTTTTGTTTTCAAAGGATTTTTTGAAACTTTAATAATCAATTGGGTGTGATTTTCTCACGCTGGTATTCCAGACTGACTCGGGTGTTATTTAACTGTAATGCTCGGGTCAGACTGAGTATTATAGGATACAGGATATGATGCCGTGGAGCTCACGAGAAGAGCCGGATGACGATACGTACTCTCGTACTTGTTTATATATATATATATTCCGCTGTGTTGAGTTGTTGTGTATCCATTGTATGATATTGATGTTGAACTGTGATTGATGTACTCTGATGATGTAATATATAAACAGAGATATTTGATTTTGAGTAAAGATCATTTATTATCTATTATATTTTATTCCGCTGCGATGGTTAGATTCTGTTGTTGTTTTCTATTTTCTTCTTCTTTAACCCAAATGGTTCGTATTTCTGTGCAACTTGAGTTGATTGTTGTAGAATAGTGTTTGGCTCAAGGGGTACAGATTTGTGGGTCGTTACATTTCCTATTCTTTAATTTCTTTAACGCTTCACATTATTCTTTTTTATTCTAGAAAGTAGTTCTATTCTATTTGGTTGGTTGCAAAAACCGCGCTAAAAATCTATTTCCATATTTTAATACTAAATAATGTTATAAACAATAACTCATAACAGCAAGATATTTTTTTAATTGTTTCTTTAATTATTGGGTAATGTGAATACAGTAATGTCTCTATTTTGCACTAATCTCAATTTTATTGCTTTTACTCTTGCACTTATGTTAATCGTTATTCTTACAATATTAAACTATAGAAACGTATTTTTTTTCTTCTAAATCAACCAACTAATCTATCACTAACTCCCAAATCAAGTTACTAGATTTTTCCCTTTTTAATTTATTTCTCTTGTTTTAGCATAATTTACTTTAAATTTCTCCCTTTTAGGCTTATGCCTTTCTCTACAGCTTTTAAGCCTAATGTTACTTATATTTAATTGGATTCCTTACTTTCTTTTCCATATAAATAATGTCTAAATATAAGTACATTTTTCTTATAAAATTTACATCTTCAACATAACTAACTAGTAGAACTAATTACTGAAATTAGTGCAAATGCTGATTTAAAATATTTAATGGGAATCTAACGAAAATATATATCATAAACGTAAAAGATATATAATTTAAATCCACTGACATATCGCCCTTAGCTTTGCTCTATAGCCTTCCTGGATCCCATTCTAAGGCGTTTAATATTTTTATTAAGAAGATCTTTTCTCTAGAAATATTTTCTATTTAGAGTTCAGCCTCAGGCAATGAACTCATTTGGAAGAAAATTTGATTATGAGGAAATAGCTAAGCCTAAGGTTCTATTTATAGTGGAGTTTGGGAGTCTCATTAAACGTTAACTTTTGATCGTTGCCTATTCATTCTAATTAATTTCCATCAATTGCAAATTTAATTTCCTTTATAACACATGTTTATTTTGAAATTCAAACGTTGCTAATTAAGGCAAATTAATTTCCCTTAGTTGCTGATTTGATTAACATTTCCTACTAATGTTAATTAATTGCCTCTAATTGCTTATGTCAATTACTTTCCTTTATGACGCGCGTCTATTTTGAAATTCAAATGCACGTTATTTTTGGAATTTATACGCGCATATGTTTATGAAAAAAATATATTTACGCACATTTATATGTATAATGATTTTTCGATACGGAACTTCGAACGTCAATAACTTTTTCGTACGAAGTCCGTTCGAGGTATATTATATATGTACATTAATCAGAAAATTGCGATGAATACAATGGTATAAGTTTCTAGGTCATATTATGACAATTCCAGAAACATTCATTTTCACTATTTATAATTATTTGATTATTTAATTATCTAAAAATGCGGGGTGTTACAGTCACTTTAACTTTCTAATCCAAACACAACATATATATATATATATATATATATATATATATATATATATCCAATATATACTTATAACACAGTGAGATATCTCACTTAGATCCAAGCCAAAACAAGCACAAAGCCACAAGAATCAAAGAACCACTTCTCACCATCACCAAAAGCCTAAAGACCCAACCTTTAGTGCTTTCAAACCAAGGCTACATCTCCCCTACACCTCCATTGCTTACGGCCCGTCCAAGATCTTCCCCCTTCCTCTAAACTGGACATTCGTGCTTTCCATGATGTTTTAGGCTTATAGCCAAAGTTGAGAAGAGATTGGAGATGATTTGGTTAAACTTGAAAATGTTAGAGAAAAATTAGTAGATTAGTGATTTACTTCTTAAGGGTATAAGTTGTGCAAGAGGTTATTACCACCTTCTACCTTCCATGGAAGGTCACAAAGGAGTCTCCCTCTCACATGCAGCTTTACACCTTTCTTCTTTTAATAAAAGTTAAGCCTTACCATAAAAGCTCATTGCTTAAATATCGTTGATGACATCACCCATAACATCGTCCAAAAAAATTATTTCCATAAGTGGTAAAATGTTTTTATTTCATTTTATTAATTTCTTAAGCAAATAAGCGTATATAAAAAAGTCAGAAGAGCTTCTGACGGTTAAAAAGTTGTTTATCAATTAAATGATTTTCGGTCACAATATCGATATTTTTCAAAGTGTATATTTTTGTATATATTTTTTCAAAAAAAATCACCATCATTAGTTATGATTTAAAATGGGTAAAAAAAAGGTCATTAAATCATTTTAATTACATTTAATCCAAGATTCAAATATTTATTACTTGATTTATTACTTGATTCACGGTGATAAATTTTGGGCTAACACTGTTGTTATTATTCTAGTATTTGGTTCACTAATAAAAGTTTTAAGAGTGATGGGCAATGATGATAAAGTACAGATGAGATATATGTACGAAGTAATGGATCGAGCGAAGGAATCAACTAAGAAAAATATTGATGCAAGACAATACTGAAAGTGATGAAATATAATCGACAAAAGATGGAAAAAACAACTGCATCGACCTACTGACGCGGCAAGTAATTTTTTTTGTTATCACACAATTATAAAAATACTGAGCATGTCAATACCTCTTTATTATTTTAAGTAATTTTCTCAATCCACATATTCAACATAGAGGTAGTTCAATAAATAATGACAAAGTTCTAAACGGATGAACAAATGTTCTTGAAAAAACGGTACGTGATATTGCTATGCAAATTGAAATTTTAAAAGAGGTAATAAAACATAGTACTCAACTACTCATAATTCTTGTTATTATATTTAGTGCAATCAATGACATGGTCTATTAGTAAATGTTTTGTAGGTAGAAAAATACAAAATGAAACTTGATGTATTTGGTTCCGCAAAAGCAAAAAAGCAGTTAAGTCATATCCATATGGTGGTCAATAATTGATAGAGAAACTGCCCTAAATTTAACACGTTTAGCAATGTATATTCTTAGCCAAACGGTTTTTTCTTGAACTGTGAAAGAAACTGGACAATATTTGTAATAATTCATACGAAGTTAATATACATAATAAAAATGAAAAATCTACATAAATTGGTATTTGTATGTTATAATATACAATTGAGAGTATGACATGTTAAACGACAACATACAGCCGACCAACTTGTTGAATTAGATTTCATCTTTCATGAGGAGGATCCACTTGCAATATGGACTAGTGAAGTTGAGAATCCACTACTTGATAATAAAAGTGATAATCCTTAATCAAATTATGATAATGTATCTGCAAAAAAAACAACATATCAAAGTAGTGAAAATAAGTGATCACCAAATGATGATTCAGGTAATGCGCAATGTGTACGATATTGATTCCAATGGTTATGGATTGGTCCTTTTTTTTTTGATTCTCAAAGACTTGCCCAAAATTGATCTAGGAGAGATGAAAATGACTATAGTGGAGGAAAGGTTAAAAATTTGAACGTTGAACATGGAGATCAATGTAATTATGATGACATACATACTTCTACTAGTGTTATTGGTTATATGTATTTTACGTCTGACTATATTGGTGGTTATTTATATATGAAGTTAATCAACCACATATTATTGAACCGTCCAGTCGCCAAGATGAACGCTCATCGTTTGATAATATGATTGCAACATTTTTAAATTCAAATCAAATGCAACAGTATGCTTTTCCAAAATATTATAATCCTACATAAGATGGAGATGACGATGACCACAATTCGTATGACGTGAAAGAAATAGTTTTTGATATTAAATTGCTTATGTTGTATGTTTTGTACCTTTCATATAATTTGATTAATTTACTATTAGTATTGCATATTTATTGGCCTATTTACAAAAAAAGTAGCAGAATTCGCAAACCGTAATTGAAGTGGAATTTTCGTAATTTTCGAAATAGGATTGAAATTTAGAATTACTTAGATGATCACAGCAGAAACGGAAAACGAAAAGTTGAACCTTGATTCATGCTGTGCACTTATAGACTAGTGCATAATTGTTTGTTGTGTTGTTTTTGTATAAGTTGTAAAGGTGTGATCGGTGATGTATGGTGGAGATTTGATTTGAATTAGTCTAAGGTGGTTGACGTGCAAGTGCATGGGTATATATAAATCAGGCACATGAACTAATGCTTGTGAATAATGAACCAAGTTCTTTTCTTTTGTTGGCAGTCTTGCGTTTCTTCTTAAATTCTTAACCTCTTTTGTACGTCTGTTTGAATCTCTCATCCATTCATCTCTCCAAATTATCTATCCTTAACCTTCCTCTATTTCACTTATTCTCAACACACTTATCACTATCTTCTTCCTCAAGTTTCCTCTCCTACATCTACTCCCTATCTTTCTTCCCTTTATCATCCTTTCACCCACGACAAAGCAGCACCTGAAGCCATGAAAGACTTCCGTGATCAACTAGAGCCTTCCAGAAGGAAGATCGCAAGCCTGCAACCTTTAGAAACATTAACTTTGAAGCAAAATAAAATTTTATGTCAATTAATATACGAAAGTGGAAATGTAGATTTTTCAAAGAGTATCAATAAAAGGAGAAATGGAAATAAGGAGGAAGTTAGAGGAGGAAGAGACAAGTTAAAATGGACAGAGTAATATTTCTCCGTCCTTGGATTCGGATTCATGCGTCTCCATCCATGTCTCCGATCAATCAAGTCCATTTATTTTGAAGGTGGATCTCACTGATTTATAAAATAATTGAACGGTGAATGAATTGAATTTAAATAACCACATAAGACATAGAAGATGAGGACAGAGAAATTCATGTGTCCTCAATCAATCAAATCTATTCATTTTAAAGGTAAATTTCACAGATTTAAATTTTTGTAAAAAAAATAGTGAATGGATTGAATTTAAGTGAGCACATGAGACACAGAAGCGGAGAACAGAGAAGAATAAAGAGTAGAAAATTTGGTAAACTCAAAATCTTTATATTGATGTATTGGTACTGTACATAAGTAGATTAGGATAATACATAGATCATACTAGTTTAGATGATCATAATAAGCAATGAGGAATCTAAATTTTGGAAATAACCACACTTTGGTTTTACCCAGCCTAATCGATCGATCAAAGCATTTCCTTCTACCATGCTTTTTATCTATATCAACAATTCAATTGACATCATGGTAATATCCAATTTAACCATTTAAAGATAATCATCTAGTGCACCTCCTATCAGATATTAACAACTATATCCCGACCATTACCTGAAATTATAATTCGGTACAGTGAGAATTTATTCGTTGAGTTGGCATGAAACATAAGTTAAATATTCATAGCGAATCATGTAGTATAAAGTTGTAAACACATAATTATGAAAACATATTTACTTAAAATGAAATATAAACATATCCGAGCATACAAACACAGACATTTATACTGAAAACTAATTTTTTTTGCATCATCGCCCTTCAAAGTTACACTCAAGTGATAAGAATAAGTAGATAATTCTAGCACCATTGTACATAGTATGCTTTTTGTGAGATCATTTACTCCAATTTACTCTCATATAATTTTAAACTATGCGTTTGCGTAGGCCCTCCATTTAAATCTTGACTATTGTCACATTACATGAAGCATTTGATATTATGAAACTTGTTTCACTACCCAGGAAAATCCTGCAAGTTATCAAACTCATCAACAACTAATTTCACAAAATATAGACAATACCGCAATTGAAGATCCAACATTACTTGGTTAGAAACAGACATTTCGATACATCCACATAGCTATATGTACATAAATCATGACCTACTCTTATAACATTTAGACCCAATAACCGATCATCGTTAGTTTCTTAATATGACATGTATAGAAAAGAATACCTTGCCCTACCAAAAGATTCATATGAATAAGTATTTGTTCTATTGAATCTTGTGTTCTTAATTAACTGAGGTTACTGATCATAGCAGAATCCCTGTATGTATGGCAAACTAAACTAATGATTAAGGAACATCTTTCTAATATATAAACATTTCTTGGTATGTATTATACCTTTTGAGACAACTAATGGGCTTGATACCCAAAACGATCGAATCTAATTTCAGATCTTTCACGGCTTTGCAGAGCTGTTTCCTTACATCACCCCAGTATATTTTTGCAACAATAATTACCTGCCATAATTAAAAATAATTGTTTACGGATTGTATAATTGCATTCATAACGGTAAAGTCAATAATTGTTTTTGAGACATCCAGAGTAAAAAATATTGCAGTCTGATGGATGTTACGTTTAAACATTGTAATACTAGTTATGGTTCCATTGTTATAATGTAATTAGGTAAATAAAACACCAGACAAAATATTATATAGAGAATAGAGTTAAGTGGAGCAGTATATTTATGAAGCATGAACCTTCTTTTGTCTGGAAATAGTATCAAGCATATCAAGGACTTCCATGTCTGTGTTGACGCCGTATTTTTTCATCAGATCTGGCTCTCTATACTCAGTCAATGGAATCAGCGCTGAGTTATTCAATATAAGAAAGTTGCAGGTTTCTTGATTCACGTATAAATTTATTAAATTTCAAGAGGTAATTAATTAGTTGACAATTCCAAGAAAAAACAAAAGGATTAACTTACGGCATCCAGATTTTGGCATTGCAGCTCTTGGATGGTGACTCAAAACATGAATTATAGCAAGAACATCACCGTTATCAACCAGGTTTTCGATTGCCCATTTTAGAGCTTGCTTGCTGCTCTTTGAAAAGTCTAAATGCACCCCAATATGTGTTTCTCCTGCCATTAATTTTTTTGGTGCTGTAAATGTCCATTTTGAACTCTTTTTGGAAGGGCTATAAATAGAAAATATGTAGCATTGTATGCTGGTCTTCATTGTCAGTGATGATGACAGTGATTAAGCTTAGGATACTTGGTTTGGTTGGAAAAAGAGAACAACTTTTTAAGTTAGAGGTTTAGGTTAGAATTTGGGATGAAAACACGATGTATTTTATTTTTATACTATGTTAAAAAATATTCCATTATTGATTGTCTTCTCCGCTCGTAGCTTGTAATATAAATACACACAACTTTTGTTCTCCACGTTTATAAGACAAAATTTCTAGTTTTTTAACATTTCTGACATCTATTTTATAGCAAGTTTTCCATGTTATCGAACTGAACTCAACTCTATATTCATATCATGTTAAAATCTTTTGTTTGTGATACATGGATGTACAAAGTAGACATTGTCTAAAAGTTGTTTGTGAATACTGCAATAGTTCATGAACAGAGCAAATTTTTTGTATTAAATATTAGAACAATTACCTCTTAATTTAACATATTTGGGAAAAAAGGGTCTTTTTTTCAAAAGATTAGGCCCTATTTGGTTTGTCCTTTTTAGTTTTGTATTTTCATCCAAAAAACATGCACACGATGCACAAATTTTTGAAAAACAACCAATTTAAAAAATAAAGCAAAGATATAAAATAGGAAACAAATTAATTTTGTTTTTGTGTTTGAGGAAATAACAAAAAAAATGGAAAACAATCCATCCCCTGGCGTCGCTCCATCCCATTCTACGTCACTCCACCATCATCGTGATGACTTTAAAATTTTAAATTCATTTTACATCATCCTTATCTTTTGTTATGAATGTTGCAAAACGGAAAATATAAAACATTAAATGAAACCAAACAGACCCTTAATCTTGGGTTAATAAACAAAATAGTGATAAAAAAATCTTCGTTAAACAATAAACCATGTAACATAGAAGCTGATAACATAAAATATGACCTAACTAACAAGAGTATTCCCAACCCTGTGTCCGTTGGGAAACAATCGACCCCAATAAGGGGTTCATTGGCCATCTTAGCCGGCTATAAAATAACCGACTAAGTATAGCCGGCTAAATCAATTTATTTTTTAATATTTTATTAGCCGGCATTATATAAGACTTCTAAGAAGATGTTTCAGATCGATTTGTTGTAAGCACGCGGATTGCAATCCAACGGCTGTGGATTGCAATTTATAGTACATGCCTTAACCGACTTTAATTTAGCCCGTTAAAGATGTTTGTGTTTTTTCCATTAGGGTGGCTTTTAGTTGATTTCGTGAGAGTTGACGTTTAGCAACCCGCTTGGTTGGGAATTGTAACGACCCGTAATTTTAACTATTTTAAATTATTAAATTTAATATAATTATTGAAAAAGTTGGTTAGAAATAAAAATTTAATGATTTATTAATGTAGTTATTGAATATGAACTAGGATAAAATTTTAAATAAACAATTTCGAAGATTTAGACAATAATAAGTATTGAATGAAATTCTATGTATCGAATGTGTTTATAATCAATAGCTAGGATTGAATTATAAATGTTGAATTTTTAGATGTAAATAAAATAATTGTTTATAACTAAAATTCATTTGAAATCTAATATTAGAATTTATCGAAATTGGATGATTGGAAATTATTTAAATAATTGAATTCTGAATTTAATATGAATGAGAATGAGGTCAAAAGTTGATTTAAATTTTATTTAAATAAGAATGAAGATTGTTAACATTTAAAATTGAATTTAAAGTGATTACATTGATTTTGAAAATTTCTTGTTTTAATCAATGTGTAAAAATTAATTAAATTGAATTTAGGTATCGTTTGCCCCTGCGAGCTTGAAACGCGTAGAAATTAATTAAAGAAATTTAATTAAAATAATTTGATTTGAAAAGCTATCTTCTACATATGATCGAATTAGACCTCGAGACTAGTTCCATTGCGTTCGAAATAGGGTATAACGTATAGAACGCCAGACGACACGCCTCTCGTTTGGAGCTCGATAATTTCGGACGTTTAAAGTAAGATATTTTCTAATTTAAATTGTGTGTGTCTATATATATATATATATCTGTGTGTGTGTGTGTGTGTGTGTGTTATGCTCAAAATCTTCAACCATTAAACAATATTAACATAAAAGTGCCAATTTTGATAAAAAAACTCAAATAAGTGTACGTGCATATGGAATCATATAAAACTTTATGTATATCAACCTTGTACTTATTCGAAACTATATTTTCAACAGCTGATATATACAAAGCCACTTATATATTCAACAACATATGTTCATTTGAAACCTACATATCTGAGACCCACATGTACTTATTTGAAACTATATTTTCAGCAGCTGATATATACAAAGCCACTTATATATTCAACGGTATATGTTCATTTGAAACCTACATATCCGAGACCCACATGTACAGGAAGCCTTATGTACTTAAAGACTGGAGCTTACATATATTTAAAATTACATACATAAATGCAAAATAATATATATTTGAAACTTTGAATACTTAAAAACGTACACACTTGAAACTATATATATCTGAGATATTATTCAGTCCAAATCAAATCTTCTGGCCTATGCTATTCAGCCGACAGTGCATCTTCTTGCCTACTTAGTATATGGCACAATCATACAACACCTAAGCAGCATCATAGCATCACCGGGGCAACTTTTCTGCATCTACGCAGCTTCAAAGCATCTCCAAAGCAGCACCTTCATGCACATATACGTTGTAGTCCAAGCATCACCGGTTTGCATCATCAGGCCTTCATGCAATCCTTTTTCACGTCCATTCGAAAGTCTAAAGTGCTTCATGATCCATTCGCAAGTCTGAAGTGCTTCAAATTCTCCCACAATTTGTCTCTCCGCAACATGCAGCGACACCACTATAACAACATGCAGCAGCAACATCAATAAGCTTATTTGCTAGTTTTAATATTACATACGCTGCTGTTTTTGTCAATTCAAACGATTTTACAGTTACTTGTCATTTGTTTTGTTCAGCTTCATTTCACTGATCATCAAAGTGACGATCTCACATAATTGTAAACACTTAATCTTATCGAACATTAGTATGGATTTTGATTTTTATTTACTAATATAATGACTACTCTCCTGGTGCAATCATAAGTATGATTGAGAAGAGTTGGAGATTTACAAAGTGGTTGTGAGTGAACATCTGGAGTTAATATTGTTAGAGTTCTTGCATAGTTAGAGAAAATACTTTTAATAACAATATTAAATTACATTTATATACTATCAACCTGACTCATATTAGAATTGAATATTTTTCAATTCTTAAACATTGAATCACCATTAGTAAACAGTTACTTCTACAGTAAATGCTTAAAAAGAACACAGTATCATTAAAGCAATGTCAAATTTTTCTAACTTATTTGAGGATAATTTAATGTTGTAAAGTAGTATTGTCTTAGTTCTGTTACCCATATGCAATTCTAAAAATCACATGGAATTTGCATTTCATTGCTTATTCAAATATAGAAATCCACATAAAAGGAATTCATTTTAACGCTCTGTTACAAAATTCATAAGTATATTAAATAATTGATAAAATTAGTAACCAAATTACAGAAACTGATTTATGAATCTATAAAAATTAGTTAAGGTAAAAAGTCAAAGCTGAGATGATTCTGTTCCAACAAAGTGAATGTGAATCTATATAACAAAATTTGTGTGAAAATTTAACTAAATTTCCATAACAATTTTGTATTTAAACACAAACTTTAAAAACTCAATTAACTACAAAATAATCAAGTAATACTTTAAGTTTTCAAAAAAAAATTGCTTATAGACACATCTATATGTAATAGCAATTCTCAAGCATTATGAATTTCATTTCCCGAAAGAAAAAAAATCGAAGTCTGACTGTAGTTATTAGTAGAGTTAGGCACTGATTTAGTATTTGATGTGTGTATGATTCTTGTTCATCAATTTTAGTGTGAAGTTATAATCGCAAAGAACACCTTTAATATCAAATATTGGTCATGTTAGTTTTTAGAAGAAATTATTTTCCTGTAATGATCAAACTTATATGACTGTTTGAGTATGGTGAGAAACCATTTCGGTAATGTATGATGTCGTTTTACTTTATCCTATATGTGACGCCCCACCTCTATACCCATGCTAGCCAAGGACACTATGGGGTAATGCTGTCAACTAGCACGGAGAATAAGGCTGTTGAGAAGCGACCATCCGTGTAATTCCTTTGTGCGAGCACCGATATGCCAGATAAAATATAACATGCATTTCATCTCAAGAGGAAATCCGACATACCGACACAAACTCAAAGCTACTACACAGTGGCTATATAATCTTCGGAAACAAATATAGAAATAAACATAACACAAATCAGTCACAGATAATTCATATCACAAAGGCGGAAATAGATATGAATATAACACATGAAAGTGTACATCAGAGTAGTGGTCAAACAAGATCCACAATATCAAAAAGAATAGATACAAGTGCAAGACAAAAGAATACGTATACATCAAGGAGTCTAAATCTCAATAGTATACAACCAAAAACTACTAAACTAGAGTAGTTAGCCAAAAGATCGGATGATGGTCCGATAAGAAGTCAAGCAGAAGCACCTGTAAAATCTCAGTCTGACCCGAGTATTATTTAAGAAGAAAATAATAAACGGATCAGTCTAGCTATAATTATCAGTTAAAATGAGATATAAGAAGAGATATAATTAAAAACGTATGATAACCAAAAATGTCATACTGCGACAAGTATACATAGAAAATCAACAAAGGAAAATCATACAAATATCTCAAGAATCTTATAACATCAAAAAGAATATCATATTTTTTATTTAATTTGCCAAGCCACAATAAATGACATTCATATCAATGCCAACTGAAAAAGACGGTGAAACATAAATTCCAGAAATCATCAATTAGAAATCTAGAAATCACAATAAAAGGATGGCCAATCCCGTAAACTCGACATCAACGCACCTAGGAAGACACGCCCCATGCACAGTCGAACATCAACGCACCTAGGAAGATACACCCCATGCTCTAGCATCGACGCACCTAGAAAGATACGCCCCATGCATAAATAAACATCGATGCACCTAGAAAGATACATCCCAGGCATAAACAAACATCGGTGCACCTAGAAAGATACACTCCATGTAATGTCTAACATCGGTGCACCTAGAAAGATACACCTCATGCAAAGTCGAACATCAACGCACCTAGAAAGATACGCCCCATGCATAGACGAACATCGATGCACCTAGAAAGATATGCCCCATGTCCCGACTTATTGAGCCGATTGCTCCACGAAGTAAAAAAACATCGACGCACCTGAATAGGTACGACCCATGTGTAAATAAACATCGACGTATCTAGAAAGATACGACCCATGCGATAAATGAGACAAAGCTCAATAAAATGAGACGAAGCTCAATAAAATGAGACGAAGATCAATAAAATGAGGTACAACCCTCTATACGGACAAAGAGACATCGCACACTACTAGTCTAAACCATAAAATGATCATCATCGATCATCAAGAAGTGTCAATTACAATAAGCTAGTAAATATATGAGTTTAGCATCATGTCCCATAATCACTGGCTTAACTTAAATATATGCGAAGAAATTGTAGATCTCCACTAGAAAATTGTCACAAGAGATTCAATCGAACAAGTCCAAGAATTAACCGACGAAGTAAACGCAAGCGTTTCATACCACTCGTTTTACTAAGTCGTTTAATTAGATTTCTCATACGAGTGAGGTAAAGGTTTGTATATACTAATAGATTGGAAATCGGTTTGAGAAAACGAGATTTGTAATAAAATAGTGTTGAAAACATTTGAAGAAAGAGTTTTGATATTTACTACTAGTATAGAAAACCTTTATATTTTAAAGTGACAAATCATAGAAGTGATTGTAGAAACAATCAATCATAAAATTCACACTCGAAGACGTGAATAAAGTCCAAAGAAATCGATAATGAATCCATCGAAATGGATATTCAAAAATCCCTAAAAAGGAGTGATCAACGTCATAATAAATGGTAACAACAAATAGGATCATCACGAATCGATTTAAATTGGAAATTCAATCCAAATAGGCAAATTGGACTGAAACAGCAGGTTCAGTCGACTGACCCTGTACCTGGGAATTTTCCAGGTTCAGGAAACTTTCTGTTTCCAGGTTCAGTCGACTGAACAGAGGATTCAGGCGACTGAATCATGCCTGGAAACATTCGGGTTCCAGGTTCAGTCGACTGAACAGAGTTTTCAGCCGACTGAATCTTGCCTAGGCTGTTTTTCAGCCTATCCAAATGAAGAGCAAACTCTTCCAAAATGCAATCGGACGAACATTGGCTCTAAGGGTTTATGCCAATCAGCAACCCGGCCATATATGCTCCTCGATGCATCATCAAAAGCATGATCAAACATCCATAAAAGGATTTTCACACAAATTTGACTTCAAAACCCAAAAATTGGAATATTCACAAAACCAATCCAAATCAAGAGCAAATGCACATGAAAAAGTGTTAGGAATTCATACCCAACAACCAAAGATAAGTATAGTCATAGTTGTGAGATAAAAATCTCACCTTTTCACAAAATCAATGAAGGAGAAGCTTGAAAATAAAGGAGGATAAACCACTCTTCAATCCCAACTCAAGAAGCTTGATTCTACACTTAAAAGAGAAACATTTTCCAAATTAGGTTTAGGAATTTTCTGAAATCAAAGAGAGAATGAGTTGGAGAAGAAGAAGAAGATACTTACCAATGAGTTCTCTTAGAATTTGGAGCTAGATCTTGGATTTTGCAAATGAACTAGGGTTTTGGATTTCTATTTCCCATTCTCTTCCACCATTTTTGCTTTAGAACTGAAAAGAGGAGGAAGTGGGAGTGAATGGGAAGAAGTGGTTCAGATTTGGGTATTAAGTTGGCTAGTGGGCTGAACCCAAACCCAAACCCAAAGTGAAAAAGGTCAAATTTTTAGTTAGCTCCAAACATATCAAAGTTTATACTCAAAAAGGTTGCAAATGACATTTTGAACTCAATGGAAGGGGTCTCGAGTCCCAATTTGACTATTTGCAAAAAGTAGGTTTTCAGACCAAAATCCGACGAACGATAAAATATTTAAATATACAATTGATAAATATGCGGGTTGTTACACTATAGATGGAAACCAATAATCAAGTTTTATAACAAAACAACACCTTGTATTTTGGTGCAAAAATTACGTACTATGATAGTCCAGTCAATTTACAGTTTATGAAAGTGAATGTCATTTAAATAACCATTTTACACTGTAATCGCAATTTTGCATTTCATTGCTTGTTCAAAAATGGAAATCCATAATAAAAAGGAATTCAGTTTAATGCTCTGTTATAAATCCATAATTATACCAAATAAATGAGCAAACTAGTGGCTAAATTAAGTATAGTAAGGCCAAATATGGATGAGTTATTTTTCCAATTAATAATGTGGAGAATATTACAAAAAACATGTGATCATAATTTTTCATTTTCTTCTACTAACTTATGAATCTGACAAAAAACTGAGTTTTAGTAAGTAGAATTAATGAGTAGTATATAGTTTCAACGAACTTCAGTTTATAATCCTGAGCACCCAAATCATACAATTGAGCTTAATATGATTATATGTAAACAGAGCCAAAATCAAACGTAAATGGAGAAATCGCTAATTTTGGTAATTTAAAAGTAGAAAGTAAAAACTAATCTTCCATGTCGGTATGAAGTAAAACCTGTCAGTTTGCTTTTACTGCACATGAATCCCAAAATGGCTTGCTGCGCATTAAACATCTGGAATAATTCACTGCAATGAAAATTTCAGTGGAGAACTAATAAAGCTTGGAAATGGAATTAAAAGCCCAAGAGCTGTATGAAGTTCAACCAAGTTTTGTAATAAATAAAAATTGATGTAATCGACTTGAAGATACAAATTTTTTAAACAATAACTAAATAATTTCATAGGCGGAGAGAGTGGATAAGAATGGTAATGAAGAAACAGGAACACGATCATTTGTACGTAAAGGCATATACATAGCCAGCATCGGCGAAGATGGAAGTGCATACAGAATCAAACAATACGCGTTTGATTTATTAGCACTGGGAGATATGATAGGCAAAGATGTTTATAACTACTTGAGGAAGTACTTAACTGTTAAATCTACTATTATGTACTATGATTTCGATAAGCTTATTACAGCTGCATCCGACGGTAAAAAGGAACCACTTCTAAAGCTCGCTAATCGACTATTCGATAGCATTGAAGAGGTATACCAAGGTTATTTAGTTGTAATATTTTGGTTAGTACAATGTAATAAGCATAATCATGGTAGAAAGTAAGTTAGTGAAATAAAATAGAAGATGAAAAAGATAACTAAGCTTTAAAAAATAATAATAACAGAGTTACCCAATTCTCTAAGAGCATAAATATTAACTTAAAGAGTTCAATACGTTGAAAGGAGTAAACCTACATTACGAAAAACTTAAAAAAGGTTGGTAACTTTGATATACTGTAATAAAAAACTTCTTAACAGTAAACACCATAATTGCATGAAAATTAGCGTTCTATAACAATTATAAAGTTTAACGATTATGAAGTAGATGAATTCCACAGTCATACCGAATCAATAATTGGCAATACATTAACATTCAGGAGATGTAATCACTTTAAAAGTAAAAGAATTATGCAGAAAGATAAATTAGAAAAGTGGAAAGTGAGTTAGAAGATAAATAACTTGAATTTCTATTTGCAATCCAAAAGGTTATACAGTAATTAGTTATATAAGCAAAGAACCAACCTTCAACATGTCTTTTGCGTAAACGGAGTATTGATTTTCGACATCTGTTTTATATTCAACTCTCAAGTCTCCATTACAGCTCCTATCTCCAGTCTTTGGCAGTGCAGTCTTGTTCAGATCTGGAAGAAAGTGACGGAAAAAGGAAATTAGCAATGCAAAACGAAATAAAAAAGACGATTTAAATGTAGAAATAGAAAAAGGAGTAAACCAACATTATGAATAACTTAAAAAAGGTTGTTAACTTTGATATACTGTAATAAAAAACTTCTTAACAGTAAACACCATAATTATGAATGAAATTTAGCGTTCTATAACAATTATAAAGTTTAACGATTATGAATTAGATGATTCCACAGTCATACCGAATCAATAAGTGGCAATACATTAACATTCGGGAGATGTAATCACTTTAAAAGTAAAAGAATTATGCAGAAAGATAAATTAGAAAAGTGGAAAGTGAGTTGGAAGATAAATAACTTGAATTTCTATTTGCAATCCAAAAGGTTATACATACTTAGTCATATAAGCAAAGAACCAACCTTCAACATGTCTTTTGCGCGAACGGAGTACTGATTTTCAACATCTGTTTTATATTCAACTCTCAAGTCTCCATTACAGCTCCTATCTCCAGTCTTTGGCAGTGCAGTCTTGTTCAGATCTGAAAGAAAGTTACGGAAAAAGGAAATTAGCAATGCAAAATGAAATTAAAAAAACGATTTAAATGTAGAAATAGAAAAAGAAGTAAACCTACATTATGAATAACTTAAAAAAGGCTGGTAACTTTGATATACTGTAATAAAAAACTTCTTAACAGTAAACATCATAATGATGCATGAAATTTAGCGTTCTATAACAATTATAAAGTTTAACGGTTATGAATTAGATGAATTCCACAGTCATGCCGAATCAATAATTGGCAATGCATTATCATTCAAGAGATGTAATCACTTTAAAAGTAAAAGAATTATGCAGAAAGATAAATTAGAAAAGTGGAAAGTGAGTTGGAAGATAAATAACTTGAATTTCTATTTAGCTGTGCAAAAGGTTGTACAGTAATTAGTCATATAAGCAATGAACCAACCTTCAACATGTCTTTTGCGTGAACGGAGTATTGATTTTCGACATCTGTTTTATATTCAACTCTCAAGTCTCCATTACAGCTCCTATCTCCAGTCTTTGGCAGTGTAGTCTTGTTCAGATGTGGAAGAAAGTGATCGAAAAAAGGAAATTAGTAATGCAAAAGGAAATAAAAAACGATTTAAATGTAGAGATAGAAGATTAACAGACTACTGGGGAGATCTGGCAAGCGAAGAAGCAAAGTCGGTACCATAAGAGGATGCTGGATTCCTACAGTTGAAGGGAAAAATAAAAATAAAAACGGCAAGGGTTGATTTGAAGAAGGGGTTTATGTAGTAGAGTGAGGGGAAGTCAATTTAGGGCAGGCGGTTAAAGAAGCGTAGGTGGGGAGTAACCATTTTTTTCGGATGAGGTGAAAGTGGAAGGGAAGGAAAAAAGAAGACATAAAGGAGAATGAAAGAGAAATGGAAGAGGATGGTAAACAGACGTGCGAATGGTAATGTTGGGGAACGTCGAAGACGGTTGAGGAAAGTCTAAAGTGTCTTGCTAGAATGATTTCTGTGTATTAGAACTGTAGGCAATATGGAAAGTGGACAAAAGGCTTCACTTTGACTTGTTTGACCACGGTTTTGCTTTATAGTATATATATACATATATGTATGTATGTATTATGTATACACACACACACACACACACACTAACCTATGCTCTCCTATCACATCTTCCCATGCTTCCCACGTTCGCACCGTACTTCCCCTGTCTTAATAAAAATGGCGCCTACAGGGGAAATCATTCGTTCATTTTTTTAAATTCAAAGCAACCCTATCCAACGATCACCATCGATCGAAGCCATTAAAGACATTTCCAGGCGATGGTCCCGACCTGAAAGTTATTCGTCTCGGCAAGCTCTACACGATGACGGGTTGGATCGCCGAACGGAGCAGCGAGGCGACCAGAAAATCGACCTCGACCGTTGGATCTTGGTTGGCAAAATTCGTCGTTGTTGTTGATCGATATTCGGCGACACCAAAAGTAAAGTTGGAGAGAAGGTGGAGAGCTTTCGTCGGCCAGAATTTGGTGATGATCGGAAGTACATGGCGGCGGTTATGATGAGATGAACGGGAATGGGTTTACAGGGTTTTTCTGGGCATTGGCGGCGAAGTGGAAGACGAAGTCGGTGTTGGGAGCTCGTCGTGGCCAGGCGCATCGATGGGGGTCAGTATGTGATGTCTGATAATCGACAATGGTGGCGTGCGTGGAACTTAGTCGCGATTTGGGTTTCCACGTTTGGCCTGGTGGAAGAGATAGGCTAGTTTAATTTAAGGTTATATTAATTGTGTTAATTAAAATTTAATTATCTCTCTATATTAAAAAATTCGTTGATTTTTCATACGAGATCCGATTCGAGTAAAATAAGTCGCGTCGCGATCAAGTCGACGAAGGCTACGACATGGAGTTGGATTCATATTTATTAGAAAGTGAAAAATTTTCCGTTTTAAATTAAGATGAGTGTTTTAAACCGCTTAAGAAGACTAAACTATTTTTGTTTAGTTAAATCAAAATCATGAAGTGATTTAATTTTATTGATTGATGTTTGGTAAATGAATCGACATTTAATCATGACATGAAAATTTACCTGTTAGAAATTTTGAATTGACATTTACACTGAAATTGGAATTAAACTGCTAGTTAAATTCTCGATTATTGAAAACTAGTTAACTGTCATAATTTATTGGTTGTTTTGGATGTTGATTGAGATTGGATGCTATTGGTTGATATTTTGGATGATTGGATCTTTATATATACACCAGTTATCTCCCTGTGAATTATCTTACAGTGTATAAACTGTTTTAAATTATATTCGAATAAATTAAGAAATAGGTTGAAATGATATATACCTATTACATTTATTTTGGATTGAAATGACATATATATATATATATATATCCATCCCTGAAAATAAAATGAAATAACTGATCACTTGGCCATAGGATAAAATATTATATATAGACACCGGGTTGGTTAAATTAAATGATTTTAAATTCTTGGATTGAACTTATTCAAATACTTTTGTTTTATAAAAATAAAAATTAATCGGAACATGGGAACTGGATTATTTTCGCACTTGGGCTTTAAATGTTGAAATTAAAATTGTTAAAGAAAGCTGTTTTAAAGAAATTAATTTGGAATTTGAAGTTATGATTGAAATGACTTGAATTATAAAAATTGAATTGTTTACTTGAACTTCGAACTTATTTAAGTAAAAGTGATATAAATTAATATTTCTAAATTTGGCTCGAATTTGAATTATTTTAAAGATTTGAATCTTAAACTGAACATCGAAGTTATATTTGATTTAAATGACTTGAATCAATATTCTGAAATTGAACTCGATGGTTTAAAATCGAGAATTGAATTGAAACTTAAACTATTTGAATCGAATCAATGAAAATCGAAATTGAAGTTAATTCGAATTAAAATTGAAATTGATTTTAATTAAGTTGAAATTGAGTCGGTTTGAATTGATTTGAGATTTAAGGTGATCTGAATTGGAAGATTTGAAATTGAATCCGTTTGGTTTAAATTTGGAACTGAATCCATATTTATGGAATATAGAAAGAAACTGTTCTGAATTTGAAATTATTTTCACTATTTTACCATAAACTGTTTTAAAATTCATTTTTATAAAGTATTAAATTTTCAAATCATTTAATATATAATCTATTTTAATATCTAAACTATTTTCATCATTTTAAAATTTTAAACTATTTAAAAAATTTCAAACTATTTTCTAAAAATTCAAACTGGTCAAACTAGGAACTATTTATATTTAAATCGTGGATTTAAATGCGAATTGGGTTAAAGTGAAGTTATAACCTAAGTTGAAATTCGAAATGGAAATTCGAACGAAATAATTTTTCCAGTGAAAAAGACATATGAAGTAAATATGATGATTTTTAAATGAAATGATATTTTGAAGTGAATATGATATTTTGATATCAAGTATGAATCATTTTCGAAGTGTAAAAGAACCAACCGGTGTGTAACACGATGTTTGGTTGTTAACGAGATTCGGACCTCTTATTGGCATACCCTCTGTCAATATTGGAACCACTTTAACAACTGTGTATGCGGAGGAGACTTGTGACGCCCCACCTCTATACTCACGCTAGCCAGGGATACTACAGGTAATGCCGTCAACTAGCACGAAGAATAAGGCTGTTGAGGAACGACCATCCATGTAATTGCTTTGTGCAAGTACCGATATGTCAGATATTATAACATGCATTTCATTTCAAGGGGAAATCCAACATATCAAATACAAACTCAAGGCTACTACACAGTGGCTATGTGAACTTCGAAAATAAATATAGAAATAAGCATAACACAAATAAGTCATAGATATCCATATCACAAAGGCGGAAACAAATATGAATATATCACATAAAAGTGTACATCAAAGTAGTGGTCATACAAGAACCACTACATCACAAAAGAATAGATACAAGTGCTGGACAAAAGAATAAGTATACATCAAGTAGTCTCTATCTCGAATGTATAATGACAAAGACTTCTAAACTAAGTAGTTAGACAAAAGTCAGATGATGGTCCCAGATGAGGAGTCAAGAAAAAGCACCTATAACATCTCGGTCTGACCGGGGTATTAATTAATAAGAAAATAATAAACGGTCAGTCTAGCTATAAATATCAGATAAAATGAGATAGGATAAGAGATATAACAAAAACGTATGATAATAATAATGCCATACTATGAAAAGTTTACATTTAACAACAACAAAAGTCATACAATATCTCAAGAATCTCAGAGATCAAAAGGAATGTCATATTCTTTATTTTGTTTACCAAACCAGAAATATGGACACATATATCAATGCCAATCGCAAAATTGGTGAAACACAAATTCTAAAAATCATCAATTAGACATCCAAAAATCACAAAGGGGGAGGCCTATCACAAACAGAAGCATGAAAACTCACCAACACGTGCATTCCAAATGGGTCGCTAACCTATGGTCGCTAACCCTAGAGCTGGTGCAATGACGTAGTACAATAATGGTATGCCCGAGGAACTTGAAACTCAAATAATTCGGAACATCGACGTAGTACAACGATACGCCCGATGAACTTGATAAGCCGGTAGAATGACGTAATACAATGGTACGTCCGATGAACCGAACTCCATAAAAGAACATGGGTCGCTAGCCCACAAAAATGAGTCGAATCTCCAAAGAACCCATAGGTCGTTAGCCTATAAAAGAAATGAGACGAAACTCAATAAAACGAGGTACAGTACCCCCACGTGGACAAAGAGACATAGCAAATCGCTAGTCTAAATCACAAAATTATCATCATTGATCAATAAAAAGTGTGAATTACACTATGCTACTAAATAAATGAGTTTAGCTTCATGTCCCATAACCATTGGCTTAACTTAAATATTTACAAACGAATTGTAAATCTCCACTCGAAAATTGTCACAAGTATTTCAATCGAACAAGTCCAAAAATTAACCGACGAAGTAAACGCAAGCTTTTCATACCACTTGTTTTGCTAATCCATTTAATTAGATTTTCTCATACGAACGAGGTAAATGTTTGTATATACTAATAGGTTGGAAAACGGTTTTAATAAAAGAGCTTTGTATTAAAATAGTGTTGAAATCATTTTGATGAAAGGGTTTTGATATTTACTACTAGTATAGAAACCTTTGCATTTTAAAGTGACAAACCATAGAAATGATTGTAGAAGCAATCAATCACCAGAAATTCACATTCGAATACGTGAATTAAATCCAAAGAAATATATAAAAAATCTATCAAAATGGATATTCCCGAAATCCCAAAAAAAGAAGTTATCATAGTCAACAAAGGCGATAACAACAAATCAGATCCACTAGAATCGATTAAAATTTGGAAATCCACACAAAAAGGCATAATGGGCTAAAATAGCAGATTCAGTCGACTGGGCCAGGGTGGTCAGTCGACTGACATAATTCCTAGAAACTTTCTGTTCCCAGGCTCAGTCGACTGAACCATGGTGATCAGTCGATTGATACTAGTTCAGGAATATCCCTGGATTCTGGTTCAGTCGACAAACTTCTTGGTTCAGTCGACTGAACTGGAATTTCCAGTATTCTCAACCAAGCCCCAATGAAGGGAGAAAACCAAACTGAGGTGATCGAACGAGCAATGACAACTATGGATTTATGCCACGTGACAACCCGACCTTATGGGCTCTTCGACACACCCCGAAAATATGTTTAAGCATTAAAGCTAGGATTTTTAAAGATTTAACTTCAAAACACCAAAAATTGGAAAATTCATAAAACCAATTCAATCCAAAGCAAATGGATAAGGCATAGATGTTAGGAATCACTACCTAACAACTATCAAAGATATAGACATAGATGTGAGTTCAAAAACTCACCTTTAAACACAAAAACAATGAAGAAGAAGCTTTTAAAACAATGCAAGATCAATTCCTCTTCAAATACACCTCTAGAATCTTCAATCTAATATCAGAGGTAAAGATTTTCCTAAGTTAGGTTATAGGAATTTCTGAAAATTGAACAGGGATTAAGATGGAGAAGATGAAGATGATGCTTACCTAAGCTTCTCTTGGATTTCTAGAGCTTGAATTGGAATTTCCTAAGAATCTAGAGCTTAGGAATTTTAGTTTCCAATCTTTTTCCCCATTTTTACTAAAGCTTGAGTGTTAGGAAATATTATGAAGGAATGAAGAGGAGTGGAGTGGAGTTGGGTTATTTGTTAGGTTAGTGGGCTGAAACCCAAACCCAAAGCCCTAAATGAAAACATCAAAATTCTACTCAACTCCAAATATATCAATGTTTATACTCAAAAAAACCGCAGAAGCCATTTTGGACTCAATGGAAGGTGTATCGAGTTCCAATTCGACTGTTTGCAAAAAGTAGCATTTCAGACTTAAATCCGACTAACGATGCTATATTTAAATAAAATATTTAAATATACAGTCATAAAATATGTGGGTTGTTACAAGACTACAGAATTAAGTGATTGGATTTGGTGTACATTTGTTGGATTTGAAGAAAGAGAATGATGATGGATAGACCCTGGCACTTGTGCCAATTTGAAATGACTAAAATAAGATTGCTTGACAGGGCCAATGATGCTAATTACCTCTAGTGGACGTTCGTTCTTCGATTTTCTTCTTAGACTTGGTCCATACTATTACTTTTGATGTTGGTTTCGATTGGTGCACCTTAATTTGGGATGACCTTCCTTTGACTCGATATGGGATGGATGGATGCGGTGGATGGTTGTGGCTATGATGCGTACCACCAGCCCTACGATCCAAACTGGCAGTATCCTACCTTGGGTATTGCCTCACGTACCTTGTCATACTTTTATCCTTATATGATACCACTATAATTTTGGTTTGGTGTTGTCATATCACGACGCATCTCTACCCCCCGATGTGCATCTGGGGCATTATATGCAAATCGTATGATAATGCTTATAAACGCGTTAAGGGGTATTAATGTAAAGCCTTAACGCTAAGAAAAATATTTATTTCCTAATTAGACATTGCATATATAGTGTATTATACTATATATAAATATTTTGATGGGTCCTTAAGAGATGGAAAATCCTGTAACATTCCTTGAGTTATTGCACACAGGTTATACACTGGATAGAAGACGTAAAACCATGTAAACATCTATGATGCTATTACACTCATGTTATATATGATATTGATTTGACTCGCATAAGGATATTTTAGTCATAGCTCGAATGTTTTGTCTTTTCATTATGCTCAGGTTAGCCTTGAGTTTTAAACACATTGAAGATTATTTTATGAAGGACGAAGACGAAGATTAGTATATTATGACTAGTATTATTCCTCTGCATCATATTTTTATGTTGCACTGTTGTATTCTATTGTTTTGTTATATATATAACTCTGATAGATATTGTAAATTTTAATCGAATGTATAGTATAAACAGCTGCATGAACTGTTTATTTGATTAATATATTTTGCCATTCCACTGTGAGATTATGTGTTTGTTTTTCTTCTTCTCTTATTTTTTTTAATTAATCTCACCGATTACCTGTGTTTCGGATTGTTTTGAGTTGGACATGTGTGCTTTATTTTCAACTTAAACCTTCCAAAATGTGGATCGCCAAAGAAATGCTCTAACATAGCAAGGTAGAGCTTTCGAGTTGGTATCTCCTGACAACCCTGAAGGGCTCAGCAAAAGGAAACACTAACATAGGAATAATAGAGCATGTTTTTCATGTTTTCAGCTACTATAGGTTGAAAAAAAAGGACGTCGGAATATAAGTAGATGTCCAGACACTACAAGAAAAGAGTTAAATAGCAACACACAGTTTTGACGACCGTCGACGGCTCTGTCAAGTCTTTTCCAACGGCTTTCGACAGTAGGTTACTTTAACTAATTTAGTTTAGTCAAATTATTATAACTTATTCATTATAGAAATTTGAAATTTATTTAAAAATACTAATTTAATTCCTAAAAATTAAAGAAGCCATTTTTATTTAATTCTTTAATTTTATGACGGTTTGTGATTAATTAAATTGGTATTTTCGATAATCTTTTATTTTGCAATTCGATATTTAATTTTATTGAAAATCAATCTCAAATGATCACTCTATGCAACTTTTAGTCCATTTATTATACAACTTCGATGAAATTTATGATGTGTAACAATTTTATAAATTTAAATTTATTTTTTAACCATCGTGTAACTAATTATGAATTTTTAAATGTATTTAACATTATAAATTCATATGAAATAAAATATTCGGTAGAAAAATATTTTTTGAATCTTATGTTGATCCAATGTATTTTGGACCTACTTTTAAAATATGATAAAAAGTAAATAAATTTAGAAATCTAAAAGTTAATCTATAATCAACATCACTCACCGACAAAGTTGATGAAATATATCGCTATTAATAAGAAATGACGAGTTCAACGTGAAATGCATTATGAGAAACGACGCTAAGGATCTCATCTATATTTTCTCGAAAAGAAATATTCTAACAATTTGTGATCATTCACCAACAAAAAATTGCATACGTCAAAAATCTCCTCAATTACAAGAAACTCTGATAAAAGCATATAACATTACTCCAAGAACTTTATACAAGCCAGGAATATCAAACCAAGATTGGATTAACGCACCGTTTCATCCAAGTTGGCCTCCACTAAAGTCGTTGATTGACGACACAAAAGTTGAACCGAATTCATAGGATATGCACCAAACTAAAAGTTTTAACCTCTATGACAAAAACTAAATTTATGCTAAAATTTTTGTCAAAATAAGTTTCTTTGTTAATTTTTAATATGTATATTGTTTTATTCTCTTGATATTTCAATAAAAAAGATTGATATTTAAATTTGTGGCATAATTTCAAAAGAAAACAGATCACAAATGTCTGTTATAACACCACATATGTCTATCAAAGGTTTCGGAAAATATTTTTCTGAGACCTCAGACGT
Organism: Allium cepa; assembly: GCA_030765085.1. Taxonomy (NCBI): domain Eukaryota; kingdom Viridiplantae; phylum Streptophyta; class Magnoliopsida; order Asparagales; family Amaryllidaceae; genus Allium; species Allium cepa. The sequence continues at coordinate 206,882,478 of CM060943.1, forward strand.
CTATGGAAACTCGATAAATAAATAAATTTAGAATTTATGATGAAAAAGATGTATTTTTTTAGCAAAGCTAGCCGGTTTTAGAATGGGACATGGCAATGTATAAATATTGGTAAAACGGGTGCTCTGCACATGCATAGAATAACTAAAGGGCAAAAACGGCCCAAAAAAGGATAAAAAGCACAGGAGCTAGAAAAAGGTGCCTAAATTACTAAAACAACATGACTAAACTCCCTCAGAAGAGGAAGAATGGTCATGGCCAACATCCGACGAAGGGCCAATAACATGGAAAAAACCTGAGAAGAGAGTAGCCAGAGGAGAATCATAACCTTCTAAATTAGGAGAGTGTATAAATTTCTTATCCTATGTGACATCATAAAACTTACTTATGTTCTCCTGACCAATCTCACCAACCCTAGTGAGGCACAAACCATCCCTTCAATATAGTAGATAAGAAAATAACTCTCGCCTCCAATATAACTGATAAAAAGCATAAAAGGCGTCGGTCTCAGGCGAATATCTTGTATCAGAAGAAGCATGAACCCAAGACCATTCATTTGAATTACAAGAAATGAGCCACATCTAGGGCCAGAGGTGGAAAACTAATAGATGGAGCTACACAAACTAGATCAACGATAATGGGGGCTAAAGGGGCATCAACAATGGGGGCTAAAGGGGCATCAACAATGGAAGCTGCAAGAACAACCTTCGGAATCCACTTTCGGACAGGAGGACGAGGCAGAGGAATCTAGTCAACAAGGAGAACAAGGCCAACATCTGATGCTAATGAACATGCATCCGAAATATGCCTAAAAAACCGACAGGACGTGCAAATGTTAAGTTTCCAACTGCAGCGTACTCTGACCTCTGCAAAATGGCACTCATCTAGTCTGACTTTTAACACCGAGGGCAAAGGTTTGCAGGAGTAATCTCAATCAAAGCTTTGGTATAGACTAATTTCTTTATGGCCAAAGTGTTAGCGTCATAACATATCACCTTACCAATACGACCTGCTAACCAGTCAATCCTGATAAAAGGCTGCAGAACATATGGAATATGAGAAAAGTGGGCCAAGATGGGAATAGATAAAATTTGGTCCTTGGCCCGATCCACAGAAAGACTCCAAGTAGTGATAATGAATGGTTTCTCATTGATAAGTATGGGTTGGCTTCAGGAATACGTTGTCTTTCTTCATTGCGTGAGAATTTAAAGTAGAACATTTCATTATCGAAGTGAACACTCAAACCCATCCTCCCCCCTCGAGTTCCACACTCGATTGCACCTTGCCTTAACTAGATGATATGGTGGGTTGAGTCATGAAAAAAACCCACCAACTGTTATTTCCAATAGCTAACACCGGCCTCAATCACCTCACTCGAGGGGGGGGGGGGTCATAACACCCTCAATCTCAACTATACCAAAGCAACGAGGAGAATGATCACCAGCATTTTTTGGCATTTTGGAGAACAATGATTACCACTTTGGAGTTGCCCAAGGATGAGGAGGGTCCAGCGGACTAGACAAAGGACCAACAGATAGTAGCCCACAAGGAGATGTGTAGGCATTGGGAATATTATCATTGGCATTGCTACAATCACCTGGAGTGCAGCCACTTGAATTACCACTTTCAGCATTGTTGAACTCTACTGCTTTAGCCATAGTCACATGTTCATCGTGGACAAACTCCCCTACAGCCGAAGGCCCAAAACCGGCATCGTTATGACCAAATTTAGCAACACTCAAATTGGAAAAAAAATATTAACCCAACCAAAGATTTAGACCAAGATAAATTACCTTCATTTGCTAATAAATATGCTAGAGGATTCGAACAAGCAGACATCAAACTGTCACACAATTGAGAAGCAGCTAGGCGAGGGGAGTTTAATTCGCTCAATAAGGTTGATATATGGTTACCACTAGTTGAAGCTTTCAAGATGGGATTATAAACGTTGATGTGAGAGGAGACACTAGCTTCAATAATAAATGGCACCACAACACCAGGCTTATCAGGTGACGAGCGAGCCAACGAAGGCGAAGGAGCAACAACCGCGATGACCAAAAGAGGAGCCCTACTATCCAGATCTGAAGCAAGGGAGGCAGATGGAGGTTTCTTGTGCTTAGGCATAATCTTGAGACGAGGCAGGCAATAGGGATGCAGAAGCAAGGCGAAACTAAGGGGCTCAAAACGCCATTCAACCAGTCTCCATTTTTTGGCTTTTGATCCGACTGATGTATTTTAATTTTATAATATGTTAAATTTTCCATTATTGATTGTCTTCTCCGCTTGTAGCTTGTAATATAAATGCATATAGCTTTTGTTCTCCACGTTTCTAATAGAATCAACTTCTAAGACAATTTCTAGTTTTTGAACATTTCTAACATCTATTTTATAGCAAGTTATCGAGCTAAAATCAACATCTATATTTCATATCATGTTAACATCTTTTGTTTGCGATACATGGATGTACAAAGTAAACTTTGTCTAAAAGTTGTTTGTGAATCCTGCAATCATTCATGAGTAGAGCAAATTTTCTACATCAAATATAAGAATAATTATTGATTAATTTAAAATATGTCTAGGGAAAAGGTTTATTTTTATTCAAAAGAATAATAAGCTGCACCGCAGGGGTGATGATACTAATCTTCGGTCACTAATAAAATAATGGTGAAAAAATATTCGTTAAACAATATAACGGGTAACGAAGAAGCCGATAACATAATATATGGCCTAGCTAATAGGACAACCAGTAATGGTTTGTTCAGTTGAAAAAGTGAACTGAACAAACCACGGCACAATCAGGTATGACTTGTTTAGTTATCTGTGGGTAGTTCTAAATGATTTCGTGGCTAGTTAACTGAATAGAGGACCATTTTTAAAATGGTGAAAAAATTGCCATTTTATTCTAAAAATAGATTAAAACGACAAAAAGTTTGTCATTTTAACTATTTTTCAATTTTCCATTTTATTGCAAATTAAACAAAACAATAAAGATTTTTCCTTTCTGTTTAATTTATATAATAAAACATCAAAAAAAAAAATTCTTTTATTTGTTGATGTTTTTTAAAAAACTGGTTTTGGGGTTGGTTTTACCTCTTTTGGAGCTCGTTTGTTCAATGTAAAACAAAGAGAGCAAAAGTGACTAGACAGGTCTATTTTTGGTAATGGTCTAATAACATAGCAAACATGTCAACTAATTTCTATCATTGATCTCACAATTCACCTAAGAAGACCCAAAAGGGAGAGAAAAAAAGATGATTCCCCTAAATGGATATAGTTTCAATCTCAATCCTCGTCTAGTAGAGCTTTCGAGTTGGTATCGCCTAACAAGCTTGAAGGGGTAAGCTAAAGGAACCACCAACAAAGGAATAGTAAAGCATGTTTTTTTAGTGTTTTTAGCTACGACAACTTGAAAAAAGAAAGACTTCAGAAGATTAACGGATGTTCAGACACTACAAGAAAAGATCAATATAACAATGGACTATTTCGACATTCGCCGATGGCATTGTCAAACCATTTTCGATGGCTTTTAACGAAGCGCTATTTTAATTAATTTAATTTATCACATTAATATAACTTATTTATTATAGAAGTTTGAATTTTTTTAAAAATATAATTTAATTCCAAAAAATTAAAAAAGATATTTTTATTCGATTCTATAATTTTTTGATGGTTTGTGATTAAATAAATTCATAATTTCGATAATCTTTTGTTGTGAGATTCGCTGTTTAATTTTATTGAAAAATCGAACATAAGGATCAATCTATGAAACTTTCAGTTTGTCCATTATACAGCTTCAATGGAATTTATGACGTGTAACAGTTTTATGAATTTAAATTTATTTTCTAACCGATGTGTAACTGATTATGAATTTTTAAATGTATTTAACATTATAGATAAATATAAAATAAAATATTCGAAAGAAAAATAATATTTTCAAATGATATGTAGATCCAAAGTATTTTAGACCTATTTTCAAAATATGATAAAGAAGTAAATAAATTTAGGATGTCGATTTTGATTCTCCAATTTATAGCCATTTGTCGACATTCGAACTAAAAATCTTTCATTCGAAGGCCAAACAATCTTCAAACGAGACAAAATTTATGTCATATATACTTTATAATGTATTTATCCAATTTGTATGTTTAGAATCAAAATAAAATGGAAGGAAAAAAATTAGACTTAAAATATATCATTTTTCAAGGAGTTGTACAACACTCAGTATATATTGTTAGGACCACTTCTATGAAAATGACATGTTTTAAGTTTAAATTTTTTTTGCCTGTTTTTTAATCCAACAATACAGATTGGATAAATACATAATATAGTGTATATGATTTGAATTTCATCTCGTTTGACCTTCAAACGAAAGGTTTAAGTTTGAATGTTGACAAATGACTATAAATTTGAAAATTTAGATTAACACCTTAAACCTGTTTTTTTTCTTTTCATATTTTGACTATATTCCCAAAATACCTTTGATTGACATATGATTCAACAAATTTATTTTCTACCAAATATTTTATTTTATACGAATTTATTATCTTAAACATTTAAAATTCATAATTAATTATCAAAACGTTAAAAAAGTATTGTACATCAAATAAAAATAGCCTTTTTAATATTTAGAAAAATATTAGGTTATTGTAAACTCTTTTAAAATTTATATAACAAACTAAATTTATTTTAAAAAGATAGAAAATATTATTTATTTATAGCCGCCAAAAATTGTGGGATTTTTCTAAGACTGTCTGCAATGGTAGAATGACTGCTTGCTAGCCTAAGTGGAATAATACCTCATCCCTCATTGTAGAGAGCATTTGGCAGGATTTTTACGTAAGTATAAATATTTATTTCATTTTATATATGACCAATGTGCAATTTGTTGACTAAGTATAAATGTATAATTCATTTTAATTTCAATGTGCAAAGGGTAATATATTTATAGTAAACATACTTGTCCCTTTGCAGAAATTTTTGAACTAAAAAAATACGAAAAAATTACTGTGATACAATCTCAAGCATTAAAAAATGAATAAAACGTCTGACAGGATGAGTGCAACCATCTAGGAAGCTTTAAATGCTTACTAAAAAAGCCTATATATTTATTAAATGCGAATAAAAAGTCTCGTATATATATTAAAAATTTTGGTAGAAGTTAGTATAATAATTGCATCAATTTGCAAATGTAAAATACAATATTTACGTTAAATTTATAAGCATAATCTAAGCGGAATTCTTCAAATAGGAATGCAATCATGTCACACATCGCGGGGGTTCAACGTCATTCCAACATTACCATCAAGAATTGGTAAATTTATGAACTCGATTATAAATGGGACGACCGAGATTTTTGACCCTTGAAAATCGACACTAATACATCCTTATATCACAAATCCAAATGTCGAAAAGCCTGATTGTTAGGGAAAAAGAAAATAAAGATAGAACAGAATCTCACTCGAATAGAATAACATATATTATTTTGATATATAATCTTTACAGTGGAAAATTTTGCATACAATATTAGAATCTAACCTAGATTCAGCTTGGACAGTTGTAAACCCTTTGTCCTTACAAATGCTGACAACCAAACAAAACAATTGTTGTATATGCAACGGATAATAGAATACGTCCATACGTAAATGAAGATCTCCAGCTCACCTGTGAAAACACCAAGCATCTTCAACTAAACCTGAAACTACTCAGATCTAATCCGAGTATTAAAAATACCTGGATCAGGCTTGATAAACCATCGTGAGATACTCGAGATATAAATTGATGCCAGTTTAAAACCTTGGAAGAGAAGAACATTTCATAAGACCATGTCCATACATAAATACGGATGAGTTTTTATCTTATGATAATCAAAATAATTTATACTGAAAACACTTTATATTATCTTTAATGACATTCTTTTGAAAACATTTTTCAAGTAATATATCAAAATAAAGTATCAATATTCGGACTAAGTTTTTGGTAATATATACGTACTAGGTCAAATGGAATATACTTGGACGGAATATATGGTACCAAAGGGGTAGCTGAAATGTTTGTAAAGCATTATAGCTATTTTGGGAATACAATCAAAACCATAAAGCTCGTATTGGATTTGGAATTCCAATATTATAAGGAACTAGTGGCCTTTTCCTTTGATCCACTATAGCAACATAGTTCCCACGGTGCCTTTATCGTTTTTATCAAGTAAGTCACTTGGAACTTCACTTACTACACTACCAATATCCGGTAGCCTTATCGCTTTTTACAAGAAAGCCTTTATATTAAAGTAAATCCCTTAAGGATCCAGATTCCATTGGACTCCTCCATACTCATACAACCGATAGCCTGAATTATATAATTAGCTGTATCACCTCTGGGATGTGAGGCTCATGAGGTTATGCTCAATTTTAACAAAGTAACACTTTGCTTTTCACAAAGCCATGCTTTATTCTTCAATAAAGCACATTCCACTTAGAATGCCACATTACCGTTCCTTAATCACAAAACTGATTTCTACAAACGTATAACTCTTAAACTCGTATGTCTCAAGAAAGGGCGTTAGGCTAGGAGAAGTTGCCATCTCCATCACAGAGCAGATAATACATTGATAAAGATCAATTAATATGATAAAAAATGCACTATCAAACATTCGCCCGTACAAATTAATTCTGGGACTCAACAAAACCGAAGACACACCTCCTACTAGCATTAGTAGCGAGTAGTCCTTGCAATCCGAAGACTCCAAAACATGAAAGGACCATTGATATATAAATGTCTCTATATTGGGAGCTACCCAAAGAATGTGAACAAGAAGTCCTTCCGCTATGAAGATTTTCGGTCTCCAAAACAACGAGGATTTCAGAATGCAGACACCACTGCCATTTAAATATAATATGTGGTAAACCCCTAGGACTCGTGATAGAAATCCTTACATTATGAAGATCTCCGGTCTTTAATATTCATTATCTTCATCAGGTCTTCACCTCCAAATGTATACATTGGTTCAAAGTAGTTTTCGGATAGGAATTATCCAAATCCAACTCTGGTTCCTCCGAATCAATCATCGATAAAAATGATGCTAAATTCATATGTGATTATCAATCATCAATCAATTTAATTCATCTTTTTATTCCTTTATACATATTTCTTAGAGATATAATCATTCAATCATTCCTTTATCTTATTCAGAGTATATGGAATCATTAAGCCTCATTTATCAAATCATATGGTAAATTTTAAAAACTTTTTAATCTTGGAATAATTCTAAATCGTTTCCCCTTTTATTTAGGAAAATATTTCCAAATCATTTCTATGCAATCTGATTTATTTAAGAAATCTTGATCGGAGTAAATAAAATTTACCATCCCATCCGTCGGGCCAGTCTGGGTAGCCAGGGAGAGCAGGAAACTGGTTTTTCAAACTCAAACCTATACACTATCTCTGTGTCGCCTGTAAGGCGGTCAAGTTATTTGATGGACTCCAAACTAGTTAAAATTTAACCATTCCATAAATCCTTCAAATCATATTTGAAATACTTTATTAGTCATTTGAAAATATTTTCAACAGATTTGAAAAAGAATGGTTGCGTTTAAAACTATTGTTGGGGGAATTCTCACCCATGGAATCGCGAGACCAAAGAACATCAATGTCGTCCAGAGTCACCATTTACATACGGTACCCATGCCCATTCGGTACCTATGCCTAGCCGGACCAAACCCCATCCCTCATCAGCCGAACCAACACTTCTCCTTCCCAACACCGAACCAGCACGTCTTCAAGCCTCCGCCGAACCAACCTCCCTGCCGAACCAACTCCTTCCTACACCCACTACCCTGCATGCCGAACCATCCAACACCGGTCCAAGTCTCCATCTCCACGCAACACCGAATCACCTACCAACGAAACAAAAGCCCCACCGATCCATTCATCTCCTACCACCGAACCAGATGTGCCAGTCCAGATCGCTTCAGCCCAGGCCCACCAGCAGCTATATACATCCAAGACCCCTGCCCCCAACCTCACTCTATAAATAGAGGGGCAGGGGTACAACAATGGCAGACAAGTTTGAGAGCTCAAGCACGGAAGAAACTTTCAAACAACTTTCATATACTTGTATACAAAGCTTTGTACTTGTAATCTGAAAGAAAAGAGGGAATAACATATAAAGTGGACGTAGGCACGTTCTGGCCAAACCACTATAAATCTGCGTGTCTTTTTACAATTTAGCCCCAGTTTTTTTTACTTATTTGCATAAATCACCCAAATTACTAAGAACAACATAAATCAACTAAATCATACGACTTTGAGGTGTTTGTCCATTTTTTGCGCAAACATTTTTGGTGCTTTCACTGAGACTTAGAACTCGAAGCTTCAGCTTCCCTCATTCAACCTTCTTTCCCAATAGCACCCTTCATTGCCTAGGAAACATGACTTCCAGGCCGAGAAAAGACGCCAACAAGGGAAAGAACGTTGCAACCAGCAGCGCTCCAGATCCAGTGGATCCAGATCAAGAGAACCGTCCCACTATGACAGCAGTGCCAAATGTAGATCAGGTAATTCCGACAGCCCCTGCCGCGGAACAACCGGCAGCAATCACTAGGGCAGACCTAGACAAAGTTGTGGTTGAAGTGACTAACCGCTTCGCATCCCAAAAAGAAGCTTTGGTGAACCAACTCATGTCACGTTTGAGGGATGCCGAAGAATCCAACCGCAACACTGAATCATGGGGTGAGTCTCAATCTGGAGGATCTCAGAGACAGCAAAGGTCTTCCCTCTTCGAAGAAGCTATCAACAGGAACTACAATGATAGGGGCCGCGCCCGGGCTCAGTCCGAACTCCGACTCGAGGAAGCGCTTGGAACCAAACCCAATGGGGGAGGCACCAGGCGAGGATCAGATGTAGCTGAGCCGGTCATGCCGCCTAACCATAGAAACCCCGCTGAACGGAGCCGAGGTAGAACCCAGCCCGAAGTTGACCCCATGGAAATGCTCGAAGCAGAACCCCACAGGGAAAGATCAAGGCAGGGGGCAACTGTAGCTGGTCCTAGCATGCATCCGAGCAGCCAAAGACAGCCACTGGATAACGTCAGAAGTGATAGGCTATACCATCCCTACAGGTCATCTGGACGAGATCGATCCCGCAGGGAAGAACCAAGCTCATTTTTATCCGCTCCAAATTCTGATGAAAGAATGGAACGATTATTTAGGGAATGCGTCCGACGGAAACAAAGAGATCGAGGGATAGGCGCTAGGGTAACCAGCCCTTTCACCCGCAACATCGAAACCGCCATCACACCTCGAGAATGGAAAATGCCGACGATGGAACCGTACAAGGGAACTTCCGACCCCGTTGTACTCCTGCAAAGATACACACAACATATGCTCATGAGCGGGGCAACGGAAGGAGTATTATGCAAATGCTTTCCACTATTTTTAGCAGATCTAGCTACCTCCTGGTTCTGCCATCTACTCCAAGGATCCATCAGTTCATGGGAAATGCTGAAGGAAAAGTTCATTAGCCAGTTCCGCATTCATGTGGAACAACCCAAGGATGCTTATTCTCTATCCAATGTCAAACAGAAATCCGGAGAGACACTACAACAATATCTAACCCGGTTCAACGCCGCAGCGGCCGCAGTCCAAGATGCCGATGAGAAACTCACCCTAATGGCCCTCTGTAGTGGTGTGCACCCAGATACCAAGTTTGCTAGAAGACTAACAAAAGAAAAACCAGCTACCTTGCCCGATTTCTTCCATGAAGCTGGGAAGTACATGAGACTCGAAGAGGCTGCCACTGAAAGGCAGACAGGACCACAGACTAAGACGACTCATGGAAACGCCCCCGCCGCAGCAAAGGACATTCGGAGAAACGACTCCAGAGACAATGCAAGGGGCAAGAAGGGAGAAAAGCGTTTGTACCGACCAGGACCGAGATTTGACGCTTACACTCCCTTGAATGAAACAGTCGAGAACATCTTCCTGGCCACCCAGGACGAACTTACATACAAGCGCCCCCCGTACAAGAAAGAGTCGGATCGCGCAATCCAGTCTGGGAAATTCTGTCGTATCCACGAGTCTCATGGGCACGATACCAATGAATGCCGCCATCTCCGAGACCTAATTGAAGAACACATCAGGAGAAAGAGATTAGAACGCTATGTGAAGAGATAGGACAGGACCCCAGCTCCTGCCAAGGAAAACCCAGGGCAGCTCCACCCAGAGACGGGCGGAGAAAATCGCAACACCAGCGGCTCCAGCCAAGAGAAGATAGTGGTCCATACAATATCGGGGGGCCACACATCGCCGACAAGAGCTGGGCAGAAATGGAAAGATATGGAAACTCACTCAGAAGCGAGGGTGATTGCGTCAATTCTGTTATGGAAGAACGCCACCCTAAGCGGAAGGAAAATAATGACATCACATTCAGTGGGCGCGACCTAGAAGGAAGGCAGTACCCACACATGGACCCTATGGTCATCTCTGCCTGGTTCGGTCCAGCCAAAGTTTTCCGAATTTTAATAGACACTGGAAGTTCAGTAAATATCTTATTCAAGCATGCTTTCGACAAAATGAAGCTGTCAGTGAAGGATGTATCCCCCTGCAACAAACCACTACACGGTTTCACTGGAGAAGCAAAGATGCCCCTCGGACAATTGGATCTCTTTGTTGAATTGGGAAGTCATCCCCGCTCCGCCGTTCGGAAACAAACATTCGTGCTAATAGACAACCACTCGGCCTACAATGCCTTTTTAGGAAGACCAGCCTTGTTCGACTTCCAAATTGTCCTTGCCCCATGGTGCCTGAAGATGAAGTTCCCAACGGATAATGGAGTGGGAGAAGTAGAAGGGGATCAAGACGCCGCTCGGGACTGCTATGTAACCGAATTTCGCAATAATCGCAGGTGAGATAAAGGGAAAAATGCAGAGACTATTCTCTGCATGAAAAGCTTGGAAGCATAGCAACTAAAGAAAGCCCCTCCTCTTCGGTATACCAGTGATCCTTTCAATGAATTAGACCCCAGGGACAAAGAGGAGGAGGCCACCGCCGAGCCTGCAGAGGCTATGGAATTCGTATCTGTAGACAAACGCGACCCAAGTAAACTGCTGAGAGTCGGATCTCAGTTAAAAAGAGAATTAAAGAATCAACTCATTGATTTTCTTCGTCGCAACATGGATGTATTTGCATGGACGCACGCTGATATGACTGGAATCTCCCCGGACATAGCATGCCACGCACTAAACATCGATCCTACCAAGGTACCGGTAAAGCAAAAGAAGAGTAGTATGGGGGCAGAACGATCAGCAGCCCTCGAGGAAGAAGTAAAGAACTTACTTGCCAACGACTTCATACGTGAAGCCATCTACCCGGAATGGATCGCCAACCCGGTACTGGTAAAGAAAGCTAATGGGAAGTGGCGAACATGCATCGATTTCTCCAACTTAAATGACGCTTGCCCGAAAGACTGCTCCCCACTCCCCCGAATCGACTAACTCGTGGACAGCACTGCCGGACACGAACTCTTATCCTTTATGGACGCATACTCAGGATATAACCAGATCCCTATGCACGCCCCCGATCAAGACCACACTAGCTTCATCACTGACCGAGGATTGTACTGCTACAAGGTAATGCCATTTGGACTTAAAAACGCCGGAGCTACTTATCAACGCCTCGTCAACAAGATGTTTGCAGAGCTGATAGGGCGAACTATGGAGGTCTATGTGCATGACATGCTGCTTAAATCAAGAAAAGCCAACGATCATGTAAGCCACCTGGACGAGATGTTCCAAGTACTCCGCCAATATGGAATGAAGCTGAATCCTCTAAAGTGCTCCTTCGGAGTGTCATCAGGAAAGTTCTTTGGATTTATCGTCCATGCCAGAGGGATCGAAGCAAACCCTGAACAAGTCCGAGCCTTGCAAGATATCAAAATACCATCCACTCGGAAAGAAATGCAAAGCCTAAGCGGGAAGGTGGCCGCCCTAAGCAGATTCATCTCCAAAGCAACTGACAAGTGCGTCCCTTTCTTCGAAGCCCTAAAGAGAGACAAAGGAAAATTCGAGTGGACCGACGAATGTTCAGCGGCTTTCCTTAACCTAATCAAGCACCTCCAACGGCCACCAGTACTCTCGACTCGAAGAACTATACCTATATCTTACTGTGTCATCCCACGCTCTAAGCGCCGCTTTGGTAAGAGAAGAAAACCGCACACAACGGCCAGTGTACTTCATAAGCAAGAGGTTTACGGGGGCAGAAGCCAGATATCCTAAACTTGAGAAGCTAGCGTACTGCTTACTAATCACGTCACGGAAACTGCAACACTACTTCCAGTCTCATTCCATCCGAGTTCTAACCGATCAACCACTAAGGCAAGTACTTCATCGTCCCGATACCTCTGGGCGGTTACTTAAATGGTGCATTGAATTGAGTCAATATGATATCACCTACCATCCCCGCACCGCCATCAAGGGACAAACTATGGCCGATTTCATTGCCGAATTCACCACCGGTGAAGGTAGGGAGCAATCCGAGGTGTCAGAGGACGTCAAATGGAATCTCTTCGTAGATGGGGCGTCGAACGAACAAGGCTCCGGGGCAGGTGTCGTGATAATCACCCCCAGGGGAAAGAAGCTGCACTACGCCCTAAGATTGTAATTCGCTGCCACAAACAATGATACCGAATATGAAGCAGTAATAGCCGGATCAGAGCTTGCCTTGGAGATCGGAGTCAGTTCCTTATGTCTTCACAGTGATTCGCAACTCATCGTAAATCAAATACTAGGGGAGTTCCAGACTCGAGGAGAGCGGCTCACGGCATATCTGAAAAAGACCAAGCGGCTGCTCAATCAATTGGATCACTACTCGATCAAGCACATTCCTCGAGAAGAAAATCAAGAGGCCGACGAGATGGCAAAGCAAGCTAGCATGGGAGATGGTACCATTTCTGGAACGACAACTGTCTCAAGGCTACTAACCCCGAGTTTCGAGCAAGTAAATCTGATAGCTGCAACCGAAGAAGAAACATGGATGACCCCTATCCGAGAATACTTACAAAATGACACCCTACCCGACGGGCGAAGTGAAATTAAGAAAATTCTAAGGAAAGCTTCCCGCTACACAATGCAAGAAGGCATTCTCTATCGGCGCGGCTTCTCTAACCCTTTATTGAGGTGCGTTGCTGGAAGAGAAGCCAAGGAAATTCTATCAAATATCCATCAGGGAAGTTGTGGAGACCACACCGGAGGGCAGACCTTAGCAAAAAAGATACTCCGATATGGGTATTTCTGACCCACTTTAAACAAAGATGCCTTAGACTTCGTCAGAAGATGCGACAGATGTCAGAAATGTGCTAAGATTCCTTGACTACCAACCAATGAAATTACTCAGATGACCAGCCCTTGGCCCTTCGCGATATGGGGAATTGACTTAATTGGCGAACTGCCGATGGGCAGAGGCGGGGCCAGACATGCCATAGTGGCAGTTGACTATTTCACCAAATGGGTGGAAGCGGAGCCTCTGAATAAAATATCTTCAGCTAAAGTTATCAACTTCTTGATCAAAAACGTTCTGTGCAGGTACGGAGTTCCACTCAGAATCATATCAGACAACGGGCTTCAATTTGACAGCGAGGAATTCGCCGATTGGTGCCAAGAGCACGGAATTCACAAAAGCTTCTCATCTGTAGCTTATCCTCAAGCAAATGGACAAGTCGAAGCTGTCAACAAGATCCTCAAAAGATTAATCAAGAAGAAACTTGAAAAGTCGAAAGGCGCTTGGGTGGACGAACTTCCTATGGCACTTTGGGCCTATCGCACATCTTATAGGACTTCAACAGGGCATACTCCTTTCTCTTTGGCATACGGATCGGAGGCCATGCTCCCAGTTGAAACTATAGTGCCCTCTCACCGTAGGATCCACTACAGCCCGGAAGAGAACGAAGAACTCCTCCTCATGTCTTTGGATCTGATTGAGGAGAGAAGGAATGATGCAGCACTCAAAGCAGTAGCTCACAGACAAAAAGTGGCAGCACTATACAACTCCAAAGTCAAACATCGCAGCTTACAAGAAGGAGATCTCGTCCTCAAGAGAATCTTTCCACGCCCCGGGGCACTGGACCCCATCCGGGACGGACCATATGTAATTCATAGAGATCTCCACAACGGAGCTTATATTTTGTCAACAATGGACGGAGAGGTGTTCCAGAGGGCATGGAACATCCGACACCTCCGTCGATACTTTTCTTAACTTGTACTGCCCATATGAAGTGAATTAACAAAGAGAATCAGTGGACGTAGGCATTTTCGTGCCGAACCACTTTAAAAAACTTGGCTCTTGTTAACTTGTTTCTTTATATCTTGGATACTTGTTAAGCTTTATCCTTTGCTGTTGAACAAAATCCTTTGCAGATGACATTTCAATCCAGAGCTTCACAACACAACTCCACCTGGACAAGATCTAACAGGTACGCTACGCTCCTATGCCCTCGCCAATGAGACACTTTGCTCCGGTATCCCTCTACCGCGAGTTAACTTATTGTTTGCCTCGGCCCTTAAAGCCGACTGTAATAAGCCGAGTATAAGTCATCAAAAAAAAGGCCGACTATAGCCGATGGCAGCTCATTACAGCGATTCGGCTCACCGGCAACTGTGAACCGATCATAAGCCCCAACATAAGGTGTGGCCAGCCAGGGGCAGTTCACAGTTGACGATCGGCCCCCACGCTAGCCGGCCACAGTAAATCGAATAATACCCATGATTACGGGCCATAATGGCCCGGGTAGTTACTGTGCGCGATCGGCTCCGATGTGTCTTAAGTGAGGCTGTGGTAAAAAAGAAAACTCCCCGCAGAGCCGTAAGATGGGTGACAAATGTCTCCAAGACCCACAGCTAGGGAAAGTGACTACAAAACCCGTTTGCCACGAACTTAAGCACATCGACGGCCTTCCGTGATTGGAAGTTTTACTTTTCCTATATTTCAATTTCATTTAAAACTTTTCTCCTATTCTCCGTAACGGTGCTTGAAAGTACAGGACATGAAATAGGGAACGTTCGCTAATGGGAACAGAAACTTACAATCGGATGACGAGACACTCAACAACATTCCGTGCTTAGTCTTACAGGGCGCACGAAGTTGCCGTCCACAGCCGAAACATGAAGGGCGGTACCTTCTACTTTTATACATTAATGCATAGCTACAGTTCATATTCACACATCACATTTACGTTGCAAAATGAGAAAATTATACTTTAAGCAAAAAACTTGGCATCAGGCACAGTCAAGTCACTAGTAACATGCATAGTTACATCACTCACACAGCACAACAAAATAGCGATAACATTCCAACATAAAGGAGTCAGCTTATGTTATGAAATTACATAAAGTCATTATTACAGTACATTAATGTTTTGAACTAGCATATACAGGAATGTCAAGCAGACCAAATAAAATAACCAGCTGCGTTAGTGCTAACCACTACACTTCAAAGCCAGCTCTCCGAATCTACTTGGTTGCTGGATCGGAACTCCCAGCATGTTGACCAGAGGTCCCACCTGTCCAATTCAGAAGAAGAATCCATCAGATAAACAGCGAACGATCAAGTTATGAAAAGCTAAAAAGGGAAAAATCACCGACGCCCGCTTCTTGGTCCTCATCCCCCAACTGCACACCGGCTTCCGCCGCAGCAAGCAGCCGCATCCCCTCCTTCACCGCTACCTTCTCCTCCTTTGAGAACTGGGCGGTTACCATGTCCATCCTGAATGCCGCTCCACCTTCCTTATCCGCATCGGCCTTGGCCTCCTCCAAGGCCCGGAGATATATCCTAGCCATGATCCGGGGATAGTCATCCATCCAGGATAGATTACCCTGCTTCCAGGTACGGAAGTACATATCCTGCAACATCTCATCCATCATCCCCTCATTATCCTCAAACTCCCTCACCCGGGCCTCGGAGGACAACAACTTAGCGACGGCAACATCCCTCTCCGATCGATATCTCAAGCGGTCAGCCTGGAGAGACCTCCTCATTTCCTCCATCTCTTCCTTTAGCTTAGCCTGAGCAAGCTCTGCGGCTTCAAGCCTCCCAGACAACTCTTCAATCCGCTCGAGATCCGCATTCCGAACCTCATCCACCGTCGCAATGGCCATATCAATCCGCCCCTTGCAAGCAGCCTCCATTTTTCGCAATTCTGCCATGCTGGCCTTTTCCAGATTCTCCTTCAACTGCCTGGAGGCTGCCTCGTGCTGAGAAATCTGGATAGCCTGATCGGCAAGCTGCTTGGCCTGATCAGAAACCTGTAGCCGCAGCCGGATGTTATCACTCCCGATTTCCTCCCCAGCCCTAGCCAGTCGAGCATGATGCTCCATCAACTTCTTGACCTCCTTCGCGACCCGGTCAATGTTGGCCTTGGCTTCGTCCCCCATAGCAGCTATCCGAGTAGTGAGCAGATCCAAATCTAGGGACTTAGCCTCATCAAGAATCTGAACCATGGGATTGCGGGGGAGAAGATGCTCGCCCGTGGCCTCGTCAAATAATATATCCTGAGAGCTTGGGTCCAAATCCGGGTGGCCGGCAAAGGGATTGCGAGGCACGTCGGGACGTTTTATGCGGATAAGGGTAGGATTCTCGGAAGGAGGCGGAGAGGGGGCAAACTCCATGGTTTCCTCCGCGGTATCTCGGGAAGGCTGAGTAGAAGGCTGAGGACCAGGTGGTGAATCAAACAAGGAACGCCTCCTCTTCCTCTGCTGGATACCTTCCTCAATGACTCCAAGAAGAGAGCGATATCTAACTACATCCCCGGAACGGCCGGTTGGCGGCTTCGGCTTAGTAGAAGCTCTCATCAACTTGAATTGTTCGAGGCGGTGTCGAACGTCTGAAGTTTTGGCCACCTCGCCTGCCCCTGTAATAAAGAACAAGTGTTACGAACATACAAAGGTCCATAATTCAAGAAATATGTTAACTTAAAAAGAATGAGAAGGAACGTCTGTTATACAAACCCTGCGGAGAAGGAGAATACTGCAATAAGTCCTGAATCTCAGTCCAGGACGGAAGCGAACCATAAAATATTCCTAAGTCCCTATCGTAAATGGAATCTGCAGAAGTCAAGAGTTCACCTTGAATCGCTGGGGCCACCTCAGCTGAAGGACTCTTAGGGAACGGATCGGCGCCAGCCCCAGCCTTGTCAACCTCCTTTCCCTTCTTCACCGAGGCTGATCCTTCCTCCAACCCTTCAAAAGCCTGGCGGAAGGCATCATCTGTCCACTCCTGGATCTCCCCTGCCTGCTCAGAAGACAAAGCCCCGGCACCACTACCACCCTGTCCTTCACCTTCTCCATCTCCTCTGCTCTCCTCTTCGTCTCTTTCCTCCTCTCTACCTTCCTCCTTCGGTATATCTGGACATGTACTGGGAGAGGGTCCATCAGACTTCTTAAGCTTCTTTCCCCCAACGGCTGGAGACACCGAGAAAGGTCTCTTCTTGCTACTCTTCGCAGTAGCCCCATCCTTAGCTTTAGCAGCCCTCTCCTCGGCTGTATCTCTCTGTTTAACCACAGATTGATGTGGCAGAATCAAGTTATACTCCAGGAGAGTGGCGTTCCTGATCAGGTAAGAGGCCGACCTATCCCTTCCCGGAATGACCTTTATTTCAGCAGCCATCCGTGCCAAGGAATCATTCTCCACAACCGCAAAGCCACCTGTTGCTAGCAAGAAATAAAAGCATATAAGAAGAAGCATTGTGATCGGGACAAGGAAAATATAAATGAAGTTCAACTTACAGCCGGAAGTGAAAAGGCGGAAAGAAACAGGGTCATCCCTAATGAAAAACCATTCCTTCTTGAACATACTAAACTTCGAGTACAAATCCAGAACAGGCTTAAAGGGCACGGCCGCTTCCAAACTGATATATGGAGACCCCTTCTTGTAGCCTCTCAAGTTGTACAGATATCGGATCTCTCGGTTGGAAGGGGGACGCCCATATTTCCTCTGAAAGATGACGAAAAGACTCATCAGAATGGCGTAGGAGTTAGGCTGAAGCTGGAATGGAGCCACCTTCAGATATGTGATAAAGCTAACTATCCAGGCGTTGAGAGGCGAGGTAGCACCACACATGCAATGATATCTGCTGTAAGCAAAGTAGCCTTCGGGGGGGTCATACGGCATCACTCCTTCCCCCGGCAATAGCATGCGCGCTCTATCTATTCCGAAGGAACGAGATATAACATCAAGTTGCTCCCCCTTCAGGGAGCTCGGAAAGCAATCGGGAGGAGAGTTCAGAAGCTCTTGGGGACCATACCCATCCACTAACGACCTCGGGGCAGGTCCATGTCGCGCCGGTTCTGGTTGGGCTGGGGGCACGGAAGAAGACTCTCCTCTATCCTTGGACTTCTTACTATCTGATCGAGTTTCCGCTTTGCGAGACATTATCTGCATACACAAAAGCAAAAGACATGTTGTTAGAAAAAGGAGTATGGAAATGTAAACGAATAGGTACATGCAGCCTGGAGACATGCTCACAATTCAAAGCTTATTTGCAGAAATAAAAGTTTTCAAGTTTCATTCGGTATTGAAGGTTTGAGTAACATTCGGAAACCCAAGATACAAGTTCATTAGGCACTAACACAGTTAACCTCATTCGGTGGTCCGGGCACACAGGTCCATTCGGCAATTCAAGTATGAAAGAGCCATTTGGTACTTGAAACACATGAGTTTCATTCGGTGAGCCAAGCCCCCGAGTCCATTCGGTAGTACAAAACAAAGACACATTCGGCAGAAAAGGATCTCACCTGGTTCGGCAAAGTTAAGATTCTGATTTGGCTAACGAGTTTGATTCGGCAAAGACAGAAGTGTGATTTGGCTGATAGGGAAAAACGAAGGCGTAACACCCCTACTTATAGGCAAACACCGGAAAGCCGGACCAGCCGGTCCGGCACATAGGACCGAACCAATACACCAAAGCTAAAACAAAGCGGGACATATACAGGCATATGCCCCACTTTGGGGGGCAAATGTTGGGCGAATTCTCACCCATGGAATCGCGAGACCAAAGAACATCAATGTCGTCCAGAGTCACCATTTACATACGGTACCCATGCCCATTCGGTACCTATGCCTAGCCGGACCAAACCCCATCCCTCATCTGCCGAACCAACACTTCTCCTTCCCAACACCGAACCAGCACGTCTTCAAGCCTCCGTCGAACCAACCTCCCTGCCGAACCAACTCCTTCCTACACCCACTACCCTGCATGCCGAACCATCCAACACCGGTCCAAGTCTCCATCTCCACGCAACACCGAGTCACCTACCACCGAAACAAAAGCCCCACCGATCCATTCATCTCCTGCCACCGAACCAGATGTGCCAGTCCAGATCGCTTCAGCCCAGGCCCACCAGCAGCTATATACATCCAAGACCCCTGCCCCCAACCTCACTCTATAAATAGAGGGGCAGGGGTACAACAATGGCAGACAAGTTTGAGAGCACAAGCACGGAAGGGACTTTCAAACAACTTTCATATACTTGTATACAAAGCTTTGTACTTGTAATCTGAAAGAAAAGAGGGAATAACATATAAAGTGGACGTAGGCACGTTCTGGCCGAACCACTATAAATCTGCGTGCCTTTTTACAATTTAGCCCCTGTTTTTTACTTATTTGCATAACTCACCCAAATGACTAAGAACAACATAAAATCAACTAAATCATACGACTTTGAGGTTTTTGTCCATTTTTTGCGTAAACAACTATATTTCAAAAGTTATAGAAAAGTGCTATGAAAAAGTGCCGTGAACAGTGCTTTTTAAGCTATATTGATCAAAACGACTTTTTATCATTTGAAAATTCATTTTTATAACTCAAATCACTTTTAAAACATTTTTAAATTTTGTTTCATATTTTTAAACGTTTTAAAATATCATTTTCGAAGAAATCCTTTTCTGGATTCCGAACTGTAAAACCGCAATTTTTCTAAAATCTTGTTTTACACATATTTTAACGTCTACTTATTGAAATCTTGATTTTCTTTCTTTGTTTGAAAACTATAGATATAATAGTTCAGAAGATTCTTATCGCAAAGAATTCCATGCTATATTCCATTCTATACACTCGTTTGACTTTAATGGTGCGAAATCGCGAAATACCGTTAGGCAACGTGCCTATTTTTGACTCCAAATTCATTATTTGTTAAATTTCTCCAAATTGAATTTTAATGTTTATAAAATATTTATAAGCCATTTTGAAATATTTAAACCAACATTTTTCCATATTAAATCTCTTTTTCACTTTTAAATCATTTAATAATATTATATTATTATAATATTAATTCTTAACCTTTTTATATTTTCAAAACCATTAAGAGGCTAAATAAACTCCATATACACATCCATGTGGATTTATTTTTGTTAATTATTCATTTTTAATTTCTTAACCATTTTTATTATGATTTCTCATAATTTATCACAACAAGTTATCAACCATATCAACATCCATATAATCAACCATATATGAAATAGACAGCGCGGATCGTGCTATATGGAATTATATTAAACTAGTGTGGAAATAAACTAAGTTACTATAGTTCAGTAAATATGTAAGATAAAACAAGCTCTCCAGAAATTTTTATACAGGTTCGAACTTCCCGTTCTACGTCTAGTCCAAGACTCCTTTTGGAATTTTACTAACAACAATCCTCACTTAACACGAAGGAACAGGTTTACAACACCTGAACAACAGAATAGGATTTTGATGCCTCAACAACCAAAGAGGACTTCACTCGCCTGAACAGCAGAAAAAGACTTCAACTTATACAGAAAGTATTTGACACAGTGTGTTCTTGAGAACACGGCTTTGTCTCTTGATAGTACATGTAAAATCTCGCCTTTTTTGTACGCTTTAAATCAACGATAAACCACACACAATAGACTCAAACCATAAAAAAGAGCAGATTTTTCTTGGGGCGAATCAGAAAAGCAGACAAAGAAAAAAACAAAACAGAATCTTGCAGCGGAACGGCAAAATATAATAATCAATTAAAAAGTTCATGAAGCTGTTTACAAAACATCTAATTTTACTTATACAACACATATCAGAGTTACACATACCAGAGAATAATAAGTAATGCAGCGGAACGATGTAACGCAGCGGAACAATATAGTAAATAATAGTAATACAATCTTCGTCTTCGTCCTCCAGAAATAAAGTCTTCGAATCCTGAAATGCTCAGACTGATCCAAGTGAATTAAAAAGACAAAACACTCGAGTCAGAACTAAAGAACTTATGTAAGTTAAATCAACGATAAAATATGAGTGGAACGACGTCAGAGATGTTTACGGGATTTGACATCTCCTATCCAGTGTCAAACGCGAGTGTAGTAACTTAAGAGATGCTCGGGATTCACATCTCCTAAGGATCCGTTAAACTATTTACTACGTAGTAATATTTCGCTATTATAATAGTGTCTAATAGTAAAATAAACTTACTTTTAAATAGCGTTAAGGGGTTACCCATATAGCCCTTAACACATAATAGTGCCAATAGGTTATACAGTACCGTAATACCTCCTGATCGGGAGACTACTAGAGGATACTCTATAGGTACGACACAAATTAAACTCGTACAAGGCGCGCTAGGGTAGGTGACACGACACAACTAGGCAATGCCAGGGTAGATATACCGATTACGCTTCAGGGCAGGTGGTAACGCATAGCCGCAGCTACCGCCCACCTCGAGCCACACCCCCAAATAAAAAAAAAATCAAAAGTGGCCAACGAATCAATCCAAAGGTCAAAGTATAATATCGAAGGGATGTGTCCGATCAAAGGTGCTACCTCATTAGCCCGTCAATCGCTCCTGTTTTAGCCTCCTTGTGCCAACTCACGGGAGTCGGGTCCATGTATTTACCTCAAAGGAAACGCTGCCACCATCTTACTTCATTCTGGAATCTCCACCGCGTACACGGCTGTTAAAGTGGTTTTCGGAGTTGGTAGAGAGTATGACAACTTTCGATCCCGGTCTCTTTAACAACCAAACGTTATTATAACACCGCGGTCATTTTCAAAATATTTTATGCTTTAAAACAAGTATGATTACCTTTCAAAAACCAAATCAATACGATACCATTTTATTTCAAATATATCCTTTCTAAAGCCATAACACTTCCAAAATTATAATATTTCGAACCCAAATGCTTGAAATATAACCTTTCAAAACATAATACTTTGAATTTCATAGCTTCTAAACCATAACTTCCCCCACTTAAATGGTTTAGATATTCAAACAGTGTATAAAATAAAGTAGTTTTAATTTAAAATTTCTTTATAAAGTAAAATAATTTCCTCGACTTCACGATTTTATTCACTTTAAGTTCAATCTCAATTCATAACTATCAACTTACTTTCAGTTTTCAACGAACCATTTCAATTTATATCGATTTAAAATATAGATTTGAACCTCTAAATAAACCATTTCAATAGATTTCAACGTTTTCGATATTCAACACTTCAAAACTAAATTTGTTAACTCTCTCTCTATACATACATACATACATACATACATACATACATATATATATATATATATACACAGTCTACCATCATTTAGTTTTGAAATATTTACATAATAATTCCAATATCATTTAAATAACTCCAATTTCAATAACTGAATATTTCCTTCACTTTATTCAACTTGATATATTCATTTATATAATCTTAAACAAAACCAAGTTAGAAATCATATTCTTTAAAATATTAAATTCAATGAGTCCCAAATTGACCTTTATTAAATAAAATTCTCAATTAAATACATTTTAAAATCAATTTTCAATTTATCTTTCAACCTTAATTTATTGAAATCATTATGAATTAAAATATAATTTAAACAAATACTTAACCATATTATATTTTGAATAAAATCTAACTTTATAAATAAACTTATTTATACCAAACAAATTTTCATAGCTAAAAATCAAGACTTTAACTATGTATATAGTAACGTTTATATAATATCCGAAATCCATATTTCTATAAAACCATATATTTCTTTACAAATCCATAGAAATCATTTCAAAATAATTTTATATATAGACTACCGTGTTTGTATATAATTTTCTACCCAATGGTCAAGTGATACATATATTTATCATTTCAATCCATAATTAAAATAAAAATACAGTCATATATCATTTCAAACCGCAATCTCGAATGAAATAAAAATGCTTAACAACTTGCAGTTTATAACAATATAAAATACAACATTCATTCATCCCATATCAATCATCAACCATTTATCACAATCGTCATCCAATTCAAACAATAACATCAATATAGAACAGATAATAAATAAAAGGCATTCACTGGCAGTTTATATTCAATAGTAAATTAAATAAAAATTTAACTGGCAGTTTACATGCAATAATAAATTTAATAACAATTTAACTGACGCTTTATATGCAATAATAAATTAAATAACCATTTAATTCAATAAATTCAATTTAACTGAGATGATGGTTAAAAATATGCCAAATATTCTAATCACATCATAAATTAATTTAACAAACATAAGAAATTTTAGAAGTTGCGAGTGGTTAAAACACTCACCTTTTGAATTTAAATTGAATTTAAATCCAATTTAAACCCAAAATTTTGAATAGTTTCAGAATTCGTCCAAGTCAGCGCCATCATGTCCAGAATTACAATACGAACCTAGCGGAGAAAACTGCGTGTGAATCCAAGTTCATATGCAGAAAATATCGAGGTTAGAACATTTGAAACAAAATTTGAAGTAGATAAAACAAAAATAAAATAAAATGTACATACTCACGTATGGCAACGTCACCTTCTTCTCCAGTACGCACATTCAAGACAGATGCGCACAAAAGCCTCGAGCCACCGATCCACCATGCCGCTACGCCTAGCCGCGACCCACCACGCCACCACCAATGACGCGCCGACCACACTTCATCACCCACGACAACCCGAGATGCCTCCTCCTAGTCGACGCCGGTCACCAACTAGAGTCCAGCCGCCACCAATATAAACCCTAGGTCGAATTATTATGCCCTATCTGGCCGTTGACTCGACGCAAAAACTATACCGTTGAACTCTCCATCGTCCACTCTACAATACCCAGAAATAGATTCGAAGATCAGACGATTTTGGTCGCGACGTGATGAACGGCCGTTAACAGTTCATCGATTTACGGCCACATCGAAACCCAAATTGAAAAACGAATCATATATTTGACTTGTGCT
This sequence comes from Allium cepa, assembly GCA_030765085.1. Taxonomy (NCBI): domain Eukaryota; kingdom Viridiplantae; phylum Streptophyta; class Magnoliopsida; order Asparagales; family Amaryllidaceae; genus Allium; species Allium cepa. Next base: position 206,906,709 of record CM060943.1, read on the forward strand.
CGTCGAGAGATTCTAATCCATATATAATTCGATATAGTTTGAAGAGATTTAATTTTTGGCTTTGAATTTTATTTGAAATTGCATTTTGGGATTTAGGCTTCTATCTGCCATTGAAAGAGGAGAAGCAAATAGAATTATACGTGCAGAAATGAGGAATAAGAAGTAGGCTAGGGTTTATAACGACATATATGTAGACAGAGCTGAACATAATGAACGGATTAGATAAATTGAAAGATATATGGCCCGAAATGCACGTTTCGACTCTGAGACGAAATTGGATCAATCCATATACCAAAATAGATGTTTTTAAATATTTAAAATGCAATGGAACAGTTTTCAAGCCCAAATTCCATCACATGAAGAAGTTATGATAAAATCAAGTTATTTCAAATTGATTTCAATTAATTTCAATTAATTGATTTCTAGACATTTCGAGCCCGTACGATCAAACGACAAGACCGATCACTACGAAACTTGAAATCCTACAATAATTCATCGTTACGGATCCGATGAAACTAGTTTCGTCGAAATCCAAGTCAGTGGCCAAAATGGCTATTTTCTAGTTAATTAAATAAATAAATAATTAATTAATCAAATCAAATTTTCACTTTCAATTCTATAGTTTACCAATTTTATCACTTGATTTATTTAGCCATTTATAACAATTTAAAACAAATTTTCTTGTTGATTCAATGTTAATTATTTCAATAATTACTATTTTCGCTTTCAATTTCAATAATTCAAAAATTACAAATTTTATTTTAAATAATTCCATTTAATTGAATTTTCATTCAATTATTCAATCTATTATTATCAAATGGATGAAATTAACATTAGTTCATGGTTTATTACATTAATATTCTCAAAGTTCATCTTAATCTCCATTAACGTAATATTTAATATTTAATTTCATTTATTTGCAGTTAACCCAATAATTAAATTTAAATTAATAAATCTTGGTTCCCATTCCTTTTTGTCCAATCAATCATTATCCTATTCATACTTTATTATCAACCAACAATTATTACAAATAATTATCTAATACTGATTCTATTGAATTACAATTTATTATGTATTATTTCATAAATTAATATACTTCGAACTCATCTCCCAAATTATTAATTACAATCAACAATAACCTTACAATTGATTTCAAGTAATTGGGATTGCACTAAATTAGTTATTTATTAATTTGCATTAACATTATTACCTTTATTTTAGTGATTTAATTATTAAATTACAGATTTTTATTTTCTTTCCGAATTAAATTACCAAAACTTATTAAATTAACAAAATTAAATTGTTGAAAATTACGGGTCGTTACACACTCCCCCACTCAAAAATTTTCGTCCCCGAAAAGAAAAAGAAGGGAAAGAAGAATTAAGTAGTCATAAATCTTATTCAAAATATTAATTTTATAAACAAATAAATTTACAAAATATATTAATTTAAATAAAATATACCAATTTATAACCATTAATCTTTTTATTCTCAAATTAACAAAGTTTGGAAAACATTTTCAAAATTTTCTATGTCCAAAATTTACCGAAAATTTCGACAGAGTCTCCTTTGTACGGAGAGGCTCGGGAGAAAATATAATATCAAATATAACAATATACAACATATATTTTCCAAAATAATATATCACAACATGGGAAAAATAATATAATAACGCTGTAAAACCGTAATCTGAGAACTTACCTATTTGTCGGTCAATTAACGAATTATGAAACCAAAAGCAGTAGCAATTGCTTCCATAACCTATGTTTCACTTATATAATCCAAAAAGAGTTAATAATTATACAAAATGGAATACTTAAAGTTGTTTCAACTACTAACAAACAATCAATATAAACAACAATCACTTGCAACAAGGCATACAACCATCACAAAAATCAACACAAACCAATCATTCATTCATATCAAACAAACCAAATAGTTGTTCGGGTTCAAAAACTTTAAATTGCACAGAATGGAAAATAGACTACTAAGTGCACCATTTACTCAACAGTCTTAGATGAAACTAAATAGATTATTCATACATCCAAACAAATTTAAAGTATTCTTGCCCGAACTACTATAAACCAACAAACAACAATTTCAAACAATAGACAAGTTCATTTTTGTTAATTTTATTTCATACATTTGTTGTTTGATTTCCTTTTCATTCGTATAATAATTTATCTTTTTGATTTACATTTATTTCTTGCAAATTTTCATTTCCATCCATTGATTCAGTGTTTGTTTCACTAATTTGCACTTATACTTACATGAATTCATTTTTATTTATTCATATTGTATAAATTTTATTTTTATTGTATTATATTCATTCATTTCTCAATTTCATTTATTTTCATTCATTTATCCATAATATTCATATTCAATTCAGTTGCTTGGCATATCAATTTCATTTACTTAAGTTTTTAATTACTTTCTTATAATGCTTACTTTCTATCACAATTTGTTATAGTAATATTTCAATTATACATAAGTTTATAACAACTACAACATCAAACTCTTATTTATTTAGGAATTTCATTGAATACTTTTCATCATTTCAAGTTTACTAGTATAATACGCTATTACATTTCTTATAAGCATTAGAGCTTTTAATATTTGGTAAGTTATATATATGCTTTTAAGGATGTAATTGAAAATTACACAAGTTTATTTCATTTCTTTTAATTAACTTAATGTTCAATACTAATAGCCTTTGTTTCATAGGTTACAATTTCAATTTTTTTAATCCCATTTATAACTTAGCATTAAATCTCTTATTTCATTTAAAGGTTCCGGTCATTAATTACTTACATTCCATTTCACTACAATAATTGAAGTTACTAATTAACGGAAGTTAAGAACTAAATACCGGTTTAATTTTCAAATCATTTTAAAATAATAGATACACTTACAATATATATACCCAATTATACTTAAACAATTTAAAATTTATATATGTTTATCAAAATAAATCTGTAGTAAAACTACTACAGTGGCCTTCCCATTTAGAAACTCGAAAATGAATGTCGATGATGCGTCCACTTATCACCGAAATTATTTTCCAACGACAGAGAAGGGAGTACAGAACTTATTTTTTCCAAAATTTCTTTAAAACAATTCTTTCAATTTATATCGAAATATTTATATCAAAAAATACTTCTAATAATATTATTATTATATTCCAAAATCATCCAAAAGAAATTTCAAAAACCCCGGAACTTAGATTCTAAAATTTCCAACTTATTCTTATTTATTTCACTTTCTTCAAATATTGTTTCCAACCAATATTTATAAATTTCTCTACCAAACAACCAATATATTGCAACCATATATATATATATATATATATATATATATATATATCATTTATGTAACGACCCAGAATTTTGAACAATTTAATTTGAAAATATTTAATTAATTTTAAATATTTGAATGATGGTTTGGATTGAATTTTCAATATAACTTTGAATTTGGCGATTAAATTATAAAATTTAATCTATTGAGAGTTGATAAAAATTTGAATCTTCAATTTTAAGCCGATTAAAAATATTTCAAAGGCTAGTAAAATTCATATTGATAATACTGAAGATTTTAGAAGCTTCAGAATTGAATTATATAGTTATTTGTTCAGTTTTGAAATTATATCGTTTGAATCGATATTTAAAAATAGCCGTCCGAGGCACAGTCTCGGAATTCGACGAAACCAGTTCCATTGGGTCCGTAATATTGAATTATTACCGGATTTCAAATTTCGTATTTTTCGGAGATGTTATGTGAGCACACGACGTGTAAACGCATTGAATTTTTATCGAGATTCAATTTAAATTTAAAATTTAAATTGGTCAACAACACACCACGTTCGTCCTAAAAACACGCCTAAAATCACGCCTAGTATCACGAAGGAAATCGTGCAGACCATGCCGAGATAAATTTTTAAACTACCCCGTCCTCTCCCTCTTCAAATTCAAATGGAAACAAATCTCAAAGAAGATAAAAAAATGGCCGAAGCCCCCCCTTTTTTTCTCGTTCCAATCCTCGATTCAAAAATCCCTCTCTCTGCAAACAAAATAAAAATGGCGAAACAATGGGATGCCGAAGCCCCTTTTCTTTTTTCATTTAAAATCAAAATCCTCTTTAGTAAAAAAAAAACAAACGAAATCAAGGCCGCGAACTCGATTAGGGGTTTCAAGACGAGGGGAGCTCGATCGATGATGGCGACATAGGAAGGCCGCGAGCGCGTGGAGGCCCGTGCTAGGGGCGACGAAGTTTAGGGCTTCGCAAGAATCGGTGGGAGCACCGTGGGGAGCTACTGAGTCACGATCGACAATGGCGGCTAGGGTTCGAGGTCGCGCGAAGGGTTCGCGGTGATGGCTACTCGATCTAGTGAGGAAGACGAAGTCGAGGCCGATGGTCGAGCGAGCAGCACCTTCTCGTAAGTTATATCTTCTCATTTATCTTTTTCAATTTAAATTTTTATGTAAAATATTTATACAGTATAATAAAAAAATAAAATTTATTTGCAGTAAAATATTAAATCTATAATTAAGTTATTTTAATGACACAGATATGTTGATTATATACGTACAGATTTGGAAAAATTTATATATGAAGTTATTATTATTATTAAAATTTTATTTTCACGGTAAGCTGTAGAATAAATTCTGTTTTGAATAGAAAATAATATATATACATATATATATATTCACATGTCCATATATTGGACAGACAGAAAAATACAGAAAGAAAATATATGACAGGTTAGTTTGGAAAACATTTCTATTTTTTAAAAGTTAACAGAAAGAAAAGAAAATAAAAATAAAATAAGTGTACAAATAGATCGTAATCTACTAAATTTATTTTGAAATAATAAATTGTGGTGGAAAATTAATTTAATTTATTCATTTGATTGTTGTTACCAAAGGAATTAGTTTTGAAATTCATTAAAAGGGATTTCAAATATTGGAGGAATTTATATAAGTAAAATGTTTGAAATATATATGTAAATGAGATTTTAGTTAAGGAAATAGGAAAGTTAGTTGGAAATTTAAAATGATAGTTAGATAAATTAATTTACAAAAAAGAAATTGATTTAAAATTAAATCATTGGCAAATTTAAATTTATTAAATGGCAATTGAATTTCTCTACTATTCTAATATTAATAAAACCTTATAATGTTGTCAAAAAGGATATTTAAATGAGAAATTGGTTCAAATGTTAATTAATTTGTATAATATTTATACAAGGTCTATAAATCGAGAAAGTCGAGTCAAGATGGAAAATGGATTGCTAATAAAAGCAAAGGTGAGAACTTCTCACTCAAAAAGGGTTTATTTAAATTTTAAATAGTTAAATTTTAAATTGTTTAGTTGTCTTGATTGAATGATTGAATGATGATTGTTATATATATACATATATATATTGGATGTGAATAGAACCTATACGCCGTTAGTAAGCGGAGGTTATTTATTAAACCCATATACCGCGATATTCCACCTTGAAGTGGAATTGGTATTATATTAGTATATAGCAATATATATATATTGGCATATGTATATATTGCAGTTGATTGATTTCCCGCATTGTATAGCGGATGAGACCCTATTGCGCCGTCTATTAAGCGGATAATATTTTATAAATCTCATATACCGCGATATTCCACCTCGAAGTGGAATGGGTATTGTGCTAATGTCTGTGGATGCAGGGAAACAGGTTGGAGGGATCCAACTGGATTCCTCACCAATATTTATTTGATTTTAGATATTGTGATATTTGATTGATTATCATATTGATATATGATGTTTGGAAGTCGTAATTGACTTTTTGATGTGTTGCATCATCGGATCCAATTTTGAAGTTTAAAAATAACGATTTTGGTTTTTAAGGGATTTCTAAAGTGATTTTTGAAAGTATACGTTTATAAAATATTTTTGGAATTGATTCATCTTAAATAAATAAACGTTATAATTTTAATGTATAAAAATTATGATTTTTGAGAAATACAGTTAAAAGTTGATTCTTGAAAATATGGGATTAATGATTTTATAAAATAGTTAAAATTGGGATTTCTGAATTTATTATAAAAAGTTTAAATATCGGATTTATAAAATTTGGTTATTTTATAAATCAAAATGATGAAATTTTAAAGGAGTTTAAAGACGTTTTAAAAGAATAATATAAATTGATCCATATAAAAGATTTATAAATTGATATTTATAAATTAAAAATATTGGAATTGTAAAACGAGCTTTTATAAGTGTTAAAATGAATTGTGAATGAATTTCATAAATGAATGAAATCTTTAGGATTATAACGGTGAAGTTATAAATGGAATTTTATAAACAGTAGGTTTATAGAATTCGTAAAGTTATTTAAAAGAATAGATTTTGGATAAATAAATGAATATTATAAGTTATAAGATTTATAATTTGGGGAGTTCGAAAGAACGTTTTTGCAAACAAATAAATTATAAGTATTTAACTTATAATATGGACTTTCAGTATATAATTGAGTTATAAATCGAATAGGTTAATAAAGGAAATTTATAAGAGGAAGTGTTATAAAATAAATAGAAATGGAATTTATAAACATTGTTTTATAAATCCGCAACGACTTATTTTGATAAGTAAATTGTTGTAATTTGTTAATGGAGTTATATTCACGTTTTAGACGGTGAATAATCCTTTAAAACAAAATGTATAGAAATGATGAAATTGGTTAACAAGTATATTCACGTTTTTGAATAGTGAATAATATATTAAAGAAAATGTTTTGGATGTGATGTTTTAAATAGAATTAAAACGATCTAAAGATGTTTAAAATGTATTAACTATCGAAACCATAGATTTCAACATTCATTGTTGAAATAGACGTTTTCGAGAAATAGAAGGAAATGGTAGACTATAACACTGTTGTTATAGTAAATGATTCCCGAAAGGAAATGTTTTGTATAGTATTGGGATTTATATATCTATTTTAATTTCGAATCCCTATACTAGTGATTTTGGGTTGTCGTAACGATGTTTTACGCAACATTCGTTTTGGCCCAAATAAATATGTTTAAGAGAATGATTTCCTTAAAGAATGAAATATATACTTAATTTCGATTAGAGTATATTGAATATTTTCCAAGTGTAGAAAATAAAAAGACTTGTGAATTACTTATAAATAAATAAGTATGGAAATGTTTTCCAATATTAAGTGAATATTTTGAATTTATCTTTTTGAAGATAAATTGAAAATGAATATTAGAAATCGAATGGAAATCGTATATACATAAATATTTTGGAATGTAAATTCACTATGGAATTTATAAATGAAAGGGGGAAATTGTTTAAAAAAATAAATATTGATTTATTTTTGAAGTATTGAAAATATATATCTTGTAAAGATATTTTTGGAAAATAAATAATTTGGAAAATTATTTGGAATCAGGTGATGTTGTGCATATCCATTGATAGTTCAATAACCGACTATCAATATTTACCTTTGAATGGGTAATTGTTGTGATTTGCTTGAATTTGAATGCCACACTTATTTTTTTTAAAAATAAGCACTCACTATTCGGGTTAACCGGGAAAGGACCTTCGAGTCGTATAACCCATTCCGAATATGTGATACGTCGTTATGAATTGCATTTGAAGACCGGTGTTGAAGACCGGATAATTTCAAAAACGAAAGGGTTTCTTGTTGATTGCCTCTGCACTGGCTGATCCCCGGTATAGAGATCTCCATATGTGATGGGAAATCCGGACGTGATTAGAGATTATCCGGATTGCAAGGACTTCGTTGTAAGTGCCTTAGGTTCTGTTCGAGCCCGGAATAGACTTGTATGGATTGTATGTCTGACATTACAAATTAAGATATAAAGCTGATTTCTTTCAAATATATTTCTGTTGGTGGCGGAGAATTTATTCTCTTAGCTTAACACCATTCTCTGAGACGTACGAGCTCAGAGGTTATATAGTTGAAGGTTATTAGTGATATATTCCCAATTTGGTAATGTGACATGCTGAGTGTTGCTATGAAATGATCATTGGTTGATCATTTGTGATATGATCATTTGTTTGATCACTTATCTTTGTGATCATTTCTATGATCATTTGTTGACCCAAAGCACAGCTTTTGTATAAAGCGTGGCTTTGTGGACGAGACTTCGTCGAGCGTCACACCCCGGAATGGTCAAAACAGGAAAGATGCAGCAAGGTTATGAGGGGTAGCTCCCTTTAGGGTATGTGCATTTCCTTCTGGAAAAGGGTGGTATCATGGTATGGAGCCCAGATACTTACTCATGTTGAAACACTATTTATTATGGTGTGATGTTGATTACGAGCGCTCGGTTAAAGGTCCCAAAGGACCGGGGGATGGCATACTCGTGTCAGTTGTTACCTAGTTTGAAAGGTAACCCGGCCTTGTGTTGGCAGAGATCCGGTTAGGTTGTCGGGGACGTCCCTCCAGAGGCGTTCTCATGTGGCAATGGGAAGTTTCTTGGCCTGACCATTTGTTGGAAATCCAAAGAAACAATACGATCTTGTACGGTTTTAGTTGTAGAACCTGCTATCTAATATGGTAGCTATAGTAGGCATAATATAATGGTACGTATGCTGGCTAAGATTTATATTCTACTTTCGAAATGATTTTCCCTACACTATGCACTAGTAATAATATCAAATGTTTCTTTTAATGCGTATCAAGCATCTTTGACTAACATAAGAAGAAATCTCCTCCAAGTCTGCGTTTGCATTGTGTGTGTGGTGGGAGGCCTTATGGTAGTCTCATTTTTAAAAGCATTTCGAATTGAATTTAAAAATATTCCTCTATTTGATTTTAAAGAAAAATAAACTGTTTTGAGTTCCCACACCAGTCACATGACTGACTCGGAGTTTATTGTTTTCCTTCCTAAACTCTGGGTGCCCACCAATTTCCACACGGGCAGTCAAGAGTTAAGGTTTATCAAGATATTCTGGAATTCAGGAGTTGCTAGAAGCAAGATGGATGGCATAGCGTACTATTAGTATATAGTATTTCTTTTCCGCTGTTTGTTGTTATTTGTTGTTGTACACTCTGATAATGAAATGTAATGTAATGTGATGAAATGTAATAACTGATATAGTTCTTTGTTTAAAGATTATTCATTTATTTATTATATGTTGTTCCGCTGCGAATTGTGAGATTCTGATGTTGTTCTGTTATTGCTTTCTGTTCTATTTTCTATCTTTTCTCTCTTCTTCTACCTCTTTCTTATTCTTTTCTTTTTCATAAACCCTAACATTTCGGTTTTTCGGCAACGAAAAATCGCGATCGTTACAATTAATAAATTTTTTATTTTATATATATAGAAAATATAATAGGCAAAATTATTTCATTCACCTATATTCAAAACAAATATTGTGTCGGTCTGTCCTATTAAGTGTTTAGAAATCTCTATTGTTGTCATAGCGTCCTATGCACCAACCAGAATTTATAAATACAAAGCCAAACAAATCAACACAATATCAAAACCTTTCTATAACACTAACAAATACGCTCTCTCATATATATACACTCAATGACTCATCATAGGGTATTACTACCCTATTAGTAAAGAGTCAGACCCCACAAAGCTAAGGTTTATCGCTAAACCAAAGCTTTGATACCAGATTGTAACATCCCGCCTTTTTTGTACGCTTTAAATCGACGATAAACCACACACGTCAGACTCAAACTATACAAAATAGCAGATTGTTCTTGGGGGGAATACGAAAAGCAGAGAAAGAAAAAAAACAAAACAGAATCTTGCCGCGGAACAACAAAATATAATAATCAATTAAATAGTTCATGAAGCTGTTTACAAAACATTTGATTTTACTTATACAATACATGTCAGAGTTACACATACCAGAGAATAATAAATAATGCAACGGAACAATGTGATGCAGCGGAACAATATAGTAAATAATAGTAATACAATCTTCATCTTCGTCCTGCAGAAATAAAGTCTTCGAATCCTGAAATGCTCAAACTGACCCAAGCGAATTAAAAATACAAAACACTCGAGTCAGAATATGTAAGTTAAATCAACAGTAATATATGAGTGGAACGGCGTCAGAGATGTTTACATGATTTGACATCTCCTATCCAGTGTCAAACATGAGTGTAGTAACTAAAGAGTTGCTCGGGATTCACATCTCCCAAGGATCCGTTAAACTATTTACTATGTAGTAATATTTTGCTATTATAATTGTGTCTAATAGTAAAATAAACTTACTTTTAAATAGCATTAAGGGGTTACCCATATAACCCTTAACACGTAATAGTGCCAATAGTCTGTACAGTACCGTAATACCTCCTGATCGGGAGGCTACCAAAGGATACTCCATAGGTACGACACAATCAAACTCGTACAAGGCGCGATAGGGTAGGTGACACGGCACAGCTAGGCAATGCCTGGGTAGATATACCAATTACGCTTCCGGGTCGGTGGTAACGCATAGCCGCAGCTACCGCCCACCTTGAGCCGCACCCCCAAATAAAAAAAATCAAAAGTGGCCACCGAATCAATCCAAAAGTCAAAGTATAATATCGAAGGGATGTGTCCGATCAAAGGTGCTACCACATTAGCCCATCAATCGCTCCTGTTTTAGCCACCTTATGCCAACTCACGGGAGTCGGGTCCACGTATTTAACTCAAAGGAAACGCCGCCACCATCCTATTTCATTCTGGAATCTCCACCATGTACACGGCTATTAAAGTGGTTTTCGGAGTTGGCAGAGAGTATGACAACTTCCGATCTCGGTCTCTTTAACAACCAAATGTTATTATAACACCGCGGTCATTTTCAAAATAGTTTATGCTTTAAAACCAAGTATCATTGAGTTTCAAAAACTAAATCAATATGATACCATTTTATTTCAAATATATCCTTTCTAAAGCCATAACGCTTCCAAAATTATAATATTTCGAAACCAAATGCTTGAAATATAACCTTTCAAAGCATAATACTTTGAATTTCATAGCTTCTAAACCATAACTTTCCCTACTTAAACGATTTGGATATTCAAACAGTATATAAAATAAAATAGTTTGAATTTAAAATTTCTTTATAAAGTAAAATAATTTCCTCGAATTCACGATTTTATTCACTTTAAGTTAAATCTCAATTCATAAATTTCAACTTGCTTTCGGTTTTCAATAATCCATTTCAATTTATATCGATTTCCAATATAGATTCGAACCTTCAAATAAACCACTTAAACAGATTTCAAAGTTTTCAATATTCAACACTTCAAAACTAAATTTTTAACCATTTATATATATTTATATATATATCAAATTTAGTTTACCGTCATTTAGTTTTGAAATATTTACTTAATAATTCCAATATCATTCAAATAACTGAATATTTCCCTCACTTTATTCAACTTGATATATTCATTTATATAATCTTAAACAAAATCAAGTTAGAAATCATATTCTTTAAAATCTCAAATTTAATGAGTCCCAAATTGACCTTTATTAAATAAAATTCCCAATTAAATACATTGTTAAATCAATTTTCAATTTATCTTTCAACCTTAATTTATTGAAATCATTATAAATTAAAATATAATTTAAATAAATACTTAACCATATTATATTTTAAATAAAATAAAACTTTATTATTAAACTTATTTATACGAAACAAATTTATTCATAGCTAAAAATCAAGACTTTAACTATATATATAGCAATGTTTATATAATATCGAAAACCCATATTTCTATAAAACCATATATTTCTTTACAAAACCACAGAAATCATTTCAAAATAATTTTATATATAGACCACGGCGTCTATATACAATTTTCTACCTTATGTTCAAGTGATACGGATTTTTATTATTTCAATCCGTAATTTAAAATAAAAATACAGTTATATATCATTTCGAACCGCAATCCCGAATGAAATAAAAATGCATAACAACTTGCAGTTTATAACGATATAAAATACAATATCCATTCATTTAATATCAATCATCAACCATTTATCACAATCATCATCCAATTCAAACAATAACATCAATATTGAAAAGATAATATATAACAGGCATTCACTGGTAGTTTATATTCAATAATAAATTAAATAACAATTTAACTGGCAGTTTATATGCAATAATAAATTTAATAACAATTTAACTGACAGTTTATATGCAATAATAAATTAAATAACCATTAAATTTAATAAATTCAATTTAACTGAATGGTTAAAAATATGCCAAACAGTCAAAAATAAATTTCTAATCACATCATAAATCAATTTAACAAACATAAGAAATTTTAGAAGTTGTGAGTGGGTTAAAACACTCACCTTCTGAATTTAAATCCAATTTAATTCCAAAATTTTGAACAGTCTTAGGATTCATCCAAACTAGCACCATAATGTCCGTGATTCCAATATGAACCTGCCGGAGAAAACCGCGCGTGAATCCGAGTTCGTATGCAGAAACTATCGAGGTTAGAACGTTTGAAACAAAATTTAAAGTAGATAAAATAAAAATAAAATGTACATACTCACGTTCGGCCACCTCACCTTCCTCTCTAGCATGCACGTTCAAGACAGATGCGCACAAAACCCTCGAGCCACTGATCCACCATGCCGCTACGCCTAGCCGCGACCCACCACGCCACCACCAATGACGCGCCGACCACACTCCACCACCCACGACAACCCACGATGACTCCTCCAAGTTGACGCCGGTCACGAATTAGAGGGTACCCGTCACCAACATAAACCCGAGGTCGAATTATTAAGCCCAATCTGACCGTCGATTCGACGCAAAAAGTATACCGATGAACTCTCCATCGTCCACTGTACAATACCTAGAAAAAGATTCGAAGACCGGACGATTTTGGTCGCGACGTGATGAACGACCATGAATAGTTCATCGATTTCCAGCCACACCGAAACCCAGATTGAAAAACGAATCATATATTTGACTTGCGCTCGTCGAGGGCTTCAAATCCATATATAATTCGATATAGTTTGAAGAGATTTAATTTTTGGCTTTGAATTTTATTTGAAATTGCATTTTGAGATTTAGGGTTCTGTCTGCCATTGAAAGAGGAGAAGCAAATAGAATTGTACGTACAGAAATGAGGAATAAGAAGTAGGCTAGGGTTTATAACGACATATATATATATATATATACAGAGCTGAATAGAAAGAACGGATTAGATAAATTGAACGATATATGGCCCGAAATGCCCTTTTCGACTCCAGGACGAAATTGGGTCAACCCATATATCAAAATAGATGTTTTTAAATATTTTAAATGCAATGAAACATGTTTCAAGTCCAAATTCCATCGTATGAGAAGTTACGCTAAAATCAAGTTATTTCAAATTGATTTCAATTGATTGATTTCTAGACGTTTCGAGCCCGTACGATCAAACGACAAGCCCGATCGCTACGAAACTTGAAATCTTACAATGATTCGTCATAACAGATCTGATGAAACTGGTTTTGTCGAAATCCGAGTCAGTGGCCAAAATGGCTATTTTCCAGTTAAATAAATAAATAATCAAATCAAATTTTCACTTTCAATTCTATAGTTTACCAATTTTATCAATTGTTTTATTTAGCCATTTATAATAATTTAAAATGAATTTTCATGTTGATTCAATGTTAATTATTTCATTAATTACTATCTTTTTTTTCAATTTCAATAATTCAGAAATTACAAATTTTATTTTCAATAATTCCATTTAATTGACTTTTCATTCTATTATTCAATGTATTATTATCAAATGGATGAAATTAACATTGGTTCATGGTTTATTACATTAATATTCTTAAATTTCATCTTAATCTCCATTAACGTAATATTTAATATTTAATTTCATTTATTTGCAATTAACCCAATAATTAAATTTAAATTAATAAATCTTGGTTCCCATTCCTTTTTGTCCAATCAATCATTATCCTATTCACACTTTATTATCAACCAACAATTATTACAAATAATTATCTAATACTGATTCTATTGAATTATAATTTATTATGTATTATTTCGTAAATTAATATACTTTGAACTCGTCTCCTAATTTGTTAATTACAATCAATTATAACTTTACAATTGGTTTCAATTAATTGAAATTACACTAAATTAGTTATTTAATAATTTGCATTAACATTATTACCTTTATTTTAGTGATTTCATTATTAAATTATAAATTTTATTTTCTTTCCGAATTAAATTACCAAAACTTATTAAATTAACAAAATTTAATTGTTGAAAATTACGGGTCTTTACAGTACGACCTTCCTGTAATCTTCTTCTTTTGATATATATATATATATATATACATATACATACACACACACGCATATATATATATATATATATGTGTGTGTGTGTGTGTGTGTGTGTGTGTGTGTGTGTGTGTGTGTGTGTGTGTGTGAAGAATATGGAAGTAAATGAATGACTTTGTATGAACTTGAATGCAAAAGTGTTAGAATCAAAGTAGTATAAGAATAGAAAGAGCTAGATCGATTAGATGAATAAAACTTATGATCTAACATGTTTATATAAAGTATAAAAAGGTGCAATTGTTCATGAATAGATATCATGAAAATATATGGACATATCTATTGATAAAAAGTCGTATCTCTTTATGGAGGAATGTCTATTCAAAAAATATAGTCGTTGTGGGAATTCAGACGTATGAAAAATAGAGTTCAGACTTTTGAAATCGTTAACGTGCAAACTAGAAAGCAAATAGGTCATTTTTAACCTGGTTCAGACATCTGAAAATACCAATCCAGACGTCTGAATATTGTATATGAAATCAAATTTAATTCCAGATTCAGACGTCTGAAATGGTCAATTCAGACGTCTAAATTTGACCTGAAAATTCAAATATGCTCTATGCATGTGTGTATGTGCACGTGTCGACATATATATCCAAATGAGAGATTTTAACATCATTTTAACTCTAGATAAAGACTCAAAACAAAATATATGAATAGTATAAAGCTTTTTTGAATCCGGTCTTGAAGAGTTCCTGCAAATTCAAGTTAGTATATAAAAACAACATATATAGTTATCGAGTCAAAATATGAAACGTTGTAGACGAAGTTTCAACATTCTCCCTCTTTTTGACGATGACAACTATATGAATACAAAATAAGTAATATATATACCCCCCCTATTTATAGACAAAAATCAACTCCTTCTCCCTATTTGACAAAGCAAAGTGGAGTATTCAAAACATACTACAGTGCCAACAGATAATAAAGGAATTTATGACGGAAATAGAAAAAACAAACAGCGAAATAGTTCAAACAAAATGATTAAAATCAAAGGAATTTAAAACCTAGTGCTTGAATCACTGCCTACATCATCATCATCATCATCATCATCATCATCATCATCTTCATCTTCACCATTGTTGTTCCCCGAGCTTGATGACCATTGAAATGGAGCGGGGTTTAAAACTTCAGTAAATGATGAGGTGGAGCATCCAATACGTTCCCAAATTTTGTTGAGAAAGCCACGAATGGAATTAAAACATTTTTTAGTTTTCTTTTCGAGATTGACCATTCGGATTCTATGCTTTTCTTAGTTATGGGAAAGAGTGACCGAAGCATTCCTTGAGCTAGAGTCTGGAGAAAGAATCACTGTATCATCATTGTCTTCTTCTTTTGAGGGAGGAGCAATAGGTTGATCATGTTGAACATGTTGACGAGGTTGGTGTTGGTTTTGATCACGATTGGCAACCCATTCTTGAAATGAAACATATGCCAAACTTTCCGGTCGTTTTGGCAAACCCATAAGACCCAATGTCTTTGACCCATGCTCTTTGATCGCTGTGAATTCGGAATCAGGAAAAGGAATGTTAAATTTTTGGAGAATCTTCATTATATAATCACCATAATGAAAGGTCTTATAGCTCCTTCGATGATTAACATCCATGAATACTTCCAAAATCACTTGAGCCCAATTGATGGATTGACCGGAATAGGTAGCATAAAGGGCTTGGAAATTTCTTTTGTTAACAACTTCATAACTTCCTGTCCGTGGAATAACGGAGCGAATCAAAGCTCTGTGGAGGATACGAGCTTGTGGGTGGAGTTGAATGGAAGTAAGTCTAGTAATGTCATCATTCAAAAATTGATGTGAGACCTTGTCTCTATCATCCAAGTTTAAAGAAACATCAATTTCATCCAAATCAGTCCCCGTTGATGGACATTGAAGAATATCACCAAGTCTATCAAGTGGTAAATAGATTTTAACTCCACAAAGTAATGTCCAAATACAATCGTTGCGATTGTGAGGAGTATGATGGTCCAAATTCATATTAGCATAGAACAACTTAACCAAAAGTTGATTGATTTTGGTATTATTAGCAGCACAAGAGACAAGAGATTCTAACCCATTTGATCTTACAATTTTTTGAATCCAATAAGCCTCGAATTCTCTAAATTTTATGAAAGCACCCGAAAAGAAGTGAGATCTACTCATTTGTGCAAAACGTTGTCTTGCTTGCTCATTCCATAGCCATTAATCGATGTTTGGGGCAGATGATGAAGTAGATGACCTTGATCTTTTTTGTTTTGGAGCCATTAGTGAATATGAGGTAGAAAGATTTGATTTTTAATGGGAAAGAATGAAAAGAAGATGAAGAATGAGGATAGAAGAAAGGCAGGGGTTGAATAAAGAGGTAGTTACATAGAAAAACATGCAAAAGCAATTCAATTTTGAAAAGCCAGGGTATTTCATACGTCTGAGATATCCAATTCAGACGTCTGAATCAAAGAAAATCGAGTCAGAAAGAATTTAGTTCATTTTAGCCTATATTTAGACGTTTGGTTTTGGTGATTCAGGCGTCTGAATCTGAATAAATTTTTTTTCTTCGGTAATATTCAGACGTCTGAAATATCCATTTCAGACGTTTGAAATGTGTATCAAAACTTATTTCAGACCATAAGAAAAAAAATGAAAAAAAAGAAAGTAAATTTATTAATATTTGAATGATATATAGAATACAATTATGGTTATTCAAACACAAATATAGATAAATGAAACATTAGTTCGAATCACTTGGAGTTTTGCAATCTTCCAGTTCAATCTTGGTTATCTCGGTGTATGGTTGCAATGGAGACCATTAAGGTTGACATTCCCAAGAGTTCGGAGAAACCCAAGGACGCTGTGGATTAGGCTCCTGAGGATTTGAAGGTTGAACTACATCTTTCTTTGGAGATGTGCCGTAAAATTTTAATGCCACTTGTTCAATGAAACTAAGTCTTTTAGCATTAACTTTCTGTTCGTAATACATCTCCCGTTGCAAATCCAACTGTTCTTTCTGGTAATGATGAATCTCGGCTATTTTTTCTTTAGTTGATGGAGAACCGAAGAAAAGAAATCGTCGAGATTTCTTCCTTTCTGGAGTATAACCAGATGGTTCATATGAAGATTGAGGTCCAGTCGGTTTACGTGGTGTTGGAGTAGCCAATATTTCTTAGGACGATGTAGAATATGATGAGGGTGAGTTTTCAGAGTTTTTGTTGTTTGAAGCCATGGTGAGAAGGAGAATAATCATATCGAAATCCATAGTAATAAATTTTTTGGTAAAAAGGAAAACGGAATAAGTTTATAAAAGATATTCAAAAGGTTAAAAATAGATTGTAAGTTAAAAAAATAATGGCTAAGATGTTTTAAACAATAATATACACTTATTTAAGACAAAGAGAATTGAGGTTCTAAATGAAAGTTTGTTTTAGATACATAAGAGATAAGAGTTTTGATGTGGAAATATAAGCGAAGACATCAATATCTCATAGAAAGATATCATAAATTTTTAAGAGAGATGATACCAAGACCTCGTCTGAGTTTGATAAAAACATTTTCTAAAAGAGGTTTTGTAAAGATATCAGCCAATTGATTTTCAGAAGAAACAAAATCAAAATATTTTGTTCCTTTTTTAACATTATCACGAAGAAAATGATGACGAATGTCAACATGTTTTGTTCGTGAATGATTGACAGGATTTTTAGACAAGTTAATAGCACTAGAATTGTCACAATATATAGTTGATTTTGTTAAATTTGTGTTGAAATCTCTTAGTGTCTGTTGCATATAGATTACTTGAGCACAAGCCAAAGTACCAGAAATATATTATGCTTCACATGTAGGGAGAGAAACACAGTTTCGTTTCTTACTAAACCAAGACACTAGTGATTTTCCAATAAAATGGCACGTAGCACTTGTGCTTTTTCGATATGTTCGAGATCCACCAAAATCAGCATCACTATATGAAACTAACTCGAATGGACATTATTTTGGATAGAATAGACCGAAATCCTTGGTGTTAGTGAGATAACGAAATATACGTTTCACGGCTCTTAAATGTGATTCCTTAGGGTTGGCCTGAAATCTATCACACAAACAGACACTTATCATTATGTCAGGTCGACTTGCCGTTAAATATAGTAATGATCCTATCATACTTCGGTATAATTTTTTGTCAACACTTTTTCCACTTTCATCCTTTTCAAGATGAATTGTTGTACTCATTGGAGTCTCTTTGGCAGAAGTATTTTCCATTCCGAATCGTTTGATTAAATTATCAAAATGTTTTTCTTGATTAATGAAGATGCCATTTTTAAGTTGTTTAATTTATAAACCAAGAAAATATGTTAGTTCTTCCATGTGAGACATTTCAAATTCCTTGGTCATTATTTCGAAGAAGTCCTGACACAACTTTCCATTGGTAGAACCAAAAATGAAATCATCAACATAAATTTGAACTATTAAAATATCCTTTTTCGAATGTTTAATGAAAAATGTTTGATCAAGTTTCCCAATTTGAAATCCCGAAGAAATTAGATATGTCTTTAGTCGATCATACCAAGCACTTGGTGCTTGTTTTAAACCATATAGAGCTTTCTTAAGTTTGTAGACATGATCTGAAAATTTTTCGTGAATAAATAAGGGAGGTTGTTCAACATACACATTTTATTTTATACAACCGTTTAGAAATGCACTTTTAACGTCCATTTGATAAAGTTTGAAATTGTGAAAACATGTATAGGCCATTAAGATCCGTATTGCTTCTAGTCTTGTGATCGGAGCAAACGTTTCTTCGTAGTTAATTCCTTCTTCGTAAGTGTATCCTTGTGCAACTAATCTTGCTTTATTTCTGGTAATGTTGCCTTATTCATCTGCTTTGTTCTTGTAGTCTCATTTCCTTCCAATAACAGTTTGGTCACTTGGTTTAGGAACTAATTTCCAAACTTCATTGCGTTCAAACTGATTTAGCTCTTCTTGCATTACAATTATCCAATAGTCATCTGTGGAAGCTTCTTTGGGATTCTTTGGTTCAATATTAGAAAGGAAAGCTATGTGGCCCATTTTATTTAGTTGACTTCTAGTTCGTACATTTAGTAGAATAGGCTATATATATAATGTCTAATAAGTAAAATAAATATCAAAATAGCGTTAAGGCTTTATATTGATCCCCCTTAACGCATTTTTAAGCGTTGTCATACAGTTTGCATATAAAACACCAGTAAACTGCCGGTGGATAGGGATGCGCCATGATAAGACAATACTAAATCATAATCGTTGTGGTCTTGTATAGGGATAATAGTATGACAAGGCACGTGAGATGATGCCTAAGGTAGGATACTACCAGTTCGGGTTGTAGGGCTGGTGGTAATGCATCAAAGCCATAACAGCCCACCACATCCATCCATCACATATCGAGTCAAAGGGAGACTATCCCAAATCAAGGTGCGCCAATCGAAACCAACAACAAGAGTAATAATATGGACCAAGTCCAAGAAAAGCGAAGAACGGATGTCCGCTCTGGGCAATTAGCCCACTTGGCATAGTCAAGCCATCCTATTTTATTCATTTCAAATTAGCACAAGTGTCGGAGTCTATCCATCATTATTCTCTTACTTCATATCCAACAAACAATGCCAAATCCAACCACTTTGTTCTGGAGTCTTCTCCGCGTTCGTAGTTGTTAAAGTGGTTCTAATATTGACAAAGTACGCCAATAAGAGGCCTCGGTCTCTTTAACAACCAAATGTCATTTTACACACTGGTAGGTACTTTGATGTTTCGAAAACAATTCTTACTTGATATCAACTATTACATTCGCTTCAAAATCAATTTCATTTCAAGATCATCATATTTACATAAAATATACTATTTCACCCGAAATCATGTTCGCCTTAATATCTCGATTTTAGTTCCAATTCAAAATTGCTTCGAATTTCAAATTGGGTTATAACTTCAGTTTAACCCAATTCGTATTTAAACCCATGATTTAAATATAAACCCCAGCCTTTGACCGGTTTGAATTTTAGAAAAATAGTTTAAAATTCAAATTTTTTGAAAATAATTTAAATAGTCTAGTATAAAATGACTTATGTATTTAAAATGTTTTATAAGGTAAAATAGTTAGGAAAATCAAAATAAATTGAATATGTAAAACGATAGATTTAAATAGTTTATATATTAAAATAATTTATTTGAAAATTGTTTAAAAGTCAAACTGATTAAATTTCCAAAATTTTCTGATTCAAATCAATTTCCATTTCAATTTAAACGATTCTATTCCGATTTCAATTTCGAATTAACTTCGATTCCAACTTCACTTCAAATCAATTTCGATGTTCATTTTTAACTTTAAGTTCAATTCAACAATTAAAGGCAATGGTTCAAATTTCCATTCAATTCTAATTTCAAACCATTTCAGTTTATGTCAATTTCGAGTTCAATTTCAAAATATCGATTTAAATCACTGAATTCAAATTAACCATTAGTTTTCGAATTTAGGTTCAAATCTTAAAATTTAGTCCATTCTCGTGTCTAAATTTTATATATTCATTTATATTACTTTTACTTTGCAATAATTCAAAGTTCTAATAAAAGTTTACACCTTTTTAAAAAAAAAATCAGTTTCTGGAATTTAAGTCATATTTCGATTGTAACTTCAAAATCTCAAATTTCATTTTTAAACAATTTCAATAACAAGCTCCGATTCCAACATTTTGAGCTCAAGTTCAAAAATAATTCGATTTCCATAAATCCGAACTTTTACTTCTTTAAATCAAAATCATTTAAATAATTTCAATTAAAATTTCTGAAATCATTTAATTTAACCAATCTGGTGTTCGTATATAATTTTCTATCCTATGGTCAAGTGAATTGGTTATTTCAATTTAATTCAGGCATGGATATATATCATTTCAATCCAAAATAAATGTCATAGGTATATATCATTTCAACCTATTTCTTAATTTATTCGAAATAATTCGATTTACGGTTTTATATACTGTAAATAATATGTAGGATGATAGTAGGATATATCAAAATAAATAAACATCCAAAACATCAATCAATATCATCCATCACAATCAACATCCAAATCAGCCAATCATTCACAAAAACTTAATAGTTATCAATATCAAGTAATTTACTAGCAATTCAATTCCAATTTCAAATTTAATTGTTAATTTTAATACGTACAGTCAATTCATATGTCAATTTCATTTTCAAATGATAGTAAATAAAATTAGATAAATTCACATTTCTATTTTCACGAACATAAAAATATTATAGAACATCGTGAGCGTTAAAAAAACTCACCTTTTATTCGAAACTGAAATTTTTTCTTGCTTTTAATAAATCTCAAACCAAATCCAAGACTTAGCCTTCATCGATATGAGTCTAATGCAATTTGTTTCATTCGAAACGGACCTCATATGAAGAAGATATCGCAAATATAATTTTATAAATTTTAAATATATAATTATCTTCATTTTATTTAAAATTTTAAAAACTTACTTACCCATTACAGACATAACCCAGCCCAAAAAAGAACAGCCCAACCTATTCTATTTCTTCCCTAAACGACCATCGCCTGTACATGAACAAACGCACGACCGTGCACCCTATCATCCCCTACCATTGACGAAAACTCGAACCGAAAACTCCGAGCAACTTCCCTTCGCACTCTCATCTCGATCACACCCATCAGGTGCAGCACGACAACACGGAGATGTTCGTGATCTATAGGTTAAGCCTATAGCCCATCCAATGTCGCGTCACTCAAACCATGCTCGGACCATACAAAAGTCTGGGCGTCGCCTCTCTTTCGCCTCACGAATCCGATTCCGTGCTTTGTTCGTCGAATCGGTCCTCCAAAATTCCACAAAACCCAATCTTGGATGCCAAGCCTTCCACTACTATGCGATAAACAAGCGTCGCACATGATAATATGTGTACCAGGTCGAGGCTCGCATTAAAACAAGATTTTAGGAAGTGGTTTCGTATCTTTTTAGACGAGTAGATTTTGAGAGTTTTTTTTGAAGCTTCTCTCTTTTCTTTATCTGTTGTGTTTTAAAAATGAAGAGGAAGCAATCATGTTTTAAAAGGAATAGGTAGGCACGACATAGGTGCGATTGATGTTAAGTTTGTAGGCCGATGGGTTAAATTGATATAAATATATTTTAATTAATTTCAAAATATCTAGATATTTATTTCAAACCATTATCAAGGCATGCTGCCCAGTGTTCCTAATGTTATACCCCTATTCCGAACGCAACGGTATAAGTTTCGAGACCTAATTCGATCGTATGGAGAAGATAGCTTTTTGAATCCAATTATTATATTAAATTTTCGATATTAATTTCAACATGTTTCTATCCCATACGACTCCAAATGCTACGAAATTTGAAATTCGATAATTATACGCTATTACGGATCTCGTCAAAATCCGAGACTATACCCTGGAAGGCTAATTTTACACGTTAAGTATAATATAAAATTTCCAATTTCTAATTATTCACTTATAGATCAAAATTTAAATGTTAACAATCTTCATCGTTGTTTAAATAAAATTTAAATCAACTTTTGATATCATTTTCAACCATATTAAATTCAGAGTTCAATTATTCAAATAATTTCCAATATTAAATTTAAACAATTAATTATCCAATAAATCAATATTAATAAATCATTAAATTTTTATTCCTACCCATATTTATTCAATGATTACATTGAATTTAATAAATTAAGTAGTTAAATGTACGGGTCTTTGCACGTTATCTTTATTTGGTCTTTACTTCCAGACGTATATATATTGGTTCAAAGTGGTTTTCGAATAGGAATTACCTAAATCCGACCTCAGTTCCTTCGAACCAATCATCGATAAAAAAGATGTTAAGTCATATGTGATTATCAATCATTAATCAATTTAATTCATCTTTTATTCCTTTATAGACATCTCATAGAGATATAATCATTCAATCATTCCTTTATCTTATCAAGAGTATATGGAATCATATATGGAATCATTAAGCCTCATTTACCAAATCATTTGGAAAGTTTTAAAACCTTTTTAATCTGGGAATAATTCCAAATTGTTTTACCTTTTATTTAGGAAAACATTTCCAAATTATTTGTATGCAATCCAAGGTTTTTATGAATTCGATCCGAATAAGCCAAATTTACCATGCCATCCATCGGGCCAGTCTGGATAGCCAGGGAGAGCAGGATACTGGTTTTCCAAACTCAAGCCTAGCACTATCTCTCTATCACCCATAAGGCGGTCAAGTTATTTGATCGACTCTAAATCAGTTAAAATTTAACCATTCCATAAATCCTTGAAATCACTTTGAAATACTTTATTAATCATTTGAAAACATTTACAAAATTTAGAAAAAGAACGGTTACATTCAAAACTATATTCAAAAGTTATAGAAAAGTGTGATGAAATAGTGCTGCAAAAGTGTTTTTTAAGCTATATTGATCAAAATGAAATTTTCTCATTTGACAATTCATTTTTATAACTCAAATCACTTTTAAAACATTTTTAAGATTTATTCCATATTTTTAATCATTTTGAAATGTCATTTTCAAAGAAATCCTTTTCTTGATTTCGAACTGCAAAACCTCGATTTTTCCAAAAACTTGTTTTACTCATATTTCAAAATCTACTCATTGAAATCTTGATTTTCTTTCTTTATTTGAAAACTATGGATATAATGGTTCAGAACATTCTTATCTCGAAGAATTCCAAGCTATATTTCATTACACTCGTTTGACTTTTGTGGCGTGAAATCGCGAACTACCGTAACGCGACGCGCCTATTTTTGACTTCAAAGTCATTATTTGTCAAAACTTCTCCAAATTGAATTTTAATGTTTATAAAACATTTATAAATCATTTTCAAATATTTAAACCAATATTTTTCCATATTAATTCTTTTTTTCACTTTTAAATCATTTCATAATATTATATATTATAATATTTATTTTCAACCTTTTTACATTTTCAAAACCATTAAGAGGCTAGATGAACTCCATATACACATCCATATGGATTTATTTTTCATTAATTGTTCATGGTTATTTCTTAACCATTTTTATTATGATTTGTCATAATTTATCACAATCAAGTTAACAAACATATCAACATCCATATAATTAACCATATAATCATTCAAGTTATCAAACAAGCATTTAAATTTATAATTTAAATATTCATTTAATCAATTTCTAAATGTAAGATAAATTGAGTACTCACTTATGGCTCCACTCCTTCAAACTTTTCGTAGATTCCCGAATCCATTTTGGCACACCTCCTTCTTCTTTTTTGCACCGGATCTTCTCGATCTCCTTCCTTTCTTCTTATAGGGCTCAGCCAAACGCCTAGGTTGCTCAACCATGCTCCTTTGGAGGTGGTGCTCTCGGCTTTAGTAGGGGATGGGATTGGCTAGTGATTTAAGGTGATTTGACTTTGTATATGTATGTAAAAAAAATACATTTTATTTTCTAGCAATATTTCTTTATAAATTTCCTAAAGAAGAAGCCGTGGAAAAGCTTAGGAAAATAAGAAGAAGAAGATGGTAGGATGTGTGAATGAATGAATGAAAGTGTAACAGCCCAAAAAAATTTTAGCAAGTGTTTATTCTTTTATTTTAAACTTTGGGGTTTTATTTTACGAAAGTTGAATTTCTAAATTTAATTAAATAATCACCCAAGATTTTATTAATATAAGTAAATTCTATAATTCTTATTTTGGTTAAAATTTAACATCAATTGAAGTTTTAAATCTTTAAATTTCTAATTTTCAAATCTTTTAATTTAGCTAAATATATTCGTAACAACATTTTATTTCACTTTTATTTCTTTTAAAAATGATTATATACCTTTTGAAACTGAGAAATTAATATTTTACTTACATACATCAGTTCTTAGTAAATGGTAAATGAATCAAAAATGATGTAAGCAAAATCATGTTTTAATTAAGTAATAAAATTTTAAAACTAATAGTGTGTAAATAAGCTTTATAAAAGGCACTTTTTAATTTGCACATTTATACCCGTTTTGATTTAATTTAGTGGTATAAATATTATGTATTTAATGAATACTCTTTAAACGTATATTTTTCTAATATAAGTAGCGTAGATAAGTAAACGTATAAATTTAAAAACGTTATTTTCGTTATATTTTAGGCGTAAATTTTTGCGTCTATAGTACGCATTTTTAAAATGCTTACCACGGATATAAATAAATAAATAAATCAGTTAATAACCAGGCATTTCAAAGGAGGGAAGGTATTAACCATAACCATTCAAAATTTATATCTTGCCATTTTGTTCCCAAATCAATGCAAGTTTTAATTATAAAACGTGTTCGCATAAACTTTGCATTTTCCATTCCCATTTCAAAGCAAAAGATTGCATGTCGTTCCTCCATTTATCAACGCAATTTTCTTTTGTTTTAATTACAAAACCGACGTAATATATACAAAGTTTCTTTGAATACGCGGTCACCGCTGCAATAATATTTGATTTTAATATTTCTTGCCACTCCTCCTCCTTAATTCACACAATCTGTACTGATAAAAGTCAGTACCTACTGCAAGTTATTCGCTTCCAATATTTTGCCTTCGTGTTTAGCTATGGAATATAATCTTCAAAAATTTCTCTAACGTTTTATAAATTATTCCTTGCTGTTTTATTACTCCTAAATTCATGCAGACCATGTGAAAACTTCCCTATATAAATTCACACCCTCACGTTTAATTTACGTAATCAACATCTCTTCCTCTTAAATTATGCAAGTCTTCCTTTAAATATTAACCTCGTACATGAAAAATTACATCACCTCCTCAGTGTTTTTTACTTCTTTGCGTGGGCTAGCAGCAGGTAATGGCTTCAAAGCTTGTTTCCTTTTTTCGTCTTCTTTATTTTTTTTCTTTCTTCTTCTTTTGTTTCCTGTTACCTGCCTCTTTGTACTCGGCCTGCACCCTACCCCTCTCCACCACTCGGCACGACCCGCCTCCAGTGCAAACCCCCTCCCTCACCTGTCATGACCGATGATCTTGCATATAGTAATGATAAACTGGGGTATGTACGTGCATGTTAGGCTTTATACAACACCTCTCGAATTTTGAAGCAAAAAGAAAATGGGTTGTATCACTTTGTAAATTTATCACAGTGCGCATGCCTATAAAATAAAAAAATAAAAGGGAAGAGAGACGAGTATCATTTTTTTTGCATTTTTAGCCACCTATGCAATGATTTGGGTCATTAGTCACTGACGCGAAGTGATTGCGTATGGTGAATAGGCCGAGATATATATATATATATATATATATATATATATTTCATCACCTTTTGCAATTTTTGAAAGAAAGAAAAATTTTAAAAAAGGGAAGGAGTAGGAATATATACGCGTGCATGCACCAATTTTGTTTAAGCCCAGCCTAAAATTGTTCAAATCTCCTCTGCCTTGACGTTGCGTGCATGCGTGCATGTCAGGCACTTATTAGGGACAAGGCCGAGCCCATTGAGATGTTGGTCGTGCCATTGAATCAATATCCTATATTAATCTTGTTCCAGATTTGTTGATTTGATGTGTTCGTATGAGATTTTCATACTTAGTTTATTTTTTTTAAGATTTGGATCGGGGTGTCGCATCCGCTGAGTTTTGATCGTGCCTTCTGTACGCTGTTCTGGTGTGGTTACCGTAGTTTTGAATCAAAAATCTTCAGCTTCGTAAAAGTGAGTATTCTCACTAGACAAAACATACTTATAGATCTGTAAATTAATAACAAGTATAATTGTAGAATGAATATATTATTGTTTACTTGCCAGTGATATAAATTTATGATGTTAAAAACCCTGCTATTAAATTGACCCATCATTAATTATATTATATACTGTTATATCTATGATGTTATACTATTTATTAATTTATTGTTTAATCACCCTGCAAGTTCCCTGTAGAATGGAAATCGTGCGGGCTGAAATGATAGGCCTGTAAGATATTTATTTATTTATTTAACTTGGGATTTGCGGGTTTGAAATGATAGAACCCGGATTTTCTTTTTACGGATTGAAATGATATATTATCCGTACTACTTGACCTAGGGTGGAAAATATTATACAGACCCATGGTTATATACATATATTATTTTTAGGAAAATTTAAGTATTTGTATATTTTATTACTTTGATTGAATTGAATTAAATGATTTTTGTGATTTCATACATAAAAATAAATAAATGATTAAGTTGGAAATTGAAATATAATTTATTTTGGAATTTAATTTTGTAAGGAAATGAAATTTAAGTTAAGAAATAAAATAAATTATATTTGATATAAATTGGAATATAAATGATAAATATGGTGTTATATAAATTTTCTTTAAATTTAATGGTTAATAAAATGAATACATAAAATAAGTTTTGAATATATCTAAACTTAGGAAAAGGGAAGTTTAGTTTAAGAGAAGGGTAAGTTAAGAAATAAATGGAAAAATAGTTATAATTTGGAATGATAATTAAACTTAAATTTAAGTTAAATTTGAAGGCGAAGAATGGAAATTTTTGTATTTGACTTTAATAAGTGAAACCTTAAGAAGGTGATATGTATTTGTGAAATTTACCTTATATAAATCATAAATTTTGAGTAATTTAGAATGACTATTTTTAAAAGTGGAAATATGATTTTATAAGTTAAATTGGTTTAATTAAAGTTTAATTATTTATAAATTTATGGTAAAGTCTGGAATTTGATTTACTTAGAATCTGTTGTAAGGGATATTACCGCACTTTGTAAGTGCCATAGTTGATACAAATAAACTAAAGGCTAAAATTTATTTAAAGGCTATTGCAGTACTTGGTAAGTGCTGTGGTTGCTAAATTTAAACTAAACCTGAATAAATAAAAGGCTACTGTAGCACTTGTTAAGTGTTCCCATGGGCTGAAATGAGATTTTCGAATGTTTGATTTGTAAATGTAATAGCTTCACTTTTGAAAGTTAAAATGAAGTATTTTGATCTAAATATAAAATATTTTTAAAATTTATAACCACGGGTATTAATAACGTTGGTTGTTAAAGAGATCGGGATCGGATATGGGCATACTCTCTGTCGATACCGAAAACCACTTTGACAACTGTGTACGCGGTGAAGATTCCAGAATGAAGTAGGCTAGTGGCGGCGTTTTCTATTGAGGTATGTACGTAGACCCAACTCCCGTGAGTTGGCATAAGGTGGCTAAAACAGGAGCGATTCTCGGATTAATGAGGTAGCACCTTTGATCGGACGCACTTCTTCGTATGCCATTCTATTACTTTGTGATTGTTTGGTGCGCACCTTTGATTTGGAAGTGTTGTTCAAGGTGGGCGGTAGCTGCGCGCTACGCGTTACCACCGGTCCGGATGCGTAATTGGTATATCTACTCTGGCATTGCCTAGTTGTGCAGTGTCACCTACCCTAGCGAGCCTTGTACGAGTTTGGTTTTCTCCCGTAGCCCGTGTGGTATCCTCTGGTGGCTTCCCGATCAGGAGGGACTATGATATTGGATGGACTACTGTGACTGTTACGTGTTAAGGGCTATATGGGTAACCCCTTAATGCTATTTAAAAGTAAGTTTATTTTAATATAGACACGATTATAATAGCGAAGTATTACTACATAGTAAATAGTTTAACGGATCCTTAGAGGATGAGCGGTCCCAAGCATCCTTTAAGTTAATTGCACTCTATTATAGTTCACTTGAATTAGCTTACACTGTATAAGTATGTATGTCCAGACTCGAGTGTTTGTGTTTATTTCTTACGCTCGGGTCAGCCTGAGTTTCAGTTTGGACTTCATCCCTGGTGCTAGGACTTCTGCTGTTCACCTATCAAGTTGCTGTCAAGTTTCTGTTCGGTCTTATTTTGGTTTTTGTAATCAAGAAAAATTAATATTGAGATTTTCTATGGAGATTTCAAACTATATTTGGTTTAAGACTATGTACTTTATTCGTATTTTGAGACTATTGATAGTTGCTTCATAAACCACTAAGTTATTTTTTAATTCCGCTGCGAGTATTCTGATTTCTATGTCTGTGATTCTATGATTTGATTTCATTTGCTACAATTTTATTTAAAATCTATTGTTTTGAACTATTCAAGTTTGACATGTTTTAAATTTATTGTCGAATTTGAATGGTTGAAAATAATGGGTCTAACATAAAGGGTACTTGTATTTATAGCCAAAATTTCTACAAAATATCCTATATCACTACACCTTCCTTCCATCACCCATGTGTACCATTTCACCTCCATCAATTCACACCCATACCCCTCTTCATCATCATCATCCATCACCTAAATCACTTCATGTCCTAATTGTTGACTTTATGAAAGCATAAGTGTGAAGTTTTCGTAAAATATCTTAGATATTTTTAATATACGTATATATAAATTTATATATGTTATATGTATATGTGTGTGTGTGTGTACGTGTATATGTTATTGGATGAATTTATATGTTATACATGTTCACATGACATATAAATAAGGTTGCAACAACTTTCGAACAACTTCCGTTCGTTAAACCGTTAAAAATCGTAAAACTGATTCCCTGTCACATTTTCACTTTTTATCTAATATACATACATTTGTAAACAAAGTTTGAAAATAAATTCCTAATCGTTTTTGATAAATAAAAGTAATCACATTTGAATTATAAAATCATATAAATCAATGTTAACAAAGAATGCTATTATACCGATAAAGCGATATCAATTTTCTTATATTTTCAAACTGATTATATATCTTTTTATAAACTATTATAAATTATTTATTATCACTTTATAACTGTTTAAAATGAATTATTATCATTTAAAAACAATTATTCAAATAATTATAATAATTATTAAATCGTTAAATCTCAATTTAAAATCATAAATCAATTGTTAAATATAAGGGCATCACTAATGATGTCATCAATGCTTTTATTTTTCCAATAGTAAATAAATTAATTTTATATCATATTATTACTCAATTATAAAAATAAGTGCATGTATCTAGCTCCTTGCGAGAAGTTATATGATTATAGAGTTATTTATTGATAAAATGGTTTCGGCCATTTTATCGGTATTTTTCCAAAGTTCATATTTTCGTAAATACTTATTACCATTGTTATTTATTGTTAAAACATCATAATCTATGTTTTTAAAAGATTATATTTGAATATTTTAAAAATAAATATAATTTATCAAACTAATAAATTTGTGGGTTGTTACAATAAATACATATAACATTGTATAATCTTATATATATAATACTTAATAATTATTTCAGTAAAGAGAGCGTGGTTGCCCCATCTCCTACTTGGAAGTTTTTACGCGCACGCACATCATCGAGCATGTGAATGAAAATGAATCAAAAACATATACATCGCATGATACAAAATCACAGTAGTCCATGGTAAGCATATTTTAAATTATAAGTTATTAATAATCACTTTAAGTTATAAGTTATTAATAATTAAAATAATGTTACATGAGTTTAATTTCAAATTCTATTTTTAATTTCAGGATAAATTCATTAAATAATGAGACTGATTTCTTGAGGGAACAGGTCGAGAGGAGCTGACTATTGATTAAGAGGACATGATTCTAACGCTATCATGGAACTGCCAACACAAAATAGGCGCTATGGTTTTGGGAATCAATATGTAATGTTTATGTTAATATGTTTATGAATAACGTAACAAATTGATTTTAACTCATACACTTTAGTAAAAAATGCAATAGGTTAGACAAAGGCAAGCCAGTTATAGAAGAGCTCAGGACAACTAGAAGATTGCAAACTTGAGGGCTCGAATTGCTAACTCGAGGATCGAGATGTAGGAAACATTATAGTACTAATGTGAATGGATCTTTATGCTAATTTAACACTGGGGAGGTGAATAATTTTTTGTAACTTTTATGGAACTTTTTAACCTTTTTCAAAATTTGAATCAAATACGGATATATCTACTAATAGGCAATAGTAGATAATGCAATAAAAGTAAAGTAATGAGTTAGAGATATGACATTAGGAGTTTTATACCAATTCGAATTTCTTCTACGTCCGTTCTCATACAAATGCTTGTACAGATTTCTTTTCAATTGCCTAGTTTAACCAGGTAGCAAGCAAACCAGAACATAGTCTAAATTTCAAACGTATAAAATACACCCTTCTGTCTCACGAGTCTCGGGTAAACTCTCTTGATTTACTAGACAACAAGATCATCCACTAGATTTAGATGGACTACTAAACATACCCACTTGATTTGAACAAGCAACAAGCAAACCAACTGAATAAATGTAGAGCTGTTGATTTCTAAATATAAACAGTTGTAGTTAGGGTATAAGATATCCTATAGCACTTCCAGTTGTGGTTTGATCTTCGAATTTGCAGAGAGAATGCTTCCAAAATAGTAGATAGTTTGTAGAAAATCAATCTAGTGGATTATGGATTGATTCAATGTAGATTTTGAAGAATATAGAATATAGTTTCCTAGAAATAGAACAAGAGATTATGAAGTAAGAAGAAAGTAAGAAGATTGGCTAAAAAATTTGTTTGCACTCCTCTTTATACAGTGAATGAATAGAATATCCAGTATGAAGAGGTGCATCCAAAAGTTACTTCTTTTCAAAATTTAAAAACAAATCAATGGTCATTATGTAAACATATCTAGGAGGGGTACGTCGACATACCCTTGTTAATTTTGAAAAAAGATTTTCTTTTAAATTATTTTCAAACTTCAATATTTTTGTAAAATAATTCTAAACATAGTTTTCAAATAATTTTAACACAAAAACTTTTAGAAAATATTTTTTAATTTAAAATAATTTATTTTGATTAAAATATCAAAGACCAGAAATTTGTAATAATGATCAGAATTTTCTATCAAGGACTTCAATAATTTGTTATAATAACTTATA
Organism: Allium cepa; assembly: GCA_030765085.1. Classification (NCBI taxonomy): domain Eukaryota; kingdom Viridiplantae; phylum Streptophyta; class Magnoliopsida; order Asparagales; family Amaryllidaceae; genus Allium; species Allium cepa. The sequence goes on from CM060943.1 coordinate 206,938,956, forward strand.
CTAAACACTAGAGTCATAAGCTCTTCAACTCTTTTGTCCCTAAACTCATGAGTCTCAATCTTCATCTTTGAATCTTTATTCTTGGTCTTTATACTGATCATTCTTCATGTTTAATCATTCTGTACTTGTGTAATATACTGCCATATATATTATACAACTTTAAAAAATAATAGTATTCATCTATATGGTTGTGGTCATCAAAATCTATATCTGAGGTATTAACAATCCTTTTGAATGATGACAACCATGTAAATATTCCTATACCTAAAATATAATACAACTCCCTCTAAGTTAAATAACCCCCATATTATATGCAAGCATTATATTTTATATTTTTCTCCCCATTTATCGTCAACAAAGTGGATAAAAAGCAACACTCCCCTTAAAGGTGATATACTTATGAATTATGGAGTCAAAATCAATATTTAAATACTAAGTCTTAGAGAAATTTAAATAATACAAAACAAGTTTCATTAATAAATCAAACTATTACACAGTTCAACAATTCCTAAGAAACAAATTCAAACTATAAAATCCTAATCAAATATTATATACAAGGTTATATCAATCCAAATCAATCTATATTATTTACAAACCAATCAAATCTAGATAAATAAGTTTTAAAACATATACTTACAAATTATAACAAATAAAAATGCAAGATTTATGTGGAAGACCATATTCCTAGCTCTCTTCTTAGTTTAATGAAGCTAGTTTGCGCTAATAGTTTTATTAAGATATTGGCTATTTGATTTTCAGTATTTATAAATTCGAGTGAAATTACTCCTTTCTTTAGTTGTCTCTTAGAAAATAATATCATATGTCTATGTACTTGGTCCTAGCATGATGTGTTGGGTTCTTAGATAAATTTTTTGCACTAGCATTACCACAGTATAGTGATAACCGCTTAAAATTTAAACCAAAATATTTTAAGGTTTTTTGCATATATATAATTTATAAACATGCTAATGCAGCTGAGATATATTCTGCCTCTATCATGGATATGATTATATAATTTTTATTTTTGCTAAAGCGGGAAACAAGATAGTGTCCCAAAAAGTGATAGGTTTCACTTTTACTTTTTTTGATCTGATTTACGTCCGGCAAAATCTGCGTCGCTATATGATATAAAGTTGAAGGAGTCTTCATTGGATAGAAGAGTCCATAGTCTAATGTGCTGTTTACATATGCTAAAATATGTTTTATGGCTTTTAGGGAGTTTCCTTAGGTTGATATTGATATCTTGCACAGAAACGTATTTTATGTATTATATCAGGTCTACTAACAGTTATATTAAGCAAAGATCTTATCATACATATATGTAGTTTTTGATCTACATCTTTTTAATTTTCTTCTTTGTTTATTTTTTCATTATTTTCCACGGGATTTGGCTTTCTACTAGCATTGGACATTCCTAATTATTTTACTAGTACATTAGTATATTTTTATTGATTTATAAATATATCATTATTTAACTATCTTATTTGTAATCCTAAAAAGAAAGTTAACTCTCGCATATGACTCATTCCTTTGTCATTATTGAAAGGGAGTGTAGAGTGAGGATCTTAAGGCTAATTTAACACTAGTAGGGGGATGAATAGTGTTTAATGGATTCTAAGACTTATATGAACTAACTTAAAATTATGACACAAGCAAATGCAAAACTTAATCACAGAACAATTATAGAATCAAACACAGATGCATAAAGTAAATAAAAAAAAGTAAAGGGAAAGAACACACCGGATTTTATACTGGTTTGGAGTTGCCCTACATCCAGTCGTGTACCAAGGCAAACCACCTCATACAGATTTTTATTATACCAATGTCAAGATAACATTCCTCAATTTCTAAAGGCCTTGAGGAGCCCTCCTGTCTCACGAGTCTGGGCAAAATCTCTTTATTTACGGGCCACAAGATTACCCAATTGATTTCTAGGCACAACCACACCTTATAAAGAGACTCGATAAACATTTGATTAAAAATTGATCTTATAAATCAGAATAGCACTTTGATCTTCGAGAGAGGGTAAAGAATCAAATAAGAATGAGATTCTAATTTGATTCGCTTAAGAATTCAGCAGAATTTCGGCACGATCTTAAAAATATGGAAATTATAGAATATGGATTTGTGGAGAAGAAAAAGTGAAGAAAATATGAAAAATGGATGATTAAAAAATTTGTTTGTGAAGCCTACTTATAAAGCACCAACGGTCATAACCATTCGTGAAGAGAGTTAAATGAATAGACACTTCTTCTGAAAATTGAAACTTTTGAATTCAACGGCCACGATGTCGACCTGGGGTATCCCATGATGTCGACATCCCTATGTAAAAAAATGTAAATTTTTTTTTGAAAATGAAGTTTAAAACAATAGTTTATTTTAAAACAAAAACAAATAACATTTAAAGGCTAAAACATCTTTTTGAAAAATCTTTTGGAAGGATAGTTTTGAGGCTAATATATTTTAAAAGAAGTTTTGAAAATCATTTTTGAAAAACCATTTTGAAGTAGTTTTGTAAGTTTCTTCCTGCAGAATATCTCATCACATAAGGAATCGAGAACTTGTACAAAACCAGGATATTCGTGGGTTTGTAAGCCACTTGTCGTAGGTTTGTAAGCACTTTTCGTGGGTTTATAAGCCACCAAGAAGGTAGAAATGGGTTCCATCCCAAATGAAATTCGAAATGAAGATTTCCATGCTATTATGAAGTTTTAATAAAAACTAAACACATATCTTGAAATCTTGATCTCAATACTCTAGAGTCTTCAATCTTGAGTCTTGAGTCTTTATACTGTTCAGTCTTCAGTAATCAATACCTGCATATATATATATATATATATATATATATATATCTTGCATATACATATCTGTCCAGACAACAATGTTAGTATATATTTTATAATAAGATAAGTTAAAAAGGTTGTTGTCATCAAAACTAACATCTCAGTTCCTAACAATCTCCCTCTTTATGATGATAACAACCTGTATTTATAAAATATACTTATCATACCATAACTCCTATCATAACTCACACTTACTCCATAACTCCCCCTTAGTCCAAGCCAACTATTATTTTATAACTTCTCCCCCTTTGTCATCAACAAAAACTTCTTAAAAACCCCTGAACTTGTTATAAGATAATCAACCAAAATAAAATAGGATAAACCATATATAAGTGTAATAAGTGCTAAGTGTGATAATAAGTGTAATCCATAAAGCAAATCAATCATCAAACAATCATATTTACAGTAAGTATTCAATCCAAATATATATATATATATATATATATATAAAACCATACCAAATAAGTTAAGTCAATAAAGTTCAAAACGCACCAATCAAGTCAAACAAATAACATACAGAATGACTAGACATTCCTTGGTACTTCCACCCATCCATCTTCTCTAAAGATAGGGTCTGGTTTGATGGCATCACATTCTTCTTTATCTTTGTCGAGAGTGACTGGTGGATTTCCTTCGAGATCGTCCTTATTAAGGGCTGAGATCATCCAATGAAGGGCATCAAAATATCTCTCTTCCTCCTTGATCATCTGTATTTGACTCAATTCTAACTGACGCTGATTATAAAGTATGAATGTAAGAATATTCTTGAAGGAAGTGAGAGTTTCTTCAAGATTATCACTTAGATTCTTAATCGGAAAAGCCATAATTCAAGAAATAGGAAGAACTATGAAAGAGAGTGACTAGAGATGAAGCTTTACAATTTATTCTGCAAGAAACAAATATAAATAGGGTATAAAGTCGCTTGAAATGAATAGACACAAGTTATTTACATGAAAATGAAATTTGAAAGTGTAACTATTTTCTGCCCATTGGATGTCGACATGGGGGAATGATGTATGTCGACATGCCTCTGTTTAAGATGCCATTTTGCTTTGTTTTGAATATTATGAACAAATCTATTAAACTAATATTTGTATAATATAAAAACAAGCAATTACAAAGACAAGTGAAGTTGAATAACAGAAAATGAAATATTCCATTAATAATTCTAGTCAACATTACATAAGATAATATAATATTAACTAAAATAAAGGAAATACAAAGATAGAACTTAAGATAACATGAACTAAAACTAGTTAGATAAAGACGAAGAAGAGGATAGTCCAATCTTTTTACTAATTTTCCCGAAGAACTTGTCGATTTTAGTGAAAATCTTATCCATTTTCTTACTCATTGATCTTTTAAGTGTCTTCTGATTTTCCACTATAATTCTTTGATTATTGAAAATGGTCTTATTGAATGGATTAGCAGGATTAGTAGGATATTCAATATTTTCTAAGGAGGTTTCTTGATCTTCCTCTTCCTCCTCTTCAATTTCCATTCCTTCCTCTTCCCCTTTTTTCCTTCTTCCTCCATTTCCTCATGAGCAAGTCTTTCATCCTTTTCCGAAGTGTTTCGTATGGTTGAAACACTAATGGAATTTTCATAAGGGAAATATTTCCGTGGTTGAACACTTTTCTAGTCATAAATTCTTCCCTTTTGAAATCAACTCCAAAGTAATTAAAAATACGAGTAAGATAAATTCCATGATATAATGTTGTGACGATCCAGATTTTCGCATTCGAAAATCGACATCCATACTTCACTTGTATTCGGATGCCGTAGATTCAAACATTCGAAACCGATTCACTGGAGCTTATAACACATTAAGTACAATAACACAGCGGAAGAAAATGAATATCATTGATATACAACTGTTTGATACAATATGGATATCAACATTATCAGAGACAATATACGTAGCCGAAAAGATAACATCAATAACAAAGGCTTCAAAGAGATCCAACGCCTACCCTATCTCTAATGCTCCAAAACCAAATAGCTCATCCCAAAAGCTTCGAACTACCATCAAGTTGACTTAAGCAAACTCGGTAACTGTTGAAGTGAAACAAGTGCTATCGCCAAATCCAAAGGCTGGATGCTATCAAATCTACACATACTATTTGATTATCTGAAAAACCCAACTCTAGACTGCCCATGTGGAAAATTTTGGACACCCAGAGTTTAGGAAGAGGACAATAAACTCCAAGTCAGTCATGCGACTGGTGTGAGCAAACAAAAATAGTTTATCTTTAACAAAGGCAAACAAAAGAATTTAAAAGGAATTCGCAATGCTTTTTAGAAAATGAAACTAACATAAGGCCTCTTGGCGCACACACAATGCTATTGCACACTTGGGGGAGATTTCTCCTTATGATAGTCAAACATGTTTGATACGCAAATCCTTTTTGATAATATTATTATTAGTGCATAGTGTAGAAAACCTTTCGAAAGTATAATATAAATCTTAACCAACATAGGTACCATTATATCATGCCAACTATAGCTACTACCTGAGGTGGCAGGTCATACAACTACAATCGAAAGGGCTCGTATTGTTTCTTTGGATTTCCAACAAATGGTCAGGCTAAGGAACTTCCTAGGCCACATGGGTACGCCTCTGGAGGGACTCCCCGAGAACCTAACCGGATCTCTGCCAACACAAGGCTGGGTTACCTCTGTAACTAGGTAACTAACTGTCACAAGTATGCCACCTCCCGGTCGTAATCAACCTTTATCTCGAGATTCACTAGCGACCACAAAGTAATAAGTTTGTAGCAACCACATAGGTTAAGTATCTGGGCTCCATACCATGATACCACCTCTATCTAGAAGGAAATGGCATAACCTCAGGGGGCGCTATCCCCAAATAACCTTGCTGCATCTTTCCTATTTCGACCATTTCGGATTGTGAGGCTCGACGAAGTCTCGTCCACAAAGTTATGCTTTTCACAAAAGTCATGCTTCGATCAACACATGATCAGCAGCACTTCGTATGCCATATTACCGAATTGGGAATGTATCACTAGTAACCATCAACTACAAAACCTCTGAGCTCGTACGTCTCAGAGAAAGGTGTTAAGCTAAGAGAATAAATTCTCCACCACCAAACAGAAATGTATTTGACAGAAACCAGCTTTACACCTTAAAGTGTAACGTCAGACATACATCCATACAAGTCTGTTATAGGTTCGAACAGAACCGAAGACGCTTTAAAAGAAGCCCTTGCAAATCCGAACGATCCCTAATCACGTCCAGATTCCCCATCACAAAGGGTGATCAAATCTCTAAACCGAGGCCATTCGGTGCAGAGACATTCGACAGGTAATCCTTTCACTTTAGAAAGTATCCGGTCTTCACCACCGGTCTTCAAATGCTATCCATTTCATCGTATCACTATTCGGAATGGTTTTTATGACTCAAATTGTCTGACTAAACCGAATAATGAGCGCTAATTTTTAAAAAGCATATGGATATTAGGATCTCAGTTAAGCCACAACACATTTTCCCAAAACCTTCACTTTTAAATGGATTAAACAAATTCCATTTTAATCTTTTAAACTAAAAGATTCACCATTAGGATCCTTTTTAACTTGAAACAAAGTTTCACCAATCTTTCACAAAGATTCATTCATAGCTTTCAAAACTATTTCAATTCCAAATCTTTTATACAAAGAATACACCTTTAAGATCCTCTTCAATTTGAAAACAAAGTTCACCAATCTTTAACAAAGATTCATTCATAGCTTTCAAAACAATTCCATTTAAAAACTTGAAATCCTTTCAACACAAATTGGAAATCCTTTCTTCATATGAAAGCTATTATTATTTGAAAAACAAAGGTTTTCATTTCAGAAAAATCCGATTGTATTTGCAGAAGGTTTTAAATATGTACGATATTAATTTATAATCCACACATTAATTCAAATATGAAAAATTAAACAAAACTTATTACACTAGCTGCACTAATTATGAACATAAAACGGACGGAGCTTTGAAAACATATTTTGAAACGAAAAAATTACGCATATGAGAGGGTTCAACCGCGTTCAAATGAAGGGTTAAACCGCCAATTCAAAGTTCGAACCAAGGTTCTTGCATGAAGGAGGTTTGATTGAGTTTCCGGCCTTTGACCCCCACGGCTCGGGGTTATTCGTATTGAATATGCACTTAGCGCTTATATGATTTTTGTTTGATGATAATAAACGTGTATATATATATATTCAGTTAAATGTATTTAATGTACTATTTTATTTTTCATAGATTAAATAAATATTTGTTAAATAAAATAAATTACACAGAATTTGAATTCAAATAGAAATTTTATTCAAAAAAATATTTATTACAATCTTGAATAGTAAAATTCAAGCTCTCACTATACATATACATTTTTGAATACATTACAATTCAATTTACATTAATAACCTCACTACATATCACTCACACTCATAGTTTATCTTCAAATTCATTCCAGTTTAAATCCAGCATCTGAGCAATCTGCAAAAATGTTCACTAACGCAGTAAAATTAAAAAGAAATATTTTTGCAATAAAAAATGAAATATGATTTTTGAAAATATTGTTTGCCTCAGTTATTTAGGTTGTTCGTCATCGTTCACATTGGAATTCATCATACACGAACAATGTGACATGCGCAGTGTATCACTGTACATGCCATATGGCCGTGCACATCGATATACACTTGATAATGCTACAGGGACAAGTGAGCACAAGGTCAAACCCAAATATACAGACAGGTTCAACTCAGGTGCAATATATTCAAAATCTCGTCAGCAGCACAAGGTCAAACCCGAGTTTTGAAACTGGATTCAACTCAAGTGAAATTTCAAAAGTCAACATGAAATGATCAAGAATCAGATCAGAGACCAAGTACAAGGCACAGTGCACCACTGACCAGAATACAAAGACAAGAAAACATGCATGCAACATGGACTGCAACAAAATGCAACAAGCATGATGAACAAGTGTACACAAGTGACACAACCAGAGACTCAGTGCAACAGAGAATAGTATTAATGCATTAATGACACAGTGTACACAAGTGACACAAGCCTGCAACTAAAATTAAAACCAACACAATGAACAACTACCAGAAACCATCACACTTGTTACACATATACAAGCAACTGAAGTGCAGCCACAAATGTACACTAACTCGAAGGAGAAAATATATAGAACAAAGGATAGTGCAAAGTGCAGGCTTGATGAACAAATATACAAGTGAAATAACAAGTGCACCAACATTTACAACATACAAACAAGAACACGAGCTAATGAAGACTGCATCATGATGCAAGACCGGAGAACTGCAAGAGTCAACCAAGCTACTAATGAATGGAACTCGAGCTCCAGACCACATACAAGTCCAGAACTCAATGACTGAAACAACTCCACAAAGACAACAGCCAGTGCCGATAAAGGTCAGAGACAAAACTCAAATGAACACAATGCACAAAGGCATAGCAACTGCCACAAGACTACAATGCAGTGTACATGAAGACAACCACTGGAGTCAAGTCCGAAAAATTCATGAATGCAAACAACCAACATCATGCAAGAACAAACTAAACAAACTTCAATGACCAGTTCATGCATGCATCAGTGACCAAACACAGAACAACAAGCTCAAACCAAAAGTGCAGTGATACAAATGCAATAACCAAAGTCAAGAGCCGAGCAACATAATCAATTATGCAACAGTGAATAGAAGTTGGTGCAAACTGACTCGAAGATTGCCACCAACATAAACATGACCAACAGATCACACTATGCAGTGTACAAGAACAAGTCAAGAAATGAACAATGCAAACTACAAAAGTGATACATGGAATCACATAAACAAGTTCGAACAACCAGACAACATCATGTTCACGAATGCAATGATCAAGTGGAGACCAGAGAAGATGGCCAGAGACGAAGACTACAAGATGAACAACGACCATGCTACAGGAATGCATGTATGCAGCAGAAATAATATCAAAGCAATGGTGATGACCGAGGTTAGTACAGAGTCATGGAGTCACATACACAATATCCAGTGCCGAAGTAAATTTGCAAATTCAAGTCAAAGCCGATGTCAACAGAGAATTCAATACTGTGTTTCGAATCAAAACAGTGCCGTGATGATCAAGGCAACAAATTGACCAAGTCAGAAATCAACGCAGTACAAAAATGGAAATTGCCGAGAATAGGAAAGTCAAACAAAATAAAACAGGAAAGTCTTTGCCGTATTATTCAAGAAAATCGAACGTTTGAAAATCAAAGCCGTGTGCATCAGGCAATCAAAATTTAGGAAAGTATCGAATTGATTAGGGTCACGGAATTCATATAAATACATCACCCAAAACATCATCAGAAGTGGGGAAAAAGAGAATCAAATCCAAATATATACCCAAGTTCATCATCGGCTAAGCAGTGCAAAAAGAACAATTGAGTTCGAATATGAGAAATCATAAAAGCACAAATAGGGAAATTACATATCGAAGCAACAACGAACTCGATCAACAGAGAAGCAACGCAAACTAGTGAATTGATCATCAGAGAAACAGCAAGTGAGAGCAACACAAACCAGAGAATCAAATACTGGGAAAAGCCCTAATTTTCGCAAGAGCTGATGCCCTAATTTAGTTGCAAAGAGAACGGCTTCCATTATCACAAAGGATCGGGTTAAAGAATAAAAGGGCCGGCCTTGTTTTATAAAAGGGGTTTTATTTTTATAAAGAAGGCTTTAGTTTAATAGGGTTTAATTTTTAAATCTAGTTTTATTTGAGCAAAAATTATGGATTCAAGTTTGTATTTTAATTTTTGCTCTTGCTTTTATTTTTGAAGTCTGTTTTTCTTTTCGAGTCAAAGTATTGGTAAATCACCACCTAGGTTGTAGGTAGTGTCAGATTGTCTATTTAGAATTAGTTCGGTGAGCAGGGTGTGCGAGTTTGCAAAACTCTATAGGCGAGAGCAAGGATTTACGAGTTTGCAAAACTCTATAGGCGGGAGCAGGGGTTGCGAGTCTATTAGAGTGTTTGTAAGCGGAAGCAGGGTTTGCGAGTCTGTTAGAGTGTTTGTAAGCGGGAGACTGTTTAATTCTAATAGAAATATGGGAATGCAGCAGTAGGCAGGGGTTGCCGAAGCTGGGTAAATTTTGTGTGTGATTTACTTTTCAGCATATTTATTTCTACAGTTTGTTTCTGTGTTTAAATCGAGAAAATTTGCTATAAACCTATTCACCCCCCCCCCCCTCTAGGGTTAATCAAGATCTTACAAGTGGTATCAGAGCAAGGTATTTTTTCTTTAACTCTAGAGTCATGAATCTACCAAATAGTGCTTTTTCTGAGGGGCAATCTATTGCTAGGCCACCCATGTTTAATGGAAATGATTATGCTTATTGGAAAGTTAGGATGAGTATTTATCTTAGTTCTATTGATTATGATGTTTGGGACATTATTGAAACTGGCTATAAATCTCCCACTATAACTATTGGTGATACTGAGATTCCTAAACCTAAGGATAGATGGGATGCTAACGATAAGAGATTAAAAACTACAAATGCTAAAGCGATGAATGCTTTGATCTGTGCTCTTGATAAAACTGAATTTAATAGAATTTCTCATTGTAAAACTGCACAGGAAATTTGGCATACGTTGGAGGTGACACATGAAGGAACTTCTCAAGTCAAGGAGTCTCGTCTAGCCCTATTCAGCAATGAATACGAGAACTTTGTGATGGACAAAGGCGAGAGCATAAAGGACATGTTTGGATGCTTTTCAACTTTGGTGTACAACACTAGAGCGCTTGGGAAGGTATTCACTGAGATAGAGCTTGTGAGGAAAGTGCTACGAGTCTTACCGATGAGCTTTGAGGCAAAAGTCACGGCAATACAAGAATCAAAAGATCCGAGTAAACTAAGCATGGAGGAGTTGATTGGCAACTTGATGACATATGAGCTTGAGTTAAAAGCAAAGGAGGAACACAACAACTCCGAACCAAAGAAGAAGACGATTGCCTTAAAGAGCAAAGAAGAGAGAGATGAAGAAGAAGATCCAATTGAAGAGCTTGCAATGGCTGTCAATAATCTTAGAAAACGGTCAAGATTCAAGCCACGCAAGAAGAAAACAAAGGGTAATAGGTCAAAACATTTTGACAATTCTGACAATGAACTGACGTGCTATAACTGCAACAAGCCTGGCCACCTCAAACAAGAATGCCCACTTCTCAAAAATAACAAAGGAAAGAAAAAGAAGAAGAAGGCCTTTGAAGCGACTTGGGATGATGAAGAAGGAGTGGAAGTTTCGGATAGTAGATCAGAGGAGGCTAACTTGTGTCTTATGGAAAAATCAGATTCAGAAACAAGCTCAGAGGAATCTAGTGAGGAAGGTGACTATTCTTATAAAGAACTTGTTTTTATGTGTCTTAATCTTACTAAAATGGTTGATACTCTTGAATCTAAAATTTAAAAACTAAAATCTGATAGGAGAGAACTTGCTCGTAAAAATTTTAGGTTCGAAACTGAACTTGAAAACATTCAAAACCTAGACTGTGAAAAATGTAAAATTTTAGATTCAGAATTATCAAGAATTAAGAATAGCTTTGAGAATCTTGAAAAAAAAAACTTGAGTCTTAAGGAAACCATTGACACTAGGAAAAAGGATTTTATAAATAGATGCACCTCACTTGTCACTGAAAACACAACCCTAAAAACCAAAGTCCAAAATCTTGAGAAATCTCTGAATAACTTTTCAAGAGAAGAAAAATCATTTAACATGTTATTGGGAAATCAAATTTTTGCTAACAACAGAAAATGACTAGGTTTTGGGAAAACACAAGTTGAGGATAATGCAAAAGGTAAGAGTGTCTTTGGTAGATGTGAAATAATTGGACATCATGTTGAAAATAGTAGTCACAGGAACAAGAACACAAAATTTATACAAGTTTGGGCTCCTAAGAATTCTACAAAAAAATTTCATGTCTATTGGAACAAGAATGAAAGTACAAAACAAGTTTGGGTTCCAAAGGGATTGTTTATTCACAATACTTCTGCCACTAACAATCATGGACCTATAAAAACAAATAGGTCACAAAAATCTTTCATCGTGTAGGTATAGTGGCAGGCTAAGGAACAACAACAGTGTTTTCTGGATTTTGGCTGTTCCAGAAACACAACGGGCAACATAGCAAAGTTCCTTAGCCTAGTAAAAAGGTGACAGAATCACAATGAGCAACCATGAAAAATTATCGTAAAGGTAAAACAGGTGAAGGTATGTTTATTTGATCGATATATTAAATGTGATAATCTGCAACATATTCTGAATGAAATCAGCCAATGTTGAGATGTTGTAAAGATGTTGTTTTCGATTCTGACTTGTTCGACGTAGTTGGCCAATTATATTTATTCCAAAAACACTATTCTTTGAATTACTTCATACATATTTGTTCGGATTAAACATAGTGTTTTGTTGGATGATAATATTTTTTGGTTATAATTCAGCTAACTCAATATTCATAGTTTTTGATTATTTACACGACTTCAATTCAAATTCAAGAATGCTGTTAAAAATTGAGTTTGAGTTTTTTTTGTGCACACTTCATGGTATGGTCTATCAAATTTAATTAGTGATATTTTGAAGTGAAAGAGAAATTCAGATGTAGATCATACTGGTAATCTAGTTGACAGAAAATACTACTTGAAAGTGATTTATGGTGAGACATTTAGAAACTGCATCGTTTTTAAAAGAAAATATCTGCATACTTTTCATTACAAATAATTTTCAAATAGCACAATTTTTTTTTCATATAACCCCTTCGGGAAAATCATTTTTGACCATATTTTCAGATTAGTCATTTTTTATTTGATTTTAAGTGACAAATTTTGACTAATCCGACTCCCTACTAATTATCAAAAAGATAAATAGTGATTGAAAAGGTGATAAGTGTTGATATTTAACATACATTACTCAAGAGAGTATATTTGGAAAACTTCTTTAGGAATTCAAACAAGAGTTATAAAACTTTTTTGTTGGGTAAAGATTCCATGACCATTTCTATATCTATCATATTTCTATCGACCATTGTTTATCAAATCTAAAATATAGTTTGTCGATATGTGATACTATAATCAGGAATCATTTATTTTTCATTTTGCATTTTTAAATAAATAAATATCCAAGGTATTTACTATCATTTAAAAGTCCTCACGATTATGCATGGGTGAATTACTTGGATTTTTGATTATGTGCTTCCATGCTCATTAAAAGTCCTCACGGTTATGCATGTATGGAAGGCATATCAAAATTGATTGATTACATAGACAAGTTGATTCTATTCCCATTTAAAAGTCCTCACGGTCATGCGTGGTTAGAAGATACTTGATTTCATTTTTAAAATTAAATTGGAATACTACTAATCTCATTTAAAAGTCCCAACGGTTAGGCATGATTAGTAGATATTCAAATTCCTCATATAAATATACCACAAGTAGATACAACTGTTTGATTTTATATGAGAACATCATTTCCATCATTCTAAAAGTGGAATATGCGCCTAACAAGGGTAGTTATGATTTTTGTTTGATTTTTATTGAAGTTTGATATTTATATTCAAATTGAGTTTTAATGTTGGATTAATATTGATCACTTTATCTCTATTTTTCTCTAACACTATTATTCTTTTGCTGATAACAAAAGGGGGAGAGAAAAGTTAAGATTTTGTCAAATAAAATCAAGCAAAGGTCAAATAATTTTCCATTTGCATCTAGGCTCATTTATATATTTCTATTTGTATGCATATATGTAGAGGGAGCATCATGTAGAGAGGAAGCATTTAAATAGGGGGAGCAATTAGAGTATATCATTGATCAAATACATTAAACATAGTCAAAATCTTAAATATATGTTTGTTATCATCAAAAGGGGGAGATTATTGAATATGCGCTTAGCGCTTATATGATTTTTGTTTGATGATAATAAACGTGTATATATATTCAGTTAAATGTATTTAATGTACTATTTTATTTTTCATAGATTAAATAAATATTTGTTGAATAAAATAAATTACACAAAATTTGAATTCAAACAGAAATTTTATTCAAACAAATATTTATTACAATCTTGAATAGTACAAATTCAAGCTCTCACTATACATATACATTTTTGAATACATTACAATTCAATTTACATTAATAACCTCACTACATATCACACACTCGTAGTTTATCTTCAACTTCATTCCAGTTTGAATCCAACATCTAAGCATTCTGCAAAAATGTTCACTAACGCAGTAAAATTAAAAAAGAAATATTTTTGCAGTAAAAAATGAAATAAGATTTTTGAAAATATTGTTTGCCTTAGTTATTTGGGTAGTTCGTCATCATTCACATTTGAATTCATCATACACGAACAATGTGACATGCACAGTGTATCACTGTACATGCCACAAGGCCGTGCACATCGATATACACTTGATAATGCTACAGGGACAGGTGAGCACAAGGTAAAACCCAAATATACAGACAGGTTCAACTCAGGTGCAATATATTCAAAATCTCGTCAGCAGCACAAGGTCAAACCCAAGTTTTGAAATTGGATTCAACTCAAGTGAAATTTCAAAAATCAACATGAAATGATCAAAAATCAGATCAGAGACCAAGTACAAGGCACAGTGCACCACTGACCAGAATACAAAGACAAGAAAACATGCATGAAACATGGACTGCAACAAAATGCAACAAGCATGAATCAAGTTCAGTGTGGCAATGCACCAACCAGAGACTCAGTGCAACAGAGAATAGTATTAATGCATTAATGACACAGTGTACACAAATGACACAAGCCTGCAACTAAAATTAAAACCAACACAATGAACAACTACCAGAAACCATCACACTTGTTACACATATACAAGCAACTGAAGTGCAGCCGCAAATGTACACTGACTCGAAGGAGCAATTATATAGAACAAAGGATAGTGCAAAGTGCAGACTTGATGAACAAATATAAAAGTGAAGATAACAAGTGCACCAACATTTACAACATACAAACAAGCACACGAGCTAATGAAGACTGCATCATGATGCAAGACCAGAGAACTGCAAGAGTCAACTAAGCTACTAATGAATGGAACTCGAGCTCCAGACCACATACAAGTCCAGAACTCAATGACTGAAACAACTCCATAAAGACAACAGCCAGTGCCGATAAAGATCAGAGACAAAACTCAAATGAACACAATGCACAAAGGCATAGCAATTGCCACAAGACTACAATGCAGTGTACATGAATACAACCACTGGAGTCAAGTCGGAAAAATTCATGAATGCAAACAACCAACATCATGCAAGAACAAACTAAACAAACTTCAATGACCAGTTCATGCATGCATCAGTGACCAAACACAGAACAACAAGCTCAAACCAAAAGTGCAGTGATACAAATGCAACAACCAAAGTCAAGAGCTGAGCAATAGAATCAATTATGCAACAGTGAATAGAAGTTGATGCAAACTGACTCGAAGATTGCCACCAACATAAACATGACCAACAGATCACACTATGCAGTGTACAAGAACAAGTCAAGCAATGAACAATGCAAACTACAATGCAATCTACAAAAGTGATACATGGAATCACATAAATAAGTTCGAACAACCAGACAACATCATGTTCACGAATGCAATGATCAAGTGGAGACCAGAGAAGATGGCCAGAGATGAAGACTACAAGATGAACAACGACCATGCTACAGGAATGCATGTATGCAGCAGAAACAATATCAAAGAAATGGTGATGGCCGAGGTTAGTACAGAGTCATGGAGTCACATACACAATATCCAGTGCCGAAGTAAATTTGCAAATTCAAGTCAAAGCCGATGTCAACAGAGAATTCAATACCGTGTTTCGAATCAAAATAGTGCCGCAACAAATTGACCAAGTCAGAAATCAACGCAGTACAAAAATGGAAATTGCCGAAAATAGGAAAGTCAAACAAAATAAAACAGGAAAGTCTTTGCCGTATTATTCAAGAAAATCGAACGTTTGAAAATCAAAGACGTGTGCATCAGGCAATCAAAATTTAGGAAAGTATCGAATTGATTAGGGTCACGGAATTCATATAAATACATCACCCAAATCATCATCAGAAGTGGGGAAAAAGAGAATCAAATCCAAATATAAACCCAAGTTCATTATCGGCTAAGCAGTGCAAAAAGAACAATCGAGTTCGAATACGAGAAATCATAAAAGCACAAATAGGGAAATTACATATCGAAGCAACAACGAACTCGATCAACAGAGAAGCAACGCAAACCAGTGAATTGATCATCAGAGAAATAGCAAGTGAGAGCAACACAAACCAGAGAATCAAATACTGGGAAAAGCCCTAATTTTCGCAAGAGCCGAAGCCCTAATTTAGTTGCAAAGAGGAACGGCTGTCATTATCACAAAGGATCGGGTTAAAGAATAAAAGGGCCGGCCTTGTTTTATAAAAGGGGTTTTATTTTTATAAAGAGGGCTTTAGTTTAATAGGGTTTAATTTTTAAATCTAGTTTTATTTGAGCAAAAATTATGGATTCAAGTTCGTATTTTAATTTTTGCTCTTGCTTTTATTTTTGAAGTCTGTTTTTCTTTTCCAGTCAAAGTATTGGTAAATCACCACCTAAGTTGTAGGTAGTGTCAGATTGTCTATTTAGAATTAGTTCGGTGAGTAGGGTGTGCGAGTTTGCAAAACTCTATAGGCGGGAGCAAGGGTTTGCGAGTTTGCAAAACTCTATAGGCAGGAGCAGGAGCAGGGGTTGCGAGTCTATTAGAGTGTTTGTAAGCGGGAGCAGGGTTTGCGAGTCTGTTAGAGTGTTTTTAAGCGGGAGACTGTTTAATTCTAATAAAAATCTGGGAATGCAGCAGTAGGTAGGGGTTGCTGAAGCTGGGTAAATTTTGTGTGTGGTTTACTTTTCAGCATATTTATTTCTACAGTTTGTTTCTGTGTTTAAATCGAGAAAATTTGCTATAACCCTATTCACCCCCCTCTAGGGTTAATCTAGATCCTACAATTCGCGGTTCAACCGCGGCAGGGTCGGGTTATGAAAACTATGAAATAAACTAGTGTATAAATATATATTAATATATACTCACCTATAGGATATAAATATGCACGGTTGGAGAAGATGAGTTTGGAAGCAGCAAATGTAACAGCGAACAGAGGTGGAAGCTCGGATTTCATGTCGAGTGGGAAAGGAGGAGGAGCGTGAAATACTAGCTGCGAAGTGGAGTTGCGTGCCTGGCGAAGCTCGTTTTAGGGTGGTCGGGTCTTGCGCGGCTGAAGGTGGGATGAAGGCCTGATAGTGATGCTCGGTTTTGGCGCGAGCTTAAGGCGGGGAGATGTGGTTGCTAGGCAAGGGGAAGACACGGTTTGGTCACGGCTATGGGTGATTTGATGGCGTTGATGGTGCTGCCAGAGGAGGAAAGCGTGAGGAAGGGAGAGGCCTCGGTTGGTTGATGGGGTGGAAAGAAAGACAGCGTACGCGTGGAAGCAAGGAGAGAAAAAGTGGATACGGCTGTTGTGGCAAACACAAGTGGAGGAAATCAAATTTCTTACAGAAGGAAAAAAAAATGGAAGAGGAGAAGATGAATGAGTAATGGTAAATATAACATGCTATATTAACCGAACGAACCAACATTTATTAGCCATAGGGAATAGAGAAAGCCACTCACGAGAATTCAGAATTTAATAAAAGCAAACGGCTGTTTGATTTGAAGTAGTGGGTAAGTGAATAGACACAAGAAAACCAAAAGTTTAAAACGTGTACCGGTACGACTAATTGTTTCGTAGATTTCATTGCGTACTGTAACTTCAAAACACAAAAATGAATATACCGTAAAGATTAGCAAGACAAGACGATCAAAAGGTATACAAGTATTAGTGGTACGATCATCCTATCAAAAGTCGATAATCGGTACCGAAAATGCTGCAAATCTGTTGAAAATAAGATAAGCGGGGCTAGAGTAGTCTAAATTTGAAGAAACGAAATATAACGTCTCACTTAGAAGATGATTTGCAAATTTATTGTATAAAAATATCCAGGTTTTGAAAATATTTTATTATAATCAATTTTTAACTGATTTGAATAGAAATAAAATTGCGTAATAAAATAAACTTCCATATTATTAATTGAAAATTACTATTTGCTATGTTTTTAAATACGCATTTTAAATATTAAATTTTTATTTCAAAATTTTATTATTTAAAATTTCACAAAATTCAATTAATTAAATAAATAAGACCACTAAAATTACGGGTTGTTACTGATTTATTAGTAGTTCGGGATATTATTTGTTCCATCCGTTTTTTATTTTTGTTCAAGATTATTCAATAGGTTTTGTTGCCGTAGGTGTTTAAGAGGCAAACGGTTTGTTGTATTGTAGTTTTACCCTTAATACATATGCTTGATTTTATTTTATGACCAAGTATTGGAGACTGTAGTTTGGTACTTGAAAAAAGGGTTATGGAAAAAAAGGTTTCAATGTCGCCTTTTTGCTTTTGTTCTTCTTCTACTGCACCTCTCTCCTTCTTTTTGGTCCACCCTAACTGATAGATTGCCTCCTCGTTTTGTTCTTCTTTTGCATTTCTTTTTTCACAATTATTGAACCGCTCTCCGCTTTTTCCTACTATAGAATCCTAACTAATCTGCTGCCCTTTCTATCCACTGTTTTGCTTTTGATTCAACCTATAGCCGCCGACGTATCCCCGCCAGACTTCTACAAATCGTGATGGTTCATTTGTCAAATTTTCCCCTACCCCTCCACTGTCTTTGCTTTCGGTTCAATTGATAGCCGCAGATTCACCCCCTCCCTGTTGGTAAATTTGCGGTTCGAGACGATGGAGATGGCGATGAAACTGTACTACGGACTTGAAGGATCTAGGAGTAGATTCTTTTAGACGATAGTTTAACCCACCACGTACAATCGGGTATCGAACTATAGCCTTCAGGATTCAATCAAGCCCTCAAACAGTGTAATCGGATTCAAGAATTGTACGGTTGTTGATCCGACCAAGAACACCTTGTATATAATCTTTGAATTGATGCAAGTAGCAAGAAATCGAATGAAGAAAGAAGAAGTATAGATTAGCAACGTTTCTGGTCTGCAACGCCTGAGGGACGTTACAAAAACTGAGCAGAGAACTGTTTTGCAACAGTCCCTGGACGTTGCTAATTTCGTAACAGAGAAAAGCGTTACGAAACCCGCTAGGAGGAAGAAGTGATTTGCAACAGCCCTGGGTGTTGCTATTTATAGGCAACGAATGGATGCTTCCATTCGTTAACAGCCGCGTCCGTAACCGTTTGAACGTTGCGCCCGTATCCGTTCGTTTGAACGGATCTGACCGTTTGCTTGCGTCTCCCGCCAAAACTATTCGAACAGTTCTGGGTACTTAACGGGCCAAACTTGGCTTATTTACTGTTTGCAGATCCGGTCCAAAATTATATCGTATGGACCCGAACCCGAAACCCGGCCCGGCACGGTCGGTCGGACGGCGGCGGCGGCGCGCGCGTGTGTGGAGACGGTGCATGGTCTCCTTCCTCACAACGGAGCAAGCTTTGGGTGCCCAAAGGGCCCAATCCTTCATTTGAGAAACATCTATATAAATATAGACTTACTTCCTCTTTCCTATGGTGTGGGACAATAGTTTCCCTCCTTCTTCTTCTTTCCTTCAAAACAAAACTAGAGGCTAAATGTTGAAAATATCCAACATTCTCCCCCTATTTTCAAGATTGGATAATTACAACAATTTAATTTAAAAATGGAATGACTGCATCACTTGAGTGATTGCCTACGTACCCAAGTGGGATCAAGCCTAACGTAGTTCAGGGACAAGAATTTGCATCATCGTGAAAACCAACACATACATGATAGGTATCTTTTGGATTTGAACCTTCACTTAGTGTAAACCATTCAAAACCTTATTGAGATTCTATGGTGAACGAATCTTGAACCAAGTATCCCTAATGATAAAACCGGAACAATCACACATGTTGATTTTCTTAGGTAAAGTGTTCTGTATTGCTAGCACGTTAATGGCCATGTGCTTTAATCCTGGATTCATGAGTCTACTTTAGAAAGCGGTCTTACTTTCTTAGGAAACGGCCTGATTTCCGTACTCATATAGGTATGTCTCTTAAGGTGTTTCTGCGATACACCTTTTAATTTTCTAGACTTATTAAGGATCTATTATCCATCCTTTGTTCTTGCAGAATCCAACACTAAATACTATGGGAGTTTTTGATTTAGTGTTCCATAATCGTTCTCTTAATTTGTTGGTACCCATTGAACTTTGTCTATCCATTTCAAGACATAAGTTGGGTTTCTGTTAAGGACGATCAAACTCCATTCACAGACCTTAGTCCCATCTCCTTTGATTTTATAGAAACCATTGCCTTTGGAAGACCCTTAGTAAGAGGATCAGCCAAGTTTTTCTTTGTTTCTATATAGCCAACAGTTATTACTCCTCGTTTGAGTAATTGTCTTATCATCTGATGTCTTAGACTCACGTGTCTAGACTTTCCATTATATGTCTTATTAGAGACATTATATATCGTAGCCTGATTATCACAATTAATCAAGACTGCTGGAGATGGCTTCTTCCATAGTGGAATTTCTATTAATAAATTCCTAAGCCATTCTGCCTCCTTACATGCATCTGCTAATGCAATTAATTCTGATAACATAGTTGAGTCAGATATGCAAGTTTGTTTCTTGGAACCCCAAGATACCGCTGCACTCCCTAATGTAAAGATCCATCCAGTTGTAGGCTTGGATTTGGATTCTACATTGTTCCAAGTTGCGTCACTATACCCTTCTATAACAGCAGGATATCCTTTATAAGATAAACCATAGTCAATGGTTCCTTTTAGATACGCTAGAACTCTGGAAATAGCTTTCCAATGTTCGTAACCTGGATTACTCGTAAATCGACATAGCACACTAATGGCATGTGCAATGTCAGGTCTGGTGCAATGCATAGCATACATAAGACTCCCAATAACACTAGAGTACTCAAGTTGAGAAATGGTACGTCCAGTGTTCTTTAGTAATTTAATACTAGGATCTAGAGGAGTTGGGGCTGGTTTGTCATTATAATGACCATACTTCTTAAGGAACATCTCAATATAGTGAGATTGGGTTAGTAATAACTCCCCCTCTTTCCTTATGATTTTAATTCCTAGAATTACGTCAGCCTCACCTAGATCTTTCATATCAAACTTAGAGGATAGAAACCTTTTAGTTTCATTTACACATGATATATTAGAACCAAATATTAGCATGTCATCAACGTATAAACATATTATAACATCGCCGGTATTATCCGATTTGCTATAAATACATTTATCAGCATCATTAACAATGAAGCCATATGATAATGCTATTTTATCAAACTTCTCATGCCATTGCATAGGAGCTTGTTTCAGGCCATAAAGAGATTTTACCAATTTGCAAACTTTCTTTTCTTGGCCAGGGGTTTTGAAACCTTCTGGTTGTTCCATATATATCTCTTCCTCTAAATCTCCATTTAGAAAAGCGGTCTTTACATCCATTTGATGTATGACCAATTTATGAGTGGATGCAAGTGCTATTAAACAACGTATAGAAGAAATGCGAGCAACAGGAGCATAAGTATCGAAGTAATCTACTCCGTGTCTTTGCTTATATCCCTTAGCAACTAATCTGGCTTTAAACTTATCAATGGATCCATTTGTATTCAATTTTTTCTTGAATATCCATTTACATCCTATTGGTTTAGCACCAGGAGGTAAATCAGTTAAAACCCAGGTTTGGTTAGACAATATGGAGTTCATTTCATCATTGATAGCATCTTTCCAAAAAATGGAATCTCTGGAATTCATAGCTTCAGAATAAGTCTTAGGATCATCATCGACGTTCATTACATATCTAGTTACATTAAGGACTTCGTCTTTACTACCTTCTATAAGATATGTTATGAAGTCAGGACCATAGTCCTTCTCAATTCTCGCTCTTTTACTTCTCCTTTGTTCAGTACTATGATCTGGTACTGATACATCCTTGTTGTTTTGAGCAGGAGTATACTCATCGTCATTGACATCATTAGTCGTATCAGGACTAGATGATCTCAATGGAATCTCAACAGTTTGATTTTCAAAAAATTCTACATCTACTGATTCTATAATATCTAAGGTGTCAAGCATTAAGAATCTATAAGTTATACTGGCAAGGGAATAACCTATAAAAGCACATTTAAAAGCTCTATTCCCTAACTTTGGTCGTTTGGGGTCTGGTTTTCTAACATATGCTAAACAACCCCAAACTTTTAATCTATTCAAATTAGGTTTTCTATTAAACCATAATTCATAAGGGGAAATATCATTCTTTTTAAGTGGTACTCTATTTAAAATATAACAAGCAGATAACATAGCATCTCCCCACAAATTATTAGGTAAATTAGAACTAATAAGCATGGCATTAACCATCTCTACTAAAGTTCTATTTTTTCTTTCAGCGATACCATTTTGTTGTGGTGTATAAGGGGCAGTGCATTGGTGAATTAAACCATGTTGTTTACAAAACAACGTGAACTCATTTGAGAAATATTCACCACCACGATCTGAATGTAATACTTTAATTTTAACTCCTAATTGTGTTTCAACTTCGGCTTTGTAAATCTTAAATTTATCAAAGGCTTCATCTTTTGTTTTCATTAGATAAACATAAGCATATCTAGTATAATCATCAATAAATGTGATATAGTATTGATTACCACCATAGGTGATATGACCTTTTAGGTCACCCACATCGCTATATACCAAATCAAGCAAACCGGTTTTCCTTTCTACGGATTTAAAAGATTTTCGGTGTATTTTTGCTTAAACACAAATTTCACATTTAGAGATAGAATTGAAATCACAATCAGAAATTAATCCTAACTTATGCATTTTTTTAAGGGAATTATAATTAACATGTCCTAACCTACTATGCCATAAGTTAACTGAATCAACAATATAAACTAAGGAATTCTTTATTAGATTCAACTTAATCATGCCGTTACAAGAGTATCCCTGTCCAATGAATTTGCCGTTCTTGGACAACACTAACTTATCAGACTCATACACCATCTTGAATCCTTCTTTGTTAAGAAGGTATCCAGATATCAAATTCTTACAAATGTCTGGTACATAAAATACATTGACTAGAGTAAGAACTTTCCCAGAGGTGAGTGGTAGTTCTATAGTGCCCTTTCCCATGACTTTACTCGGAACCTTGTTCGCTCCAGTAACTTCGTTTGCTTCTCCATTTTCTTCGTAGGTCTTGAATAGACTACGGTCTTTGCAAATATGAATGGTTGCTCCAGTATCAAGCCACCAATCATTATCTATGCCACTAACGGAGTTTGCCTCTTGTACCACAGCCACAAGCGAGTCTTCGACCATATTCACTTTTTGTTGTTTCTTCCGCAGACGGCAGTCTCGGGCATAATGGCCGGGCTTGTTACAGAAATAACAAGCGCCTTTCTTTTTGTTGTTCTTGGGATGACTTTTCTTCTTAAACTGTGTCTCATTCTTAGGCTTTAACTTGTTAGTTATTTTGACATTATTAATCTTCGTATGAGACTCAGTTTGCGGATTATCATCTAGTTCGCGTTTATGAGAGTCTTCTTCTATACGAAGATGACGCTGTAAACCATCTAAATCATAATCCGTTTCCGCATGTTTCAATTTTTTCTTATAATCATTCCAAGAGTGAGGAAGTCGAGAAATTATGACCCCAACAACAAAAGATTCTGGGAGATCGATACTAGCATCTTTAAGTTGATTTACCAAAAGTAAGATTTCACTTACTTGTCCCACTATGGACTTATTGGCGATCATTTTGAAATCCATAAAATTACAAATAAGAAATTTCTTATTACTTGCCTCGGATATACGGTATTTGCTCTCTAGTGCAGTCCAAAGTGCTTTAGCAGTTTCCAGGCTTCGATGTGCGTTGTACACAGAAGTTGACAATGCATTCAGAATGTGCCCTCTACATAGGAAGTCGTCTTCTTTGCGTTTGGCACGTTTCAGTTTCAGCGCAGCATCGTCCTTGTCAGTTTCTTTTGGAATCTCCTCCAATCCGTCTTCCAATATATAGAACAACTTGACGGTGATCAAGAAGAACTTCATTGTCTCTTACCAACGAGTGAAGTTATCCCCGTCAAACCGCTCCAATCGAGTCAAATGTTGATTCATCACTTGCAACGCGCTCGAACCTTCCATGGTTGAAGGATATCGTCTAAAATTGTTAGTAAATTTGCGGTTCGAGACGATGGAGATGGCGATGAAACTGTACTACGGACTTGAAGGATCTAGGAGTAGATTCTTTTAGACGATAGTTTAACCCACCACGTACAATCGGGTATCGAACTATAGCCTTCAGGATTCAATCAAGCCCTCAAACAGTGTAATCGGATTCAAGAATTGTACGGTTGTTGATCCGACCAAGAACACCTTGTATATAATCTTTGAATTGATGCAAGTAGCAAGAAATCGAATGAAGAAAGAAGAAGTATAGATTAGCAACGTTTCTGGTCTGCAACGCCTGAGGGACGTTACAAAAACTGAGCAGAGAACTGTTTTGCAACAGTCCCTGGACGTTGCTAATTTCGTAACAGAGAAAAGCGTTACGAAACCCGCTAGGAGGAAGAAGTGATTTGCAACAGCCCTGGGTGTTGCTATTTATAGGCAACGAATGGATGCTTCCAAAACTATTCGAACAGTTCTGGGTACTTAACGGGCCAAACTTGGCTTATTTACTGTTTGCAGATCCGGTCCAAAATTATATCGTATGGACCCGAACCCGGTCGGTCGGACGGCGGCGCGCGCGTGTGGAGACGGTGCATGGTCTCCTTCCTCACAACGGAGCAAGCTTTGGGTGCCCAAAGGGCCCAACCCTTCATTTGAGAAACATCTATATAAATATAGACTTGCTTCCTCTTTCCTATGGTGTGGGACAATAGTTTCCCTCCTTCTTCTTCTTTCCTTCAAAACAAAACTAGAGGCTAAATGTTGAAAATATCCAACACTCCCAACTTCTACATTTTGCCGACACACTAGTCCGTTGACAATACGTTATTTTCTATTCTCTTTGTAATTACTCTACTTTGGTAACCATATCAATAGGTAGTGAATTGTGCATCTTACTATATGTTGGTATGACAATCTATTATGGTGATAGTGTGCAATGGTTTTGCTTGGATGTTATATATTTTCTTCTACCCCAAGGCTATTGTTCGTTTAAAATGCTGAATTCTGAATTCTGATTACTGAACTCTGAAATCTAAATGTTGAGTGCAAAATGCTGAATAAGCATTTACTTATTTGTTTGCATTCAACATTCAGAACAAAAAACAACGTTCAGGATTCAGAACATAAAATAAGGACTAAAAAAGTTTTGAATTATTTTGTCTAGATAAATGACTTTATTCAGAACATTGATAAAAAAATAAACAACGTAGAAAATTCTGATTTTTAAATCAGAATTTGGATTCAGAACTTTTTATTAAAAACAAATGCAGCCTAAATTTCTAACGGTTATTGAAGTTGTACTAGATATGCTTAGGTTTTCTGCTAGGCCAATTGTATAGTAGTAGATTAGTGCATCTGCTATGGGCTCATGTACTTTCAACTTTTTAAAGATTAGCAATACTTGATTTGGTTATTCTGTTCATTGATTTGTATGGTAGTTAACTAATAGCCAAAGTTAGGGATACTTGATTCAGACTCATGTAGTTCTCTTGTTTTAATCCATATTTATTTCATGGCTCTACTTTTCCCCATTTTTAGACTTCTCAAATTTATGCTTAAGGGTAATGTAGTGGCATTGGATGAACAACCATTACTTAAACCATGAGTTAGTGTTGTGGCCACTGGCTTCACACCCATTAGTTAAACTATGACTGAATATTTGTGATACTATATTACCAGCCATTACTTAAGTTAACAGCTAATGACATCAGTTATCCATACCAACACGTTATCTTTAGCCTGCACCGAAACATTTGCAATCTTTTGTAATTTTGTACTAATTAAATAGAAGGCAAAGAAAAGCAATCGAGAAAACTTGACGGTTTGATCATGGTAGCATTGATTTGTACTCGATTGCCATCATCAATCATTTTGTTTATTTTGCACTTTGAATTTACATGAATTCCCACATTTCTATTCACCACAGAGTATGTGTCTGATATGATGTGCATTTGGCATTTGGATTAAGGAAAAAAATGTTTAAGGAATGAAATCGTATCTGTGTAATTCCTATCAATATCAAGCAAACACATTTCTTTTTGGTATTTTTCTTCATTTTCTGTTAAGTTTAAAGAGATACAAATGTTTACCACCCATTTCTCTTTACTGTCTGATTTCTCGATGCACTAGAGCACCGACGGTCGTTCATCTGTCTGATCTACTTAATCACAGCCGCCTAATTGGTATGTCCCATTTCTCAAAAAAAATTTATCAACTAACGTTGGATTCAATATTTACACTTTTACGATCTTCCATGCAATCATATGTAAGTTTATTTCCCTCCCTATTTTACTGAATTTTCATTTTCTATCAATTTTCAAGATTGTCTAAATATTATTTATTTATCTTCACTAGTATTGCCTCTGTTAGAAGCATCCGCTGAAATTGAGTGCAATTGAAAGTTCTTCAATAGTTGTTACCATATGCATGCAGTTATTTGAATATAGATTAAGCTATTTTTAACTTATAAACAAATTCATGGTATTGGAACCCCATGTCATATTTTACAAGCAAAGATGGTGTTGACTGTAGTTATATAGGATTAATGATTAATAATCCCCAATTATACCAGACTAGAATTTTGATTCTATGCATAGACATTGGGCATAGCTATAAAATGGGTAGAAGTTAGTTTTCACGCTAAGAAATGATATTTGGTCCAAATTCTAATTTTAATACAAGATGGTTCCCTTATTGCTAGAATTCTCACTTCCTGATTCACATAATAACTCTTTCAATTTTATTACCAACTACATATTCTGTGACCACCAGCTTTACTAAAGTGGGTTAAAGATGAACTTGGGAACAAGACTTCTAAGACCACTAAGACCTCTTTCTATAACCGTGAGGCTCTAATGCCTAGATCATTATCCAGTAGATTAAAAATACGTTATTAAAATATCAATCCTTTGTCTAGTTGCAACCTCATTTACTACAACACTTTGTGTATAGCAAGTCTGACTATATAATTCGTATACTTTTCTTCATGAAACTCATTTCATATCCGTTGTACATCAAATTATACAGTAGAACTGATGATGTTTGAAAATATAAAGTCGTGGCACAATACTCAAAATACACATCTTATATACTGGCCAACATACAGTTAGCCAATTATCACCCAAAGTTTCCATGACAGAGTCTATATGATACAATCAACATCTTTGCCTGAAATCAATTGCAGGAATAGTTCGAAGGCAACAAACTGGATAGAGAGTTTGGAGTTGATTCTATTGGTTTGCTTTCTGTCATGAATATTATTCTATTCAGCTACTACATTTTTAACCCAGTTTGATGTTCAGCTGTCGTGATAAGGAATAAATCAAGATTTTACGGTCCTGAATTCAACTGTCTTTGTTTTACATTGATTCAATGATGCTTTTTTGGATAAAAAATATTAAACCTTTTATTTATTTGTAATAGAGACATTTGCCATTGCCTATTTAGTTCTAAGATAATGTTTTACTCTTTTGTATATTTCGGTTATAACAGCCATTTATTCTAATTTCATTGTGAATGTTATGTACATTATCGACCTTCTCAGATCCCTTTATCATGCGGATGTCTCGTGCACTGGGTTCCAACCTTTAATGGCTTAAATATGTATACCCTCTTTCGACCAACCCATGTACGAAGCACGAATTCACCCTAGTTAACTACATAAAAGACATGTCACCCAAATTAAATGCAATCACATGATGCTATAACACAAATAATATTACAAATAACTGCATTACAAAATTGCAGTTAAAACTAATGTCAACAGTTATGATTTTCAAAATTTTATTTTTAGACATCAACAGTGAATATCGTTAGAAAATTATTAAATGTGCGATTTAATGGTGAAATGGATTCTTAAATTTGATCTATCTACGAAAAAAACTGTCACATATTAAAGATTTGGATTAAATTGGTTGACTTGGTGGAAGTTGTCAAATGTAATATTAAATGAACATGGACATAATTTATTAAAAGTTATAGAGAGGTGTCTGCTCTACCTTTAGACAAACAAATATGGATCCGAAGTTAGTATATTATTATCAATTATATATTATTAGTGATAAATAACTATGATTTTAAATATATCTTTTAATGAAATATTTTGTTTATTTAAGAAAAAGTTTGTTTTAACAATGGTGCACATTTTTTAAATTTTGCAAATTTTTATCACTCAATTGAAATTCCGTGGGAACTCGTGCTTGTGATCTAAGTCCACCTTTTGTGAGCTATGTATAGAACTTCTACTTATGCAAAAGCAATTTTGTTTACAATAAAACGACCGGGGAAATCCTCTCGATTTCTTACCTATTAAGAGAGAGAACAAACGAGTCCCAGTGAATAAGGGGTAGCACTTACTATAGTGAAGTTCTTTCGTTTACGTAGATGGTCAGAATATGCTACAATTACCAGATCTAGGTCGTAATGACTCTAGATTAGAGATGACAATGAGGCGGGTCTAAGGTCTAAACCCGGTAGACCTGCCCCTATTTTAACCCGCTAAGGCTGCCACCTTGGGTCATCGGAGCGAATTGATCCATGTCCCACTCTTGGAAGCTTTGGGTCTAGGGTCAGATCATGGCTTGTTTGCCCAGTTCCAACCCGATCCATACTACTGATATATCATAAAATTGTTTTATTAATACATGATGATTTATTAATCCTTTTGCATATGAACGATTACATCATGCATATTATAATATTCATTCAACAAGTTATGTGATTTTTATGGTATTAAGTTGCATCACTGATAATTATATAATAACATATGCATATTTTTTGAACTATTATTATACTTCCCATTTTTATTATTTTTTCATTATCATTGTAAACCTATTGTAATTTATATTTAATACATCATTTAGTGACAATCAATCTTATAAACAAAATAAATAAATATATACATTGATACACAGTTATGAATGAATACATGAAGTCTCATCGGGTCTTGGGGCGGGACAGATCTACCTAACCAGTAATGGTTCCGAGTTTGGGGCAATAATCTAGACCCACACCGGGCCTTCGGGCATGTCTGGATTTGGATTTGAAAAACCTGAGATGGGTCTGGGGCATTGTTTGCATCAAAATTGGTCACAAACATCCAAAAAGAAGATTAAATTAAACCGAGGAAAGGATTAAGCTAAAAACAAATCAAAAGCAATAATCAGAAACACAGAGAATTATAGTGGTTCGACGTTATATGCCTACATCCACTTTGATGTTTTTGCCTTTGTTAATCACTTATGAATCTGATTACAATGGTGAAATAAAGGTAGCACTTGATTACAATGAAGTTTCCTCTAATCAGCAGCGTAAAATCCTCAAAATGAAGCAAGAGGCTTGTATTTATAGAGAGAGATGATGAGATATTTCGCTAACATTTCGATAGAAGGCTCTCTAGGTCCATATGGGTCCACCATGACGATCGCTGGCCTTAACTTGACAAATAGTAACAACCGGCCAAATGTTCACCGATCGTTTTTCTTGCATCCAATTCAAGTGCGATCGTTTTTGGGGGTCCCATATGCCTCTTGACATTGCTCCTAAAATATGGAATCATTCTGAGTTGTAAATTGGGAGATATAGATCAATCGTTGTCGAACTTGGATTGCACAGTGAACTACACCGATCGTTTTGATGGATCGGCAAAAACGATCGGTCAACAATGACCGGCCATCTTCAAATCTTCACTTTGTGTCCTGCGACCATTTTTGTAGGCTCCACTCTTCATTTTATTGATGCTTTAAAAGTTTCAAGTGAATTGGTCTTGGTATTTTGAGATATTCATCGATCTTTGTCGATTTACACTGTTTTGTGGATCATTGTAGATCGATCCATATAAATTCTTCACTTGTCCATGATTCGAGCATACGAACTCCGATGGACTTGGAATTTGAAATAAGGTCTCATTGGGACTTCCTCGTCACTTCATACCGATTACACCTTGATTGGGAACTTAGCCATTTTTTTAGCGTTGTCCATCCGAATCCATTGAACTGTCGTCCATAGTTTCAACTATAATCGATTTCCAATCCATCCACTTTAGCTAAATCCATGATATCCCGGCCTAACCAAAAGGCGAGATAACATTTGCGCCTCCCAAAACATGCCTTGCGGTAGGAAGGCATATTTTGAATTGCTATAAATCCAAAATCTGAAGTCCATAATCCATTGATAGTCGTATTATCCAATCCAGAATTAAATATGTTGCCAATCCAATTCCTTGATCTCTCCAAATCATTAGCGAAATCCATGGTTGTTCTGAGTCGATATCCAATTCTGAATCCATTCCGAATTCATTAACCAAATCCACGATCTCTCCAGATCTTTTTATCGAAATCTGTATCCATCTGAAGCCAAATTCAGCGCTATTCGAAGTTGATATCCGAATCCATGACCTCTCTTGGTTGTTAGTAAACTCGAGGAAAGCTCGTGAACCGTGTCCAAATTTGTAGCCATTTGAAATCCTAGAAGTCATTATGCCAATCCACGATCTCACTAAATCGTTATCCAAGTTAATGGTCTCTATGGACCCTTGCGAGCATAATCCATACTCGATGATCTGAGTAGGCCGATCCTGTCGCTCTCCATCGAAGTGACCTACTCCTTTCCTGGTATAATCCATACCTAACGACCTGTTTGGTTTCACTCTCTGACCTCGACGCTTCGGTCAAGGATTAAATCCATGAGATATCCTTATCCGGCCTCGATTCCTAGTCGAGGGCTTAATCCATGGGGTATCCTTCTCCGTCCTTGACTCACAGTCGAGGATTTAATCCATGGGGCTTCTTTCTTCGGCCTCGACCCCCAACCAAGGACTTAACTCATGAGGTATGCTTCTCTGGCCTCGATCCCCAGTCGAGGACTTAATACGTGAGGTACCCTTCTTCCGCCTTGATCCCCAGTCGAGGACTTAACCCGTGTATGAATCCATCCAATCGCTCTCCAGCGAAGGGACTCACGACTTGCGGTTATTGCCCCATCTCTTCGGTTGGGACCACTACCGTGACCTGTGTTGTTTATTACATTAATCCAGATTTAAGCGTTCCAAAGTCCATTTGGAAAAATATAAAATAAGATCCTATACAACTAAAAAAACTAATAAACCAAAATATCAGAAAAACCAAAGTTCGAAGTAAACGAGAAAAAACAAAATTTGTCAAACCCGAGCATTACGGTTCATTGTCACCTCAGAGCATGCTTAGGGACCTTCCTCCATCCCATTCACGTGTAAGTGACTTAGCCGTATTACTATGAATTTTATTACTTATTCCATGCAATCCCAATCAATTGATGACAAGTTGACGATGATGCCTTGATCCAGTGCCACTTTCATTCGAAGTAGACGGTGGCTGCTCCTATCCCATCGCTACAGCCTGTGTCCTTACGTATTGTTGCACCCGACCACTTTTCACATGTTCCTAAAGCATATCCTTTAAATGCCTGCAGTCATTTGTATTGTACCCATTTAGCTAATGGAATAGGAATGCTTTACTGATGCCCACTCGTGTTCGGAGGGTTCCCTCCATACCGGCCTTCGATACTAAAGACGTCCTCGAGTATCCAAATAAATCCTTTCTAGAGATTTGGTCAAATACTCATAAGAAGAAAAGTTTGGTTCCCTCCATTGCCTCTTCGACACATTAATGCCATCATTCATTTGTCGTTTGCCTTTATCATTCTTGTTTACATCTCCTGATGATCTTCCACTTTGCACAACATTCACCTTTGCTTTGTTTTCTCATGAATCTTCCTTCCATAGGAAGCTTTATGCTTTGTGATAAAACTCCCTGAGACCATAGGTGCATCCTATGCTAGTGAATCCTTGAACTCTGTGCTATCAGTAATTCTAGATACAACTGCCATCAAAACAATGGATGGATCTAGGCGATCCACCAATGCCGCCACAGCACTATACCGTTTTAGAAAACTCCTCAAGCACTCTTCGGTCCTCTGTTTCTGTGTTGTAAAACTCATCATATTTTTAGGTCTCGAGATGTGAACCCTAAACTGCTTCATAAACCTTTCGATCAGTTTCATCTATGTGCTAATAGTGCCGCTTTCCAACTTTCTGAACCACAGTAAAGCTATATCCACTAAATATGTAACGTCCCCCACAAGGAGGCCCCAAACTAATGGCTATGGATACTGCAGTCATCCATAATTATTAATTCTCGATGACTAAATGCGGTAATGTTAGATACATTGATATAACAAAACCACATGGATACGAAATAATTTTAAAATCATTAAACAGATTTCTCATTCCATTTTAATAATATTTCAAATTCATTACATAATCCTAAATTCGAGAATCGTATTCAAAGAAAATATAATTATTACAAAATACGCTAAGAGCGACATATAAAGATGCTCCCTTGGATGATCATAATCTAAACATAGGCAATTAAAAAACTTTTCCTTTACATCAAAACACAACCGAATCAAAAAGAAAAGAACTCATACTAGCTACCTTGCCTTCTACACGTCTCTGGAAGCTTATTCCTCTAAAGAAGAACATGAAAATCCTCAACTCTCAAACTACTCAAAATCAACTGAGTATCCGAGGGTCTAAGGGGAAAACATAAACTTCGAGTTGGCCATAAATCTTGGTATGAATAATAGCCTACCATATCGAAACTTTTAGATATCTAGTGAGAACACGCCGCTTAGCGGAATGAGTTTTTCCCTCACTAGTATCTTACCTAAAATTAAGAATAACCGTATGCTACACTTCCTGCATCTACAATGGTTAAAAACATAGCAATTTAAAATATATCATGATCATATGCAAGCAAGCAAAATATTCCAGATTTTCCATCCTCGTTCATTTGACTATCTTTCTTAGTTATAGTTTCTAACGTCTATTAACCTATTAGTTTTCACTGGTTGACTAATAACTTGTTTAAAGCTTATGGACTATTTGTCCGATTTCATAGTTTCATAGGATCACTAAGAACCTATCGGCCCTTGCAAATAACTTTATTCAATTATATCATGGGTTCTCCATGAACCTATTGGTATCTCCAATAACTTCCCTCATATCATAGTTTTCATGAGTTGACCGTAAACCTACTGGCTTCTGTCAATAACTTTACCCGGATATAGTTTTCATCGGACCGCTACGAACCTAATGGCCCCTGCCAATAACTCTTTTCGAACATATTTTTCATGGGTTTATTATGAACCTATCTAAACTGACAATTTTTTTGATCAGTCTTTAGGCATCCCATGTTCTGGTCTACCTGACCTCCTAATGCAACTCTACTCATTTAGGAGTTAACTCAATTTATATTCATTACTGGGTCAATTTAGCCAGTTATTTTTCCCTTATTCCCCAAAATACAGTTATAGGTCCATTATATAGTGAATATATTTATAGAAGAAGCATATATAATAACATAACAATGCAAAAATTTATAGTTTAATATCCTTGAAATCATTTTTGCATGAAATTTGGTTAATTCCTTTAACCCATTAATTTTATCAAGGAAAGCTTCTTTAAAAACTCCAAAATTAAAACCATTTCAAAGCACTTTTACATTGCCATGGGTTTTCATCATTTTCTTTTAAAAATGAGATTAGGTTCTTTGTTTTGGAACTCTAAGGTTTTTGAAACCTTAGACCTTTACTTTCAATGCCATTAGAATATATCTTTCGAAAGCATTCAAACCTCTTTTCAAAACACTTAAAAGTATGCTTTTCGAAACACTTAAAATATCTCTTTCGAATGCATCAAAACCTTCTTTTCGAAACCATAAAAATATTCCTTTCGAAAGTATTAAAGCATATCTTTCCAATTTATTGAAGCATAGCTTTGAAACCATTTGAAATCACCTCTTCCAACACCATTAGGTTTATCCTTAAATATAACTTTTGGATCTAAGTGAATATAAGCAAGTGAACCCTTTCGAAACTACTAACCTTCAAGTAAAGAGTTTGGGGAAAACAGATGGTTTTGTAACCATCGTTTGAAAGCATTAGTCTTTAAGTAAAGCAACTGGAAGGATAGCTTCAAAACACCTTTCAAAGCCATTTCCTTCGAAACCTTTTGTATAATTGCTACTAGAGCCCTTTCGAAAGCATTGGGAAGTGGCTGGTTATATTTATAAAACAAAATCTTGCCTTTCAGAGTCATTGAAAACTCCAACCTATTCGAAAGGTATGAAGATGGCAGCAAGGTTTTGACTAGGTTCAATGCTACTCTTTCGAAAGCTCCATTTTAAAACATAAAACGTAGCCACTCATTCGAAAGCTACTCGATAAAACAAAAAAGGTAGCAATCCCTTCGAAATCTATATTAAATTAATTCAATCCTTTTGAAAGCATCCTTTTAAAAATAAGGCAAGCAGAATTTCTTTTGAAATCGAAACAACGGCCTTCGAAAGCTATTTAAAATTGCCTTGACTCCTTCGAAAGCACGGTTTCGACTCTATATTTGTCGCCTTTCTCCAATCCACTTCGTACCAAAGCAATGATACCAGGTGTATTGGTTTCGACTTAGTTGAGGTGGAGGTATGGGGTCGAAAGTTTGCTGCTGGAATTGGCGAAACAATAAATCCATGCAAAACTATTTTGTTGCCTTTTTAAGTAAATGCTTTTCAACTAACTTGCCTATTTGTAAAAATATAATTGGCTGTCTTAACTTTAC
The DNA here is from genome assembly GCA_030765085.1 of Allium cepa. Classification (NCBI taxonomy): domain Eukaryota; kingdom Viridiplantae; phylum Streptophyta; class Magnoliopsida; order Asparagales; family Amaryllidaceae; genus Allium; species Allium cepa. The sequence continues at coordinate 206,973,757 of CM060943.1, forward strand.
CAAAATATTTTCTAAAGGACTATCGAAATCATTCAGGTTTAATTAAAAATAATTTACAAAGTAGCCCTTCCCTTTAATAAAACAATTAAGACATTTAAGTCCTCCAACTTAAATAATTTAATTTACATAGTAAATTATCTAGGAAAAATCCCCAAAAATCTTCAAAATTCACTTTTAATATGTTATCTAACATATATAAATTTTAGACCCAAAATCCTTTATATAATAGCCGAACTAAATTTTTAAATCCAATTAATTATTTCTTCTTTAAAAGATTCATAATAAATTATCCATAGCTTGGATAATTGCAAAAATTCAAACCCACCTCCAAAATAATGTTTTACATAACATATCAAATCCTCATGGCATTCGAAACCCAATATATATGACTTTAGCCTTAAAATCGAATAAAATATTTATCAAAAATACTTGTTTGAATCAAACATATCATGTAATCCAAGCATATCATCATTAAAATCATCAAAACGGATTTTAATATAAAACCCAAAATCAAATGTTTATGAAAACAAAAATGAGATGGTTTTGATTATTATTCACCTTTCTTTGGATAAGGAACTTGAGATTTGATCTTGCTTGATTCCCTAGCTTTTAATTCAATCTTCTCCTCTTTTCCCCTAGGTTGTGGTCGGCTTGCTCTTGGGTTTATGTTTTAGAATTATGAACTTGTGAAATTAAGATGGGAATAAGGGTTTAGGGGTTAAGGGTTATGGTGGATGGTTATTGTAACATCCCCCTACCGGGAGGCCCAAAAATAACGGCTACGGATGCTGCAGTCATCCATAGTTATTAATCCTTGGAGATCAAATACGGCGATATCAGATACATTGATACACAGAAACATAAGAATATGAAAAAAAAATGAAACAACAATTTTTTTTCCACATTCCATTTAAAAATATTCCAAATTTATTACATAATCCCAATTCGCAGACTACGTTCAGATAACAATAATTATTAAAAATACACTAAGAGTGACATAGGAAGATGCCCCTTGGTTGATTAGAGTACATAGATAGGCAAGAAAACAAATTTGCCTTTACAACAAAACAAACAACATAAATAAAAGAACTTTAATAACAAGTTTGCCTCCTACACGTCCTCGAAAGCTTTATTCGTCTAAAAGAACACCTTGAAACCTTAACTCGCGACCTACTCAAAATCAATTGAGTACCCGAGAGTTTAAGGGGAAAATAAAAACTTCATGTGAGACATAAATCTTGGTATAATAATTTACCATCTCAAACCATTTAGATGTCTAGTGAGACCAAGCCTTAGCGTAACGGGTTTTCCTCTCACTAGTATCCTAAAACATTGATAAAATCATATATTGTGCTCCTGCATCCACAATGGTTAAAACATAGTATTTCAAAAACTTTATGATGATATGGAAACAAGTAAATTAAATCTGGATTACACATCCCCATTCATTCTGACTATCCGTCTCAATTATAGTTTCTAGGATTACTATTAATCTGTTAAATGTTTATGGACCATCTGTCCAATATCAAGTTTTCATGGGATCACTAAGAATCTATTGTTGACTCCAATATCTTATCTCTTATTCTTGTTTTCATGGGCTAACTAGGAATCTATTGTTGACTGTTAATATCTTAATCAGGATATAGTTTTCATGGGCTAACTATAAACCTACTGCCCCTACCAGTATCAAATCATAGATTTCATGGAATAACCATGTACCTATTGGCCCCTGCCAATATCATTAGTTATATATAGTTTTCATGGGCTTACTGTAAAACTATTGGCCTCTGCCAATATCTTTATTTTTAAGGTTTTAACATTCATTAATTTATGTTCACTACTGGGTAAACCTATCTAGTTATTCTGCCCTTCCCCGACATACATTTATGGGTTGATAACATTGTGAGTACTATTTCCTAAATCTTTATTATGCAATCGTATTTCCTTTAAAATGAGAGTGGGTTATTTTTTTTTTAAATTTAAAACATCACATTTGAAACCATTGGATGACCTCCTTCAAAATCATAGAAAACCTCTTTTCAAAATTCTAAATAAATATCTTTCGAAACCAACGATACCTTCGATGGTATCAAGAAAACATTCTTTTAAAACATAGCTTCGAAACGAATAAGTACCCTTTCGAAAGCATTGGGTTTACTCTTCAAAATATTCCTTGGGTCAAATTGATTATATACGAAAGTAACTCTTTCGAAACCAATTAAAATTAATTTGGGAAAAGTTGACGGTGTCGAAAACATCTAGTCGAAAGCAAAGATCTTCAAAAATTAAAACTTCGAAGGACATAGTCCAATCCCCTTTCGACTTCGTTACCTTCGAAACCCTCAACCCCTTTCGAAAGCAATTAGGAAGCGGCTTAACCTGGATAAAAGCAAAGATAACCTTTCGAAGGCATTGGTGAATTCAATACTTCGGAAGGAAAATAGCGGCTAAGTTTCGACTAGGTCGGAACCAACCCTTTCGAAAGCTCTTATTTAAAGGAAAAAGGCACCCCTTCGAAGGCTGATACTTTAACATAATATGAGGAATTTCTTCGAAAGCTATTTATAAAACCCTTTCGAAAGCATATGTTTTGACTATGTCAAAGGTTTTAAGTAAAACAAGGCAAGACTTTAACTTTTGAAAACAAAGCAGGGTTTCGACCCTATCGGAAGCTTACGTTTCGAAACTAAGGCTTCCGCCTTCCTTCCAATCCACTGTGTAAACCAGGTGATACCTTGTGTATTGGTTTCGACTGTGTGAGTTTCGACTAAGTAGGTTTCTACCAGGATGGGGAGAAATCATTGGAGCCGAAAGGGGCTACTAATTAAGGTGGAACACTTTTTCTAAATTAAAGGCTGAAATGTTGCTTCTTTTAGTAATTTCTTTATATTAACTTGCATATTTGTAACCATTGATTAGCCATTGTAAAACTTTTTAAATACTTTACATTTAAAATTCCTGCACTTATATTATATTTAAACCATAAAAATGTAACGTTTAAGCCCTTCCATTTAACAAATGTAATATTTGCACAAAAGTCCCTCTTTTATAATAATTTATTTTCCCTAGTATATTAATTGGAAAAATCCCCAAATATCATAGAAATCCGATTTTATCATGTAATCAAACATATTAAAATTTAAGACCTAGTTTCTTCCTAAAATATTCAAAATAAATTTTAAACCCAATTATTATCATCAAAAATTCATAATAGAATTTTGATAGCTTGGAAAATTATAAAAATTAAAACTCATCTTCAACATCATGTTTTACTTAAAATTAAAATTTTCCATGACATTTTTAAATCAATAACCCACGATTTTGCCCCTAAAACTGTATGAATTCATGTACAAAAAATTATTTAAATCAAACAATTCATAAATTAAGCATATCATCGTCCAATAGATCTCAGAAAAAAAATACTCAAATCTGAAATCATATGATTATAAAACAAAATAAAGATGGAATGAATTATTATTCGCCTTAGATTTGATAAGAAATTTGAGATTTGTTGTTGATTAATCCTTCCTAGCTATGATCCTTAGCTTTAGATTGAAATCCTTTTTCCTCCTTGTTATTGGCCGGCTCTATTTAGTTCCGATTTGCGTTTGTGAATAATGAAAAATGGAATGTGAATGGGCAAGAAAAAGATGTGCATAGCCGTGTATAATAGAATGTCTAATTATCACTATGCCCACATATAAATTATTTATCTTATAAACCAATTTAAATCATATTAAATTTTTATTATTAAGGATGGCCCATTATATAATTTATTCAAATCTCAATCTCTTTATCATCATTATTTTATTTAATTTATCTAACTAAATTTTATGAATAATGTTATCAAAAATTAGGGATGTTATAGGCTCCCCCCTTAAAGAATTTCGTCCTCGAAATTCAGTAAGGACTAAATCCTAAACATAACAATCATCTGTAACAACTCCTAACTACCATACTAGCCTATCTGACTAGCAACAATCTATACAATGCAAATATAGAACATATCCTCACAACATATCTTGGACATACAATTTAACGACGAATTTTCTGTCGGTTTAGAAAACCGTCGATAAATTTCAAACTAAAATAACAGTAATTGCGCGGTGTACAATTTTAGTACGTGGCGAGTACGGGTCGATCCATAGGAATTTTTTTTAGATTTTAGAATTTTTCAAATCAATCAAATTAGACCAAAGAGAGAAGATTGTTAACCGAAGTTTGTAAACAAAATGAAGTTAGAAGTAGAAGGAAAACGAGATTAAAAACTAAGAGATTAGAAAAAATTTAGAGGCAAATCCACTCTCATATTTTTGTAAATCAACAAAAAAATAGTCTATGATCTATTATGATGTTAAGTGAAATAATTGTTGCTTTTGTCATAAGTATGGTTTATTTATGTTATTAATTAACATAGTTTAAACCATCAGACTATAATACAACAAATAAACTACTTGTCAATTCTCATGAAAATGAAGCCAAAGCAAAAGCTATTTTAAGTATGATCTATTTACTATTGTAATCTGTAATATAGATCATCGAATTTTGTTTTTACTTTCATTTCAAAATCAAAAATTAATTAGCAAATGATGATGTAAATTGTGCTTATGTTGAACAAGAATAGCTCATTTGCAAATGCAATATAAGCTATCAAACTCACTTGTCTAAACTTACATCAAAATCCACTTTCATGAAGCACAAATGAAAGAGACCATAAATCGTAGAACTATTGAATTTACATAAAATTAAAGAGCTTCATTACCCCAAATTGAAGGGGTGTATATGTGTTATCATATACACACATGTAAATTTCAACATTAAAAGCAAAGAGAAGTAGAAACTAAACAAAGAAAAGGAGATTAACTACTTGCATGAAATAACATTAAACTAATTGCATAGATGTAAATCTAAGCTATGAACATGAAATGAAAGATAGCGAAGAAATAAACATTAACATAAAAGTAAGTAAATGCACGTGGAAGAGAAAAGAGAAAGAGGCTAGGAAGCCATTTTTATTTCATGAAACTTTGACATTACAACTTGCTTTCTTAATTTACTAACTAATTTGAAAGAGTAAGAAGATATTTACATATACATAAGAGGGCTATTTAAACATGCATAAAACCCTAATTCAATTTTAGGGTGCTTCTCGAAATGCTCTTTAAGAAGTGTGGCCACCAAGTAACCATTATCCATTAATTAATCCATCATTAAATAGGCATGAAGGATTATCCTCAACTTAGTTGTCCATTAGCTTCTAATTGTTGATTTAGGTTAGTGGTAGGTAGAGTCCTCCATGATCATGTATTTGAATTATTTCTATCATCCTTCCTTTGTATTCTCTTGTGCATGCATATATCTTTATGAAACTTCTTCCATATGCATTCAAATTCCTATAATAGTCATAAAAAAATGTCCAAGTAAACATTTTCAAATTGACTCATACATAAAAATGACCATTTTACCTTGTATGAAGATAATATATGATGATTTGAAAATAATTGACTTTTGGTTTAAACATGTTAAAATACCTAAATATCACATTTATTTAAATAAAAATAGATAAAATATGGATGTATATATGCACATTTACGTGCACATCAATATCCCCACATTTATCTTTTTATTCGTTCTCGAATAAAGAAAAACTAAGATAAATCCATTTTCGTGGGGAGCACGATTGCATTGATGCAACATGCCGTTAAACCACTAGGTGTCCCTAATAGGATGAGTGTTGTCTTGTGAGGATTTTCAGTGGATACTACCCACAAAATCCAAATGCAAAGTAAAAATATTTACAAAATGCAAGATTTATTTACAATGGGATGAATGCAAATTTTTGAAAGTATATACAAATGACGGATTCACTTTTAAATCGAAACAAATAAGTTAAATAGGTTTTGGTCATTATCTTGAAATTTAAGTCATTTACTCGTCAAACTTTCCAACAAAAACGAAGTTATCGTAACAAATGGGCTATAATTAACTAGTTGTTTCAGTCGATAATACGATATAACTATGAAATGGATCCTTAATTGATTATCAAAGTTTTACCAAAGTGGTATTTTCATTTTTTTCAATAACAAGTCAAATCAAACAAGTTAAATAATGCTTGGATTTCAATTTCTTACCCTCTCTTATTTGAAAATTTTATTGATATTAACAATATTTACGTATTCCTAACTCAGGTAAACTGAGACTAGATATATTACCCATGCACTGCCTTTCGGGCTTATGTGCGGGGAATACAGAGCGTGGTAAGTGAATACACAAGTGCGAACACTTATCGACCATAGGCATTACTAAAATGAAGTTTTATGTACGTACACCTAACTCGGATAAACTGACACCAGATATACCGATCGTGCATTGCCTTTTGGGCTTATGTGAGAAGGGTATAGAGCATGGCGTGTGAACACATAGGTATGGACACATGACTCTAGGTGTTAAAAATATATACATATATACAAATGTTTTTTTTATAGAGAAGAGAGAGTTTTGCAAAATCATCTTAGCACCATTTAACTTAGAAGATAAAAATGTTATATCTTTTACTTTAATTTACCGCTTTTTTAAATAAAATTTTCAATTAGAATATATTTCATAATTAGCACATATGAAACTTCATATATATAAGTTAAACCACTGCTATTTGTAATCAAACTTCTTTTTTTTGTTAAGACAACTAAATTTTTGAACATTTCAATTTATTAACCAAAACTTTGTACTTATCCTACAAACTTCATAATTATTTTAAGTTAAAAGAAAATAAAAATTAAAAATTGCCATGAAACTTAAAAAAAATGAAATGAGACTCCCCCTCTCCTCACACTTATTTTTTACTATGTCCCCACAGTAAATGCATGATATAATGTGTATTAGGGGAGTGTACGACGATGGAAATTCTATCAAGTTAGAAAACCATCGAACGAATTTGAAATAAATTTATATCGCTAGCGCACGACATACTATCGTAGTACGTTGTGAGTACGGGTCGATTTGCAGGGAATTACAGATTTTAAATCTTCTATTCAATCATATTATACCAAAGTCGAAAGTGTGATTAGCTAAAAAAATGAAAAAACTAACAAAAAAAGTGATGAAAATATGAGAGTAGAAAGATAATTTAGAGATAAATCCACCCTCTAAATCACATAGTTCAACAAAAATGAAATTATGATCTCTCTTTTCTTGGTCGTTAGTGAGTTTAAACGATGTGCTTATCATAAGCATGACTTATTTGTGCTATTATTTAGCTCAACTTACACCATCAAACTATAACACACCCGTTAAACCACTTACTAACTCTCATGAAAATAACAACAAAGTTGAAAATGAAATCTATTTAAGCATGTTCTATTAACCATTGTTTAGAAATATAGGCCATCAAATTTTGATTTAAACATTCACTTCTTTGCCATAATCATACATAGATGAAGAGGCAATTTGTGATTCATATGACTATGCATAGCCTATTTGTTTTGAACAACATAAGCTATCAAACTCAATACTAAACAAAAAATTACATGAACATCATTTTTCCATGAAGCATAAAAAGGGAGCATTTCATCAAAATGTTGCATCTACATACTAGAGAGCTTCATTACCCCTAAATTGAAGAGATTAGCCTCTCATATGTGTTATCATATCAACACTTGTAGCTTGCAACATGAAATAAAACAAGAGGAAAAAGAGAGCAAAATGAAAATAAAAACTAATCTACTTACATAAAATAAAATCTACTCTACTTGCATGAATAATAAACTAACTAATAACAAGAAAGTAAAAGAAGCATGTAAAAGAAAAGAGTGCATTAATTAACATTGCACAAAAAAATTACATGAAAACAAAAATGGCTAAGTAGCCATGGAAAAGAGAAAGAGAGCTTTCTTTTATTTGATCTAACCTAAACTAAAGAGAAGAAGGCCTAAGAGAGTCTAAAAAAAGAGGAGGGTTGCATGAAACATAATAGGTATTTATACAAGTATGAAACTCTAATTCATATTTTTGGGAAATGTCCAAATTGCCCTTGAGGTAGTGTGTTGACCAAGTAATCATTAGCATCACATAATCATCCATTAAGTGTGTATGAAGATTTAATGGCCTTTTAACATGTGCATTAGCTCTTAAGTGTACATTAAGGTAGGTGGGTAAGTGGGGTCCTCCATGATCTTGGTTTTGAATTATTTTCATCTTCGTTTGTTATCTTTACTCTTGTGCATGCATATATCCTCATGAAACCACTTGTAAAATTCACTAAAATTCTTATAAAACAACATAGAAAATTCCCGAATAAATTTTAACAAATTAATAAATGCAAAAAATGACCATTTTCCCCTATATGAAGATGAATATGTGACAATTTAAAAATAATTTGAATTTGATTTAAACAATTTAAAGTACCCAATATGATCATTTATTTAATTTAAATAGATTAAATATGTTGGTAAAAATATGCATATTTACGTGCACATCAAGGAAAAATATGTACATATTTACAAAAGAGGGTTAACATCATTCTTGGATGTAGCTTGGCTCACGAAGAATCACGAGCTCCTCCTCTTGGTTATTTGGCAATTCCAAGAAAGGTGTTAAACAATGACCGTTGACTTTGAAAATTGATCCATTAATGGGGTTTCCTATTTCTACGGCACCATGTGGAAAAATAGTTTGTACCACAAATGGTTCGGTCCATCTCGATTTAAGTTTACCAGAGAATAAATGAAGTCTTAAGACATATAAAAGGACTTTCTGGCTAGGCGAAAACATTTTCCTTAGGATTGGCTTATCATGTAAAACTTTTGTTCTTTCTTTGTAAATTTTCTCGTTTTTTCATACTTGTCGTTCCTAAGTTCTTCTAGTTCGTTGAGTTGTACTTTTCGGCTTTCGCCAGCTTTCTTAAGATCAAAGTTTAATTCATTATTGCCCACAACACTTTGTGTTCAATATCAATGGGTAAATGGAAAGCTTTACTATAAACTAAATGAAATAGGGACATCCTAAGGTTAGTTTTAAAAGCAGTAAGGTAAGCGCAAAGCTCATCGGTCAATTTCTGAGACCAATCTTTTCGATTTTTGTTAACATTTTTCTCCAAAATTTATTTGATTTGTCGATTTGATACTTCAACTTGCCCACAAGTTTGAGGTTGATATGGAGTGGATAACTTGTGAGTTATAGAGTATTTCTTCATTAAAATATTAAAAGAACTATTGCAACAATGGGTTTTGTTATCATTGATTATTATGCAAGTTGTGCTGAACCTCAAAAGGATGTTTTCTTTGAGAAATTTAACAACAATACTATGATCGTTGGTTTTGCAAGCAATGGCTTCGACCCATTTTGAGATGTAATCGACAGCGAGAAGATATACAAATTTTCAAAAGAATTAGAAAAGGGTCCCATAAAGTTGATACCCTAAATATCAAAGATTTCGATCGTAAGAATGGGGTTTAGAGGCATCATATTTTGTCGAGAAATTCGTCCAAGCATTTGCATCGATCATAAGTTTCGCAAAATTCAAATGAATCTATAAAAAGAGAAGGCCAATAGAAACTACATTGAAGCACTTTTTCTGCAATTTTTCGAAGACCGAAATGTCCACCGCACAGTTTATCATGGAAAAACGAAAGAACACTCGTGATCTCATTATCCGGAATGCAACTTTGGATGATTTGGTTGGGGCAATATTTGAACAAGTATGGATCGTCCCAATAGAAATATTTCACTTGGGGCATGAATTTTTTTTGTTTTGTTTGGACCAAGATGAGGGAGTTTCTATAGCGACTAAGTAGTTCACTATATCAACGTACCATGAATCGATAAAAATTGAAAGAATCGTTCATCGAGAAAGTTTTAATTGATTGGCAAAGAAGATGGTGCATTCGAAAAATGAGACAAGTGATCGGCTATGACATTATCGGATCATTTTTTTCCTTGGTTGTAAGATCAAACTCTTGTGATAAAAGGATCCAATGAATTAAGCGAGATTTAGCATCCTTTTTAGCGAAGAGATATCAAAGTATAGAATGGTCCGTGTACACAGTAATGTGTGACCCGATCAAATATTGTCGGAATTTTTCGAGAGCAAAAATTACCGCTAAAAGCTCTTTTTTAGTGGTTGTGTAGTTCAGTTGAGCATTGTTCAGAGTCATGCTAGCGTAGTAGATAATGTGAAGGATTTTGCTGATGCATTGTCCTAAGACAACACCAATTGCAAAGTTCGGAGTGTCACACATTATTTGAAATGGGAGATCCCAATTGGGTGCGCAAATGATTGGAGCTGAAATGAGTTCTTTTTTAAGGCTTTCAAACGAAGAGATACACTCAGAGTTGAAATTGAATGGAATGTCTTTTCCGGGGAGAGTCGTCAAAGGATGAGCGATTTTGCTAAAGTCTTTCACAAAGCATCGGTAAAAGCTAGCGTGTCCTAAAAAAGATCGAATGTCCTTAACATATTTAGGAATGGGTAGGTTTGGAATTACATCAACTTTCGCTTTATCTACATTCAATGCCTTTATTTGAGATGATATGTCCATGTACTATGCCTTGTTTGACCATAAAGTGACATTTTTCTCAATTCAAAGTCAAATGTTTTTCTTTACATCGATTTAGAACCAACTCGAGATGATGTAAAAAATCGGAAAAAGAATCACCAAAGATAGAGAAATCGTCCATGAAAACTTCTAGAAAGCGTTCAATCATGTCAAAAAAATGCCAACGATGCATCGTTGGAAAGTAGCAGGAGCGTTACGAAGTCTGAATAACATACGTTGATATGCAAAGGTACCGAATGGACACGTGAAAGTCATTTTCTCTTGACCTTCGGGAGCGATTGGAATTTGGTTATAGCTGGAATAACCATCAAGAAAGCAGTAGAATTCGTAGCTGGCTAAACGTTCGAGCATTTGGTCGATAAAAGGAAGAGGGAAGTGATCCTTACGTGCTACGACATTTAATTTTCGATAGTCAATTCAACATGCCTACCAGTTTGAGTACGAGTTGGAATAAGTTCATTTGAATTGTTCTTGACAATGGTTAGCCCAGACATTTTCGGTACAACGTGAATTGGGCTAACCCATGAACTATCAGAGATTGGGTAAATGATTCCGTTATCGAGAAATTTAAGAATTCCATCATGCGCCGCAACTTTTATTTTTGGATTAAGCCTTCGTTGCGCATCACGAATAGGCTTGACATCGTCGATTAAATGGATGCGATGTTGAACAAGAGCAGGACTAATTCCCTTTATATCAGAGATCGACCATCCAATTGCTTTCTTGTTTTTGGATAAGATTGAAAGTAAAGAAGTTTCTTGATTGAGAGAGAGAGAGAGAGTCGTAGAATTTATGATGGAAAATGTTTCGTTATCACCTAAGTATGCATACTTAAGGTGATCGGAAAGTGGTTTGAGGTCCAACTTCGAGAGTTGCTCAATTAAAGAACTGGGTTGAGATTAGGACTTAACTGGAAGAATTCAAAGTGAAGAGTGTATTCAATCTCATCGGGAATTTCATGAAATAATTTTTCGTACTTGGCCTCACATTGATTGTTAAGGTCAATCATCTCATTTTTGAAGATTTCTTGAATGGCACTAACTTCCAACGTTTGGTCGCCAGGTTAACTCGATTGGTTTTCAAGATTGAAAATATTAAGATCCAAAGTCATGTCACCAAAAGAGATTTTCATTGAACCATTATGACAATTGATTAAGGCATTTGATGTGGCTAATAATGGTCGGCCTAAATCAATGGAATTTGACTCGCGGGATTTGTCATGGGTTGTGTTTCGAGAACGATAAAGTCAACGGGGAATATGAATTTCCCTACTCGAATGAGCACATCCTCGATTTCTCCCATGGGCTTCTTAATGGAATGATTGGAAAATTGAAGTGTGACCTTTGAGTTTGAGCTCACCTAAGCTTAATTGTTCGTACACGGAGCATGGAATCAAATTGACACTCGCACCTAAGTCTATCAAGCATTTGTTAATCGTCTTATCTCCAATCGTATATGAAATCATACGGCAGCCAGGATCTTTGTATTTAACAGGCATGGATTGGGACAATACTTCACTCAAACTTGCGGCTAAGAAGACATTTTTAGGAAGTTAAGTGCGTCGCTTTTAGGTGCACAAGTCCTAAAGAAATTTTGCATAAGTGGGGACTTCCTGAACGATGTCAAGAAGTGGGATGTTCATTTTCACTTGTTTAAAATTTTCCAACATCGTTTTCATTTAGTCCGAATGTTTCTTTGATCGAAAACGATGTGGAAATGGAACATGATACTGGTTAGGCGAGTCTATTTGAGTAGAAGAAGAATTTTGACCAGCATTTGATTCAATGTTTGGCTCCGTGTTCTGTTTTGATTCGTTTGAAGCGTCAAGAGAGGTTTCTGGTAAATCATTTGGGTTAGCGACTTGATTATCGATTTGCTTAGCGGAACGTAGAGTTGTGATAGCATTCAATTGGGTGACATTGCTATCTTGAATAATATGGGCTTGATTTGAATTTGCATTTTCATTTTTGGGATTTGGAATGGGCTGGCTTGGAATGTGCCTCGTTCGCGTTCACTTTCCGACGTAGCTAATTGACTCATTTGCATTTCAAGTTTTGCAATCGATTGGTTTGTGTTTTGCATACATGAGTGCAATAAATTTGCAAATGCTGTTTGATTGAAGGCTTTGGGTAGTTGCTTTAGCCAACGTATCAAGAGTTTTCTCAGGTGAACTTAACGTTTATCATCTTAGGAAGGATAAGCAGAATTTGGTTGAAAATTTGATTGTTGCGGTTGATTATGAAACGGACCCACAAAGTTTGGTTGAAAATGATTAGGCTGAAAGGGAGGATTCGAAGCATTATTCGGAAATCCTTGAAAATTGGGATGAACCGTATTCATTATGGGATTGTTTTGGTTCCAAGCAAAATTCCGATGATTTCTCCAACCAAGATTTGTTCAACAGAATTGGGACACCGATAGGCTATATGATTAGGATCGTTGCATTTATAACACATCGATTGAGAAGCTTGGTTTATTCGATTCGATGAGAAAACGTTATCGAATATTTTAATCATTGCGTCGATCTTAGTTTCCAAAGAAAAAGAAGATCCTATTGAGTGTGCACTCGATTTTAAGTAAATTGATTTTTTGTTCGAATGTTCCCATTGGGATGATATTTCAATGAGGTTTTCAAGAAATTGCTAAGCATCATCGTGATGTTGGGCAAGAAGTTGCCTTGGCACGTTGATTCGAGCATGGTTCGTGAGCTGTTTTCTAGTCCATCGTATACGATTTGGCAAATCGTTCATTTTTTGAAGTTATTATATGGACATTTTATCAAAAGCTCTTTGAATCTTTCAAAATATTTTTCGAATGGTTCTTTATTGAATTGATGAAAATTTACAATTTCATTTCGGATTCTACTCGTTTTTCCCAAGGGTAGAACTTTGTTAAGAAGCTTTTACGAATTCTTTTCAAGTTTGATTCCATCATCGGAAAGTTGTTGGAGTTTCATGGTTACGCAAACTTGTTTGAATTTCGTCAAAAAGATGTATGGATCATCTTGTTCGAAAATGCCAAATTTTAGAAGTGTGGAAATATGATTCGAGTGAATTTCAAAATGGTTTCCCATAGGGGCGGGTAACGTGATGCAAGCTAGAATGGAAACTCTATTGGAAAATGTTCTATCCATAGGAGTTTGAGGGGCGTCCACGTTCGCCATTTCGGAAGGATCGTCTATTCCAGTTAAATGATTAGTTATTGTGTCGCAGCCCAACGATTTGTTGTTGTGTCACGAGTCCAAGTATCCATGCACAAGTGAAAGTCGAGAAGAGAGTGAAGTTAGAAACGAGTTTAGAGAATTAAACATGATTTGAAAAATGAAGTAATTTTTTTTTTGGCTTTTTTACAAGGAAGAAAACTATTTACCAAGTGAAATTTATTTTCAAAAGAGAAGTTTGATTTTTGTTTTGCTTTTGGCTTTTATTTTTTTTATATGTTTTTGTATTTTTTTTTGTTTTTGAATTTTCAAACTTTCAAATATTTAGGAAATGGAATTTTTTTTATTTTTGTTTTTAGAAAATGGAAATTTGATTTATTTATTTTTTTGAAAAGATTTTCATTTTTTTGATTGAAAATTTTCAAAGGAAAGAAAAGGGTTTGTTTGGATTAAAAACTAAGTTAAGTAAAATTGACAATTTTTTTTTATTTTTTATTTTTTTCTTTTTTTTAATATGCATGAACTAATGCAACTAAATGAATGCAAAAGACTTAATTATAATTTTCTGTCCTTAGTAGCTCTCAGTTCAAAATTGTATAATCATAATTTGTATTAAATCAACGAAAATATTTCTCAGCTAGGTAACAGGCTGGGGTTATCGGTGCACCACGAATCATCGTAACAATACAAACGAAGGTTTAAGTACGTTTAGAGGAACAACCACTATAATATTTACGAATCACCCTAATTTTAACTGGTTATTGTTCTGCCGCAGCCTAGACACTGAGGAATAAAATTTTTCAAAGAAGACAATGGTGAAGATACTATTAAGCCCTAAGTGAGCTCGTGACACCTTTAAGTCGAATGTCTAACCTTTATTATTAGTCAAATTCTATGATGAAATGTGATTTGTGGGCTAAGAAAAGGGTGATGAAATCCACCACCTTATGTGAATTGGAGTATTACCCTTAGAAAATAAAACAAGATGAGATGAATGCAAAACAAAAATTAAATATGAATTTATAATGCAACTAAAATGAAGTTTGTTTTTATTTTTGGATTTTTTTATATAAATGCAAATGCAAGCAACCAATAATGCAAATCAAATAAAACTAGTGATGAAAGCGCAGAATTCTTAGCAAATTATTTTAAACCGGCAATTTTTTTAAGTAAGCAAACAATTTTTTTCCTTTTTTTGGGCAAGCACTTCTCCCTTTTGCGAATTTCTTCTTTTACAATTTGCAAGTAAAACAAAGATATATATATACATACATACATATATATATATATATATATATATATATATATATATAGTTTTTTTAAAGAACGAACACAAAGACAAATGAAAAATCAAAACAATTGAAATCAAAAGAAACAAATCAAAGCAAAAGATATATATACGATTTTTTTATATATCAAAGAAGAGATTAAAACTAAGGAAAAATCAAAACAAATAAAAGAAAGGAACAAAACAAAACAAAGGAAAGAAACTTATTTATTTTTGTTGTTGTTTTTCCTTTTTTAATATTTTTTGAAAGGAGAAATATATAGAGCAAAACAAAAAACAAAAAAAAATTGAAAACAAAAAGCAGAATTGAAAATAACAAAACTCTTTCTAATTGTAACGAAAGAAAATTGTAAATTAAAACTTGTTAAAATTGTAAATTAAAACACTTTCTAATTCTTTTTTTTTATTTTTTTTTCTTTTATTTTTATATAAGATGGAAGAACAAAAAGGAAACTAATCAATTTAAAAAAAAACAAATTTGCAAAGAAACCAAAACTAAAAAAAAGGAAAATTAAAACCACCCGTCCGAAACAACTCTATATCAAATTATACCTAAATTTACTTTTGCGTTCTCTGTTGAAAGAAAATTTGAAGTCAAAGAAAACAGCAGAAATGAAAATTCAGAAGAAAAAAATTGAAATCAAAATCGAACTTCAGAGTTTGCATTTTGGGTTCGTGAAGTAACAGGGAAGTCAAGTTGAGGAGGCAATTTTGAGGAGGTTGCGGTTTCAAGCGATCTTGGTTTTTGGTGGTCTTCAAGGCGGTTGAGGGATTGGTTGATTCGCGGATTGTAGATAGACTCGAAGGTTATCGCGATGGTTTCAGAGATGATTACGAAATGGTATGCAGGGGGATGTTTAATGCTATGAAGTGGTGGTGGCAGGTAGTTGAGGTAGATGATGATACGATGGTGTGTTGAGGCTGTGTAGATTATGGTAAGTGTAGGTTGTGGTCGAAAGGTGGAGATGTCAGTGTGATGGTGGCAGAAGGTTGGTGACAGAGGTGATGAAGTTGGTTTTCTTTTTTATTGGCAAAGGTGGAGGTTATGGTGTTGCTGGTGGTGGTAATGAAGTGAAGCTGTGGGGTTGTTACTGTTGAATGGAGGCAAAGGTAGTGAGCAGGTTAGAGATGATGCGGTAAAGTGGGAAGAAGTTTGTGATGTGTAGTGGTGCAGGAGGATATGGAAGTAGTAGAACAGATGATGTTGTAGAATGGAGTGGCTTTGATTGTTGTTTGACAGCAGTAAGACGAAGTTTATGCTGTGGCTGGTAGTTTATGGTGAGTATTCGACGGTTTGGCAGCAGGTTGGTGAAGCAAGGGAGTTGCTATGATGGTTTAGTGAATGGTGGTATAGTGAATGTTAAGTGAAGTGTGCAGTTGCAAGAAGATGATAAGGAAGGATGTGACTGGTGGTCAGGTGTTGTGGGTAAGGGGCTGATAGTTTTGTTTGGATGTGTGCAGATATGATTGAGGACTGTAGTGGGGTCATATGAATTGTGCACTGTTGAAGTAATGAAGAAGAATGCACACAGTAATGAAGGAGGCAGTGACAATTTTGGTTGTTCTAGAGAACAGTGAACAGTGATCTTTATGTTTTTGAAATGAACTTGTGATGTTTTATTTTAAATCAAATTGCAAATGCAAATAAACTAAAAATCAATAAATAAAAAAGTCATACAAAAATCACACAACAAAATATTTTTTTAAATGCACACAAAAAAAACACACAATAAAATCAAACACCAATAATTCGAAGAATAAAAAATTAAAATCAAATAATTTCCCGGCAACATTGTCAAAATCTTGTTTAATGATGGATTTTCTGTCGGTTTAGGAAACCGCTGATAAGTTTCAAATTAAAATAACCGCAAACGCACGGCGTATAATTTTGTTACGTGGCGAGGATGGGTCAATCTGTGGGGAATTTTTTTTAGATTTTAGAATTTTCTAATCAACCAAATTAGACCAAAGTGGAGAGAAGATTGTTAACTACAATTTGTGAACAAAATGAAGTTAAAATTAGAAGAAAAATGATGTTAAAAACTATGAGATTAGAAAACAATTTAGAGGCAAATCCACTATCATATTTTTGTAAATCAACAAAAAATTAATCTATGATCTCTTTTGATGTTAAGTGAAATAATTGTTGCATTTATTATAAGTATGGTTTATTTATGTTATTAATTAACATAAACCATTAAACTATAATACAACAAATAAACCACTTATCAATTCTCACGAAAATAAAGCCAAAGCTAAAGCTACTTTAAGTATGATCTATTTACTACTGTAATTAGTAATATAGATCATCAAATTTGTTTTTACTTTCATTTCAAAATCTAAAATTAATTAGCAAATGTTGATGTGGAATGTGTTTATGTTGAATAAGAATAGCTCATTTACAAATGCAACATAAGCTATCAAACCCACTTGTATAAACTTACATCAAAATCCACTTTCATGAAGCACAAATAAAAGAGACCATAAATCATAGAAATGCTGAATTTACATAAAGTTAGAGAGCTTCATTACTCCTAAATTGAAAGGGTTTAGCTACTCATATGTGTTATCATATACACACATGTAAATTTCAACATTAAAAGCAAAGAGAAGTAGAAACTAAACAAAGGAAAGGAGATTAACTACTTGTATGAAATAACGTTAAACTAATTACATAAATGTAATGTAAGCTATGAACATGAAATGAAAGATAGCAAAGAAATAAACATTAACATAAAAGTAAATAAAAGCACGTGGAAGAGAAAAGAGAAAGAGTCTAGGAAGCCACTTTTATTTCATGAAACTTTGGCATTACAACTTGCTTTCTTAATTTCCTAACTAATTTGAAAGAGTAAGAAGATATTTACATGTACATAAGAGGGCTATTTATACATGCATAAAACTTTAATTCAATTTTTAGGGTTCTTTCCAAAATGCCCTTAAGGAAGTGTGGCCACCGAGTAACCATTAGCCACTAATTAATCCATCATTAAATATGAATGAAGATTTAAGCTCCACTTAGTTGTCCATTAGCTTCTAATTGTAGATTTAGCTAAGTAGGTAGGTGGGGTCCTCCATGATCATGCATTTGAATTATTTCCATCATCATTCCTTTGTACTCTCTTGTGCATGCATATATCTTCATCAAACCCTCTTCTATATGCATCCAAATTTCTATAAAAATCATAAAAAAACGTCCAAGTAAAAATTCTCACATTGACACATGCACAAAAATGATCATTTTTCCCCTGTATGAAGATAATATACGATGATATGAAAATAATTTACATTTGGTTTAAACATGTTAAAATACCCAAATATGACATTTATTTAAATAAAAATAGATAAAATATGGATGTATATATATGCACATTTACGTGCACATCACATACTTACGAAGATGAGACACATGAAACACATTATGGACACCTGTCATACTGTTTGGCAACTCTACTATGTATGCAAGCTTCTCGATCCTCCCTGTAATTAGGAACGGACCAACATATCTCGGTGCTAGTTTCTCCGACTTTCTAAATCGTACAACACCCTTCATTGGTAATACTTTAATGAATAATTCATCTCTAATTGAGAATTCTAGATCATCATGCCTCTTATCTGTGTAATTTTTTTTTCTAGATTGAGCTTCCTTCATTCTTTCTCGGATCAACTCAATCTCCTCTCTGACCATATCTAGACCCAAGCCTAATCTGTCTGCAGTCTCCAACCAACATGCTGGTGATTTGCATAGCCTTCCATACAAAGCTTCAAAATGCACCATTCCTATACTAATTTGATAACTGTTATTATACAAAAACTCAGCCAAATGTAAGTGATCTTCCCAAGATCCACTAAAGTCCAATACATAAGCTGTTAACAAATCCTTGAGTACCTTATTGACTCTCTTTGTCTGCCCATCCATCAGAGCGTGATATGCAGTACTCATTTTGAGCTTGGTACTCACACATCCTATGGTCTCTTCCAAAATTCACTAGTAAACAAAGCATCTCTATCAATGACTATACGACTAGTAAATCCATGCAGTCTAACTATATTATTCATGAACAACTTAGCTAAAACAGGTGCCTTCCTTCTTGACTTAAGTGGAATGGAATTGGCACTCTTGGATAACCTATCCACTATGATCCATATACTTTCATTTTCTCTATTCGACCTTGGCAACCCGTCTATAAAATCCATGGATATCCAATCCTATTTCCAAAGTGGTATCTCCAAAGGTTGAAGCAATCCACTAGGCTTTTGATGTAATGCCTTCACTTGTTGACAGTTCGCACACTGCCTAACCCACACGCCAACATCCTTCTTCATGCCTTCCCAGTAGAATCTCCTCTTTATATTGTAACGATCCTGAAATTTAATTTAATTTAAATTGATAATTAATTTATATTTTAAATAAAAATTATGAAAATAATTGGTATTTAATATAATATGTTAGATAAATTATAAAGCTAAATAACATATTAATAAACTATGTAAGTTATTAAATAAATACATTAGAAAAATTATAACAATGCTATGTTTAACTGAGAAAAAAATCAATACATAAGCCAAAACAATAATTATAACAACTTTGCATAAGCATACAAAACAAGGCAATATAAAACAAGACGAAATAAATTTGTACAAGTATCTTTAGTACACTTAAACTAGAAACAAAACCGCATATGCATTTAAAATAGCATAAAACAGCAAATATCTCTAGCACACAAAATCTCTTAGCATAGTCAAATAAACAAGTATTAAAGAAGATACCCAGGATTGTATCACACAGGTACAGCCAAAATGAAGGAAAAAATAAGTATATTGTACAAAGTAATAAATGCAACACACCTTAGGCATTAAATGCTAGCATAACATATTTTCTATCAGCCGAAACAAGAAATAAAGTAATAAAAAAAAGGTCTCTGATGTTCTACCATACCTAATACCCTGTACAAAAACATGCAACCCTGTAACTTCTCTTCTATATATCAAATTTCCTCTTTATTTTAGTTTGTTCAAAACATAACTAATCAAAGCCAGAAAAGAAGCAAGATATCAAAGCAAAGATTCAACTGAAAAAGAAAAAAAATCAAACTTCAATCAGATCAAATTCAAAATGCATATCCAGATTTTTCAACAACCTTTCCCAGGCTTTGTGTCCTCTGTCTTCATCCCACAAGTGAGTAACCTGCACTTAAAACATTTTAAAACCCATTGTATCTTGATCTGTATGAAATGATTACTTAAGTTGGATAAAAACTGCTTGCATGTATATGTATATAAGAAAAATGAGAAAACAAGAACAGTTGCTCTGTTCTAGCATTACAATGTTTAAACAAATATGTTATGATTAACATAAGTCAAGTTTAGAATTTTTTTTAAGTAGAATTAGTCAAACATGCTCTGGGAATTTGAGGACATAGGTGAAACTCAAAGCACGATAGAAATTCTGGCATCAGGGTACCTTGTTTGATTATAAATCAACTATATCTCTGTTCAACATTTATACAGGTGAGTGAACAACCCCATCTCCTGTTTAAAATTGTTGCCTCTAATGTACATATTGAATAGGAAATTGTAATAATTGTTTGTATGAGTAAAACTATGCTTGCATGTTTGTTTGAAAATGAAAGAATATGTACGTATGTTAAAAAATATTTGAGTGCATGTTTGAACAACAGAACACCTACTTGTTAACCATTTACAGGTTTCAAAACTTTTGATCAAAAATTCCAGTTCTCTTAAATCTAGTGTCTGTCAGGATTAGGTATTTAAACAAGTTATGTTGGTTATGACATAAGCTAAAGTTTAACATTTTATTTCAAGATAAATAAGTTTGAACATTTCTGGAATCTGAAATTTTACAGCAAAACTTAGAATTTGTCAAAATTTTGATTTCCATAATTTAATGTTATATATATATATATATATATATATATATATATTCTGAGTTGTCAACAAAATCTAGGACTTTTAAGTTTAAAACCAGGATTTTTAATTGGGTATTTCGAGAGCAAATTGAGGAAGATCGGAATTGGCATTTTGGCCAGTTTCCGATGACGTGTTGAACTGGGGGAGTTGGGGTTACTCGTGGTGATAGAGGAGGCTTTGGTGGTGATGGGAAAAATAGTGGGTGGTGGTCCAGTTCATCGTGGAGGTGGCGGCGAGCAGTTTCCAGTTCGTAACCCTAGTTTGGTCGAGGGTGACTATTTTGATTCGTTTGTTTCCTACAGTTGACCGAGTGCTACGAAATTTTGGGGAATGGTAGAGGTTGAGGTGATGAAGTAATGACCGAGGTGGCGCGTGTTCAACTGGTCGGAGCAGGGAGTATAAGGCATTGACAGGTTGAAGTGTGTCCCAGTCATTTTTTTTCTAGGTTTCGTTTTTCTTTTTCTTTTGAGCTCGATTTTTGATTTCATGCTCGAATCAAAACTTGGGGAATCAGAATCGATGAGGGAGGCCAGGAACAACTTGTTGGCAGCGACGTTGGTGATCGAAGAGGCTCCATCGCCTTTGCACGTGTGCGTGCATTCTTATGTATCTGGGTGGTTAAGATGATTGGGGATGAAGATGAAGGTGGCTCGGGGGAAAACTTGAGAAATTTGATTTTCTTTGCTCGGGTAAGCAAGTGATTTTTCTCGGGTTGGTTAGATAATTTACCAGGTTTAAACTTTTAAAAAGAAACAGGTTTCCTGTTTAAAAATACAACAGGTTTTAAAGTTGTAAAGTAAATTTTGTTCAGTTTTAAAAGCAATAGAAAATGTACAAAGTTTTCAAGCGATTATTTTTCAAAGTTTCAAAGTATAAGAAAATGAATAAGATTTCAAAGAAAAAAATCAACCAAGTTTCTAAAATAGAATTATTAAACAAGATTTTTAAAACAAGTTTCAAAGTTAAATGTTTTGTTTTTTTAAATAATCTTTTTTTTGGATAATTGTTTAAATTAAAACCTCTAAGTGTTTTCAAAAGTGATTTGATGAATGTGATTTAGTAAGTAATTAAGATAAGTGGTTTATCTTAAGTTAAGGGCTTGGGAAAATTCAAGGTTAATTTAATTATAGAATCAATTTAAAGGATTATTTATTTATTTATTTATGTGAATGTTTAAATGATAATTGTTTAAATGAAGTAATTAAATGATAATTACTTAATGTAATAAATGGATGATTATTTTGTGTAATTAAATTAAAGGATAATTAATTAATGATTAAGGATAATTAATTAAAGTGATTAATTAATCAAGGTAATAAATTTGGGGATAATTAATTAATTTAAAGATTTACCAATGAAAGAGATTAGAATAATTACTTACGGTAATTAATTAAGAATAATTAATTAAGAATAATTAATTAAATGATGATCAATTAAGGGATAATTAATTAATGTGATTAATTAAGGACAATTAATTAATTAAAGGTTAATTAATTAATAAAGCTGATTAAGGAATGATAATTAGCTCATGAGTAATTAATTTAATTGGAAATAAATTTAATTAATTAGGATTAAACCATTAATCCTGCTTATAAATGGTTATAGAATGCTTGACCTTACTTATGAATGATTGTATGGTATGAGATGCCTTGAATTGATTGTCCTATCTGATCAGAGATATTTTGTTCTGTGATTTGAGTTGTGTGAAAATTATTCATTTATGTGTGGTACATTTATTTATTATTTATGAATCTGTGAATGGACGATAAGCGTTATCGTTTATATCGCTTATCAATTACATTTCTGTGTTTTAATCTATGATGATTGAATGATGTTGCACTATTGTGTAAAACCCCTGGACCACACCGTACACACACCAATATAGATTTCATGAGGAAATCGATTAAGTCACAGATTTTTGAAGTGATTTTTAAATAGACAATTTGAATTCAAATGTTTTGGAAATGGATTGGGTTTAAAGTGAAAAGCTTTTGAAATGGAATTTCAAAGATGAAATTTATTTGGAATAACTTGATTGAGTTTTGAAATTTAAATATTTTGATTTAAGTTTGAATTCAATACTTGAAATTGAATTCTATGATTTGAAACTAGGGATTAACGATATTATACTAGTTATATATGAGTCAAACCATTTTTAAAGTATTGTTCTTTTGGAAATTTGAATTAACCCAAAGATTGTAACTTGTATAAATGAAATCGGGTTTTTCCGAAATAAGATTGTTGTTTCTAAATGATAAAAAGCTTTCATAGGAGAAATGAATTTCCAATTGTATTAAAGGGATTTCAAGTTTGAACTGAAATAGTTTTCCAAGTTATAGATGAATATCTAGAAACGAATTTTGAAAGAGAATATTTGGGAACGAACTTTGAAAGATATAAGTTAAATCTTGATTTAAAGATTTAATGAATTAAATCCAATTGAAATGGAATTGTTTTGAAATCCAAGAATGAATCTTTGTGAAACTAGGTGAACTTTATGAAATAAATTTTTTTGTTTAAAAGATTTGAAATGGCAATTGGTTTAAGCCATTTGAAAGAAAGTTTTGAATTATTAAGTTGTGACTTAATTGAAATTCTAGATCCATATGTTTTAAATATTGCGCTCACTATTTGGGTTAGCCGGGAAAGGACCTTTGTGTCGTATAACCCATTCCGAATATGTGATTCGACATTATGGATAACATTTAAAGATCGGTGGTGAAGACCGGGTATTTGCGAGAACGATAGGATGACTTATCGATTGTCTCTGCACTGAGTAGCTACGGTATAGAGATTCCCTAAGTGACGGGAAATCCAATCGGGGTTGTGAATACCCGGATTGCAAGGACTTCTTCAGAAGTGCCTTCGGTTCTGTTCTAATCCGGAACAGACTTATATGGATTGTATGTCTGACATTATATTTTGAGATATAAAGCAGATTTCTTTCAAATACATTTCTGTTTGTGGCGGAGAATTTATTCTTTTAGCTTAACACCCTTCTCTGAGACGTACGAGCTCAGAGGTTATGTAGTTGAAGGTTATCGGCGATACATTCCCAACTTGGTAATGTGGCATGCTGAGTGCTGCTGATCATTTGTTGATCAAAGCGTGGCTTTTGTAAAAAGCGTAGCTTTGTGGACGAGACTTCATCGAGCCTCACAAACCAGTAATGGTCGAAACATGAATTGTGCGGCAAGATTTCAGGGGTAGCTCCCCTAGGGTATGACCATTCCTTCTGGAAAAGGGTAGTATCATGGTATGGAGCCCAGATACTTACTCATGTGAACACACTATATTTATTTTTGTGTGGTTGTTGGTTTAGAGGCGCCTCGTATAAAGGTCCTAAAGGACCGGGGGTGGCATATCTGAGGTTTTGTATATTCCCCGGGAAGGGGGGTGGCCGGCCTTGTTTGGCAGAGATCCGGGTTGGTTTTCGGGATGTCCTTCCAGAGGCGTTTCCATGTGGCAATGGGATGTTCCTTGGCCTGACCATTTGTTGAAAAATCCATTCATCCAATACGAAACCCTGTACGGTTTTAGTTGTAGAACCTGCCATTTACTTATGGTGGTCACCACTGTTTAGATGGTAGCTATAGTAGGCATACGATACTGGTCGTATGTTGGCTAAGATTAATATTATACTTTCGAAATGTTTTCTGCACTTTGCACTTATAATAATAATATCAAAGAAATTCGCATATCAAGCATATTTGACTATCATAAGGAGAAATCTCCTCCGATTCTGCGTTTGCATTGTGTGTGTGTGTGTGGAAGGCCTTATGGTAGTTTCATTTTCTAAAAGCATTGCGAATTGACTTTAAAATATTTCTTTGTTTATTTTAAAAAGGATAAACTATTTTTGTTGCTCACACCAGTCCCACGACTGATCCAGAGTTTATTGTTTCTTTCTAAACTCTGGGTCCTCAAAATTTTTCTACACGGGAAGTCTAGAGTTGGGTTTTTCAGATAGTCAGGTTTAGTAGATTTTCTGGAGCTAGTTCAGTCTTTGGACACGACTGATCTTGCCTAGCTTGGTGCATCGTTATTGGAAGTTCGAGCTATTTCGGAATTGGAGCTTTGGAGATGGAGATTATCCGCTGCTGGCATTATCTATATTTCTTTCCGCTGCCATTTTTTGTATCATATCTCTGATAGTATTGATAGTCAGTTGTATCATTCTATTGTATCATCTGTTGTATCAGATATTGTATCAATGCTGTATATCAATGTATTATTCTTTTTATTCCGCTGTGTTGTTTACTTAATGTTGTTATAAACTCCGGCGAATCGGATTTGAACGGTCGAATCTACGGTATTAAAATACGATGTGAAGTATGGATGTCGATTTTCGAGCGTGAAAAATCCGCGTCGTTGCATTTGGTATCAGAGCAAATGTAACAACCCGCATATTTATCGATTTTATATTTAAATATTTTATTTAAATATTTTATCGTTAATCAGATTATAGTCCTAGAAGCTAATTTTCGCATACGATCAAATTGGGACTCGAGACCACCCCTATGGAGTTCAAAATGATGGTTGTAATCTTTTTAAGTATAAACATTGATAGGTTTGGAGTTAGCGTAATTTCACTAACTTTTCCCGCTTTGGACTTCGGGTTGGTTTAGCCATTATAACTCAAGCCCAACTCCCCCTTTTCTTCATAACTTCTTTTTATTTCCTAAACAATCAAGCTTTTGCATTAATGGAGAGAGGAAGGGGAAATTAAAATTCCAAGCTTAGGTTTCAACTCCAAATCCTACATTCAACTCCAAATCAAGAGAGAAGACATTGGATTCAAGCTTCATGTGTTGAGATTGAAGTGGATTGATTCTTGCTTTGCTTCAACCTTCATTTTCATTGACTTTTGGTGCAATGGTGAGATTTTTATGTCACATTCTGGTCTATAACTATCTTGGATTATTGGAAATGAATTCCCATTACTTTAGCATGTACATTTGCATTTGGTTTGGATTGGATTGGCAAAAACCCCAATTTTTAGTGTTCTTGGTGAATTCCTGCACTTAGGTCGTTCTGCCTTGCTAGGTCGTTCGGCGTAGAAAAGTCTCGGCCTTCATATTTCATTAACCCCTTAGGTCGTTCTGCCTCGGAATTAGCTCGTCCCAGCTAGGTCGTGGGTCGTTAGGTCGTAGGTCGCTCGGCCTGTTCCTCGTTAGGTCGCTTGACCCTAGGTCGTAGGTCGCTGGCTTTAGGTCGCTTGACCTATTTTACTTTAGGCCGTTAGACCTTGGGTTGTTTCCCCGTTAAGTCGCGCAACCCCTTAACTCGATGGGCCTTATTTCCTTTAGGCCGCATGACCTCTCACTAGTTCGCATGGCCTTGTTAAACCCTTAGGTCGCTTGGCCTTTATATCGTTAGGCCGTTTCTGGCCATAGGTCGCTCGCCCTCTTCATGGGTTAGGTCGCTCTGCCGATTCATTTGTTAGGTCGCACCAACTCCTTAAGTCACTCGAATGTTTGGTCATAAGACATTAGGTGCTTGGCCTTGTTAAAGACGTTAGGTCGCTCGCCTTTTCATACTTAGGTCGTTCGACCTGTATTTTTGTTAGGTCGCTCGGCATTTTATGTAACGACCCATAAAGTTTTGTTAATTTTTAATGGTTTTATTTAGCGTACTTAATTAGATTTTTGAGAAATTTTAGATAATAATATTTTGAAACAAATTTTTTTATTCTAAATCCAAATATAATAAATTTAATACACATGCGTTTCAAACATATATATAAAAAAAAAATCAAACTTACATTTATTAAAATCAAACATACATATAAGATAATATAATAAATTATAATATAGTATAGTATAACTGACATGCCTAAATGTATATGTCTTAATAACTAACGCATAAAGTTCCTATACGTATATATCATTATACTAATAAAAAAATCAAACTCCCTGTTAATAAATATTTCATATTTGCAAATAATTTCAAATTCTCACTTTTTACGTGATAAACCTACTAATAAAGAAGAAAAGTACATATTGAATAGTAGTGTGCTCTACTGCATGCACTGACACATTCTATTAAAATAAATTGTTCGAGGTAACGGTACCTTTAATTTTGACTTTATTTCTCCCGTTTCAAAATTTGAACGTGATATCCATTCAAGCTATTAATCGCCTTAATTGGTCTAAATCAGTGGGTAGCTATCATTTTTTCCTACCGTTCAAAATTTTATTTTCTTTAGTAAATTTTTCAATTTTTGGATAGATTTCCCCATTCCTTGAATTCAGCTTACCTTGCCGTTTCCATTTTCAATGTATTCAATAAATTTATTCGTGACCTTCTTTGACTTTATATTGGCTCATTTATTTTCTTTACTATTTAATTGCTGTAAATATTCACCAAATCAAAACGTTTGACAGTTACTCTTCATTTCCTTTTATTTTGATTAAATCACGTTGATGAATCAATGGGCAATTTCCGTTTCTGTTACAATTAAAACTTTGAAACGTGCTGGACAAAAATAATAACAAATTGCTCAGCTCAAATCCAGGGAATTTGACAGTTGATATTACCTTATTCTTTCTCCTATTTTATACATATTCGTTTCCTTTTTTTTATGATTTCGGTTACAGAATAAATTTAAGCTATATATTTTCTTCCTATTGAAGTTTTATTACCTCTCCATCCTCTCTGCTTTTAATATATATGCTTGCCTAAATTCATCTTCATGTTTCTCTCGCCATTGAAAAAAAAAAAAACAAAACAAGACTAGCTGTTTCATCTTTTGCCTTTATAATTTTCCGTTTGCTTACATTTCTTTGCCCATTCTTTTTTCCCCTTTATCCTTGCCTTTTCAAACTGATGACGTGATGTACAAACATCAAAATTAATTGCTTTAAAATTCTAGCTATATCATAGGGTGACTGTTGATAGTGCATTCATTTTGTTTCGTTCAAAATTCCCTTCCGTTTCAAAATTCAAAGTGTGCCATCCAATCAAATTTATTGCTTTAATAATATTTCCTAAATCTATGCTTCTAGGTGTTGTTATGTCATCTCTGTATTTTGGGGTGATAAATTTTTGAACGTTTGATAATAATAATAAATCTGCTTAATATAATAGGCAATGAATTGAGATCTAGGAAATAAATAAATATAAAACTTATAACCTGCCAAATAATAAAATTGCTGTAATTGTATCGTTGATTTTGAAACATACAAAATTCTATACGTCCTTTACGCATTCATTTATTTCCTTTCTAATTTCCTATACGTTTTATTTCAATCATTTATTTCCTTTCTAATTTCCTATACGTTTTATTTCAATCATTTATTTCCTTTCTAATTTCCTATACGTTTTATTCCATTCATTTATTTCCTTTCTAATTTCCTGTACGTTTCCATTTCAATCAAATTTATACCCTTCCTATTCACTTTTCTCTCCACAATCAGCCTTTCTTCTCTCCTCTCTATTTTTCTTACCTCTCCACTTATGTCTGCACCCCCACTTTTCACGTGAAACCACTCCTTCCTCCTCCGCCTCCCCTCCTTTTCTTGTATAGCCGGTAGATGATGCAAGTTAGTATTATATATGTACATATTTAACTTGTATCTATATAATTTTTTTTTTTCGTTTATAATATATGATGCATTCAGTTAGTTGATGAATGTAGTTTGTTTAAAAAGGTTAGATTAGATAAGTTGATACAATTTAGGTCTGCATTTGTATTTTATGTATTCGATTGCATGTTTATACATTTGTTTACACATATTTTATGTTAAGGATTTCAATTTTAATATTGCAGTAGACTAGGGTACTTTTATATTGGTATACTGATATGAAGGGACAAACCCATATTGATTCTCTGACTAACATTTATTTTAATAAAATGAGTATGTTTATAGCATACATATTTACAGTAATAGGTTACAAGGTATATTATAAGTTACGAATATTGATTTGTAAGCTATATGTATACATAGTATAATAATTCTTTGAGTCTATGTTTAAATGTTTACAAGGTAAGCTATATATATATATATCTATAAGCATATATTATATTATATAAAGCAAGACTGTTTGATTATACACATGGAATAAAGTACTGTAAGTATATGAAGTTAAAAATCTCTGTTTTTTCTCTTACGGTCAATGATAAAAGTATATGTATATTTATTAATTTTTATATGTGTATATGATATATTTAAATCAATGTTAGTTTATACGTATATAAGTCGGTTTATATAAATAGGTTTACGTATAGTATATATACATATAAAGCTTTGTCTATGTGTTATATATATTGGTTTTGTCATTTACAGTTGTGTACAGTTGGTAACATTTCAAAACATAACATGATAATTTATGATATTGGTAAAGTAGTACATATTTTTTTGCATAAGGGTTTGAATTTATACAAAGTGTCTGTATTTATATTATAGAAATTTAGTTATCTTTGGTTCATCGGTCTGTTGTTTAAATAGAGTATATACACTGATATTTTACAAAGCGTATTAATTTAATTTATGTTTAATTTATTTTGATTTGGAATAAGTATAATACATATATCCCTCTTATTTAAATATATGTTTTAAAGGAAAATTCGTTTTAGGGAATAATTTATAACTTATATTTTCTTTTCCGATTATATCAATACGATTCTGATTCGTTTCCATCAAACTCTATCTTTCAGCTTTGCACGTCAAGATCCACTTTCATTCTTACTTCGCTTTGCGATTTTGTTTGGATTTGTTCGATTTTCTAGAGCGTGACCAAAATTCATAGCTTGCTCTGTTGTCGATCTTCTTTAGCCTCGAAAGGTGAGCAATCACTCACGATTAACATTCTTTTATTTATTAAATTTGATTTCAATTGAAACGACAATTGAAATATGCTGCTGTTAGTTGTTTTACTGTTATGACTGCTATTATCTGTATCTGTTCACCTATGACACCCGAAACCATTATCGGTTAATTATGTATGTGATAATAATACAGATTGGTTGATAATTGATTGTTTGATTGATTGTTGTTTAAATTGGATGTTAATTTTTATTGTTAAGTGATAACTAGTTGCTAGTTTAATTTGGGTAGTATAGTTTACAAATTAAACGGATTATATATGATGGACCTTAATTTATTAAAACCTGACCCCGACATATGTAAATTTGATTAGTTAAATTTGACCCTTTAATTGTCGTAGAAATAGAAAATTTTATACTTTAAATCTTTTGAACGTAGTTTGGATTAATTGTTGTAGTTTAAAACTGAAATTTAAAAAGGAACGACAAGTGAAAAACTATAATGTAATAATCTTTAATCTACATGAAATGATAGTGTAGATTCTAGAAGTAATCATACAAATAGCAATGCGAATTAATACGATTATTTCGGGGTTATTTGATTTATTTATTGAATTGTTATTGATTGTTGTTATTGCCTGTTTATTTACTTTGACACCATCCCTGTCATCACTGCAAGTTCCCTTTGTTATGTTTGTTTTGAATTGAAATGGGTTGAAAAGATAGACCCAAGTAGTTTCCATTTAATTTAATTTGGAATTACGGGTTGAAATGCTATCCACCCGTATACATTTAGTGTACGGATTGAAATGATAATATCCGTAACACTTGACCATGTGATAAGAAATATATGGTCTTATTTAATGTAAATTCTTAAATACATGTATAAAGGGTAATGATAAAGATAGAGTTAATTATGTCTAGTTTAATCAAAGATTTGATTTAATACATAAATCATGATAAATATCTATGTAAATTTTATTCGGAAAAATTTTGCAATAATATTGAACAATTAAGATTGGGAGATAAATTTGGGTTATTTTTAATGGTATTCAGATAAGGATTTATTTATTTAAATCAATTTGAAATTTATCGAAGGAGATATTTCACGTTTAAATAAATTAAGAAATATTGAGTAAAATGTAATTTAAGGTCACTAAAATGATATTGAATCAAATAAGGGAGGGTTCAAGGCTAGATAATAACGATGTAAAAATCGAGAATCTATATGAAACTGTTAAATTTAAATTGTTATATATAAGCTATGAACCATAGTGTAATTAAATGGTGTAGAGGTTCGGTATGTATTTGGAACCAAGATAGTTGAATTGGTTATGTAGATAACTAACCGAACTTAGTGAAATTTGAGTTTGAACTAGATTGGAAATTTTATTTAGAAAACTAGATTGGGAAAATTTTAGTTGAAATGTTGAATACTTAAAATATGGAAACATATTGAAATAAACGGGGAAATTGGGATATCGAATCCAAATTTGGGAATTATAGATTTAAGTGGTTATCTTAGGAAGATTTAAACAAATAAAATGAGATTGGATTTAATTTAAATGGGAAGGTCGGGTTGATGTGAAACGATTTGTTAAGTTAAGGAAATTGAAAGTACTTTACTGCATACATTATTAAAATATATAAATACTATCTTGGGAAATATGATTATTTAAAGCGAATTTGATATTTGGGTTTGAGGTATAAATTAAGTAAATGACCACGGTGTAATAGTGTATATTTCCACCCTGTAGATAGTTCTATGGACCCTTAGAGGATTGACATCCCAAACATCCTTTAAGTTATATTGTATTTCAGTTGATATTTCATTTGAGTTGAATTTATTGATATAAGAATGTTAATCCTGACTCGAGTGTTTTGTGTTTTGCTTTACGCTCGGGTCAGACTGAGTAATACAGCATTAGAGACTCACCTTTGGAGATTGGAGCTTCATTTGGAGATCCAACTATCGTTTCAGCTTTCAGTTTTCTAGTTGACTGGTTCAGAGAAGTCATCGGCTCGTACTGAGACTTTTCTGTATTCAAGAGATTCTGATGTATTCATTTTAAACTCTGATGTATATAGTAGCTTCATGAACTACTATTTTTTTCTATTCCGCTGCATTATATTACTCTGTGTCTGTGATCTGTGTTTGATTTATTTACTGTATATTTTAAGTTTGCCAAATTAAATTAACAATTCGGTATTTTGAATTATTCAAGTCGGACATGTATGGTTTTAGTGTCGATTTGAATGGTCAAAAATAGCGGGTCATTACAGTTGGTATCAGAGCTTTGGCTCAAGGCAAAACTTAGCATATATGGTAAATTTATTTACAGAATCACTTTCGTTCGAGTTGAATCTCTTCCTTTTAACTCGATTTCCTTTGAATTTTGGAATGCAAATTAAATTAACAATTCGGTATTTTGAATTATTCAAGTCGGACATGTATGGTTTTAGTGTCGATTTGAATGGTCAAAAATAGCGGGTCGTTACATTTTAGGCCGCACCACCTATTTCCACTTTGGTGCATTTTGAGTTGATTTCTTTGGATTTAATTCACGTCTTCAAATGTGAGTTTTTTGTGATTGATTGTTTCTCCAATCATTTTTGTGGTTTGTCACTTAAAAATATAAAGGTTTCAATACTAGTAGTAAATATCAAAACTCTTTCATCAAAGCAATTTTAACTCTATTTTATTTACAAAGCTCTTTTCTAAAACCGTTTCCAAACCTAATAGTATACAAACCTTTCCTTCACTCGTACGAGAAATTGAATTAAACGACTTAGTAAAACAAGTGGTATGAAACGCTTGCGTTCGCTTCGTTGGTTAACTCTTGGACTTATTCGATTGAACCTCTTGTGACAATTTTCTAGTGAAGATCTACAATTTGTTCGTAAATATCCAAGTTAAGCAAGTGGTTATGGGACATGATGCTAAACTTTTATATTCACTATCTCATTGTAATTGACACTTCTCAATGATCGATGATGATCATTTTTGTGATTTAGACTAGCAATTGTACGACGTCTCTTTGTCTACGAGGGTGACTAAACCCCTGTTTCTGTGGAGCTTCGGCTCAATTTGGTGGGGTCGTGACCCATGGTCTTCGGACCGTTTGTGGAGTTTCGGCTCAAAATTTATGGTTAGCTACCACGAGATAGCGTCTCATTTTGTGATACACGTGTTGGTGAGTTTTCATACTCCCGTTTGTGATAGGCCTCCCCCTTTTTGTGATTTATGGATTTCTTGCACAAATTTCTAGAATTTTGTGTTTCACCAATTTTAGTGATTTTCATTGATAAGCTTTATCAATATTTGTGCATTGGTGAATTTGTGTGTCATTGACTCTTTTGTGCATGCAACTTTATGGAGTTTGACATTTCTTTGGATCTTTGAGAAGATTCTTGTGATATTGATTAATCACTTTATGATGTTCATTTACATGCTTTTCATAGTATGTCATTATGGTTATTATATGCTAATACCATCTCTTATTCTATGTCATCTCATCTGATATTTATAGCTAGACTGATCCGTTTATTATTTTCTTATTAAATAATACTCGGGTCAGACCGAGATGTTACGGTGCTTCTGCTTGACTTCTCATCCCGGATCATTACCTTGAATTTTGGCTTACTACTTAGATTGGTAGTTTTTGTTGTATACACTTGAGATATAGACTCATGTTTGTATCCATATTCTTTTGCATAGCACTTGTAGCTATTTCTTTTGTGATAGTGTGGATCTTGTATGACCACTACTCTGATGTACACTTTCATGTGTTATATTCATATCTAATTCCGCCTTAGTGATATGGATATCTGTGACTGATTTATGTTATGTATGTTTCTATGTTTGTTTCCGAAGAATACTATAGCCACCGTGTAGTAGTCTTTGGGTCTCCAAAACAATTACATGGATGGTCGCTCCTCAACAGCCTTATTCTCTGTGCTAGTTGACAACACTACACCGTAGTGTCCTTGGCTAGCGTGGGTATAGAGGTGGGGTGTCATAGCTTGGTATCAGAGCGAAACTTCAGAACAATGTAGAATACTTTAACAAGGATCATTGTCCTAAGTCCATCTTAGGAGTCGTGCTTTAGTATTTTTATTCGGATCTTCGTACCGTCCTATCCTATTTTCCTTTATGATTCCTTGCTTCGCCTATCAAGAATGTTTGAAATTCATTTGGTGAATAATCTTTTTCTTCTTTCTTTCTAAAGGAGGAGAAATGGCTAGACCTAGTCGTCCCAGCGCCGGTCAATCTAGTGTTACTCCCCAAGATGGAGTTTTTATGACTGCTCAACAGCTTCTTGATTTGGTAAAGAATGCTCAAGCAGCTGGTTCTAATTCAGAACCTACTCATCCTAAGTATGGATTTGCACGCTTGTGCAACGATTATACCAACTTGGGTGGGAAACCATTCAAGGGCTCTGAAACTATTATTGAAGTCCAGGCTTGGCTGAGATCATGCGATCGAATCTTTTCTCGCATGAATCTTATTGATCTTCACCGTGTCCAGGTGGCTTCTAGTATGCTCCAAGAAAGAGCATTAGACTGGTACGAACTTCTTATTTCCGAAATTATTGAAGCGGATATTACTTGGGAGAAATTCCGAGAGCGCTTCGAATTGAAATTTGTGCCAGAAGCTGAGTAGGTGACATTGGTTCGCTGTTTTATTGACCTTGTTCAAGGTGAATTTTCTGTGACAGACTATGTCGCATATTTCGAATCTCTTTCCAAGTATAGGGTTGAATACATTAACACTCCATTGAAGAAGAACCAGAGATTCGTTTATGGCTTGTACAAGAGTCTCAAAAATCCATTACTTCTAAAATTAGAAGTCTCTTTTGACCAATTTGTTGATATCGCTCTTCGACTTGAGGAAGCTGATAGGGAGAGTGATGTTGAAGTGGTTGCTGCCAAACCAAACTTCAACAACAACAAGAAAAGGCCTAACAAATTCAAAGGTCCTTAACCCAATAAGAAAGGGAAGCAAGCAACTCCTGTGGCAAAGACTTCTTCCTTTGGTCGTGGGGAGTGCTATAATTGTGGTTCGAAGGACCATTACGCGAACAAGTATACAAAGTCCCTCTCTTGTTGCTACTGCAAAAGTCCCGGCCAGGCTATATCTTCATGCCCCAAGCTTCAGGGCAAGAAGGAAGGAAAGTTGAATGTGGCTCAAGCCCCTGGCAACACATCTCCTAATCAAGGTATGTCTCATTCTATCGTTGATGGCATTATTATATTTCGTGATCAACCTATTCGAGTTCGTTTTGATACGGGTGCATCCCATTCTTTTATTTCAAAAGAACTTATTGATACTTTTTCTTTAAGTGTTGTTGCTTTGATGACTTCTTTGAGAATTGCGAATCCGGTTGGTGGATCCGCAACTCTTAGTTTGCTTTGTAAAGATGTCGAGATTATTTTGTGTGATTTTCCTTTCCTAGCCGATTTGCATGTTATGCATTACTTAGGCTTTGGAATGATTTTGGGAATGGATTGGCTTAACCATTATGAAGCTCATATCCTATGTCCTGAGCGGACTATTCATCTTCGACATCCTCAATATGTTAAGCAGATTTCTATTATTCTCAAAAATTCGGATTCCACTTCATCTGCATCTTTATATTCTCTAAATCCTCGAGATGATGATAATGATGATAAGGAAGATGTCATTTCCCTTATTCACGTTGTTCGTGAATTTTCCGACATATTTGAGCTCGTTTTTGGTCCACCCCCTAAGCGAGCAATTGAGTTCAAAATTAATCTTACCCCTGGAGCTCAACCTCGTTTGTCCAATAAGGAAAATGAGGAGTTGCGCAAACAATTATCCGATTTGGAAACGAAGCAATTTATTCGCTCTAGTTCCTCGCCTTGGGGAGCTTCGGCTATTTTTGTGAAGAAATCCGATGGTACACTTAGGCTTTGCGTTGACTACCACAAGCTTAATGATCTCACTATTAAAAACAAATATCCTTTACCTCGGATTGATGATTTCTTCGATCAACTTAGTGGTGCTAAAGTCTTTTCACAATTGGACTTGGCTACCGGTTTTCACCAGCTTCGTATTGCAGAGGATAACATTCCTTTGACATCGTTCCGTACTCGATATGGATCTTATGAATGGCTCGTTATGCCATTTGATTTAACGAATGCCCCAGCTTACTTCGTTGACCTTATGAATCGAGTTTTCAAAGATTTCCTCGATCGATTTTTTATCATCTTCATCGATGATATTCTTGTGTATTCTAAAACCGAGGAGGAGCATGAAATGCATCTTCGGATTGTGTTGGAAACTCTTAGGAGTAATAAATTAAAAGAAAAATTCTCTAAATGCCATTTTGGCAATATAGTGTGAAGTTTCTCGGTCATATTATTTCCGAATCCGGAATATCAGTGGATCCTTTAAAGATTGAAGCGATTCAGAATTGGAAGAGACCGGAGAGCGTCACGGAGATTCGTAGTTTCCTGGGATTGGCGGCTTATTACTGTCGATTTATCAAAGACTTTTCTAAGATTGCCGTGCCTCTTACTGGCTTAACTAAAAAAGGTGTCAAATACATTTGGTCGGACAAATGTGAAACTTCTTTTCAGAAATTAAAGGAACTCCTTTCTGACGCTCCTATACTTGTCATTCCCGAAGGAAATCAAGATTTTATTGTTTATACCGACGCAAGTCGTGTTGGTTTGGGTGCCGTTCTCATGCAAAAGGAACGTGTTATTGCTTATGCTTCTAGGCAGTTGAAGCCTGCTTAGACTAGATATGCCACTCATGATTTAGAATTCACGGCTATCGTTTTTGCCCTCCGAATTTGGCGCCACTATCTTTTGGGGGAAAAGTTTGTTCTCTATACCGATCATAAATCTTTGAAATATTTATTCTCTCAAAAGGAACTTAATTTACGTCAACAGCGTTGGCTCGAATTTCTTGCATCTTATGACCTTGATATTCTTTATACTTCCAGAAAGGGAAATCCTATTGCCGATGCACTTAGTCGCAAGCAACAAGCGGTTGTTTCCATGATGATATCCGAATGGAATGATCTCGAAATTTTATCCACTTGTGAGATTCGAGACTGTGTTTCCGATTTATGTTCATCTCTTGTTGTGTGTAGCCTTGAGGCTCATCCTTCTCTTTTAGACCGCATTCTTGAAGCTCAAAGGCTAGATCCCGAATTGGCCCTTCGTTGCTAAAGGTTGAGGGATAAAATTGACATTGAAGATTTGAAAGACTTTGATATTAATTCTCGTGGCGGCATTCGAAAATTTGGTAGACTTATCGTGCCAAATATAAGTGATCTTCACAGGGATATTTTAGAAGATTCTCATCATTCTAAATTTACCATTCATCCCCGTAATAGTAAAATGTATGCGGATATGAAGCGACTTTATTATTGGGAGGGAATGAAATCTGATATTGCTAACTTTGTTAAGTGTTCCATGACTTGCCAACTTGTCAAGGCCGAACATCAAAGGCCCGGTGGGTTATTGTAACCATTAGAAATTCCAATTTGGAAGTGGGATCAAATTTCTATGGATTTTATTGATGGCCTACCCCGTTCTCGTTCGGGTCATGATAACTTATAGGTTATAGTTGATACACTTACTAAATCCGCCCATTTTATTCCCGCTCGGTCTAATCGAACTGTTCCTCTCTTGGCCAAACATTTTATTAAAGAAATTGTTAAATTACATGGAGTTCCTACTTCAATTGTTAGCGATCGTGATCCATTGTTTACTAGTGGATTTTGGAAGAGTCTTCAAAAAGCTTTGGGAACGAAGCTTAATTTTAGCACCGCTTATCATCCCCAGTCCGATGGACAAACTGAGCGTGTGAACCAAACTCTTGAAGATCTTCTTCGTGCTTGTGTGCTTGATTTTGGTGGAAGTTGGGAAGATCATATTTCTCTAGTTGAATTTTCCTATAATAATAGCTTCCAATCTAGTATTGGTATGGAACCATTCGAGGCACTCTATGGTAGGCCATGCCGATCTTCTTCTTGTTGGCTTGAGGCCGGTGAGAAGCTGGATTTTGGTCCAGACTTTATTCCAGATTACACAGAAAAGATTGAACTTATTCGTCATAGGATGAAAGAAGCCCAGAGTAGACAAAAATCCTATGCCAATAACCGGAGAAGGGGGTTAGAATTTTCTGTGGGAGATTCTGTTATTATTCGTGTTTCACCTATGAAGGGTGTTGTGCATTTCAGTCGATCGGGAAAGTTAGCACCTAGATATATTGGTCCATTTCCTATCACCGAACGCATTGGTTCTATGGCTTATCGCCTTGTATTACCGGCTCAATTTTCTGCCATGCATGACGTGTTTCACGTTTCTCAATTACGGAAATGCCTTCGGGATTTCGATTCTATTCTTGAGCCTGGTATTGTAGAAGAAATTGAAGTTTCGCCGAATTTAACTTATGAGGAGCATCCTATTCGAATTATTGCTTCGGAGGTCAAACGACTTCGAAATAAAGATGTTCCGCTCGTGAAGGTTCAATGGTCCTCAAATCCTAAGGATTGCTCTTGGAAATCTAGAGAATCCACCGAGCAAACACATCCGGACTTACTTTCTCATGCTCTTTGAGGTGAACTTCTTATTTCAAATTTCTTTTGTGTTAATATGCTTTTATGGTTGTTACTTTTATTTCCATCTTATATATATATTGCGAGGACGCAATTTCTTTAAGGAGGGGAGTCTGTAACAACCCGCATATTTATCGATTTTATATTTAAATATGTTATTTAAATATTTTATCGTTAATCGGATTATAGTCCGAGAAGCTACTTTTCCCATACGATCAAATTGGGACCCGAGACCACCCCTATTGAGTTCAAAATGACGTTTGCAATCTTTTTAAGTATAAACATTGATAGGTTTAGAGTTAACGGAATTTCACTAACTTTTCCCGCTTTGGACTTCGGGTTGGTTTAGCCATTATAACTCAGGCCCAACCCCCCTTCTCTTCATAACTTCTTTTTATTTTCTAAACATTCAAGCTTTTGCATTAATGGAGAGAGGAAGGGGAAATTAAAATTCCAAGCTTAGGTTTCAACTCCAAATCCTACATTCAACTCCGAATCTAGAGAGAAGACATTGGATTCAAGCTTCATGTGTTCAGATTGAAGTGGATTGATTCTTGCTTTGCTTCAACCTTCATTTTCATTGACTTTTGGTGCAAAGGTGAGATTTTTATCTCACATTCTTGTCTATAACTATCTTGGATTGTTGGGAATGAATTCCCATTACTTTAGCATGTACATTTGCATTTGGTTTGGATTGGATTGGCGAAAAACCCCAATTTTTAGTGTTCTTGGTGAATTCCTGCACTTTGGTCGTTCTGCCTTGCTAGGCTGTTCGACGTGGAAAAGTCTCGTCCTGCATATTTCGTTAACCCCTTAGGTCATTCTGCCTCGGAATTAGCTCGTCCCGGCTAGGTCGTAGGTCGTTAGGTCGTAGGTCGCTCGGCCTGTTCCTCGTTAGGTCGCTTGACCCTAGGTCGTAGGTCACTGGCTTTAGGTCGCTTGACCTGTTTTACTTTAGGCCGTTAGACCTTGGTTCATTTCCCCGTTAAGTTGCGCAACCCCTTAACTCGATGGGCCTTATTTCCTTTAGGCCGCATGACCTCTCACTAGTTCGCACGGCCTTGTTAAACCCTTAGGTCGCTCGGTCTTTATATCGTTAGGCCGTTTCTGGTCATAGGTCGCTCGCCCTCTTCATGGGTTAGGTCGCTCTGCCGATTCATTTGTTAGGTCGCACCAACTCCTTAAGTCACTCGAATGTTTGGTCGTAACACATTAGGTCGCTCGGCCTTGTTAAAGACGTTAGGTCGCTCGCCTTTTTATACTTAGGTTGTTCGACCTGTATTTTTGTTAGGTCGCTCGGCATTTTAGGCCGCACCACCTCTTTCCACTTTGGTGTATTTTGAGCTGATTTCTTTGGATTTAATTCACGTCTTCAAATGTGAGTTTTTTGTGATTGATTGTTTCTACAATCATTTTTGTGGTTTGTCACTTAAAAATATAAAGGTTTCAGTACTAGTAGTAAATATCAAAACTCTTTCATCAAAGCAATTTTAACTCTATTTTATTTACAAAGCTCTTTTCTAAAACCGTTTCCAAACCTATTAGTATATACAAACCTTTCCTTCACTCGTACGAGAAATTGAATTAAACGACTTAGTAAAACAAGTGGTATGAAACGCTTGCGTTTGCTTCGTTGGTTAACTCTTGGACTTGTTCGATTGAACCTCTTGTGATAATTTTCTAGTGAAGATCTACAATTTATTCGTAAATATCCAAGTTAAGCAAGTGGTTATGGGACATGATGCTAAACTTTTATATTCACTAGCTCATTGTAATTGACACTTCTCGATGATCGATGATGATCATTTTTGTGATTTAGACTAGCAATTGTGCGATGTCTCTTTGTCTACGAGGGAGACTAAACCCCGTTTCTGTGGAGCTTCGGCTCAATTTGGTGGGGTCGCGACCCATGGTCTTCGGACCGTTTGTGGATCTTCGGCTCAAAATTTATGGTTAGCTACCACGAGATAGCGTCTCATTTTGTGATACACGTGTTGGTGAGTTTTCATACTCCCGTTTGTGATAGGCCTCCCCCTTTTTGTGATTTCTGGATTTCTTGCACAGATTTCTAGAATTTTGTGTTTCACAAATTTTAGTGATTTTCATTGATAAGCTTTATCAATATTTGTGCATTGGTGAATTTGTGTGTCATTGACTCTTTTGTGCATGCAACTTCATGGAGTTTGACATTTCTTTGGATCTTTGAGAAGATTCTTGTGATATTGATTAATCACTTTTTGATGTTCATTTACATGCTTTTCATAGTATGTCATTATGGTTATTATATGCTTATACCATCTCTTATTCTATGTCATATCATCTGATATTTATAGCTAGACTGATCCGTTTATTATTTTCTTATTAAATAATACTCGGGTCAGACCGAGATGTTACAGGTGCTTCTGCTTGACTTCTCATCCAGGATCATTACCTTGAATTTTGGCTTACTACTTAGATTGGTAGTTTTTGTTGTATACACTTGAGATATAGACTCATGGTTGTATCCATATTCTTTTGCATAGCACTTGTAGCTATTTCTTTTGTGATAGTGTGGATCTTGTATGACCACTACTATGATGTACACTTTCATGTGTTATATTCATATCTTTTTCCTCCTTAGTGATATGGATATCTGTGACTGATTTATGTTATGTATGTTTCTATGTTTGTTTCCGAAGAATACTATAGCCACCGTGTAGTAGTCTTTGGGTCTCCAAAAAAATTACATGGATGGTCGCTCCTCAACAGCCTTATTCTCCGTGCTAGTTGACAACACTACCCCATAGTGTCCTTAGCTAGCGTGGGTATAGAGGTGGGGCATCACAGTTAAGGTTAAACTTTAGCTCAGGAGTATAACACGTTAAGTAGCTCATTAGAGATAGGGTGAAGCATCCCTAGAATGAGTAATCCCTAAGATATCTGTTCGAATGCCTCAGTAAATTCTCTTACTATCCACCGATAGTGAGTATGAGTGCAAGAAGAGAACGAGATAGGGGACAGGGGAGCACCAGTATAAATGGTCAATACCCTGCAACAGCGGAAATAGTTTTCTCTATCAATCTTCTTTGATTTGTCTTTCCAAATTCTTTTGATTGCTTCGTGACAGCTCCAAAAAGAAGTTTCGGTGTGATAGTGGCCCTACGAATCGTTGTAGAAAATCCTTACTTCGTATCTTCATCGATTTCGTATCATTTTTCGATTTAAACCTTAATAAATAATAATAAATTGGAAATTTTAAACTGAGCTAAATTGATTGATAGAATGTGAAGATAGATTTGAATTGTATCGTTAAAACGATTTCGTTTAAACCAAATTTAAAATTCTATTGAAATTTCTTGGGTATATCGAAGTCCAAAGAGGGACAAGTTATGTATACTTTGGAATATTCCGACTTGAATTTGAATTCCATATCTAGTATTTGGAGGTTGTGGAAAATAAAATCCATTGTTTGGGTCTCGATATATTCTACGGACGATTAGTTATCCCTTCGGACTAACCAATGCCCCTGCATATTTCGTTGATCTGGATAACCCGAGTATCTTGTGAAGTGTTAAATAGATTTGTTCTCATATCTATTATTGATATTCTGATTTGGTAAGCCAAATGCAGAATAGATATTCAGTTTGATTGGATGAAACATTCTTCATTTGTCTTTGTTTTCGTGCGTGCAAATTTCGGGGACGAAATTTCTTAAGAAGGGGAATCTGTAACGATCTCGAATTTTAATTTAATTTAAATTGATAATTAATTTTTATTTTGAATAAAAATTGTGAAAATAATTGGTAATTAATATAATATGTTAGATAAATTATAAAATATAAAGCTAAATAACATATTAATAAATTATGTAAATTATTAAATAAATACATTAGAAAAATTATAACAATGCTATGTTTAACTGAGAAAAAAAATCAATACATAAGCCAAAACAATAATTATAACAACTTTGCATAAGCATATAAAACAAGGCAATATAAAACAAGACAAAAGAAATTTATACAAGTATCCTTAGTACACTTAAACCAGAAACAAAACTGCATATGCCTTTAAAATAGCATAAAACAACAAATATCTCTAGCACACAAAATCTCTTAGCACAGTCAAATAAACAAGTATTAAAGAAGATACCCAGGATTATACTCACACAGGTACAGCCGAAATAAGGGAAAAAATAAGTATATTGTACAAAGTAATAAATGCAACATACCTCAGGCATTAAATGCTAGCATAACATATTTTCTATCAGCCGAAACAAGAAGTAAAGTAATAGAAAAAGGTCTCTGATGTTCTACCATACCTAATACCCTGTAAAAAAACATGCAACCCTGTAACTTCTCTTCTATATATCAAATTTCCTCTTTATTTTAGTTTGTTCAAAACATAACTAAACAAAGCCAGAAAAGAAGCAAGATATCAAAGCAAAGATTCAACTGAAAAAGAAAAAAAATCAAACTTCAATCAGATCAAATTCAAAATGCATATCCATATTTTTCAACAACCTTTCCCAGGCTTTGTGTCCTCTGTCTTCATCCCACAAGTGAGTAACCTGCACTTAAAACATTTTAAAACCCACTTGTATCTTGATCTGTATGAAATGATTACTTAAGTTGGATAAAAACTGCTTGCATGTATATGTATATAAAAAAAAGAGAAAACAAGAACAGTTGCTCTGTTCTAGCATTACAGTGTTTAAACAAATATGTTATGATTAACATAAGTCAAGTTTAGAATATATTTTTAAGTAGAATTAGTCAAACATGCTCTGGGAATTTGAGGACATAGGTGAAACTCAAAGCATGATAGAAATTCTGGCATCAGGGTACCTTGTATGATTATAAATCAACTATATCTCTGTTCATCATTTATACAGGTGAGTGAACAACCCCATCTCTTGTTTAAAATTGTTGCCTCTGATGTGCATATTGAATAGGCAATTGTAATAATTGTTTGTATGAGTAAAACTATGCTTGCATGTTTGTTTGAAAATGAAAGAATATGTATGTATGTTAAAAAATATTTGAGTGCATGTTTGAACAACAGAACACCTACTTGTTAACCATTTACAGGTTTCAAAACTTTTGATCAAAAATTCCAGTTCTCTTAAATCTAATCTCTGTCAGGATTAGGTATTTAAACAAGTTATGTTGGTTATGACATAAGGTAAAGTTTAACATTTTATTTCAAGATAAATAAGTTTGAACATTTCTGGAATCTGAAATTTTACAGCAAAACTTAGAATTTGTCAAAATTTTGATTTCCACAATTTAATGTTTTATATATATATATATTCTGAATTGTCAACAAAATCTAGGATTTTTAAGTTTAAAACTAGGATTTTTAATTGGGTATTTCGAGAGAAAATTGAGGAGGATCGGAATTGGCATTTTGGCCAATTTCCGGTGACGTGTTGAACTGGGGGAGTTGGGGTTACTCGTGGTGATAGAGGAGGCTTTGGTGGTGATAGGAAAAATAGCGGGTGGTGGTCTAGTTCGTCGTGGAGGTGGCGGCGAGCAGTTTCCAGTTCGTAACTCTAGTTTGGTCGAGGGTGAGTATTTTGATTCGTTTGTTTCCTACAGTTGACCTAGTGCTACGAAATTTTGGGGAATGATAGAGGTTGAGGTGATGAAGTAATGACCGAGGTGGCGCGTGTTCAGGTGGTCGGAGCAGGGAGTATAAGGCGTTGATAGGTTGAAGTGTGTCCCAGTCATTTTTTTTCCACGTTTCGTTTTTCTTTTTCTTTTGAGCTCGATTTTCGATTTCATGCTCGAATCAAAACTTGGGGAATCAGAATCGATGGGGGAGGCCAGGAACGACTTGTTGGCAGCGGCGTTGGTGATCAGAGAGGCTCCATCGCCTTGTGCATGTGTACGTGCATTCTTATGTATCTGGGTGGTTAAGATGATTGGGGAAGAAGATAAGGGTGGCTCGGGGGCAAACTTGAGAAATTTGATTTTCTTTGCTCGGGTAAACAAGTGATTTTGCTCGGGTTGGTTAGATAATTTACCAGGTTTAAAATTTTAAAAAGAAACAGGTTTCTGGTTTAAAAATACAACAGGTTTTAAAGTTGTAAAGTAAATTTTGTTCATTTTTAAAAGCAATAGAAAATGTACAAAGTTTTCAAGCGATTATTTTTCAAAGTTTCAAAGTATAAGAAAATGAATAAGTTTTCAAAGAAAAAAATCAGCCAAGTTTCTAAAATAGAATTATTAAACAAGATTTTTAAAACAAGTTTCAAAGTTAAATTTTTTGTTTTTTTTAAATAATATTTTTTTGGGATAATTGTTTGAATTAAAACCTCTAAGTGTTTTCAAAAGTGATTTGATGAATGTGATTTAGTAAGTAATTAAGATAAGTGGTTTATCTTAAGTTAAGAGCTTGGGAAAATTCAAGGTTAATTTAATTATAGAATCAATTTAAAGGATTATTTATTTATTTATGTGCATGTTTAAATGAAGTAATTAAATGATAATTACTTAATGTAATAAAGGGATGATTATTTTGTGTAATTAAATTAAAGGATGATTAGTTAATGGTTAAGGATAATTAATTAAAGTGATTAACTAAAAAAGGTAACAAATTTTGGGATAATTAATTAATTTAAAGATTTACCAATGAA
Organism: Allium cepa; assembly: GCA_030765085.1. Taxonomy (NCBI): domain Eukaryota; kingdom Viridiplantae; phylum Streptophyta; class Magnoliopsida; order Asparagales; family Amaryllidaceae; genus Allium; species Allium cepa. Next base: position 207,018,669 of record CM060943.1, read on the forward strand.
AGAGATTAGAATAATTACGTATGGTACTTAATCATGAATAATTAATTAAATGATAATCAATTAAGGGCTAATTAATTAATGTGATTAATTAAGGATAATTAATTAATTAAAGGTTAATTAATTAATAAAGGTGATTAAGGAATGATTATTAACTCATGAGTAATTAATTTAATTGGAAATAAATTTAATCAATTAGGATTAAACCACTAATCCTGCTTATAAATGGTTATTGAATGCTTGACCTTACTTATGAATGATTGTATGGTATGAGATGCCTTGAATTGATTGTCCTATCTGATCTGAGATATTTTGTTCTATGATTTGAGTTCTGTGAAAATTATTCATTTATGTGTGGTACATTTATTTATTATCTATGAATCTGTGAATGGACGATAAGCATCATCGTTTATATCGCTTATCAACTACATTTCTGTGTTTTAATCTATGATGATTGAATGTGTAACAACCCTGTATTTTGTAATTATTTTATTGTATATTTTAATTATTTTTAATGTAAGATTTTGATTTAAAAACTTATTTTACTTATTTGAAATGATTAAATTTATTATTTAAATATAATCTTGATTTTTATATGAGTTATAATTCCAAAATTTTGTAAGTTGAATATTTGCCTGAAATGCTGATTTTGGTCAAAATAGTCAAACTGTGACTTTCAACTTAAAATTTTAAAAATTTAAAAATTTTCTTTTATTATGAAAGTACATAAAATTATAAGAACACCACTTTTCGTTTCGTTGAAATTGGATGTAAATTGTGAAAGTTATACCCTTTACAATATTGTGCGTATATAGGGTTATTTAACAATGACTATTTTAAATTGTATAAATTACTTCTTCTTTGTTTTATTTTATTTTAATATGTGATAATATGTTATATAATGTATATTTTGACTTTTAAGTATTTTTAAAATGATAATATAATTTTTCTAAAGTTCATTTGAATTTATTTCTAATTTTAAAAGCCTAGTCTACAATTTTAAGCCATTTTCTTAATTTAATTATATATAATTAAAATTTATTTATTTATTTTATGCACTCACTTTTATTTGCTGTGTTTTACTTTATTTTATTCATTTTACATATATTTAAATTAAAGTAAATTTTTCCAAAGTGTATTGATGTTATTTCTAATTCTTAAGTCAAGTATTCATTTTCTGTGCTATTTTTCTTATTTTAATCATATCTAATTAATATTTAATTATTAATATTTTGTTTATCTGTTATATTTTCGAATTTTAACTGAGATTTTAATTATTTTCAGTTATTTAGATGTATATGAATATATATAGGAAGTTTAAAAGGTTTGAAAGCAAAGAAACGTAAAACCGTTTTAACGTTTCTTCTTCCGTTTCTTTTCCAATTAATAGATTTAATTTCCTTTGACCGTTCCTTTCTTTATTGTAGCTGTGCATTTCTTACCTCATTTTCACATGAAAACATTCCTTTCCACTTCATAATAATTTTATAATGAAATGTATAATTTTCCAAGACTAACAGTGATTTATGCACAATTTTAGAACACTGTTTGGTATTTTTAAGGCATTTTCTTCATTATTTTATATTATTTTCAAATTATACTATTTGTTACCTCATATTTCTAATTGATTTCGGTTTGTAAAGTATTTTCTCCTGAAATTTTGTTTATGTAAAGTTTTAAAAGGAAAAGAATATGGAAGATTGTAAATCACTTTGAAACGTAAGCCCTTTTATTTGCCCAAACTCTTCATTTCCTTAAACTCCCCAATTAATTGCCTTAGCCGTGTAAAACCCTAATGTAGCCGTCATCTCATTAGGTTTTCACGTGAAAAAAACAGATCATTTTCATTTGTTTCACACGGCTTCAAAGATCTGGTAATGGCTTCCCTTTCTTTTTCTTACCTTTCTACTTGTTTTCCCTAAATTTTAAATATTTTCATTTATTTAAAGACTTTGGCTTTTGTTTTCTTAAAAATCTAATTTTGAAAATTTTCTTGAAATGATTTCTGATGATTTGTCCAAATAAAAATAAACAATGTCTGAAAACTTGATTTGGATAAAAAGTGTAACTTTAATAGAAATTCTAAATTTTATAATTCTAAAGGCAAAATTTTCATCTTGAACTGTATACAATTGTGTAACATTTGTTTCAATTTTGTTTTGGTCAGATTTGTTGTATAGTTTTTTTTAAAAAAAGTTAGTAATAATTAGTGTGAAACGGGAAATAAACTTTACATTTCTTTTTCATATGTTTACATCTGTTTCTTAACTTTATATTTAACAATCAATTGGATGAAGCTAAATCAAATGTTATTAATTATGGTACAATAGCTATTAAATTTTGGTTTATAGTGATGGTTTATTTTCCTAATAGAAACGTTACTATTTTAAATTTATTTAATAAGAGAAACAAAATAATTTGTACGTTATTTAATAAGAGAAACAAAATAATTTGTACGTTACTTTGGGCATATATTTAATTGTTGCTCTTGCCTTTTCGTTATCTATTTGATTTTTTTTCTTGCGTTAACAATGCAAAGTTTTCAGCCGTATATTCTCTTTTGAGAATCCAAAATCTTTCTCAAATCTTGCCTTAAATCATTTCCGTGTGTGAATTATTTCTTTCCCTCTTGCCTCCCATACGTTTCCACCTATTGGATAGAATTGAATGCCTTAATTGCCTCTACCGTTTAAGCACTTTTCTCTTGCCTGCCCTCTACATAAATTAGTGAGCAAATGTTAATATATATTTCACGTTCAAAAGTTCCATACCATAAATTATTCATTTTGCTTCCATCAAAATTTGCGTAAGCATCTCCTGAAGGTATGAACCGGCGCATGCTTTTCCTTTCATTTTTTTTTCTCTTTTTTTTTCTTTTTTTTTCTTTCTTTCTTCTTTTCACTCTTGTTTTATTTCATTTGTTCTCCTTTCATTGTTATGCTTTGGGTTGTTGATACAAAATCATATCTTGGCTATCTTTCAACTCAAATCAAAAGTCGTGAAATTGTGCTTGTCGTGCCTTTGGAGTCGTGCTTGTATGTTGTTTTGGTCTCTAGCTTTGAAAAAGGTGAGTCTTTCTCACTCTGACATATATACTTATGAAAAGTGGATTGATGACAAGTGTTTAGTAATGTAAAATGTTTATGCAAGTTAATGATGATCATATGATATGCTATGTCGTGTTATTACCATGTTAAAACTGTTAATTTTCACCTGACATCTGATACATGACTGTATATTGTGATATTGACATTGTTTATATTATTTCTGTATATGATCACCCTGCAAGTTCCCTGTTAGGATAAAAAATCATTATGGGCTGAAATGATAGGCCTGAGTTATTTTATTTATTTATTTAAACTTGGGATTGCGGGTTTGAAATGATAGAACCCAGATTTTTACCTTTTAAACTGCGGATTGAAATGATACATATCCGTATCACTTGACCTAGGTTAGAAAACTATATACAGACCCGTGGTTATTCTATAAAGTGCTTTGAATATTTTAAGTATTTTAAAAATATAAAATTATGAAATTTGATTTAAATAGATTTTGAAAGGTTTTAAAATAAATAAATTATGATTTTTCTATGTGTTAAAAATGTAATTTATGAATGGATTAACTGGATTTTGAAATATAACTTATGTTTGAAATTTGGAATTTTGACTAAAAATGATATTTAAGTTACATGAATAAAATGGACTTTAATTTTATTTGGAAAATGGTAAATATGATAAATTGATTTATATTTGAATTTAAGTGATTTATTAAAGAATTATTGTTTTTCTATAAATTTAAGTGGTTGAATAAATGACTGTTGAAAAATGAAATTTTTAAATATAACTTGACTTGAAATGTTATTTGAGTTTTAACTAAAGATGTTAAATTAATTAAATAAACTGGAAGTTTAGTTAAATTTGTGAAATGATAATATAAATCTAAAACGTATAGGTTTTAATTTATAAAAGAAACGTATAGGTTTTAATTTATGAAAGAAACGTATAGGTTTTAATTTATGAAAAAACGTATAGGTTTTAATTTATGAAAGAAACATATAGGTTTTAATTAATGAAAGAACGTATGGTGTTCTAATTAATGATAGGAACATGTAAATTCCTAATTGATGAAAGAAAGGTATAAGTTTTAATTAATGAAAGAAACATATAAGTTTTTAATTAATGAAAGAAACGTGTAAAGTCCTAATTAATGAGAGAACATGTAAAGTTTTAATTAAGAAAGAAACATGTAAAGTTTTAAGTAGTGTGGTATTGATTTAATTAATAAATGTTCATTATTGTAATAGGAATATAAAATTTAAAACGTACATTTGACACATAGATTTTAATCAATGTAATGGTGTATTTTAAATTGATTAAAATGATAAATGTTACTTACTGTAATAATAAAATGTAAGTTGATAACGTACATTTGATAAGCAAGTTTTAATTTATGTGAATGGTATACTTTAAATGATTAAAATAATAAAGTTTCTTTATTGTAATAATAATGTAAGTTAATAAGGTGCTTTTAACTTAACATAAGAATTTCGGTTTAAACTGTATATTACAGTAAGAAAGTTTATTTAACTATAAGGCTATGATAAATTGACATGTTAAAATTTTAAGCTTATCAATACTTTGATTATATACAATGTAAAGTGGAAAGTAGTACATTCCAAAAATGCTATGATTCCTTAAGGTAACATTTCCAAAATGCTATGATAATTTAAAGGAATATTTCAAGTTTAATAAATTTAAAGAAATATTCAATGATTTGAAAATTTGGGTTTTATTTGAGTGATATAATATTGAATTATTTTTGAAATGGAAATGATACAATTGTGATATTGTTTTGAAATGAGTATGATATTTTGGTCTTGAAAGTATAAATTATTTGAAATAAATATCCATGGATTATAATAACGATTGGTTGTTAAAGAGACCGGGATCGGATATTGTCTTATAGCCGGACAATACCGAAAACCACTTTAACAACTGTATACGCGGTGGAGATTCCAGAATGAAGTAGGATGGTGGCGACGTTCTCGAGGTATGTTACGTGGACCCAACTCCCGTGAGTTGGCATATATGACTAAAACAGGAGCTATACCGGGCTACACAAAGGGTCGCACCCTTTCATCGAGCATGCTCCATCGGAAACTATTCTATTACTTTTGTGATTCAATTCGGTGGCGCCACTTTGATTCGGGGGTATTGTTCGAGGTGGGCGGAAGCTGCTGGCTTGCCGTCACCACCGGTCCGGGAGTGCAAACGGTGTATCCACCCTGGCATTGCCTCGCGTGCCATGTCATATCCTTATATCGAGCCCACTACGATTTTGGTTTTAAAGATCCGACCGCGTTAAGGTTCACCATCCCCTTAACGCTATTTTCTATATGATTATACTTTACTGATTAGACACTACCATATATAGCGTATATTACTACATAGTAAATAGTTTAACGGATCCTTAGAGGATGGGCGGTCCCAAGCATCCTTTAAGTTACTGATGCATTTTGTTACTGTTCGTTGAGTTGATTTACAGTTTATAAGTATTTATGTCCTGACTCGAGGGTTTTGTGTTTTGCTTTACGCTCGAGTCAGATTTATTGAGTTAGCATTCAAGATTCACCTTCGGCGTTGGAGCTTTCCTTGAAGATCCAGCCATCTATTTTGTTTCAGTATCCAGTGGTTCAGTGATGTATCTGATTTGTACCTGATGTATCCTGTTACTCTTCTGTTGTATCTTATTTAACTCTGATGTATCTTATATTTACATAGTAGCTTCATGAACTACTATCTCTTTTACTTCCGCTGCATTATTATTATTACTCTGTGTGTGTGATCTGTGATTTTTATTTACTGTATATTCTGAGATTTGCCAAATTTTTAATTACAACGCGGTATTTTGAGCAATTCAATTCCTGCATGAGTGTCTACCTATACACTTATAATGGATGCGAATGGTTACCGAGTCGTTACAGTTGGTATCAGAGCTTTGGTAGCTCTAGGCAAAACTCAGCATTTGGAGTGAATGTATTTACAGAATCACTTTCATTCGAGTTTGAATCTCTCCCTTGTGACTCGATTCCTTTGAATTTTGGAACATTCCCTACGGTTCCAAAATCCATTCGTATCCCTCACTATTCATCTTCTTTTGACTCTGGAGCATTCCATAACTCCGCTTCGAATGATCTTTCTAGTGAGTCGGCGGTCACGCCAATTTCAAATTGAATTGAAAAAAGGGGAAAATTCCTTTGCAGTTAGCATCGATTCACCAGAGATTCTTATCTATCCTTGGTTTAGATGCTAATATCTTTTGTTATTTCAAACTCTAACTCTTGAGATCGAATGTAGATTTACCCTAGAAAAATCAACATTAATCTTATTCTTTAAGTCACGGTTGACCCGGTAAATGTTGCCCGTGATTTATTTAAGCTTATCCACCTCCCTATTTGGTTATTTAATCATCTTGTCTTTTGTTTCCAACCTATCTTCAAACATTGTGAATTATACTTGTAAATATATGTTTTTTTATTTGTGTTGTTGGAGTTGTGGATGTTGATTTGGGTTTTCGATCGATTCGTCTGACCAACGCTATCGATAGGATTTCTAAAACACTTTGACAGAACAAACTGACACGATATTATTTTAAATTTTGTTTTGGTTAATGAAATAAAATTTTGATATATATATTTATGGAACTTAATAAAATGATTCAAATTGATAATTTGAAATGATAATACTTGATTTATCATTTATTGTTCTATAAATGAATTTATAAATAATTGTTTATAAATTTATATGGGAACTTAAATGAATTTGGAAAAAGAAATTTGAGAATTTAATTTCCGATGGTTCCAAACCTTTTGTTTAAAAGTTTGAAGGGATATAATATTTAAAATATTTTCAAATAGAAATTTGTTTCCAAAGAATTTTAAGTTTAAAATTAGTACTCTTCTCTTTGTCGCTGGAAAATAACTTCGGTGATGACTGCAGCATCATCGACGTTCATTTTCGAGTTTCGAAGTGAAGAGACTGTTCTGTTGTCTTGCTACAGCTTTTTTTTGGGAAATTAAATTGATTTGAATTTCTAAAATATGACTTAATTTATAATATACATAGATATATGATTGAAATTTGATTTGACATATTATATATATATATTATCACTTATCTCCAAATGGTTTGAAGAAATCGGAAATTTAATTCTTAAATTTTATTTTTAACAATAATTTCAATTATAAAAAGAAAATCAAATTTTTTTTTTTTGGATAAATGATTAAACATGAGATAATTGAATTGGAAAGTTTTATTTGTATGACACAATTCCATTCCAATATAACTTACCTTAATTTCAGAAGTTAACAATGTAATTGGGTAATATACAATATAAAAAGATTTTATAAATAAAATTTTGGTGGTTATAATAAATGTTATACACTTAAATTTTAATTATAAAATGATTAACAGAGGTAGATATAATAAAGGGTAATTGAATAACTTACAATAAAATGATGTTAAAAGAACTAAGAATAAAAGAAAGCAGTTATAATAAGTGTAAGTATATTGAACATGAGTGATAAATATATTGAGAGGAATAAATTTAATTTTATTAGGAATAAAGAAGAATAAAATTTATTAAATACATTGTGAGTGTAATAAATGATTATTTTTCTAACCCATGGTTTTAAAAAAAAAATTGTTAATTTAAGATGATTGGATAATAAGATAATGAAATTTGAGATAGTTAAGATTTATGTAACTTGTGTAAAAGTTTATTTTCTATTTAAGTTGAAATCTCCATGCTCTCAAATTCATTTTCTTATTTTGTTTTTCAAACTATCTTTTGGTTGTTCTTATCGTCCTCATCTTGCTATAGACTGGTATATGCATCTTTCTATGATCTTTCTGTTTAGAAATCTTTCTATAATCTTTGATAATCTCCACCTTGTAATACTTACCTATAACAACAGTTATCAGGTATAACTTCAATCTTCTTGTCATCTTATTTTAATCCTATTTCACTCTATCTTTTCTGTGCCCTTCCATACCTCATTCCTTTTCGGGGACGAAAAGTTTTGAGTGGGGGAGAGTGTAACAACCCTGTATTTTGTAATTATTTTATTGTATATTTTAATTATTTTTAATGTAAGATTTTGATTTAAAAACTTATTTTACTTATTTGAAATGATTAAATTTATTATTTAAATATAATCTTGATTTTTATATGAGTTATAATTCCAAAATTTTGTAAGTTGAATATTTGCCTGAAATGCTGATTTTGGTCAAAATAGTCAAACTGTGACTTTCAACTTAAAATTTTAAAAGTTTAAATTTTTTTCTTTTATTATGAAAGTACATAAAATTATAAGAACACCACTTTTCGTTTCGTTGAAATTGGATGTAAATTGTGAAAGTTGTACCCTTTACAATATTGTGCGTATATAGGGTTATTTAACAATGACTATTTTAAATTGTATAAATTACTTCTTCTTTGTTTTATTTTATTTTAATATGTGATAATATGTTATATAATGTATATTTTGACTTTTAAGTATTTTTAAAATGATAATATAATTTTTCTAAAGTTCAGTTGAATTTATTTCTAATTTTAAAAGCCTAGTCTACAATTTTAAGCCATTTTATTAATTTAATTATATATAATTAAAATTTATTTATTTATTTTATGCACTCACTTTTATTTGCTGTGTTTTACTTTATTTTATTCATTTTACATATATTTAAATTAAAGTAAATTTTCCAAAGTGTATTGAAGTTATTTCTAATTCTTAAGTCAAGTTTTCATTTTCTGTGCTATTTTTCTTATTTTAATCATATCTAATTAATATTTAATTATTAATATTTTGTTTATCTGTTATATTTTCGAATTTTAACTGAGATTTTAATTTTTTTCAGTTATTTAGATGTATATGAATATATATATAGGAAGTTTAAAAGGTTTGAAAGCAAAAGAAACGTAAAACCGTTTTAACGTTTCTTCTTCCGTTTCTTTTCCAATTAATAGATTTAATTTCCTTTGACCGTTCCTTTCTTTATTGTAGCTGTGCATTTCTTACCTCATTTTCACATGAAAACATTCCTTTCCACTTCATAATAATTTTATAATGAAATGTATAATTTTCCAAGACTAACAGTGATTTATGCACAATTTTAGAACACTGTTTGGTATTTTTAAGGCATTTTCTTCATTATTTTATATTATTTTCAAATTATACTATTTGTTACCTCATATTTCTAATTGATTTCGGTTTGTAAAGTATTTTCTCCAGAAATTTTGTTTATGTAAAGTTTTAAAAGGAAAAGAATATGGAAGATTGTAAATCACTTTGAAACGTAAGCCCTTTTATTTGCCCAAACCCTCCATTTCCTTAAACTCCTCAATTAATTGCCTTAGCCGTGTAAAACCCTAATGTAGCCGTCATCTCATTAGGTTTTCACGTGAAAAAAAAAGATCATTTTCATTTGTTTCACACGGCTTCAAAGATCTGGTAATGGCTTCCCTTTCTTTTTCTTACTTTTCTACTTGTTTTCCCTAAATTTTAAATATTTTCATTTATTTAAAGACTTTGGCTTTTGTTTTCTTAAAAATCTAATTTTGGAAATTTTCTTGAAATGATTTCTGATGATTTGTCCAAATAAAAATAAACAATGTCTGAAAACTTGATTTGGATAAAAAGTGTAACTTTAATAGAAATTCTAAATTTTATAATTGTAAAGGCAAATTTTTCATCTTGAACTGTATACAATTGTGTAACATTTGTTTCAATTTTGTTTTGGTCAGATTTGTTGTATACTTTTTTTTAAAAAAAGTTAGTATTAATTAGTGTGAAACGGGAAATAAACTTTACATTTCTTTTACATATGTTTACATCTGTTTCTTAACTTTATATTTAACAATCAATTGGATGAAGCTAAATCAAATGTTATTAATTATGGTACAATAGCTATTAAATTTTGGTTTAAAGTGATGGTTTATTTTTCTAATAGAAACGTTACTATTTTAAATTTATTTAATAAGAGAAACAAAATAATTTGTACGTTATTTAATAAGAGAAACAAAATAATTTGTACGTTACTTTGGGCATATATTTAATTGTTGCTCTTGCCTTTTCGTTATCTATTTGATTTTTTTTTCTTGCGTTAACAATGCAAAGTTTTCAGCCGTATATTCTCTTTTGAGAATCCAAAATCTTGCTCAAATCTTGCCTTAAATCATTTCCGTGTGTGAATTATTTCTTTCCCTCTTGCCTCCCATACGTTTCCACCTATTGGATAGAATTGAATGCCTTAATTGCCTCTACCGTTTAAGCACTTTTCTCTTGCCTGCCCTCTACATAAACTAGTGAGCAAATGTTAATATATATTTCACGTTCAAAAGTTCCATACCATAAATTATTCATTTTGCTTCCATCAAAATTTGCGTAAGCATCTCCTGAAGATATGAACCGGCGCATGCTTTTCCTTTCATTTTTTTTTCTCTTTTTTTTCTCTTTTTTTTTCTTTCTTTCTTCTTTTCACTCTTGTTTTATTTCATTTGTTCTCCTTTCATTGTTATGCTTTGGGTTGTTGATACAAAATCATACCTTGGCTATCTTTCAACTCAAATCAAAAGTCGTGAAATTGTGCTTGTCGTGCCTTTGGAGTCGTGCTTGTATGTTGTTTTGGTCTCTAGCTTTGAAAAAGGTGAGTCTTTCTCACTCTGACATATATACTTATGAAAAGTGGATTGATGACAAGTGTTTAGTAATGTAAAATGTTTATGCAAGTTAATGATGATCATATGATATGCTATGTCGTGTTATTACCATGTTATTACCATGTTAAAACTGTTAATTTTCACCTGACATCTGATACATGACTGTATATTGTGATATTGACATTGTTTATATTATTTCTGTATATGATCACCCTGCAAGTTCCCTGTTAGGATAAAAAATCATTATGGGCTGAAATGATAGGCCTGAGTTATTTTATTTATTTATTTAAACTTGGGATTCAGGTTTGAAATGATAGAACCCAGATTTTTACCTTTTAAACTGCGGATTGAAATGATACATATCTGTATCACTTGACCTAGGTTAGAAAATTATATACAGACCCGTGGTTATTCTATAAAGTGCTTTGAATATTTTAAGTATTTTAAAAATATAAAATTATGAAATTTGATTTAAATAGATTTTGAAAGGTTTTAAAATAAATAAATTATGATTTTTCTATGTGTTAAATATGTAATTTATGAATGGATTAACTGGATTTTGAAATATAACTTATGTTTGAAATTTGAAATTTTGACTAAAAATGATATTTAAGTTACATGTATAAAATGGACTATAATTTTATTTGGAAAATGGTAAATATTATAAATTGATTTATATTTGAATTTAAGTGATTTATTAAAGAATTATTGTTTTTCTATAAATTTAAGTGGTTGAATAAATGACTGTTGAAAAATGAAATTTTTAAATATAACTTGACTTGAAATATTATTTGAGTTTTAACTAAAGATGTTAAATTAATTAAATAAACTAGAAGTTTAGTTAAATTTGTGAAATGATAATATAAATCTGAAACGTATAGGTTTTAATTTATAAAAGAAACGTATATGTTTTAATTTATGAAAGAAATGTATAGGTTTTAATTTATGAAAGAAACGTATAGGTTTTAATTTATGAAAGAAACGTATAGGTTTTAATTAATGAAAGAACGTATGGTGTTCTAATTAATGATAGGAACATGTAAATTCCTAATTAATGAAAGAAAGGTACAAGTTTTAATTAATGAAAGAAACGTATAAGTTTTTAATTAATGAAAGAAACGTGTAAAGTCCTAATTAATGAGAGAACATGTAAAGTTTTAATTAAGAAAGAAACATGTAAAGTTTTAAGTAGTGTGGTATTGATTTAATTAATAAATGTTCATTATTGTAATAGGAATATAAAATTTAAAACGTACATTTGACACGTAGATTTTAATCAATGTAATGGTGTATTTTAAATTGATTAAAATGATAAATGTTACTTACTGTAATAATAAAATGTAAGTTGATAACGTACATTTGATAAGCAAGTTTTAATTTATGTGAATGGCATACTTTAAATGATTAAAATAATAAAGTTTCTTTATTGTAATAATAATGTAAGTTAATAAGGTGCTTTTAACTTAACATAAGAATTTCGGTTTAAACTGTATATTACAGTAAGAAAGTTTATTTAACTATAAGGCTATGATAAATTGACATGTTAAAATTTTAAGCTTATCAATACTTTGATTATATACAATGTAAAGTGGAAAGTAGTACATTCCAAAAATGCTATGATTCCTTAAGGTAACATTTCCAAAATGCTATGATAATTTAAAGGAATATTTCAAGTTTAATAAATTTAAAGAAATATTCAATGATTTGAAAATTTGGGTTTTATTTGAGTGATATAATATTGAATTATTTTTGAAATGGAAATGATACAATTGTTATGTTGTTTTGAAATGAGTATGATATTTTGGTCTTGAAAGTATAAATTATTTGAAATAAATATCCATGGGTTATAATAATGATTGGTTGTTAAAGAGACCGGGATCGGATATTGTCTTATAGCCGGACAATACCGAAAACCACTTTAACAACTGTGTACGCGGTGTAGATTCCAGAATGAAGTAGGATGGTGGCGACGTTCTCGAGGTATGTTACGTGGACCCAACTCCCGTGAGTTGGCATATATGACTAAAACAGGAGCTATACCGGGCTACACAAAGGGTCGCACCCTTTCATCGAGCATGCTCCATCGGAAACTATTCTATTACTTTTGTGATTCGATTCGGTGGCGCCACTTTGATTCGGGGGCATTGTTCGAGGTGGACGGAAGCTGTGGCTTGCCGTCACCACCGGTCCGGGAGTGCAAACGGTGTATCCACCCTGGCATTGCCTCGTGTGCCGTGTCATATCCTTGTATCGAGCCCACTACGATTTTGGTTTTAAAGATCCGACCGCGTTAAGGTTCACCATCCCCTTAACGCTATTTTCTATATGATTATACTTTACTGATTAGACACTACCATATATAGCGTATATTACTACATAGTAAATAGTTTAACGGATCCTTAGAAGATTGGCGGTCCCAAGCATCCTTTAAGTTACTGATGCATTTTGTTACTGTTCACTTGAGTTGATTTACAGTTTATAAGTATTTATGTCCTGACTCGAGGGTTTTGTGTTTTGCTTTACGCTCGAGTCAGATTTATTGAGTTAGCATTCAAGATTCACCTTCGGCGTTGGAGCTTTCCTTGAAGATCCAGCCATCTATTTTGTTTCAGTATCCAGTGGTTCAGTGATGTATCTGATTTGTACCTGATGTATCCTGTTACTCTTCTGTTGTATCTTATTTAACTCTGATGTATCTTATATTTACATAGTAGCTTCATGAACTACTATCTCTTTTACTTCCGCTGCATTATTATTATTACTCTGTTGTGTGATCTGTGATTTTTATTTACTGTATATTCTGAGATTTGCCAAATTTTTAATTACAACGCGGTATTTTGAGCAATTCAATTCCGGCATGAGTGTCTACCTACACACTTATAATGGATGCGAATGGTTGAAAATACCGAGTCGTTACAGAATGAGTTGCACTATTGTGTAAAACCCCTGGACCACACCGTACACACATCTATATGGATTTCACGAGGAAATCGATTAAGTCACAGATTTTTGAAGTGATTTTTAAATAGACAATTTGAATTCAAATGTTTTGACTATGGATTGAGTTTAAAGTGAAAAGCTTTTGAAATGGAATTTCAAAGATGAAATTTATTTTAAATAACTTGATTGAGTTTTGAAATTTAAATATTTTGATTTAAATTTGAATTCAATACTTGAAATTGAATTCTATGATTTGAAACTAGGGATTAACGATATTATACTAGTTATATATGAGTCAAACCATTTTTAAAGTATTGTTCTTTTGGGAATTTGAATTAACACAAAGATTGTAACTTCTATAAATGAAATCGGGTTTTTCTGAAATAAGATTGTTGTTTCTAAATGATAAAAAGCTTTGATAGGAGAAATGAATTTCCAATTGTATTAAAGGGATTTCAAATTTAAACTGAAATAGTTTTCCAAGTTATAGATGAATATCTGGAAACGAATTTTGAAAGAGAATATTTGGGAACGAACTTTGAAAGATATAAGTTAAATCTTGACTTAAAGATTTAACGAATTAAATCCAATTGAAATGGAATTATTTTGAAATCCAGGAATGAATCTTTGTGAAACTAGGTGAACTTTATGAAATAAATCTTTTTGTTTAAAAGATTTGAAATGGTAATTGGTTTAAACCATTTGAAAGAAAGTTTTGAATTATTAATTTGTGATTTAATTGAAATCCTAGATCCATATATTTTAAATATTGCGCTCACTATTCGGGTTAGCCAGGAAAGGACCTTTGTGTCGTATAACCCATTTCGAATATGTGATTCGACGTTATGGATAGCATTTGAAGACTGGTGGTGAAGACCGTGTATTTGCGAGAACGATAGGATGACTTATCGATTGTCTCTGCACCGAGTAGTTGCGGTATAGAGATTCTCTAAGTGATGCGAAGTCCGATCGGGGTTGTGAATACCCGGATTGCAAGGACTTCTTCGGAAGTGCCTTTGGTTCTGTTCTAATCCAGAATAGACTTGTATGGATTGTATGTCTGACATTACATGATACCAAACTGTAACGCCCCACCCCGAGACCCACCTTAGTAAAGAGAATTAACGAGTAATTCTGTCTACTAAAGCGGAGAATGAGGCTGGTTAAGGGCGACCATCTATAACTTTGTCTTAAACATCTACTGAATATGTCGATAAATGCAATATAATTTTTCTCTTTTCTATCTCAATGGATCGACATACACAGTAAATGTTTAATCCAAAACTATAGGTGGTTGACGGATCTATCAGAACAAAATACAATAACTAAATGTAAAGCACATCACAGAACAGTAATCGACATCATATATATACATATACACTGATACATGTTTAGTACAATACAATATGAATACAATAAAGGTGGTACTCGACCATACCATATACATCAAATCAAATGTAAAAGAAAATCAGAGTATGCGAAAGAAATAAACTACTCAAGCGAAAGAAGAGATGATATCCAACACCAACTTCAAGCTAAGTCCAATAGATGATACCTGAAACAACTCGGTCTGACCCGAGTATAAATACACGGGTCAGTCTAGCTACACAAATAAGTCAATATCGATAATATGAAGCAGAATAGATATAGTGATACTTCTTCTCGAATGAGGAGAAGGATTAGATAAATCATAGCTCAATACTTAAGTAACAAACGCTACCTAAGTGACTAAATACCTCGAAAGAGGTAACTCAAAATCAATACTCTAATAAAACACAAGTGCCTCATATCATTAGCGATAACCCATAATGAACTCAAATCAATTCATATAAAACTCAAGCAAAACTCAAATGGTTCGATGAACCATTACTCCAAAAAGGAGAAAAATCATCTCAATCACAAATAGAAGTCATGAAAGTAACACAAGACAACTCCATAAGAATGTGAGATCTCAAACTCATAAGTAGGCCAAGGCGGCTAAATCTCACAAATACATCTCAATCATAAAAACTCATAGAACTCGATACGAATTCAAACTCAATAAAGAATTCGATGCATGTCCAAAACTTAGAAAATCTTAACACTAATGCGCCAAAAACGGCGAATTCGAAACTCAAAAAACCCGGATTGGCCATATCCCTGACTATAATACCGAAGCAATGCTGCACGTGCTAAACTCAGATGGCCGAAGCCTTAGACAAGGTCGCTAACACCTTCCAAAGCAGTTCGTCCTGATGACAAGGTCGCCGACACCTTTCCAAAGTAGTTCGTCCTGATGACAAGGTCGCTGGCACCTTTCCAAACCAGTTCGTCCTCATGACAAGGTCGCTGACACCTTCCCAAGCCATTTTGTCATGAGGGCGAATTGCTTTGGAGGTGTTAGCAACCTTGTTAACGTGTTTTACTAAATCGTTTAATTCTCTTTCTCATACGTTCGAGTAGTATAAAAGTGTGTATTATATATATAAAATAATTATAAATTTTTCTAAACCATTTTCGAAATGATTTTCATAATGGAAAAGCTTTCAAATTAAATGTTTTACAAAAATTTATAATTATTATATATATATATATATATATATATATATATATATATATATAATACACACTTTTATACTATTCGAACGTATGAGAAAGAGAATTAAACGATTTACTATAACGCCCTACCCCGAGACTCACCTTAGCAAAGAGAATTAACAAGTAATTCTGTCTACTAAAGTGGAGAATAGGGCTGGTTAAGGGCGACCATCTATAATTTTGTCTTAAACATCTATTGAATACGTCGATAAATGCAATATAATTTTTTTTCAACTCAAGTGGATCGACATACCCAGTAAATGCTTAAGCCAAAACTATAGGTGGCTAACGGATCTATCAGAACAAAATACAATAATTGAATGTAAATTACATCACTAAAACTTATTATCAAAAAAAATCTCATAATCGTTTACACCTCATCTCATAGGTATAAATTATGGAAATTCTTTTATAAGGAATTTTAATAGTAGATTTGAGATGTATTTATATTTTAAATTAAACGATTTAGTAAATACACAAGTCCCAAATTTAGTAAGGATATATGGTATAGGACATGTATTTTTGCTTTATCGTTTAGTTCTCATTCTTATACGTCGAAATTCATAAACATAGGCTAAAATATATTTAAAATAATTTTTTAGAGAAAATAGAGTTCTTAAACAATCTAGAAACCATTTTAAAAGCTTTGTACAGAAAAATCCATTATTTTAAAGAGAACTTCTATTATAAAAACACTTTTAAAAAAACTCTTAAAAATGCTACAAAATACCTATTTCATAAACAATGATTAATTTTTATTCAAGAAATTTTCAAGAATTTATTTGAAATTAAAATCATTTAAAACCATCAAAATACTCACATATCGGTATTAACCGTTATTTAAATTCAAATGGAATTTAAATAAAACTTAAATCTCAACCTTCTTCAAACTCTAAGATAATATATTCAGACTTCTAAGGTAGGAAAGATAGAAAACCAAGGTAGAACTTACTTGGATTATTCTTAGGTTCAATGAATGCTAATATAGAGATTCCATCGGACATTCCAAGTACTCAAGAGATTTCGATCGTACAAGTCCGGAATTAACCGAAAAAGATATAAAGCAGATTTCTTTCAAATACATTTCTGTTGGTGGCGGAGAATTTATTCTTTTAGCTTAACACCCTTCTCTGAGACGTACAAGCTCAGAGGTTATGTAGTTGAAGGTTATCAGCGATATATTCCCAACTTGGTAATGTGACATGCTGAGTGCTGCTGATCATTTTTTGATCAAAGCGTGGCTTTTGTTAAAAGCGTAGCTTTGTGGACGAGACTTCGTCGAGCCTCACAAACCGGTAATGGTCGAAATAGGAATTGTGCGGCAAGGTTTCAGGGGTAGCTCCCCTAGGGTATGGCCATTCCTTCTGGAAAAGGGTAGTATCATGGTATGGTGCCCAGATACTTACTCATGTGGACACACTATATTTATTTATGTGTGGTTGTTGGTTTAGAGGCGCCTTGTATAAAGGTCCCAAAGGATCGGGGGTGACATATCTGAGGTTTTGTATATTCCCCGGGAAGGGGGGTAGCCGGCCTTGTTTGGCAGAGATCCGGGTTGGTTCTTGGGACATCCTTCCAGAGGCGTTTCCATGTGGCAATGGGAAGTTCCTTGGCCTGACCATTTCTTGGAAAATCCATTCATCCAATACGAAACCCTGTATGGTTTTAGTTGTAGAACTTGCCATTTACTTATGGTGGTCACCACTATTTAGATGGTAACTATAGTAGGCATACGATACTGGTCGTATGTTGGCTAAGATTAATATTATACTTTCGAAATGTTTTCTGCACTTTGCACTTATAATAATAATATCAAAGAAATTCGTATATCAAGCATATTTGACTATCATAAGGAGAAATCTCCTTCGATTCTGCGTTTGCATTGTGTGTGTGCGCGGGAGGCCTTATGGTAGTTTCGTTTTCTAAAAGCATTGCGAATTGACTTTAAAATATTTCTTTGTTTGTTTTTAAAAAGATAAACTATTTTTGTTGCTCACACCAGTCTCACGACTGATCCAGAGTTTATTGTTTCTTTCCTAAACTCTGGGTGCTCAAAATTTTTCTACACGGGCAGTCTAGAGTTGGGTTTTTCAGATAGTCAGGTTTAGTAGATTTTCTGGAGCTAGTTGTGTAACGATCCAGAATTTTTATTAATTTAAATTTGAATATTTAATTAATTTTAAATATTAATTAGTGAATTAATAAGTCGAATAAATTTTATTTCGAATAATTGGATTTAATTGTATAATTAAATCGATAATTTAATATGTGAAAATACAGAAATAATTGAAAATTGAGTTAAATATGATTGAAAATGATTCATAAAATTTTATTATATCATATTGAAGTTAGAATGATGTTTTAAAACTTTTAAAATCGAATTAAAAGTTTATTTGTGAAAATTGAATATTTTAATATTTAATCGACTAGTGAAATTAGCCGTTTTTCGAACAGTCTCAGAATTGGACGAAACCAGTTTCATCGGATCCGTAATGTGATATTATTGTATGGTTTCAAATTTCGTGTCAATCGGATGTATCGTTTGTCCGGGGCAAGCTAAAACGCTTAGAAAATCGTTTAATCGGTTTAATTTTAAATCGATCGTTTAATTCCATATCTCGCACAAATGACCGAATTAGCTCCCGAAACACGTTCCATTGTGTTCGGAACGCGGGGTAAACCTTAGAAACGCCAACCGGGACGCTTCTTTTGGAGTTCGGAAAATCCGGGATGAATAGTGTCGCACGAATTTTCTATAAAAGCCCCCCCTTACTTCAATAATTTCACAAAACCCTAAACCTAATACACAGCCGCCACCTCCTTCATCAATGGCCGAAACACCATTATCTTCCCCTCCAAATTTCTTCAAATCCAAGCCTCGTTTCAAGAAACTTTCAACTACAAAGATCGAGAGCTCGTCGAGAGCTTTACATCCAACGGTCGAGATCAAGTTTTGAGCTGTAGATCAACGTGAAATTGCCCACGTTCGCGTGCGTTTGGGCACGACTTTCGAGGCCATAGAGAGGGCCGAGTGTCAGGTGGTGGCAGCCGAAGGTTGCTCGTGTCATGCTCTTCAAGATGGAAGTCTCTGATCGAATTATAATCGAGTGAGGTGATTGCAAAAGGGAACCCTAATATTGAGCTAGTGGGTTTCATCGTGCGTGTTCATCAACCTGGAGCGGGAAGAAGCAAAGTCGCGTGCAAGGGCCGAGATTCTCTGGGTGAAAATGAACGGCAGATGATAGCCTAGGGTATATAATTTTAAATAAAAGTTGTAAATTATGAATATAAATTTGTGTAAACTTTAAAAAAATCATATCTTTTTCATACGAGGTCGAAAAAGCGCGAAACCAGTTGCGTTGGAATCGTATGGACGTGCACTACGCTATGGAATTGGATTGAAGTCGTTTGGAGTTAGTGAGAATTTCGGGTAAAATTAAACGCACGTTTAATTTTATTCGAAATAAATCGCTAAAACGAAATTGAAATCAAGGTGAGAACTTCTCACTCAATCGAATTGGTTTCGATTTAATTTTGAATAGTTATATTTAAAGTAATTGAATGCATGTTTGAATGATGATTATATCTATTGATTGTTAAAATAGACATTATGCGCCGTTAGTAAGCGGATGTTATTTATTAAAAACATATACCGCGTATATTTCATAAACAGTGAAATTGGTATTATTTATGTACTTGGATTTGATTTCCTGCAGTATATAGCGGATGAGACCCTATTGCGCCGCCTATTAAGCGGATAATATTTTAAATCCCATATATCGCGATAATTTCATACTGGAACGGAATTGGTATTGTGCTAACATCTTTGGATGCAGGAAAACAGGTTGGAGGGATCCAACTGGATTCCTCAACAGTATTTGTTTGATTATGGATATTTTGATATTCGTTGATTATCATATCGATATGTGATATCGTTATTGTCGTGATTGACTATTTGGTATGTAGCATCATTGGGCCAAATTTTGGAATTTTAAAGTGATTATTAAAGTGATTTTTGAAAGTATTCGTTTATAAAATATTTTTGGAATTGATCCATTTTAAATAAATAACGTTATAATTTTTAATGTTGTAAAAATTATGATTTTTGAGAAATACAGTTAAAGGTTGATTTTTAAGAAATATGGGTTGATGATTTTATAAAATAGTTTAAATTGGGATTAATTGAATTTATTATGAAAAGTTAAAATATAGGATTTATGAAATTTGATTATTTTATAAATCAAAATAGTGAAATTATAAAGGAGATTAAAGATGTTTTAAAATAATAGTATAAATTGATTTATATAAGAGGTTTATAAATTGATATTTATAAATTAAAATATTTGAATTGTAAAACGATTTTTTTATAAGTGTTAGAATGAATTGTGAATGAATTTCATAAATGAATGAAATTTATAGAATTATAATCGGTGAAATTATAAATGGAATTTTATAAGCAGTAGGTTTATAAAATTTGTAAAGTTATTTGAAGAATAGATTTGGATAAATAAATTAATCTTATAAGTTATAAGATTTATAATTTGGGAAGTTTAAAAGAACGATTTTTGTAAACAAATAACTTATAAGCATTTAACTTATAATATGAACTTTTAGTATATCATTGAGATATGAAATTGAATAGATTAATAAAGGAAATTTATAAAAGGAAGTTGTTATAAAATAAATAGAAATGGAATTTATAAACATTGTTTTATAAATTCGCAACGACTTATTTTGATAAGTTAATTTTTATAACTTATTTATGGAGTTATATTCACGTTTTAGACAGTGAATAATCCTTTAAAATAGAATGAATAGAAATGATGAAATTGGTTAACAAGTATATTCACGTTTTTGAATAGTGAATAATATGTTAAATAAAATGTTTTTGATGTGATATTTTAAATAGAATTAAAACGATCTAACGATGTTTTTAAATATGTTAAGATTCGAAATCATAGATTTCAACATTCATTGTTGAAATAGACGTTTTCGAGAAATAGAAGGAAATGGTGGACTATAACACTGTTGTTATAGTAAATGATTTCCGAAAGGAAATGTTTTGTATAGTATTGGGATTTATATATCTATTTTAATTTCGAATCCCTATATTAGTGATTTTGGGACGTCGTAACGATGTTTTACGCAATATTCGTTTTGGCCCAAATAAATATGTTAAGAGAATGATTTCCTTAAAGAATGAAATATATACTTAATTTTGATTTAAGTATATCGAATATTTTCTAAGTGTAGAAATAAAAAGGTTTGTGAATTACTTATTTTTAATAAGTATGGAAATGTTTTTCCAATGTGAAATGAAACGTTTTGAGAATTTATCTTTTTGAAGATAAATTGAAATTGAATAATTGAAACCGTGTATTCATAAATATTTTGGAATATAAATTCACTATGGAATTTATAAAAGAAAGGGGAATTTGTTTAAAAATAAATATTGATTTATTTTTGAGGTATTGAAATTATATATCTTGTAAAGATATTTTTGGGAAATAAATAATTTGGAAAATTATTTGGAATCTGGTGATGTTGTGCATATCCATTGATAGTTCAATAACTGACTATCAATATTTACCTTTGAATAGGTATTTGTTGTGATTTGTTTGAATTTGAATGCCACACTTATTTTTAAAATAAGCGCTCACTATTCGGGTTAACCGGGAAACGACCTTGGGGTCGTATAACCTATTCCGAGTATGTGACACGTCATTATGGATAGCATTTGAAGACCGGTGTTGAAGACCGGGTATTTGCGAGAGCGATGGGATGACCTGTCGATTGACTCTGCACCGAGTTGCTCCGCTATAGAGTTCTCCATATGTGATAGGGAATCCGATTAGGATTGTGGATATCCGGATTACAAGGACTTCTTTGTAAGTGCCTTCGGTTCTGTTCGAGCCCGGAACAGACTTGTATGGATTGTATGTCTGACATTACAATTGAGATATAAAGCTAATTTCTTTCAAATATATTTCTGTTGGTGGCGGAGAATTTATTCTCTTAGCTTAACACCCTTCTCTGAGACGTACGAGCTCAGAGGTTACGTAGTTGAAGGTTATTAGCGATATATTCCTAATTTGGTAATGTGACATGCTGAGTGTTGCTGTGAAATGATCATTGTGTTGATCATTTGTGATAGGATCATTTGTTTGATCTTTTATCTTTGTGATCATTTCTATGATCATTTGTTGATCCAAGGCATGGCTTTGTACCAAAGCGTAGCTTTGTGGACGAGACTTCGTCGAACCTCACACCCCGGAATGGTCAAAACAGGAAAGATGCAGCAAGGTTATGAGGGGTAGCTCCCTTTAGGTTATGTGCATTTCCTTCTGGAAAAGGGTGGTATCATGGTATGGAGCCCAGATACTTACTCATGTTGAAACACTTATTATTTGGTGTGATGTTGATTACGAGCGCTCGGTTAAAGGTCCCAAAGGACCGGGGGATGGCATACTCGGTTTGGTTCTCGGGGACGTCCTTCCAGAGGCGTTCTCATGTGGCAATGGGAAGTTCCTTGGCCTGACCATTTGTTGGAAATCCAAAGAAACAATACGATCTTGTACGGTTCTACTTGTAGAACCTATCATTCACTTATGGTGGTCACCACTGTTTGGATGGTAGCTATAGTAGGCATAAGTGCGAAATGCCTATGCTGGCTAAGATTTATATCTTTATTTTCGAAATGATTTTCTCTACACTATGCACTAGTAATAATATCAAATGTTCTTTTTAAATGCGTATCAAGCATCTTTGACTATCATAAGGAGAAATCTCCTCCGATTCTGCGTTTGCATTGTGTGTGTGTGCGGGAGGCCTTATGGTAGTCTCATTTTTAAAAGCATTGCGAATCTATTTTTAAAAATGATTATATTCTTTGTTTTAAAGATAAACTGTTTTGAGTTCTCACACCAGTCACATGACTGACTCGGAGTTTATTGTTTTCCTTCCTAAACTCTGGGTGCCCACCAATTTCCACACGGGCAGTCAAGAGTTAAGGTTTATCAGGATATTTGGAATTCAGGAGTTGCGAGTTGCTGGAGGCAAGCTGGATGGCATGGCGTATTACTAGTATATAGTATTTCTTTTCCGCTGTTAGATGTTGTTTGTTGTTGTACACTCTGATGATATGATGTAATGAAATGTAATGAAATGTAATAACTGATATAGTTCTTTGTTTAAAGATTATTCATTTATTTATTATATGTTGTTCCGCTGCGATTGTGAGATTCTGATATTGTTCTGTTGTTTTCTGTTCTGTTCCGTTCTATTTATTTTCTTTTCTCTCTATTTTCTATCTTCTTATCTCTCCTTCTGTCTTTTTCTTTTTCTTAAACATTGAGAATTCGTATTTCTGTTCATCTTGAGTTAATCTATGGAGATTAGTGTATATTCAAGGAGTACGGATTTGCGGGTCTTCACAAGTTCAGTCTTTGGACACGACTGATCTTGCCTAGCTTGGTGCATCGTTATTGGGAGTTCGAGCTATTTCAGAATTGGAGCTTTGGAGATGGAGATTATCCACTGCTGGCATTACCTATATTTCTTTCCGCCTCTATTTCTTGTATCATATCTCTGATAGTATTGATAGTCAGTTGTATCATTCTATTGTATCATCTGTTGTACCAGATATTGTATCAATGCTGTATATCAGTGTATCATTCTTTTTATTCCGCTGTGTTGTTTAATTAATGTTGTTATAAACTCCGGCGAATCGGATTTGAACGGTCGAATCTACGACATTCAAATACGATGTGAAGTATGGATGTTGATTTTCGAGCGCGAAAAATCCGCGTCGTTACACATATCCTGGTATATCTTGGTTCCTCCCGAACGAATCGTAAATTTAGATCGATGACATTACCTAAGAAGTTCTTTCTTTAAGTCCTCAATGTTCAGAACACACAACCGTCCCTTCTTTCTCAACCATCCCTTCTGGTCATGACTAAAATACTTTAGATCATTGATCTTCGATCCAACCTCAAGCCTTGTAATCTTCTCGGTTAATCGTAGATCCTCTTTCTGGTTAGAAGCAATTCTTTCGATCGGCACTGATCGAACTTCTAAATAGGACAACATGGCTGTGCTCTGACTAGAACTAGCAATCGATCTTAATTGCACACTACAAGTAGTCAAAGGTTCTAAATCTTTCCATTTTGCCAACATGGCTAATACCACATTCTGATGTTTTCTGCTAAGATATCTGCAACTCTATGTCCTTTCCCAAGGGAATACTCTATACCAAAATCATAAGCTACTAAACACTCCAGCCTTCTCTGCTGTCTTATATTCCCCTCCTTCTGAGAGAATAAATATCTTAAGGACTTATGATCTATATACAGCACTAATCTCTCCCCTAAGAGATAATGTCTCCATATCTTCAACGCAAAGATCGTCGTAGCCAACTCCAAATCATGATTGGGATATCTCACCTCATGCGGTCTAAGATCGCCATAGGGCAATGACTTTACCCTTCTGCATCAACATGCCACCTTGTCCGATTCCGCATGCATCGGTATACACCATCAACCCTCGATTTCCATTCGAAACCACTAACATAAGCGCATTGGTCAACAAATGCTTTAACTTAAGTAACGCTTTCTCACATTTGTCAAACTTCGTAAACTTCAAATCCTTCCTGGTCAAATTAGTCAAAGGCGCTGCTATTTGCGAGAAATCCTTAATGGATCTCTGAGAATTACCAGTAAGTCCAAGAAAAATTCTAATCTCAACCACCATCTCTGGTCTCTTCTAGTTATTAACAACTTTGATCGACTAAAAAACCCTTCTTTAAAACCACTTGACCAAGAAACTTAACCTCTTTCTTCCAAAAATGACACTTGAAAAACTTCGCTTTCAGCTGATGCTGCCTTGGCGTCTCAACCACTACTCTAATATGATCTTCATGCTCCCTTTTTATCTTTAGAGTATACTAAAATGTCATCTATAAATACCAATACGAACCTATCCAAGTACTCTCGGAAAACTCGGTTCATCAAATCCATGAAAAAGCTAGTGCATTCGTTAACCCGAATGGCATTACTTGCCACTCGTACAAACCATACCTAGTCCAAAATACTATCAACGAAATACTATCCTTTGCCACTCTTAATTAATGGAAACCCGCCCCAAATCCAATTGGAAAAATATCTGGATCTACAGAACTGATCGAATAGATAATCGATTCTAGGCAAAGGATAGTTATTCTTGATCATCTTCTCATTCAACTTACGATAGTCGATACACATCCTTAACAACCCATATGGTTTCTCCATGAACACCGTAGCCATACCCCAAGGCGAATTTCTTGGTCTAATAAAATTTCTCCCTTCTAGATCCAATAGCTGCACCTTCAATTCCTTTGTCTCTGTCGGTGTCATCCTGTTAGGTTGTCTACTTATAAGTTCTGCTTCTGGCACAAGATCTATTCGAAACTCAACGGCACGTTTCGGTGGTAATCCTGTAACTGGCTCAAAAACATCTGCAAATTCTCTAGCTACTTGAACCTGACTTAACTCTTCTTCTGCTTCCATAGCACTCAATAAAGCACAAGCACTCCGGTCAGAATCCTCCACTAAGAATATAATTCGGTTATGACTGTCAGGGTGTCTCAACGATATTTTCCTATCCTAGAAAAATATCCTAGCCCCATATCTACCCAACAATCCATACCTAAAATGATTCTGAAATCTATGAAATCCAAAACATATAGACTGCATGCAAACTTATGACCTAGCAAATCAAGTACTAATTAATCACATCTCCTTCCAAGAGTTTCATACCCTCCTATCGGATTTAAAACCCTTAAGGAAGTGACATGGTACATGGGTTTTAAACATAATTTATCAACCAAACATTGAGATATAAATGAATGCAATGCACTGGTATCAAATAGTACCCTAACTGTTATACTTCGAATCAAAATCGTACCTTCCATCACAGTCTTTCCTTTCTCAGCAGCAGATGGCCTAGTAGACGATGGTCCAATGGCAAAGGCCTTCCCCTTGTCCGCCTTGACTGGTTCTGGACACTAATTCTTATAATGCCCAACTTGATCGCACTGAAAGCACTTCACCCCCTTCTTGTCTATGGCTTCTTCCCTTTGCCAGTTCGACATACATGAGCATAATGACCCTTCTTATCGCACTTAAAGAAAACCAGGTTAGCCCTTGCCTTCTTGGCAGCTTCTCCTTTCTTCTTGAAGAACTACCTCTTATTGCCAAGAGAACTTTAGGTTTTACCCTATTTCTCCTTTCCATAGTAGCAAGCATCTCCTCATGTCGGATTTCCATTTCCACAATGACATTACAAGTATCACGAAGATGTGGCAAGGTCGCCCAAGCAATCTCAGGTCTCAATCCCTGAATAAACTTCTCATTCCGCCTTATGATAGTGTCAATGGTAGCATGTCCATATCTGGATAACTCATCAAACTTCGTGGTGTACTCAATCACCGACATCTCGCCTTGCACTAAGTCCATGAACTTCCTCAACAATGCGAACTTAGAAACTTCCGACAAAAACCTCTCTTCGAATCTCCTTCGAAATTCCGCCCAAGTCAACTCTTCCTCGGGAATTCCAGTAGTAACACTATTCCACCGGTGAAGCGTTGTTCCTTTCAACTGCCTAGAGGCAAGTCTCCTCTTCTGCTCATCATTTAATCCCAAGTCAGCAAAGATCCTTTCACAATGCAAAATCCAGTTCTCAACTTTTATAGCATCCTCTATTCCCAAAAACGGCTTCACATCAAGCTTGGTATAATCACTTCTTAACTTTGCATAGTTGTTGCCAATTTGAGACACGGGATTAGCTCCTTCAACATTCCCAGCATTACCCCTAGCTACTCCCGCGGCAGCTCCAACTTGCATCAAATTGACAAAGAACTAATACACCATCCCCATGTCAACTAGTGGATTTCCTGCACCAACATTGGCATCTGCATTTTGATTAGCATTTGCCTCTCGACCCTGATTTCTCCTATTAGGCTGAGCTTTTTCATTTGTTGTGATGCTTCCTCCACTGAGATTTCATCTTTCGTTTTCTTCCTCCATATCTTCCTTTCTCGTAAATCTGTATACGAGCCTTAGTAAGATATAGAAGAATGATCTAAGGAAGAGGGGAATACATACTTATATATATATATATATATATATCAAATACAAGTATGTTATTACAGCATTTCCCCAAATCATGATCTTATTTTATGATTCATTTGATTATGTTTCGAAACATAATTCTAATTTGAATTTTTTTAAGTTTTCATAAACCTATGCGCTGATATCAACTTGTAACGTTCCCCACTTTGAGGCCCAAAACTAACGGTTGCGATGCTATAGTCATTCATAGTCTTAATTCTTGGTGACCCAATGCGATAATGTTAAATACATTGATATAACAGAAACACATGGATATGAATTTTTTTAAATCATTAAACAAATTTCTCATTCCATTTCAATCATATTTCAAATTCATTACATAATCCAAAATTTAAGAACCACGTTCAGAGAAAATATAATTATTACAAAATACGCCACATATGAAGATGTCTCCTTGGATGATCAGAGTCTAAACATAGGAAATTAAACAACTTCGCCTTTACATCAAAACATAATGGAATGAAAAAGAAAAGAACTCCTACTAGCTAGCTTGCCTCTTGTACGTCTCCAGAAGCTTATTCGTCTAAAGGAGAACCTGAAAATCCTCAACTCTCAAACTACTCAAAATCAATTGAGTACCCGAGAGTTAAAGGGAAAACATAAACTTCGAGTCAGACATAAATCATGGTATGAATAATAACATACCATATCGAACCATTTAGATATCTAGTGAGAGTACGCCGCATAGCTAAATGGGTTTTCCTCTCACTAGTACCTTAACCAAAACTTTGTAATAAATATATGTTGTGCTCCTGCATTTATAATGGTTAAAAACATAGCAATTTTAAATATGTCATGATGATATGCAAACGAGCAATATATCCTGGATTTTCCTTCCATATTCATTTGACAATCTGTTTCAGTTATAGTTTCTAGGGTTACTATTGACCTATTAGTTTTCTTGGGTTGACTAATAACATGTTTAAAGCTTATGGACCATTTGCCCGATTTCTTAGTTTTCATGGGCTCACTAAAAACCTATTGGTCCCTACCAATAACTTCTTTCAGTTAATTCATGGATTCTCCCTGAACCTATTAGTATCTCCAATAACTTCCCTTATATCATAGTTTTCATGGGTTGACTATGAACCTATTGACTTTTGTCAATAACTTTATCCGAATATAGTTTTCATTGGATCGCTACGAACCTAATAGTCCCTGCTAATAACTCTTTTCAAACTTAGTTTTCATGGGTTTACTATGAACCTGTCAAAACTGACAACTTCTTTGATCGGTCTTTGGGCATCCTATGTTCTAGTCTACCTGACCTCCTGGATGCAACTCTACTCGTTCAGGAATTAACTAAATTTATATTCACTACTGGGTCAACCTAGTTGGTTATTCTTCCCTTATTCACTAAAATACGGTTATGACTCCATTATTTAGTGAATATATTTATAGAAGAAGCATATATAATAACATAACAATGCCACTATTTATTGTTTAATATCCTTGAAATCATTTCCGCATTAAATTTGGTTTATCCCTTTAATCCATTAATTTTATCAAAGAAAGTTTCTTCAAAAATTTCAAAATTAAAACCATTTCAAAGTTCTTATATATTTCCATGGGTTCTCCTTTAAAAATGAGATTCGGTTCTTTATTTTGAAAACGAAAGCTTTCGAAACATTAGACCTTTACTTTCGAAGCTATTTGTAAAGGTCTAATTTACAAACTAGCCCTTCCATTTAGTAAAACAATTAAGACGCTTAAGTCCTTAACTTAAATAATTTAATTTATATAGTAAATTTCTTAGGAAAAATCCCCAAAAATCATCAAAATTTTATCTAACATATATAAATTTCAGACCCAAACTCCATTATATAGTAGCCGAAATAAAACTTTAAACCTAATTAATTATTTCTTCTTTTATAAATTCATAATAAATTATCCATAACTTAGATAATTGCCAATTTTTAAACCCATCTTCAAAATAAATGTTTTACATAGCATATCAAATCCTTATGGAATTCAAAACCCAATATTATAGGATCGGTTTTAACCTAGATGATTGGGGGATGAATAGGGTCTACTAAAAATCAATGTGGAAATAAAAATAAAAAAATAAAATAATGCAGTAGAGATCACACACAGTTTTACCCAACTTCGGCAAAAAGCCTGCCTACGTGCTTCCCCCAACATTTCTACTAGAAATTAAGTAATCAGTCGCTTATAAAAATATGTGAACTTGCAATACCCGCTAACTCGATTAACCTAACTCTAAGCTCAAAATCCTACCACAACTTAGCCCTTGAGTTGTGAATTCTCAAACTACGCCCCGTAGTTTGTACCTAGTTACACAACTAGAAATTTACCAAATTTTAAAAGAGAAACTTACAAATAAAACTAAAAACAAAACCTATATTTAAAAATAACGCACAATACATGTAGACAAAACTGGCCCAAGTAACATATAATTAGGTATGATTGTCTCCCCTTTTCTTTTGTTTAAGTAATCCCTTCAGCCAACCTTTTTTTGCTCTTCAAAAATTAAGTTTCCATTCCAATTGACGCTGTCGCTTGGAATTTGATCGATTAAAGTGATGATTTCACTTTGGTTTGCTTCGTCAATCGATCCCTAGCTTTGTTTGCACTCGGTTGCATCAATTGCGTCAAGCACTTCTCCGGTTATAGCTTTGGTATGGTTTTAAATTTGCTGTTTTAATGGATTTGCTAGTAACTTGACTTCGATAAATTCTGCCAATGATGGTATTGGGTATTTGTAGGGATCAAAACCCTATAATTTTGTTTCTTATATTTTGGTTTGAATTCGTCAATTGATTTGCTCGGCCATTCAATTCTTGATTGAACGATTGTGATGATTTTTGACTTGTTCATTAGTTGATATATTCGAATTTGCTTGAATTGATTTGAATTTGTTCTGCTCTTTGCTCCTATGACTTGTTCATCGGTTGCATAGTTTGGCATTTTAATTTGAGATAAACTTGACTTGTTGAAGTCTGACTTGTTCATCTACGACTTTTTTTTACTCCTTATGTTATTGTTTAGCTCTCTAATTAGTTGTATGCATGTGCTCTGTACCTTGCTTTGACCATCCATTCTTCGCTGGCAATTTACAATTTTTTTTTTAATTTCAATGGTGTTTTTCATTTGCCCATTACTTTTTGAAACAATTCCTTGACCTTGTTCAAACTGCTACTGATAATTACCCACATGCCTTGATTTTCTTCATTTAAATGCTTACATATCCATGAACATCATTACTTGTTTGGTTGTCACTGTATATATGTACACGTATGTGTATAGAGATGTATATATGTATGTGATTGCTCATTTCTTGCATTGTTTAAAAGAACTGCCTTGTTGAGTATTTTGTTTGTCACCCTATGTCGCCTTGCTGTCTCCTCTGTTGCATATGTACATACATGTCACTGTGCTAGTTGCTTCGAGTTCCATGTCCTGTTCCAATGCATTCATGTCTGGTGCACCACTTTGTATATTTGCATTACATGTTAATATCTGACCTAGCATATGAACTTGTTCTTCAAGTGTTTTCATGCCCGAATGCCTGCATACTGACTTTGCTTGTATTCTCTAGCTTCATTTTTGGTTGTCTTGTTTTCATGTGTTCATGTCTGAATGCATGCATATCCATGTACATATAAGCATGTTTGAAGCTTTGTTGCTTGGTTCTGGTCGTTGAGTTGCTTTTGTTATTATTGCTTTGCATTTGAAGTCTGGTCTATCCTTGTCTGGTTGCATCCCTTGTGTTCCCCACTGTTATGTTTGTATGCACAAATGTACTTGAGCCTATTTTCCTCTGAACTGACCATTGCTTTATTCTTTGTGCATGTCTGGTGCCTTTATGTTCTCTGAACTGTTGACCGGTCTGGTTCCATATGATGTTTTCATGTTGCATGTTGTCATGTGGTATGTTCTGTTGAGGCTGTTTTGGTTGTTGTGACTGACCATGTTGCCATATGATGCTTTTATGTTGCATGTTTTCATGTTGCACCAGAGTTGAATCTAGCCTTGGCTTGGGTTTGACCTTGTGCTCACCTGCCTGTGCAATTTTAAGAAGCAAATGTATTTCGGTGTGCATGACCTTGTGGCATGTATAGTGATACGTTGTCTATGTCACAAGTTGTTCACGATGAATTAAAAAAATGATGACAAGCAACCCAAATAACTGAGGCAACAATATTTTCAAAATACATACTTCATTGTGCACTACAAAATATTTATTTTTCAATTTACTGCGTTAGTGTTTATTTTGCATATAGTTCAGATGCTGGATGCAGGCTGGAACATAGTTGAAGATCAAATACGAGTGATGAGTGATTATGTAGTGAGGTCAAAAATGTATGTAAAACTGTAAGTGAAAATTGTGTTGTAATTGAAGTTGTATTGTAATTGAAAATGTATAAATGTAGTGAGAGCTCAATATTTGAATTTGTAATAAAATATTTGTTTGAATAAAATATTTGTTTAAATAAGAATTTAGGATTATTCATTTTATTCAACAAATATTTATTTAATTATGTGAAAAAATAAACTTGTATAATAATAAATACATTTAAAAGAATATATATATATGTTTATTTTCATCAAACAAAAATCATATACTAGTATATTCTACAATCTCCCCCTTTTGATGATAACAAACATATATTAAGATTTTGCCTCTATTAAATGTATTTGGCCTTGATGAATTCTATTAGTTCCCTCTATTTGAATACCCCCCTTACAACAAAGCTCCCCATTCACATATGCATGAAAATAATAAAAAAAAATATGAAAATAAAAAAAATAAAAATGCAATGAACCTAGATGAGAATTTGAAAATAAGAAATTTGAACTTATTTGCCAAAATCTTAACTTCTCTGCCCTTTTTGTTATCAACAAAAGAGTAAGAGTGTTAGATAAGAGCAATAAAGTGATAGACATTAATACAAAATTAATACCTAATCAGGTATAAATATTAAATTTCAAAAAAAATCAAACAAAAATCATAAATACTCTGTTAGGTGCATATTCCATTTTAGAATGATAGGGGTGATGTCGTCATAGAAAAGCATATAGTTGTGTCAATTTGTGGTATATTTACGACAAGAATTTTTTAAATACTTGTTAACCATGCATAATCGTTAGGACTTTTAAATGAGATTAGCAGTATTCCCTATTTTTATTAAAAATGAATTTCAAGCATCTTCTAAACGCGCATAACCGTGAGGATTTTTTAATGGGTTTAGAATTAACTTGCCTATTTCATCCAATTTTGATATATATTTCATACATGTATAACCGCGAGGACTTTTAAATGAGCATGGAAGCACATAACCAAAGATTCCAAGTACTTAACTCATGCATAACCATGAGGACTTTTAAATGAGAGTTAGTATTTTTGGATGATTTTATTGCTATTTAAAAAATAAATAATTTTCTGTTTAAATACCACATTTTAACATACTATATTGGATTTTGATGAGTGATTGTTGTAGAAATATGATAGGA
Organism: Allium cepa; assembly: GCA_030765085.1. Taxonomy (NCBI): domain Eukaryota; kingdom Viridiplantae; phylum Streptophyta; class Magnoliopsida; order Asparagales; family Amaryllidaceae; genus Allium; species Allium cepa. The sequence goes on from CM060943.1 coordinate 207,051,545, forward strand.
ATAGAGATAGTCATGGAATTTTTACCAACCAAAGTTATTACAAATTTTGTTTTAATTTTTAAAGAAAATTTCTAAATATACTCTCTCAAGACATAATGCATGATTAAGATCAACACTCATCACTTTTTTTAGTCACTATTTGTCTCGTCGATAATCAATAGGGAGTCAGATTAGTTAATATAGGCATTTAAGATCAAATAAAAAAAATATAAAATCACATTTCTAAAATGCCTAAACTGAGACGAAATCGACAAAAACTATTTTCTGGAAGGGGTTTTGTAAAAATATCTTCCAATTAAGAATCTGTTGAAATGAAGTTTATGCAAATATTTTCTTTTGAAATGTGATCTCTAAAAATATGATGTCTGACATCTATATGCTTGGTGCGAGAATGATGTACAGGATTATTTGTGAGATCAAATGCACTTTTGCTGTCACATATAAGTGGAACTCGTTTAAAATTTAGACCGTAGTCTTGCAAAGTTTGTATCTTCCATAAAATTTGAGAAAAGCAACCGCTTAAAGAAATATACTTTGCCTCAATGGTAGATAATGCAATACAATTTTGTTTTCTACTTGATCGTGCAACTAATGAATGTCCCAACATAAAACACGTTCCACTAGTACTTTTTCTATCAACTAGACTACCAACATAATCTGCATCTGAATATCCTTTTAACTCAAAGTTATCATTAGTTGGATATCATAGACCAAACCCTGATGTGTGCAACAGATATCTTATAATCCTTTTTACAGCTTTTAAATGAGATTCTTTTAGATTTGATTGAAATCGTGCACATAAACAAACAGAGAACATAATGACTGGTCGAGAAGCAGTAAGATAAAAAAGTGATCCAATCATACCTCAATATTTCTTTTGATCAACTACCTTACCTTTTTCATCCTTTTCAAGTTTAATTGTTGTTCTCATGGGAGTTTTTACAGGTTTAGCATCTTTCAATCCAAATTTGTTGACAAGCTCTCTGATTTATATTTGATTTAAGAGATGAACGTACCTTTTTCGCTTTGTTTGATTTGAAATCCTAAAAAGAATTTCAACTCTCCTACGAAGCTCGTTTCAAACTTTTCTTGCATGACTTTTTCAAATTTCTCATACAAGAAATTGTTAGTGGCACCATAAATAATGTCATCAACATATATTTGAACAATCAATAAGTCATCATTTTCGTGCAATAGAAATATTGTGGTCTCTACACAACCCTTTTTGAACCCATTTCCATGGAGATAAGTGCTTAGATATTTATACCAAGCTCTAGGGGCTTGTTTTAATCCATATAGTGCTTTCTTAAGTTTATATACTTGGTTAGGGTATTCTTGACTTTCAAAACCTTCAGGTTGTTTGACAAACGCATCCTCTTTCAAAATTCCATTAAGAAAAGCACTTTTAATATCCATTTGTCTTAGTTTAAATCATTTATAATAAGCAAAAGCTAACAGTATTCTAATGGATTATAGTCTAACTACTGGTGCAAAAGTTTCATCAAAATCAATTCCTTTAATTTGATTATAACCTTTAGCAACTAACCTAGCTTTGTTCCTAATCACATTTTCAGATTCATCAGATTTAGTTTTAAAAATCCATTTTGTTCCTACAACTGGATATCATTAGGTCTAGGTGCTAGAATCTAAACATCATTTCATTCAAATTAATTTAGCTCTTCTTGCATAACCATAAACCAACTCTCATCATTGAGAGTTGTATCTTTGTTTTAGGGTTCAACTTTTGTAATAAATCCAATGTATAGACACAAACCACATAAATTTCTAAAGGAGGAACGAGTTTGATTACCTGCTGTAGGATTACCTATTACTAATTTTGGAGGATGATCTGCTTTGAATTTCAATCTCTTTGGTTCTAGATTTCTTTGGACTTCTTCTGCGGTTGAAGTTTCTTTTGGATTTTCACTTTCATCTTTTTCGTTCTCCTCTTCAACATTGCTTTTGATTGTTTCCTTGTTTTGATCATCAATGCCTTCATCAAATTTCACATTGATTGACTTTACGACTGTTCTCGTCCTTTTTCTATATAATCTATAAGCTTTGCTTCTGGAAGAGTATCCCATGAACATGCCTTCGTCGGCTTTTGGCTCAAATTTTCCTAGTTGATCGCCTATATTGAGAATAAAACACGGATAGCCAAAAATTTTGAAATATGCAATGTTTGGTTTTTTGTTGAACCATAGTTCATATGGTGTTTTCTTAAGAATTGGCCTAATCATGACTCTATTCATTACATAACAAGCTGTATTTACTACCTTTGCCCAAAAGGACAGGGGTAGTTCATACTCATTTATCATGGATCTAGCCGACTCTTGTAAGGTTCGATTCTTTCTCTCGACTACTCCATTTTGTTATGTAGTACATGGGTCAGAGAATTCGTGTTTAAATCCATTTTTATCACAAAAAATTTCAAATTCTCTACCATGATCACTTCTTAGCAAAATAATAGAAACTCCTTTTTCATTTTGAACTAATTTTGTGAATTTAGTGAAGTATGAGAACTTTTTTGATATTTTAGCTAAGAAGTATACCCATGTGTATCTAGAGTAATCATAAGCCAATACAAAACAATATCTCTTACCACCTAAACTTGCAATATCGTTAGGTCCAAACAGATCCATATGAACTAGTTCAAGAACTTTAGAAGTATTTATAGTGTTCTTGGCATGAAAAGGTGATTTTTTTAAATTTTCCCATAGTACATGCTTTACATAGAGTTTCTATTTTGAAATCATAAGATGGTAACCTCGTACCAAATTTTTTCTTTTTAATTTGTTTAACAGATTCATGCTAGCACGTCCTAATCGTCTATGTCATAAGATTAATTCTTCATCCTTAGCTACCAAATATTTTGAAAGAGTGGGATCATCAAAAGATAGAGAGTATGTATTACCTTTCCACTTACCTAAAAATAATGTTTCTTTTGATGATTGGTCAACAATTTTGCATAAAGTAGAATAAAAAACAACATTCATTCCCTTATCATATAACTGACTAATTGAAATCAGATTATGGTGTAGATTTTCAACATATAATACATCGTTTAGGGTAAATGTGCCATTACCTACTTTACCTTTACCAATAATTTTACATTTATTGTTGTTTCCCATTGTGACTCTGCCACCTTTTTACTTTTCTAGGTTATGGAACTTTGATTTATCGCCTGTCATGTGCCTAGAACAGCTAGAATCCAAGTACCACTCTTGTTATTCCTTAGCTTGCCAATACACCTATACGAGATAAGAGTTTATTGACCTATTTGTTTTCATAGGTTCATGATTGTTAGTGACAAGAGTTTTGTAAAACAAGTTTGAGCAGAACCAAGATAGTCTATGTTTGTTCCTTTTGGCACCCAGATTTGCTTGACTTTAAGGAATTTTACATTCGTGCCTTTAGGAAACCAAATTAGTATGGTTTTCGTTTGTTTGGGTCTATACTAGTAATTGTTTTGATTGTATCAAATTTTTTCACAAATCGTGCACTCTGATATGATTAGCTTTACTTCTACATTTTTCAGATTGAGTATATCCAAGTCCTTTTTTAATAGTATTAATAGTTTATTTCCTTAATAGCATAAATAGTGATCTATCTCCATTGGAGAATTTTTTTAAAGTTGTAGACAATTGTTGGACTTGTGACTTGAGAGATTCATTTTCATTCAATAACAAAGTGCACTTTTTAACATAATTTTCTCTCCAAGTATTTTCACTTTCCTTCAAAATTAGAATTTCATTTTCAAGCAATTTAATTTTGTTTTCTTATTTTTTTATTTCCACTTCTAATGATGGACACTTATCATACTTAAGGTTCTTATTTGTATATAATTGATCAAGCTGCATATTTGGTTCTATCAAATTATCATTTTTTGATTCAATTTTAGCATACTTATCCCTACGTCTTTCAAAACAGCCATTTACTTCATGAAAATATATAAATAATTACGAGTGAGTAAGTTTTGATACCTCGCTTGGCTCGTCATCATCGCTGTCACTTGTTTCTCCTAAAAGACACAGATTTGCTCTTCACTTCCACTACCAGTGCTTTCAATATCATCTACATTATTTTCATCCCAAGTAGCTGCAAAACTTCTCCTTTTCAGTTTCTTTCCTTTTCTGAATTGATTTTGAGGACAATTTGGCTTGATATGACCAGGTATGTTGAACTTATGACAAATGACCTCTATGTGAGAAATGCGGATTAAGGATCTTAAGGCTAGGATAAAAACTAGAGGGGGGGTGAATAGTGTTTTAGAGAATTATTAAATCTTTTTTATTTTTTGTTAATTTGAACACAAATGTATGCAATATTCAGACATAGATATGATCACAGAATCAAACACAGATGCAAATATAAAGTAAAAGCAGTAAGGGAAACAACACACCGGATTTTATACTGGTTTGGAGTTACCCTTCATCCAGTCCCGCACACAAGTACGGATTTCCTTCCAAAAACAATCTTTACAATTACACCCTCGATTTAAAGGCAACGAGGTACACCCTCCATATTCACAATCCTCTGGGTAGAGATACTTGATTTCCTGGGCAACAAATTCACCTAATTGATTTCCAAGGCTACAATCACACCTTATCTTGCTTGATTGATTTCCAAGGCCACAATCACACCTTTTCTCGTTTAATTGATCACAAAGAAGCCTATAACTCCGAATAGCACTGAGGATCTTGCTGAGATAGTGATAGAGAATCAAACAAGAGATAATCTTGTTGGATTCAATGTTGATTTCGGTAGAGTAATGGTAGGAATATGTATAAAGAAATGTGAAAGAAGAAGACAAATGAAAACCAGAAAATATGATTGAAAATTCGTTGAAAATACCCCTATTTATAGAAGAACAACAGCCATGTCCATTCGTGAAGAGATATGATGATTAGACACTTCTTTTGAAATTTAAATTTTGAATTTAACTAACACTATGTTGACATAGGTACCTTGGGTATGTCGACATGCCAAAGGAAATTTTGGTGATTTATTTTTCTATGAAAATAACTTCTATCTTGTATTAAAAATATTTTAAACTTTATAAATATACTTAACTATAGTTAAAATACATAAGTAAATATAGAGAATAGTATATATATAATTTTACTATAATTTTATATTTAAATCTAAGTATAAATGTTAATATATTATATTAAAAGATAGTTTAAAACAAAGGATAATTTGATTTTGAAAATAAAGATTATTTTGAGGCTAAAAGTATTTAAAACCAGGATAGATGTTTTTGATCTTTTTTAAAAGGAGGTTTTAATTTTTTTTTGAAAATAAGATATAATTTTGTAAAAACATTTTGAATAAAAGTTAGTGGATACAAAACAATGTTCCACTAGATTTTTCATAGGTTTCATCCTACTTAGGGTTTCATCCCTTTAACGGGCTCGAAGTGGATTCCATTCCACGATTAAATTGGATTTTAAGATGCCAGTGCTTTTCTAGGAGTTTTGACAAATTTCCTAATTTTAAAAAATAATTTACTTGAATTCTTGAACTTTTGATAATCTTGATATTCTTGATACTCGTGAGTCTTCAATCTTGATATCTTGAATCTCTATACTGTACTGTCTTCATTCTTGGTGCCTGCATGATTAAATCCTGCATATACATATATATCAAAACTTATACTGTTAGTATTTATATTTTATAATCTATTCTAAGGTTGTTGTCATCAAAACCATCATCTCAAGGACTAACAATCTCCCCCTTTTTGATGATGACAACCTTTTTATAAAATATTACTTCTATCCTAATAACTCCCCTTTATCTATGCCTAACTACTCTATTTTATATTTCTCCCCCTTTGTCATCAACAAAAACTAACTCCAAATATATCAAAAAAAACTATATCACTCCCCCTAAATCTAATACTCTGTGATAAGTGATTATAATGATAGTGTTATCATAAATAATCAACACTTAGATCTAAAACTAGAACTTAGTCCTAAAGTACCAACTATCTTAATTAAGTATCCATATAATAACACATAAGATAATCTTAACTAAGTATTCATTAATTATATTGTTGTATTTACATTTTCGCGGGAAACGTAAGAAAGAAGATACACCAAAAGGAAAAGAAAAGAAACTAATGAGTGTCTTTGAAAATGGAAGATCTATGAATCGAACAGTTTGGATAGTGGAAACAGAAATTTTCACGTTGTTCGACAAGATTTCCATTTTTGTCAAAGCACACTTCTCCAACGCAAACGACTTTGTTTTCATCTTCCGCGTGCACTTCTTCCGTGTGAACTTCTTCTTCTTCTTCTTCCTCGCTGGCCTCTTGTATTTGATCTCTAGAAGAGTCTTCGTCAATCAAGATTGGGTTAGCATGATTGTCCATTAGAAATTTTTGCAAATTCCTAAGGATTTTGCCTTGCCTCTCTTGTTCCTTGGCCATTCGAAGTTGCATCACTTGGATTTCAGTCATTAACTGAAGTGCATCCTCCAAAGAATCCTCCATTTTCGTCACACGAGCGAGAGTAGTACGTTGAAATGGACTAGAAGTGGGAGAAGGAAACGAAAAGGTAAAATTTTTGTTTAATTTGGAAGAGGAGGCAATTGATTATTCGATTTCAGAAGATAGAACAGAGAAATAACAGAAAGACTGAATAAAATTTCGAAAATGAGAAGAATATATATAACCAATTATTTTGAATTTTGGTGGGAAAAATTTAAAAATAAAAAACATTATATGTCAACATGGGTTGGGGGGTATGTCGACATGGTCCTTTAAATTTTTATTAATTGATTTATTTTGATTTAATTTTTAATTATACTTTTTTATTTATATTTTATATTTCAGTTATTGAACAAATACCAAATTCTCTTCTTAATTTAGTAAATATAGAGTCATTTAATGGTTTTGTTAATATATCAGCAATTTGATTCTTCGAATTAATATAATCTAGAGTAATTACTTCCTTATTTATATTATCTCTGAGAAAATGATGTCCTATATCAATATGTTTAGTTCGAGCATGTTGAGTAGTATTTTTGGATAAATTTATCGCACTAGTATTATCGCAATAAATTGGTTATTTTGAGAAATTTAAACCATAATCTTTTAAAGTTTGTTGCATATATATTCCTTGAGAACAAGCCAAAGTAGCAGAAATATATTCTACTTCAGTTGTTGATAAAGAAACTGTGTATTGCTTTTTACTAAACTAGGAAATTAGAGAATGCCCCAAAAAGTGACAAGTTCCACTTGTACTTTTTCGGTCTGATTTACAACCAGCATAATCAGCATCATAGTAAGATATTAAGTCAAAAGAATCATTTTTAGGGTAAAATAAGCTATAATCAGAAGTGTGTTTATCATATCTTATGATACGTTTTACGTCTTTTAAGTGGGTCTCTTTAGGTTGGGATTGATATCTTGCACAGAGACAAACGCTATGAATGATATCAGGTCTACTAGTAGTAATATAGAGTAGTGATCCAATCATTCCTCTATATAGCTTTTGATCTACATCTTTCCAGAGATCTTCTTTACTAAGGTACTCATTGGTTGCCATGGGAGTGGATTTTCCACTCGCAGTAGTCAAACCAAATTTATTAATTAGGTCTTTAGCATATTTTTCTTGACTAATAAAGATACCATTATCTAATTGTTTTATTTGTAATCCTAAAAAGAAGTTTAATTCACCCATATGACTCATCTCAAACTCTTTTGTCATTATTTCAGAAAATTCTTTTTTCATTTCAAAGTTAGTTGATCCAAAAATGATATCATCTATGTAAAATTGTACTAGTTGAATATCATTTTTATTTCTTTTAATAAAAAGAGTATTATCTACTTTACCAATTTCAAAATTTGATTGTAATAAGTAAGATCTTAGTCTATCATACCGGTCTCTAGGAGCTTGTTTTAGACCATATAAAGCTTTCTTAAGTTTGTAAACATGATTTGGTAATTTTCATTTTCAAAAAGTGGTGGTTGTTCAACATATACTTCCTCTTTTATGAATCCATTTAAAAAGCACTTTTAACATCCATTTGATATAGTTTGAAATTATTATGATTTGCGAAAGCAAGTAGAATCCTAATGGCTTCTAATCTTTCTACGGGAGCAAAGGTTTCATCAAAATCTATTCCTTCTTCTTGACAAAAACCTTGAGCGACTAATAGGGCTTTATTTCCAACTACCTCTCCTTGTTCATTCATTTTATTTTTATAAACACATTTAGTTCCAATTATAGTTTTATTCTTAGGTCTAGGAACAATGTAACGATCCAAAAATTCTGTCAATTAAAATTCGTATATTTAATTGATTTTTAAATATTAATAAGTAAAAATTATAAGTCGAATAAATTTAATTTCGAATATCTACATTTAATTGGATAATTAAATCAATAATTTAATATTTCAAATTTCGGAAATAATTTAAAATCCGGTTTAATGTGATTAAAAATGATTTATAAAGTTATAATAAATCATATTGGAGTTAGAATGATGTTATAGAACTTTTAAAATCAAATTTAAAGTTAATTTGTGGAAATTGCATATTTTAATATTTATTTGACGAGTTAAGATAGCCATTTTTCAGACAGTCTCGGATTTCGACGAAATCAGTTTCATCGGACCCGTAATGTGATATTATTGTAAGATTTCAAATTTCGTGTCAATCGGATTTACCGTTTGTCCGGGGCAAGCCAAAACGCCTAGAAATTTGTTTAATCGGTTTAATTTAAACTTGATCGTTTATTTCCGTAACTCGCACATACGATCGAATTAGCCTCCGAAACAGGTTGTACTATGTTCGGAACGTGGGGTAAACCCTAGAAACGCCAGCCGGCACGTTTCGTTTGGAGTTCGGAAAATTTTGGATGAATATTGTTTTGGGCAATTTTCTATATAAGGACCTCACATCTCCAATTTGCAAACTAAAATCAAACCCTAACCCTAATTGTTCCAGCCACCACTTTCAATTTTAATGGCTGAAAACTTCCAAACTTCTTCCTCTAATATCTTCAAATCCACACATTATTTCAAGAAATCATCAACTACAAAATTGAAGAGCTCAACGAGTACTAGCTATCCAACGGTTGAGATTGGATTTCGAGCTGTAGATTGACAGCTACATAGCCGCGTTCATCAGGGAGTTCGGCACTTTTTTCGAGGCTCAATGATAGCCGAGTTTCACAAGGCTTCAGCCGAAGGTAGAGCTTGGGTTGGCGAGTTGAACGACATCACTTGATCGTTGCACAGTTCGTCGTGGTGGAAGCAATTTTTAACCCTAGATAGTGATTATGGGTTCGGTTTTCACGTTCATTTCCTAGAGAAGGAAGAAAGCAAGGGATGGACTGATGTTGAGGCAAAGAAACGTGTGGTCCAGATTGCAAGTGGGTTTGAAAATTGAAAATAAAATGATAATTGTTTGTATTATAAATTGTATAAACTTATAAACGTCATAACTTGTTCATACGAGGTCGAAAAATTATGAAACAAATTGCGTTAGCTTCGTTTTTTCGAGCACTATGCTATGGAGCTGGATTAGAGTCGATTGGAGTCAGTGAGAATTTCGGGTAAAATTAAACGCGTGTTTAATTTTATTCAAAATAAAACGCTGATACCGAATTGAAATCAAGGTGAGAACTTCTCACTCAATCAAATTGTTTCGATTTAAATTATAAATAGTTAGATTTAAAATTGCTTGATTGTATGCCTGGATGATAAATTATTATCTATTGATTGTTAAAATAGACGCTATACGCCGTATATTAAGCGGAGGTTATTTATTAAACACATATACCGCGAATATTTCACCTTGAAGTGAAATTAGTATTATTTATGTACTTGGAGTTGATTTCCCGCATTATATAGTGGATGAGACCCTATTGCGCCGTATAATAGCGGATAATATTTAATGAACCCATATACTGCGATATTCCGTATTGGAACGGAATTGGTATTGTGCTAACATCTGTGGATGCAGGGAAACAGGTTGGAGGGATCCAACTGGATTCCACAACTGTATTGATTTATTTACAGATATTGTGATATTTGTTAATTATCATATTGATATATGATGTTTTGATTGTCGTGACTGAAATATTGTTGCTGTTGCAGCATTGGCCTATTTTTGGAGTTTTAAAAATATTAAAGTAACGATTTTGAATTTAAAAGTATTTTAAAGTGATTTTTGAAGGTATATGTTTATTAAATTTTGAATTGTTGAAATAAATACACGTTATAATTTTTTATTATTATAAAAGTTATATTTTTGGAAAATAATACTTAAGTATGATTTTGGAGTTATATATAAGCTTTAGTAACGATTCGTAAATTATTAAAAAACTGGTTTATTTAAATTGAGATTTTCGAATTATTATAAACGGTTTATATAAAAGATTTACAAAATTGGTATTTATAAATTTAAAATATTGGAATTATAAAACGAGTTTTTATAAGTGTTAAAATGAAGTACAAATGGATTTCATAACTGAATGAAATTTATAGATTTATAAATTATGAAACTTTAAAATGAATAGATTTTCGTAAAATAAAAGATTATAAGTGATTAACTTATAAATTAGATTTTTGTATTAAAATTGAGTTATAAATTGGATCTCGACATGTAAATGAAATATAAATAGAATTGCTGAATAATGGAGATTTATAAATCTAAGCCTTTATAAATAGAAATAGAAATTATATACATTGTTTATAAATCCGAAATCAATTGAATTTGATGAATTAAACATAGAAGTTTATTAAAGGTGAGATATTCGTGATTTTGGACAGTGAATTATCCTTTAAGTTAAATGTTGTAATAATAAGAGTTTGGTTAGAAAGTATATTCACGATTTTGGATAGTGAATATTTATTAAATAAAATGGATATGCTTTGGGAAGCGATATTTAAAATAGAATTAAAACGATTTAAAGATGTTTTAAAATGCGTTAAGTATCGAATACATAGATTTCAACATTTATTATTGAAATAGACGTTTTCGAGAAATAGAAGGAAATAGTGGATTATAACACTGTTGTTATAGTAAATGATTTATGAAAGGAAATGTTTTATATAGTACTGGGATTTATATATCTATCTTAATTTCGAATCCCTATACTAGTGATTTTGGGTCGTCGTAACGATGTTTTACGCAACATTCGTTTTGACTCAAATAAATGTGTTAAGGGAATGTGTTCCTTAAAGAATGAAAGAACTACTTAATTGTGATTTAAGTATATTGAATATTTTCAAATGTTGAAAATAAATAGATTTGTGAATTACTTATTATTAAATAAGTATGGAAATGTTTTTCTAATGCGAAATGAAACGTTTTGAGAATTTATCTTCTAAAGATAAATTCAAAATGAATATTAGAAATCGATTTGAAAATCGTATATTCATATATATTTTGGAAATGTAAATTCACTATGGAATTTATAAAAGAAAGGGGAATTTGTTTAAAAATAGACGTTGATTTATTTTTGAAGTATGGAAATAATATATCTTGTAAAGATTTTTTGAAAAATAAATAAATTGGAAAATTATTTGGAATATGGTGATGTTGTGCATGCCTATTGATAGTTAAATAACCGACTATCAATATTTACCTTTAAATGGGTATTTGTTGTGATTTGTTTGAATTTGAATGCCACACTTATTTTTAAAATAAGCGCTCACTATTCGGGTTAGCCGGGAAAGGACCTTTGGGTCGTATAATCCATTCTGAATATGTGATATGTCATTATGGCTTGCATTTGAAGACCGTGTTGAAGACCGGATATTTTTGAAAACGGAAGGATTACCGTCGAATGACTCTACATCGGCTGATCTTCGATATAGAGGTTTTATCACCCTTAGTGACGGGAACTCCGAACGTGATTAGTGAATATCCGGATTGCAAGGACTTCTTTGGAAGTGCCTTCGGTTCCGTTCGATCCCGGAACGGACTTGTATGGATGTGTGTCCGACGTTACAAATTGAGATGTAAAGCTAGTTTCTATCAAATATATTTCTGTTCGTGGCGGAGAATTTATTCTCTTAGCTAAACGCCCTTCTCTGAGAGGTAGGAGCTCAGAGGTTGTGTAGTTGATGGTTACTAGTGATATATTCCCAATTTGGTAACGTGGCATGCTGAGTGCTGTTGAGCATTTTTTGATTGAAGCATGGCTTTGTATAAAGCGTAGCTTAATGGATGAGACTTCGTCGGATCTCACACCCCGAAAATGGTCAAAACAGGAAGGATGCGGCAAGGTTATTAGGGGGTAGCGCTCCTTTAGTGTATGTCATTCCTTCTGGATAGAGGTGGTATCATGGTATGGAGCCCAGATACTTAACCTATGTTGTTGCTGCAAATTTATTTCTTTGTGGTTGTTGGAATCGAGGATCCTAAAATGAAGATTGGTTACGACCGGGGGATGGCATATTCGTGTCAGTAGTTACCCAGTTAGGGGTAACCCGGCCTTGTGTTGGCAGAGATCCGGTTAGGTTCTCGAGGTCGTCTTTCCAGAGGCGTACCCATGTGGCAATGGGAAGTTCCTTGGCCTGACCATTTGTTGGAAATCCAAAGAAACAATACGAACCTTGTACGGTTTTAGTTGTAGAACCTGCCATCTAATATGGTAGCTATAGTAGGTATAATATAATGGTACTTATGCTGGCTAAGATTTATATTCTACTTTCGAAATATTTTCTACACTATGCACTAATAATAATATCAGAAAAATGATTTGATTTTGCGTAGTAAGCATCTTTAACTAACATGAGAAGAAATCTTCTCCAAGTCTGCATTTGCATTGTGTGTGTGGTGGGAGGTCTTATAGTAGTTAAATTTTCAAAAAGCATTGCGAATTGACTTCAAAAATTATCCAGTTGTTTGTTTTTAAAGATAAACTATTTTAAGTTCTCACACCAGTCCCATGACTGACTCAGAGTTTATTGTTTCCTTCCTAAATTCTGGGTGCCCACCAATTTCCACACGGGCAGTCTAGAGTCAGGTTATCAGGTCATTCTGGAATTCGGGAGTTGCTGTAGAGATCTGGAGGCAAGCTGGAGGGCATGGCGTATCAAACTAGTATATAGTATTTATTTTCCGCTGTTTGTTGTTGTACACTTTGATTATGTAATGTAATGTAATGTGATGTAATGTAATAACTGATATAGTTATTTGTGTTTAAAGATTATTCATTTATCAATTATATGTTTTTCCTCTGCGATTGTGAGATTCCGATATTGTTTTCTATTTCTTCTTCTTTCTTCTTCTTCATCTACCCTTTTCTTCTTCTTTAACCCTAACAGTTCAGTTTTCCGGCATTCGATTGCTCGGCAGTTGATACAGTGGACGTATTGATGTCGATTTTCGAAAGTCGAAAAATCGCGAAAGTTACATTTGGTATCAGAGCATATGGTTAAGCGACAACCATGGCTCTGTTGGGTGTTACTCATTAAAGATAGAGTCAGTAGTACTCTAGAATGAGTCAGAGTGTAATAATAGATACGAGCGCGTATTTGTAAGTGAATATAAATTATTTTATATTGTGATGATTGGTTTGTTGAGTGGTATATGGATTCTGGTCAATACGGGTAATTAACGTTGTTGATAGGGATCTCTAAACACTTATTCAGAGCAATTCGGCCCGATATTGTTTTAAAATTGGGTAAATGAAATAATTTTACCTCGCTTATATTTTATATATAAAAGAATAATTTTTTCAGAATTGTTAAAGTGTATATGAATTGATTGTTTGGTCTTTGAATAAGTTAAATAAAACAACAGTTGTAAAAGAATGAATTGTATAAGCAAATGAATTATAAGTATGGAATTATAATTAAAATGATTTACAATTGTAAAATAATCTTATATATAAGAAGTGAAATTATATAAGTGAATGATTTGTAAATGTGGTTTATAATCTAAAGTAAAATTCCAGAGAAGTGTTTTGAAAGGATTTGATATTTTGGAAAATTGTTTTAAAGAGATGAAAGCTCTAAACTCTTTTCGGTCGCTGGAAAATAATTCCGATGATGATCGCGACATCATTGGTGTTTATTTTCGGGTTTCCAAAAGAGGAATTGCTGCCAGATTATTTTAAATGAAAGTTGTTTGGAAAATTTGGTTTTGGAAATTCAAAAGATAATTTGAATTGATTTCAAAAAAATGGGTTTGAAAGGTTGAAAAGACTCTGGAATCCTATTTTTAAATATTTATGGGAATAATAAATGAGTTGATAACTCATACAATTAGAATTTTGATAGAATAAATTTAACTTAAAGGATGGAGTAAATTAAAGTATGTATAATTGAATCAATAAAATCCAAGTGGTGATTGTTGAATATAAGTTGTATAACTTATAAAGTGAAAAATCTAAGTGAAACAGATTGTTAAAAGTGGTTAAACAATTTTGTTAAGCAAAATGAGATCTGAATTTGATAATGATATGAAAATTTGACTTTGGTAAGGGTTAAATAGAATTTACTTTAGAATCGGAAATCTAAATTGGATTTATAAGTGGAAACTTAAGTGAAGATTAAACAAATGATGTTTGCAATGGAATATAACTTAAGTGATGAAGTTGAATTTGTTGTCAAAGTGAATTAAATGAATGTGAACTTGAGTTATATAAATGAAATTCAACCTTATTGTTAAAGGAATTAGCAGTTGATTGATAAATGGATGGAATGTTAATCAATTGAATGTAAAAAAATTGATATGAAATAATGGATATAAGTGTTAATTCATTAAAGCTAACTAAATGTGTTGAACCAAATAGAATGTAAAATTGAATGAATTTGGTTGTATTAAATATACATTGGTTGTTATATGATTGTTAGTTGATTGTGTATAATTCATTAAGTGTTAATGAAATTGAATTGACAAATTGAAAGCTATAAATCATTGAAATCAAATTGGAAGTTAAGTGAATCTTAAATAGAATTGAATTTGATTTGGAAATGAACCAACTTGAATATGAATAAATGAATGTTAGTAAAAACATCCAATGTTAATGAATCAAATGTGATTTAAATTGGAAAACCAATTCATTGAATATTAATGAGAAGTGAATGTATATTGATTTGATATGGATTGTTGGATGATAGTTGTTTGGTGGTTGCATTTGTTGCGTTTGTTGCATTTGCTATATTGGCATATATAGTTGTTGATATATGTAGTATATTGATGTTACTTGCATATATACATGTTTCTCATGTTGTTGTTGAGTGTTTAGTAGGTGCGGATCGTGCTTGCTTCGCATTTGGAGCTCGCTTTCGCGCTATATTAGTTGTATATGCTTGCTAACAATATATAAGGTACATATCTCGGATTACATATCGTACTTTTACACTTTTTTTCCTACGGGATGCCTCATTACTTGATGAGATGTATATTTGTGATATATATACTGTCATCTTTTTTTTTCGGATTGAGCCGCACAAAGGAGACTTTGGCGAACTTTTCTGAAAATTTAAGGCGTTAGAATATTTTTGAAAAAATTGGCAAATTTTGAAAAGATAAATAAGTATGATTTGAAAACTTAGTAAAGTTATTATAAGAAGTTTAACTATTGGATGTTGAGAAAGTTAAACAGTTAAATGAATTGGAAATTTAATTTGAACGATTTGTTTTGAAAAGTTAATGGATTCTGTAACTTTTTCTTACTTGGTAATTTCGAGGACGAAATTCTTTTAAGGGGAGAAGTTTGTAACGACCCAGAAATTCTGTCAATTAAAATTTGTATATTTAATTGATTTTTAAATATTAATAAGTGAAAATTATAAGTCGAATATTTAATTTCGAATATCTAGATTTAATTGGATAATTAAATCGATAATTTAATATTTCAAATTTCAGAAATAATTGAAAATCAGGTTTAATGTGATTACAAATGATTTATAAAGTTATAATAAATCATATTGGAGTTAGAATGATGTTATAGAACTTTTAAAATCGAATTTAAAGTTAATTTGTGGAAATTGAATATTTTAATATTTAATTGACGAGTTAAAATAGCCATTTTTCAAGCACTCGGATTTTGACGAAACTAGTTTCATCAGATCCGTAATGTGATATTATTGTAAGATTTCAAATTTCGTGTCAATCGGATTTACCGTTTGTCCGGGGCAAGCCAAAACGCCTAGAAATTTGTTTAATCGGTTTAATTTAAACTTGATCGTTTATTTCTGTAACTCGCACATACGATCGGATTAGCCTTCGAAACACGTTCCACTGTTTTCGGACCGCGGGGTAAACCCTTGAAACGCCAGCTGGCACGTTTCGTTTGGAGTTCGGAAAATTTTGGATGAATAGTGTTTTGGGCAATTTTCTATATAAGGACCTCACATCTCTAATTTGCAAACTAAAATCAAACCCTAACCCTAATTGTTCCAGCCGCCACTTTCAATTTTAATGGCTGAAAACTTCCAAACTTCTTCCTCTAATATCTTCAAATCCACACATTATTTCAAGAAATCATCAACAACAAAATTGAAGAGCTCAACGAGTACTAGCTATCCAACGGTTGAGATTGGATTTCGAGCTGTAGATTGACAGCTACATAGCCGCGTTCATCAGGGAGTTCGGCATGTTTTCGAGGCTCAATGATTGCCGAATTTCACAAGGCTTCAGCCGAAGGTAGAGCTTGGGTTGGCGAGTTGAACGGCATCACTTGATCGTTGCATAGTTCGTCGTGGTGGCCGCGATTTTTAACCCTAGATAGTGATTATGGGTTCGGTTTTCACGTTCATTTCCTGGAGAAGGAAGAAAGCAAGGGACGACCTGATGTTGAGGCAAAGAAACATGCGGTCCAGATTGCAAGTGGGTTTGAAAATTGAAAATAAAATGATAATTTTTTGTATTATAAATTGTATAAACTTCTAAACGTCATAACTTGTTCATACGAGGTTGAAAAATTACGAAACAAATTACGTTGGCTTCGTTTTGTCGAGAACTACGCTATGGAGCTGGATTGAAACCGATTGGAGTCAGTGAGAATTTCGGGTAAAATTAAACGCGTGTTTAATTTTATTCGAAATAAAACGCTGAAACCGAATTGAAATCAATGTGAGAACTTCTCACTCAATCGAATTGTTTTGATTTAAATTTTAAATAGTTGGCTTTAAAATTGCTTGATTGTATGCCTGGATGATAAATTATTATCTACTGATTGTTAAAATAGACATTACACGCCGTATATTAAGCGGAGGTTACTTATTAAAAACATATACCGCGAATATTTCACCTTGAAGTGAATTGGTATTATTTATGTACTTGGAGTTGATTTCCCGCATTATATAGCGTACGAGACTTTTTTGCGCCGTATAATAGAGGATAATATTTTATGAACCCATATACCGCGATATTCCGTATTGGAACGGAATTGGTATTGTGCTAACATCTGTGGATGCAGGGAAATAGGTTGGAGGGATCCAACTGGATTCCTCAACTGTATTGATTTATTTACAGATATTGTGATATTTGTTGATTATCATATTGATATATGATGTTTTGATTGTCGTGATTGATATATTGTTGTTGTTGCGGCATTGGCCTATTTTTGGAGTTTTAAAAATATAAAAGTAATGATTTTGAATTTAAAAGGATTTTAAAGTGATTTTTGAAGGTATATGTTTATTAAATTTTGAATTGTTGAAATAAATAAATGTTATAATTTTTATTATTATAAAAGTTATATTTTTGGAAAATACTTAAGTATGATTTTGGAGTTATATAAGCTTTAGTAATGATTTGGAAATTATTAAAAAAATTGGTTTTTTTAAATTGAGATTTTTGAATTATTATAAACGGTTTATATAAAAGATTTATAAAATTGATATTTATAAATTTAAAATATTGGAATTATAAAACGAGTTTTTATAAGTGTTAAAATGAAGTACAAATGGATTTCATAATTGAATGAAATTTATAGATTTATAAATTGTGAAATTTTAAAATGAATAGATTTTCGTAAAATAAAAGATTATAAGTGATTAACTTATAAATTAGATTTTTGGTATAAAATTGAGTTATAAATTGGATCTCGACATGTAAATGAAATATAAATAGAATTGGTGAATAAAGGAGATTTATAAATCGAAGCCTTTATAAATAGAAATAGAAATTATATACATTGTTTATAAATCCAAAATCAATTGAATTTGATGAATTAAACATAGAAGTTTATTAAAGGAGAGATATTCGCGATTTTGGACAGCGAATTATCCTTTAAGTTTAATGTTGTAATAATAAGAGTTTGGTTAGAGAGTATATTCACGATTTTGGACAGTGATTATATTATTAAATAAAATGGATATGTTTTGGGAAGTGATATTTTAAATAGAATTAAAATGATTTAAAGATGTTTTAAAATGCATTAAGTATCGAATACATAGATTTCAACATTTATTGTTGAAATAGACGTTTTCGAGAAATAGAAGGAAATAGTGGACTATAACAGTGTTGTTATAGTAAATGATTTCTGAAAGGAAATGTTTTATATAGTACTGGGATTTATATATCTATCTTAATTTCGAATCCCTATACTTGTGATTTTGGGTTATCATAACGATGTTTTACGCAACATTCGTTTTGACTCAAATAAATGTGTTAAGAGAATGTGTTCCTTAAAGAATGAAAGAACTACTTAATTGTGATTTAAGTATATTGAATATTTTCAAATGTTGAAAATAAATAGATTTGTGAATTACTTATTATTAAATAAGTTTGGAAATGTTTTTCCAATATGAAATGAATCGTTTTGAGAATTTATCTTCCAAAGATAAATTGAAAATGAATATTAGAAATCGATTTGAAAATCGTATATTCATAGATATTTTGGAAATGTAAATTCACTATGGAATTTATAAAAGAAAGGGGAATTTGTTTAAAAATAAACGTTGATTTATTTTTGAAGTATGGAAATAATATATCTTGTAAAGATATTTTTGAAAAATAAATAAATTGGAAAATTATTTGGAATATGGTGATGTTGTGCATGCCTATTGTAGTTAAATAATTGACTATCAATATTTACCTTTAAATGGGTATTTGTTGTGATTTGCTTGAATTTGAATGCCACACTTATTTTTAAAATAAGCGCTCACTATTCGGGTTAGCCAGGAAAGGACTTTGGGTCGTATAACCCATTCCGAATATGTGATACGTCATCATGGATTGCATTTGAAGACCGGTGTTGAAGACAGGATATTTTTGAAAACGGAAGGATTACCGTCGAATGACTTTGCATCGGCTGATCTCCGATATAGAGGTTTTATCACCGTTAGTGACGGGAAGTCCGGACGTGATTAGTGAATATCCGGATTGCAAGGACTTCTTTGGAAGTGCCTTCGGTTCCATTCGATCCCGGAACGGACTTGTATGGATGTGTGTCTGACGTTACAAATTGAGATGTAAAGCTGGTTTCTATCAAATATATTTCTGTTGGTGGAGGAGAATTTATTGTCTTAGCTTAACACCCTTCTCTGAGACGTACGAGCTCAGAGGTTATGTAGTTGATGGTTACTAGTGATATATTCCCAATTTGGTAACGTGGCATGCTGAGTGCTGTTGAGCATTTGTTGATTGAAGCATGGCTTTGTATAAAGCGTAGCTTTGTGGACGAGACTTCGTCGGACCTCACACCCCGAAAATGGTCAAAACAGGAAGGATGCGGCAAGGTTATTAGGGGTAGCGCCCCTTTAGTGTATGTCATTCCTTCTGGATTGAGGTGGTATCATGGTATGGAGCCCAGATATTTAACCTATGTTGTTGCTGCAAATTTATTTCTTTGTGGTTGTTGGAATCGAGGATCCTCGGATGAAGGTTGGTTACGACCGGGGGATGGCATATTCGTGCCAGTAGTTACTCAGTTAGGGGTAACCCGGCCTTGTGTTGGCAGTGACCCGGTTAGGTTCTCGGGGTCGTCTTTCCAGAGGCGTATCCATGTGGCAATGGGAAGTTTCTTAGCCTGACCATTTGTTGGAAATCCAAAGAAACAATACGAACCTTGTACGGTTTTAGTTGTAGAACCTGCCATCTAATATGGTAGCTATAGTAGGCATAATATAATGGTACCTATGCTGGCTAAGATTTATATTCTACTTTCGAAATGTTTTCTATAATATGCACTAATAATAATATCAAAAAAATGATTTGATTTTGCGTAGTAAGCATCTTTGACTAACATAAGAAGAAATCTCCTTCAAGTCTGCGTTTGCATTGTGTGTGTGGTGGGAGGTCTTATGGTAGTTACATTTTCAAAAAGCATTGCGAATTGACTTCAAAAATTATCCTGTTGTTTGTTTTTAAAGATAAGCTATTTTAAGTTCTCACACCAGTTCCATGACTGACTCGGAGTTTATTGTTTCCTTACTAAACTCTGGGTGCCCACCAATTTCCACACGGGCAGTCTAGAGTCAGGTTATCAGGTCATTCTGGAATTCGGGAGTTGCTGTAGAGATCTGGAGGCAAGCTGGAGGGCATGGCGTATCAAACTAGTACATAGTATTTGTTTTCCGCTGTTTGTTGTTGTACACTCTGATGATATAATGTAATGTAATGTGATGTAATGTAATAACTGATATAGTTATTTGTGTTTACAGATTATCCATTTATCTATTATATGTTGTTCCGCTGCGATTGTGAGATTCTGATATTGTTTTCGGTTTCTTCTTCTTCTTCTACCATTTTCTTCTTCTTTAACCCTAACAGTTCGGTTTTTCGGCATTTGATTGCTCGGCAGTTGATACAGTGGACGTATTGATGTCGATTTTCGAAAGTCGAAAAATCGCGAACGTTACAAACAAGTTCCCAAACATCATTTCTAGTGAATTGATTTAATTCTTCTTGCATAGCCAAAATCCATGAATCATCAATTGATGCTTCTATTGGATTCTTGGGTTCAATAGTTGATATAAAAGCTACATTACTCATTTGACTTAGTTGATTTCTGGTTTTAACAACAGATTGCATATCTCCTAGTATATTTTCAATATGATGATCTTTTAAAAGTTTAGTCCTTTTATTAGGATGATTAATTTCATTATAAGTTTCAGTAGAATCTTCATTTTGAGTGATGAAATCCTCTTCATCATTTGTATCTTCAAAATTTTTGATATTTTCATCGAACGAAACATGCATTGTTTCATCGATGTCGTTAGTTCTTAAATTAAATACTCTGTACGCTTTACTTTTATTAGAATATGCAATAAAGATACCTTTTTCAGATTTAGGATCAAATTTATCTAAGTTATATTTGGTATTTAAATAAAACATTTACTTCCAAAAATTCTAAAATAAGATACTTTAGGTTTCTTTCTATGACGAAGTTCATAAGATGTCTTATCAGTTAAACGTCTAATTAAAATTCTATTTAAAATATAACAGGCAGTAGCAACTGCTTCTCCCCAAAAATACTTTGGCAATTTACTATCTGAAAACATGGTTCTTGCACACTCTTGAATCGTCCTATTTTTACGTTCTACTACTCCATTTTGTTGTGGAGTTCTTGGAAATGAAAAATTGTGAGTTATCCCCTTTTTATTGCAGAATTCCTCAAACTTTTCATTTTCAAATTCACCACCATGATCACTACGAATGGTCATAATTTTTAGAGAAAGTTGATTTTGAATCCCTTTTGTAAAGTTCTTAAAACATTCAAAAGTATCACTTTTATGTTTCAAAAATATTGTCCATGTAAATCTAGAATAATCATCTACAATTACAAAAACATATTTACTATGATTTATTGACAGAGTTTGAGATGGACCAAATAAATCAAGGTGAAGTAATTCAAGAGGTTTTGAAGTTGAAATCATATCTTTTAATTTAAAAGAAATTTTTCTAAGTTTTCCTAATTGACAAGCATCACATAGACTATCTACTTTAAAATTCATTTTAGGGAGACCTCTTACTAGATCATGTTTTGAAAGTCTAGATAAGAGTTTGAAATTCAAATGTCCAAATCTCTTATGCCAAATCCAAGGGTCACTTGTATTTGCCAAAAGACACAGGTTATCATTTGAAACTTTCATACTAAGAATATAAATATTATTTTTCCTGATTCCCTTAAATATTATGCTTGAATTATTATCTTCAATGTGACACTTATCTTTTTCAAATTTAATTTTATATCCTTTATCGCAAAGTTGACTTATACTTAGCATATTATGTTTTAGATTCTTAACTAGCAAAACATTAGTAATAATAGGAGTTTCAAAGTTACCGACTTTGCCGATGCCAATCACATATCCTTTTGAATTGTCTCCAAAGTTAACCAGTCCTCCGTCTTTGTATATTATATCATTCAACTTATCTGGATTGCCAGTCATGTGTCTAGAACAACCACTATCGAGTATCCATTTGTTCTTTTTGATCTGCACAATTTGTCCGTTGTGGATTGGTTAGTCAATTCCCATAAAGCATGTTTTCTGCACATTAAACAATTTAGGTAGACAACTTGAATTTGAACATTGATTATATGCAGACTCAAGAGACAATGATGATCTAAATATTTATAAACTAGTATTAACAAACATAGCCATTTTAAAACTTTTTCAAAAATCAGATTATGAAACTTTGAAAACCTTGCTCTGATACCAAATGTGAGAAATGCGGATTAAGGATCTTAAGGCTAGGATAAACACTAGAGGGGGATGAATAGTGTTTTAGAGATTTATTAAATCTTTTTGAGTTTTTGTTAATTTGAACACAAATGTAGCAATGTTCAAACACAGATATGATCACAGAATCAAACACAGATGCAAATATAAAGTAAAAGCAATAAAGGAAAGAACATACCGGATTTTATACTAGTTCGAAGTTACCCTACATCTAGTCCCGCACACAAGTATGGATTTCCTTTCAAAAACAATCTTTACAATTACACTCTCGATTTCAAGGCAACGAGGTACACCCTCCAGATTCACACTCCTCTGGGTAGAGATACTTGATTTCTCGGGCAACAAGTTCACCCAATTGATTTCTAAGGCTACAATCACACCTTATCTCGCTTGATTGATTTCCAAGGCCACAATCACACAATTTCTCATTTGATTGATTACAAAGAAGCCTATAACTCTGAATAGCACTGAGGATCTTGCTAAGATAGTGACAGAGAATCAAACAAGAGATAATCTAGTTAGATTCAATGTTGATTTCGGTAGAGTAATGGTAGGAATATGTATAAAGAAATGTGGAAGAAGAAGAGAAAACCAGAAAATATGATTGAAAATTCGTTGAAAACAACCCCTACTTATAGAAGAACAACAGCCATGTCCATTCGTGAAGAGATATGACGAATACACAGTTCTTTTGAAACTTAAATTTTGAATTTAACTGACACTATGTTGACATGGGTATCTTGGGTATGTCGACATGCCAAAGGAAATTTTGGTGATTCATTTTTCTTTGAAAATAACTTCTATCTTATATTTAAACTATTTTAAACTTTACAAATATACTTAACTATAGTTAAAATACATAAGTAAATATAGAGAATAATATATATATATAATTTTACTATAATTTTATATTTAAATCTAAGTATAAATATTAATATATTATTACTAAAAGATAGTTTAAAACTAAGGATAAATTGATTTTGAAAATAAAGATTATTTTTAGGCTAAAAGTATTTAAATCCAGGATAGATGTTTTTGATCTTTTTTAAAAGGAAGGTTTTGAAAACATTTTGAAAACAAGATATAATTTTGTAAAAACATTTTGAATAAAAGTTAGTGGATACAAAACAATGTTCCACTAGATTTTTCGAAGGTTCCATCCTACTTAGGGTTCCATCCCTTTAACGGGCTCGAAGTGGATTCCATTCCACGAATAAATTGGATTTTAAGATGCCAGTGCTTTTCTAGGAGTTTTAAAAAAATTCCTAATTTAAAAAAAAATTACTTGAATTCTTGAACTCTTGATAATCTTGATATTCTTGATACTCATGAGTCTACAATCTTGATATCTTGAATCTCTATACCGTACAGTCTTCATTCTTGGTACCTGCATGGTTAAATCCTGCATATACATATATATCTAAACTTGTACTGTTAGTATTTATATTTTATAATCTATTCTAAGGTTGGTGTCATCAAAACCATCATCTCAAGGACTAACACTCTACTTTTCTGAATTGTCTAGAACTTTGACGATTCTGCTCTTTAGTTGTTGATTTTGGGTTGGATTTCCATATTTGCAGTTCCACCTTTCGAATCTCTTTATTATCAGTGCCAGTTCAGTTGCTCCTTCATCATCACCATCATCTTCTTCACTTTTCATTGTTCCTTTGAGAGCCATTGATTTCTATGCATATCTCCTCTTCACGTTCTTCCTTGAATTTGATTTCTAGCTCATAAGTGGTGAGGTTTCCGATGGGTTCTTCAACTTAACCTGTTTCAGATCCTTTGATTCTTGATTGGTAGTCACCTTTGCTTCAAAATTTCGTGGAAGAATTTTGAGGATCTATCAAACTATTTTCAGTTATGTGTATTGTCTTCCTAGGGATTTTGATTTGTATACAATATTAGAAAGTCGTCCATATATTTCTTTGACACTTTCATCCTTTGCCATTGTAAAGTTCTCGTACTCGCTATTAAGCATGGCAAGGCGAGATTCGTTAACTTGGGAGGTTCCTTCATGAGTCACTTCAAGCGTGTGCCAAATTTCCTGCGCAGTTAGACAATGTGAAACATGGTTAAATTCAATTTCATCTAATGAGCAAATAATAGAACTCTTAGCATTAGCAGTTTGTAGTTTATTTTCAAGATCTGCCCATTGATCTGTAGGTTTATCAACTTCTTAATTATCTACCATTACTGTTGATGTGCTATATCCCATTTCAACAATATTCCATGCATTTATGGTTTTCAAAAAAAATTGCATTCTAGTTTTATCAATAAGCATATTCACCATTAAACATGGGTGGTCTAGCTATGGACTGACCTTCAGCAAGATCATTATTAAAGGAATGAAAGAAAAAATCAAATTTTTTTAACAGAAAAATGTTTTTTTCCCTAGCTCCGATACCACTTGTAGGATCGTTTTTACCCTAGAAGGGGGGTTGAATATGGTCTACTAAAAATTAATATGGAAATAAAAAAAAAGTAGAAAGTAATGCAGTAGAGATCACACATAGTTTTACCCAGCTTCGGCAAAATCCTACCTACATGCTGCGCCTAAGGTTTCTACTAGAAATTAAGTAATTAGTCGCTTACAAAAATACGTAAAATTGCGATACCCGCTAACTCGATTAACCTAACTCTAAACTCAAAACCATGCCACAATTAAGTCCCTGAGTTGCCAATCTCAAACTATGCCCCGTAGTTTGAACCTAGTTACACAACTAGAAATTTACCAAATTGTAAAAGAGAAACTTACAAATAAAAATAAAACTAAAACCAAAACCCTATATTTAAAAATGAAGCCCAACACACATAAACAAAACCTGCCCAAGTAACATATAAATAGGTACGATTGTCTCCCCTTTTCTTTTGTTTTAGTAATCCCTTCGGCCTATCTTTTGTCGCACTTCAAAAATTAGGGTTCTGTTCAAATTGATGTCGCCGCTTGGAATTTGACCGATTGAAGTGATGATTTCACTTTAGTTTTCTTCGTCAATCGATCCTTAGCTTTGATTACACTCGGTTGCTTCAATTGTGTCGAGCACTTCTTTGGTTATGACTTTGGCATGATTTTTAATTTGCTATTTTAATCGATTTTCTAGCAACTCGACTTCGATAATTTCTGCCAATGAAGATATTGGGTATATATAGGGATCAAAACCCTATAATTTTGTTTCGTATATTTTGGTTTGAATTCGTCAATGGCTTTGCTTGGCCATTCGATTCTTGATTGAATGATTGTGATGATTTCTGACTTATTAATTGGTTGATATATTCGAATTTGCTTAAACTGATTTGAATTTGTTCCGTTCTTTGCTGCGAAGACTTGTTCATCGGTTGCTTATAGTTTGGCATTTGAATTTGAGATAAACTTTACTTGCTGAAGTTTGACTTGTTCATATACGACCTTTTCTACTCCTTATGTTATTGTTTAGCTCTTTGATTAATTATATGCATGTGCTCTATACCTTGCTCTGACCATCCATTCTTTGCTGAATTTTTTTGATTTTTTGAACAATTCAATGGTGTATTTCGTTTCCCATTACTTTTTGAAACAATTCCTTGACCTTGTTCAAACTGCTACCAATAATTACCCACATGCCTTGATTTTCTTCGTTTAAATGCTTACATATCCATGAATGTGTTTACTTATTTGGTTGTCACTTTATATATGTATACATGTGTGTGCATACATGTATAGATGTATGTGATTACTCATTTCTTGCATTGTTTAAAGGAACTGCCTTGTTGAGTATTTTATATGTCACCCTATGTTGCCTTGTTGTCTCCTCTGTTGCATATGTATATACATGTCACTGTGCTAGTTGCTTCGAGTTCCATGTCCAGTTCTAATGCATTCATGTCTGGTGCACTACTTTGTATATTTGCACTACATGTTGATATCTGACCTTGGATATGAACCTGTTCTTTAAGTATTTTCATGCTTGAGTGCCTACATACTGACTTTGCTTGTATTGTTTGGCCTCAATTTTGGTTGTCTTGTTTTCATGTGTTCATGTCTGAATGCATGCTTATCCATGTACATATGAGCATGTTTGAAGCTTTGTTCCTTGGTTATGGTCTAGTTGAGTTGCTTTTGTTATTGTTGCTTCGCATTTGAAGTCTGGTCTATCCTTGTCTGGTTGCAGCCTTTGTGTTCACCACTGCTGTGTTTGTATGCACATATGTACTTGAACCTATTCGCCTCTAAACTGACCATTGCTTTAATCTTTGTACATGTCTTGTGCCTTTGTGTTCTTTAAACTGTAGACTGGTCTAGTTCCATATGATGTTTTCATGTGGTATGTTTTGTTGAGGTTGTTTTGGTTGTTGCGAATGACCATTACTATGTTGAGTTATTTTTGCATTGCACCTGAGTTGAATCCAATCTTGGCTTGGGTTTGACTTGTGCTCACCTGTCCCTGCAATTTTAACAAGCAAGTGTATATCGATGTGCACGACCTTGTGGCATGTACGGTGATACACTATGCATGTCACAAGTTGTTCACGTAAGATGAATTAAAAAAATGATGACGAACAACCCAAATAACCGAGGCAAACAATATTTCAAAACACAGACTTCACTGTGCACTGTAAAATATTTCTTTTTAAATTTTACCGCGTCAGTGTTTATTTTGCATATAATTCAGATGCCGGATATAGGTTGGAACAGAGTTGATGTTCAAATACGAATGATGAGTGAATAAGTAGTGAGGTGAAATATGTAAGTAAAAATGTAATATGAAAATTGTATTGTAATTGAAGTTGTATTGTAACTGAAAATGTGTGAATGTAGTGAGAGCTCAAATTTATACTGTTTGAATTTGTAATAAATATTTGTTTGAACACAAGATTTTTTTAAATAAGAATTCCGAGTTATTTATTTTATTTAAGAAATATTCATTTAATTACGTGGAAAAATAAAATAGTACAATAACAAATACATTTAAACATATATATATATATATATATATATATATATATGTTTAATATCATCAATTAAAAATCATACACTAGTATATTCTACAAATATGTACGATTTTAGCTTTAAAATAAAATAAAACATTTATCAAACATACTTGTTTGAATCAAAAATATCATGTAATCCAAGCATATCATCATTAAAATCATAAAAACGGATTTGAATATAAAACCCGAAATTAAATGTTCATGAAAACAAAAATGAGATGGCTTTGATTGTTATTTACCTTGCTTTAGATAAGGAACTTGAGATTTGATCTTCTTTGATTTCTTAGCTTTTAATTGAATCTTCTCCTCTTTTTCCCTAGGTTGTGGCCAGCTTGCTCTTGGATTTATGTTTTAGAATTATGAACTTGTGAAAATGAAAATGGGAATATGGGTTTAGGGTTTAAGGGTTATGGCGGATGGCTATTTCCCATATTGCCCTTGCCTTATTCTCTTATTAGTTAACTTATAAAATGTAACGATCCCGAGTTTTAATTTATTTTAAATTGATAATTAAATTAATTTTTGATTTAAAATTGTGAAATTAAATGATAATCGATTGGAGTTTTCCAAATTCAAATAGTTTATGTTATTTATTAATAAGAAAATGGTTTCTTTTGTAAATTATTTTAAATCAACAAGGAGTTATTTTTATAACAATAAGTATAAGAGCTTTATATTTATATACATGGAGTATAAATTCAAACAACATAATTAAAATAGAAATTTATTTGCAATACAAAGTAACAAAAAAAAAGTTGCAGCCACCAAATAAAAACAAGTAAGTAAAGCAAAGGAAATAAATATACTCAAGTAAGAAAACAAGACAAAGGTCATTTACATAAGCATACAAAAGAAAATCTATCAACATAAATAGTGTGCAGGCAAGAACAAGAAAAAGGAAAGTAAAATATCTATGAACTGAAAAAAAAGAGCAAGTAACTATATAGAGATAATAAAATATATGGAATAACACACCAAATCATCTCTCAGCCGAAAACAGAATCATCTCAAAGAAAATATTTATAAAATAGTATGAGCTTATAAAGCAAAAATAGGACATTGCATTTAATGCCACATCCCCTCAGCACAAATTGATATCATCTTCAACCATGCCTATTATACAAAATATTATATCACCTGTACAAACAATAGTATCACGATGTAAACTTCTTTTTATACACATCAATATACTCATCATCATTTCGTCCAGCTACAAAACTGAAGCATCATCTTTTAAAACTTAAACAAACAAAATACAAGTAACAAGCAAAGAAAATACACTTGCAAAAGAAGACAATGATAAGTATTAGTCTGTAAGTAGCATGTAAAGCAAGGAAAGTAAGATAATGCCTGTAAAACAAAAAAAAATGCAAAGAAAAAAGCAATATTTATAAACATAAAAGAGGATAAGTTTGAAAACGTAAAGGACTTAAGTAATAAATGCTAGCCTCCTTAGTACACACCACATTACCCATCAGCCAATATACAATGAAAATATCTGTGATATTGTACAAACAACACTATATCATTTGTACAAATTATGATCACCTGTAAGCTTCTATATACCAATCTGTAAACTCAATTTCTATACATCAAGCATTTTTATCTCAGTTCGTTCATTCAACTGAATAATCCTTGAAGCAATACCATCCAAAACTAAAACAAAACTTCATGTTTAAACAATCAATCAATGCAAGCCAGAG
The DNA here is from genome assembly GCA_030765085.1 of Allium cepa. NCBI lineage: Eukaryota > Viridiplantae > Streptophyta > Magnoliopsida > Asparagales > Amaryllidaceae > Allium > Allium cepa. The sequence continues at coordinate 207,080,821 of CM060943.1, forward strand.
AATCAAGGAAGAGGAAGTTCCAGCTTGCATCTCCAGAACCCTGTTTCAAACAACACATGTGAGTAAACAACTAATTTAAATCTTAAGTAGGATAAAATTAGTTGCTTAAGTAATACTGTGATGTTGATTCCTGCATGTGTAGATAGTTGTATATAAATCTGTATGTATGGTTGTATTTGAATCTACATGCCTGAAGTTTTTGTTCCTTTGTTCATTCTTGCTGACAGAGTTTTATAAATAAATAAAAAATTCAAACATTCCATCTAAACACTTGGTAGCTTAGGGTTTTCAAACAAACTAGTTGAGTTTAAATCCCATTTTTGATTATGAAAATAAGTTTTAATAATATAAGTATGGAATTTTCCTGTAAACAAGAATATTGCAGTGAAAACTTATATAATGTAATAAATAAAATGTTAAGTTATATTGATTCATGTTTATATATCGAATCATCATAAGGATTTATGATTTTTAAGACAATAATCCAAATTTAAGATGTTGAATTGAATGAGAAATTTGGGTTTTTCTAGAAAATGGGTTTTGAGTGATTTCTGGAGGCTGATGCAATTGGAGTGGTCGAGATTGCTACTGGAGATGGAGAAGGCTACAGGGATGCCTGGAAAAATAGTCGGAGGTGGCAAAGATAACGGTGGCGATGGCGGCGTGGGATTTTTATTCGTAGACCTAATTTTTCTGGTGTTCGATCATTTGATCGCCGCGACCTCCACAGAGCATCGAGTTGCACGTCATTGGAGGGAAAGGAAGCTAGGTGGGTGGCGGAGAGGTGACCGGAGTTTGGAGTCGCCTAGTGGTCGGAGCGCCGAGAACTTGACGTTGATAGGTTGGGTGGTGATGTATGGGTTGTTTCCAGGTTTGAGTTTATACTCATTTTTGATTTCGAGAAGTAGATGGAGATTCTGAAGGTTGGAGATGGATGAGAGGATGAACGTCGACTTGCTCGACAACGCGGGGGTGGCTGGAAGCGATCAACGGGGTTGTAAACGTGCATGCTGTCGCGTTCGTATCAGTGAGTTTGGGAAGTCTGGGGTAATTGGGATGAAGCAGGGAAAAGACTCGAGATTTGTCTCGAGCAACTCGGGTATTCACTCGAAGTACTTGAGAGTTGGACTCGAAGCAAAAAATTGTGGGGCTCGGGTCAGTGTTGTCCAGACTTATTAAACAGAACCTGTTCTGTTTTCTATGTTTTAATATTAAATTTTGAAACAAAGCATAAACCAGTTTAAAAACAGAAGTTTAAAAATAAACTTAAGTTAGTTTACAACATAGTTTGGGCATAACTAAGTCTTTAAGTTTAAATCGTTTAATAACAATTAAGTAAAAAAAAAAGAAGAGAGAATTGAATGTAAGATTATAATTGAGTTGTAAAGGAAAGTTTAAGAAAATTTGAAACAAATCTAGAAACCTGGACATGAATCTAAATATGGAAATCAAGATTTTGAAATAAAATAAGTTTCTAAATTTAAATGTTTAAATGAGACTAAATTGTTAAAGTATACTTTAATTGGTAAACTTAAAGAAAATTTGATTCTAATTCTTTAAAGGTCCTTTGTATAACAAACTATTACTTTAACAAGTAAATTTAAAGGTTTTGAAATCAGTTCAAACTTTAGTAAAGGTAAATTGGGATTCATTTTGAATCTTGGTATTTAAATTAAAATTTAAAAGTAAATTCGAAGATCAATGTTTCCAAACGCATTTGCAAATGATGATTTGTAATTCACTAATTATTAAGTTAATAATAACGGATAATTAAATTATTTAATTAATTAAGGATTTGGATTCATTAAATAAGTAATTGCAGGTTTGAATTTATTAATTAAGGTTTAAAGATTAATTAGGTAAGGAATAATTAATAAATGGGTAATTAAGTTTGATTAATAATTAAAAAATTTTAATTAATGATTAAGGATAATCAATTAAGTAATTAAGACTTAATAATTGATTAAGAATTTATTTGTTAATTAACTAATTTGAAAAGAAATTAACTTATGATTAAGTAACCAGGATTAATGACAAGTAATACATATGATCTAGATAAATCAGTGGATTCATAATTTTACCTATGAATGTTTAGATCTTATTGAATGGTTGAATTGTTGATATCCCTGATGTCTGATGTTTGTGATATATCCTGATTTGTGTGGTGAAAAAAATGATGATTAATTATCTGTGATGAAATTTATTATCTGTGATATATATCTATGATCTGTAAGATAAGCATTATAGTTTATACTGCTTATCAACTATATTTCTGTGTTTTAATCTATGATGATTGAATAATGTGGCACTATTGTGTAAAACCCCTAGACCACACTCATACACGCACAAATATGGATTTCACGAGGAAATCAGTTAAGTCACAGATTTTTGAAATAGTTAAATTTGAATTTTTAAATTCAAATGTATTGGAAATGGAATCGGAATAAATGTGAAAAGCTTCTAGAATGGAATTTCAAAAATAAAAAATTATTTTTAAATTACTTGATTAAGTTTTAAAATTTAAATACTTTGATTTAAATTTGAATTCAATATTGAAATTGAATTCTGTAATTTGAAACTAGGGATTAACGATGTTATACTAGTCATTATGAGTTAAACCATTTTTAAAGTATTATTTTTGAAAATTTGAATTAACCCAAAGATTGTATCTTGTATAAATGAAATCGGGTTTTTCGAAATAAGACTGTTGTTTCTAAATGATAAAAAGGCTTTCATAGGAGAAACGAATTTCAAATTATATAAAAAGGGATTTCAAGACCAAGTTATTGATGAATATTTGGAAATGAATTTTGAAAGTGAATATTTGGGAACGGTTTGAAAGCTATAAGATAAATCTTTAATTTAAAGATTTTAAACGAGTTAATCCAAATGAAATGGAAATTGTTTTGAAATCCGTAAATGGAATTTTGTGAAATAAATCTTTTTGTTAAAGATTTAAAATGGTAATTGGTTTAAACCATTTGAAAAGAAAGTTTTGAATTATTAAGTTGTGACTTAATTGAAATCCCATATCCATATGTTTTAAATGTTTTCGCTCACTATTCGGTTTAGCCGGGAAAGGACCTTTGTGTCGTATAACCCATTCCGAATAGGTGATTCGACGTTATGGATAGCATTTGAAGACCGGTGATGAAGACCGGATATTTTCGAAAACGAAAGGGTTTCTTGTCGAATGTCTTTGCATCGACTGGTCCCAGGTATAGAGACTCCATATGTGATGGGAAATCCGGACGTGATTAGGGATTATCCGGATTGCAAGGACTTCTTTGTAAGTGCCTTCGGTTCTGTTCGAGCCCGGAACAGACTTGTATGGATAGTATGTCTGACATTACAAATTGAGATATAAAGCTGATTTCTTTCAAATATATTTCTGTTGGTGGCGGAGAATTTATTCTCTTAGCTTAACACCCTTCTCTGAGACGTACGAGCTCAGAGGTTATGTAGTTGATGGTTATCAGCAATATATTCCCAATTTGGTAATGTGACATGCTGAGTGTTGCTGTGAAATGATCATTGTGTTGATTATTTGTGATAGGATCATTTGTTTGATCATCTATCTTGGTGATCATTTCTATGATCATTTGTTGACCCAAAGCACAGCTTTTGTATAAAACGTGGCTTTGTGCACGAGACTTCGTCGAGCCTCACAAACCGGTAATGGTCGAAACAGGAATTGTGCGGCAAGGTTTTCAGGGATAGCTTCCCTAGGGTATGACCATTCCTTCTGGAAAAGGGTAGTGTCATGGTATGGAGCCCTGATACTTACTCATGTGGACACACTATATTTATTCTGTGTGGTTGTTGGTTTAGAGGCGCCTCGTATAAAGGTCCCAAAGGACCGGGGGTGGCATATCTGAGGTTTTGTATATTCCCCGGGAAGGGGGGGTAGCCGGCCTTGTTTGGCAGAGATCCAGTTGGGTTCTCGGGGCGTCCTTCCAGAGGCGTTTCCATGTGGGAATGGGAAGTTCCTTGGCCTGAACATTTGTTGGAAATCCATTCTTCAAATACGTACCTTGTACGGTTTTAGTTGTACAACCTATCATTCACTTATGGTGGCACCCCACTGTTTGGATGGTAGCTATAGTAGGCATAGTTCGAAATGTCTATGTTGGCTAAGATTTATATCTTTACTTTCGAAATTATTTTTACTACACTATGAACTAGTAATAATATCAAATGTTTCTTTTAATGCGTATCAAGCATCTTTGACTATCATAAGGAGAAATCTCCTCCGTTTCTGCGTTTGCATTGTGTGTGTGTGCGGGAGGCCTTATGGTAGTCTCATTTATAAAAAGCATTGCGAATCATTTTTAAAATATTTTTTTTGTTTGTTTTTAAAGATAAACTGTTTTTGTTGCTCACACCAGTCCCATGACTGATCCAGAGTTTATTGTTTCTTTCCTAAACTCTGGGTGCTCAAAATTTTCTACACGAGCAGTCTAGAGTTGGGTTTTTCAGATAGTTAGGTTGTAACGACCCAGAATTTTTAAAAATTAAAATTTGAATATTTAATTAATTTTAAATGTTAATAAGTGAATTTATAAGTCGAATAAATTTTTATTTGAATAATTGGATTTAATTGGATAATTAAATCAATAATTTAATATGTTAAATTATGGAAATAATTGAAAATTGAGTTAAATACGATTGAAAATGATTTGTAAAATTTTATTTTATCATGTTGAAGTTAGAATGATATTTTAGAACTTTTAAAATCGAATTAAGAGTTAATTTGTGAAAATTGAATATTTTAATATTAAAATCGACTAGTGAAAATAGTCAATTTTTGAACAGTCTCAGAATTGAACGAAACCAGTTCCACTGGATCCGCAATAGTTAGTTATTACCGGATTTCAATTTTCGTGTCAATCGGAGTTATCGTTTGATCGTGGCAGCTCGAAACGCATCGAATTGTTTTTAATTTTAATTTGGCGAGTTAAAATAGCCATTTTTCAAAAAGTCTCGGATTTCGACGAAACCAGTTTCATCGGATCCGTAATGTGATATTATTGTAAGGTTTCAAATTTCAAGACGATTGGATTTACCGTTTGTCCGTTACAAATTAAAACGCCTAGAAATCGATTTAAATCGGTTTAATTTAAATTGAGCGTTTGTAGCCATAACTCGCACAGATGTCCGAATTAGCTTTCGAAACCTGTTCCATTGTGTCCGGAACGCGGGATAAACCCTAGAAACGTCGGTCACGGCGCGTAAATCGGAGTTTGGAAAATCGAAATGAATAGTGAATTGGAAAATTTCCTATAAATACCCCAAAAATTCACAAAAATAAAAATAAAAGTTTCTAAACCCTAATATTTGCTCAGCCGCCGTTCACCTTCATCTATGGCCGAAAATCACCATTTCTTTTCCTCAATTATCTTTCAATTCATTGATTATTATCAACAACTTCCAACTACAAAAACGTGGAGCTTCGCGAGCTCTACGATGTGAACGGTGGAGATCGTCTGAAGTTCATTGGTTTGGCGGCAAATTGAGGTGGAAGGGGGCCGGCTGCGCACGCAACTCGAGGAAGATGGTGAGGCCGAACTCTATGCTATCTTGGCCGAGTATGGAGCTTGTCGTGCTCTTCAAAACGCAAGTCCCTGATCGAGTTTTCGTCGAGTATTGATGGAGTATAATTTAACCCTAATCTATAGGTTGGGTTCGGCCATAGCGTGATGAACTGGAGGAAACACGCGAGTTGGGGGAGAAGCAAGGGACGGTGATGATGAGGGGGCAGTGGGATCCAATGGCCAGAAACTGATTTAGGTTTAATATTATAAAGATTTTGTTGTAATTAGTTTATTTAAATTAGTATAAACTTGTAAAACCCATAACTTTTTCATACGAGGTCGAAAAAATGCAAACTCAGTTGCGTTGGAATCGTATGGACGAGCACTACGCGATGGAGTTGGTTTGGAGTCGTTTGGAGTTAGTGAGAATTTTGGATAAAATTAAACGCACGTTTAATTTTATTCGAAATAAATCGCTAAAACGAAATTGGAATCAAGGCGAGAACTTCTCACTCAATCGAATCAGTTTCGATTTTATTTTAAATAATTAGATTCAAAATATTTGAATGCATGTTTGAATGTTGATTAATATCTATTGATTGTTAAAATAGACATTATGCGCCGTTAGTAAGCGGATGTTATTTATTAAAAACATATACCGCGAATATTTCATAAACAGTGAAATTGGTATTATATATAATATCAATATATATATATTGGCATATGTATATATTGCAGTTGTTGATTTCCCGTATTTTTTAGCGGATGAGACCCTATTACGCCGTCTATTAAGCGGATAATATTTAATAAAAACATATACCGCGATAATTCCGTACTGGAGCGGAATTGGTATTGTGCTAATGTTTGTGGATGCAGGAAAACAGGTTGGAGGGATCCAACTGGATTCCTCAACAGTATTTATTTGATTTCAAATATTTTGATATTTGATGGATTATCATATCGATATATGATATCGTTGTTGTCGTGATTGACTATTTGGTGTGTAGCATCATTGGACCAAGTTTTGGAATTTTAAAATGATTTCAAAGTGATTTTTGAAAGTATAAGTTATAAAATAATTTTTGGAATTGATCCATGTTAAATAAATAAACGTTATAATTTTTATGTTATAAAAATTATGATTTTTGAGAAATATAGTTAAAAACTGATTTTTGAGAATATGATGTTAATGATTTTATAAAATAGTTTAATTTGGGAAATTTGAATTTATTGTGAAAAGTTTAAATATAGGATTTATAAAATTTAATTATTTTATAAATCAAGAGAACGGTGAAATAATAAAGGAGATTAAAGACGTTTTAAAGAATAATATAAATTGAATTATATTAAGAGATTTATAAATGGATATTTATAAATTGAAATATTGAAATTGTAAAACGAGTTTTTATAAGTGGTTGAATGAAGTGAAAATGAATTTCATAAATTGAATGAAATTTATAGAATTATAAACGGTGAAATTATAAATGGAATTTTATAAACAGTAGGTTTATAAAATTTATAAAGTCATTAAAAGAATGGTTTTGGATAAATAATTGAATCTTAAAAGTTATAAGATTTATAATTATGAAGTTTAAAGGAACGATTTTGTAAAATAATCGTTTTATAAGCATTTAACTTATAATATGGACTTTTAGTTTATAATTGAGTTATAAACTGGAATAGGTTAATAAAGGAATTTATAAACGTTGTTTTATAAATTCGCAAACAACTTATTTTGATAAGTAAATTGTTAAAACCTATTAATGGAGTTATATTCACATTTTTGACTGTGAATGATCCTTTAAAATAAAATGAATAGAAGTGATGAAAGTGTTAACATAGTATATTCACGTTTTTAAATAGTGAATAATATGTTAAAGAAAATGTTTAGATTTGATGTTTTAAATTGAATTAAAACGATCTAACGATGTTTTAAAATGTGTTGAGATTCGAAACCATAGATTTCAACATTCATTGTTGGAATAGACGTTTTCGAGAAATAGAAGGAAATGGTGGACTATAACACTGTTGTTATAGTAAATGATTTCCGAAAGGAAATGTTTTGTATAGTATTGGGATTTTTATATCTATTTTAACTTCGAATCCCTATACTAGTGATTTTGGGTTGTCGTAACGATGTTTTACGCAACATTTGTTTTGGCCCAAATAAATATGTTTAAGAGAATAATTTCCTTAAAGAATGAAATATATACTTAATTTCGATTGAAGTATATTGAATATTTTTCAAGTGTTGAAAATAAATAAAATCTGTGAATTACTTATAAATAAATAAGTTTGGAAATGTTTTTCCAATATAAAGTGAATATTAGAGAATTTATCTTTTTGAAGATAAATTGAAAATGAATATTATAAATTGAATTGAAGTCGTATATTCATTAATACTTTGGAATGTAAATTCACTATTGAATTTATAAAAGAAAGTAGAATTGGTTTAAAAATAAATGTTGATTTATTTTTGAAGTGTGAAAACTATATATCTAGTAAAGATATTTTTGAAAAATAAATAATTTGGAAAATTATTTGAAATCTGGTGATGTTGTGCATATCCATCGATAGTTCAATAACCGACTATCAATATTTCCCTTTGAATGGGTAATTGATGTGATTTGTTGAATGTGAATGCCACACTTATTTTTGAATAAGCGCTCACTATTCGGGTTAACCGGGAAAGGACCATGGGGTCGTTTAACCCATTCCGAATATGTGATACGTCGTTATGATAGCATTGAAGATCGGTGTTGAAGACCCGGTATTTGCAAGAACGATAGGATGACCTGTCGATTGACTCTGCACCGAGTTGCTCCGGTATAGAGTTCTCCATATGTGATGGTGAATCCGATCAGGATTGTGAATATCCGGATTGCAAGGACTTCTTTGTAAGTGCCTTCGGTTTTGTTCGAGCCCGGAACAGACTTGTATGGATTGTATGTCTGACATTACAAGTTGAGATATAAAGCCGATTTCATTCAAATATATTTCTGTTGGTGGCGAAGAATTTATTCTTTTAGCTTAACACCCTTCTCTGAGACGTACGAGCTCAGAGGTTATGTAGTTGAATGTTATCAGCGATATATTCCCAATTTGGTAATGTGACATGCTGAGTGTTGCTGTGAAATGATCATTGTGTTGATTATTTGTGATAGGATCGTTTATTTGATCGTCTATCCTGGTGATCATTTTTATGATCATTTGTTGACCCAAAGCATGGCTTTTGTATAAAGTATGTTTTTGTGGACGTGACTTCGTCGAGCCTCACACCCCGTGAATGGTCAAAACAGGAAAGATGCGGCAAGGTTATGAGGGGTAGCGCCCTTTAGGATATGTGCATTTCCTTCTGGAAAAGGGTGGTATCATGGTATGGAGCCCAGATACTTACTCATGTTGAAAACACTTTGTTATGATTGTGTGAATTGATTGCGAGCGCTCGGTGAAAAGGTCCCAAAGGACCGGGGGATGGCATATTCGGTCAGTTGTTACTCAGTTAGGGGTAACCCGGCCTTGTGTTGGTAGAGATCCGGTTTGGTTCTCGGGGATGTCCATCCAGAGCCATTCTCATGTGGCAATGGGAAGTTCCTTGGCCTGATCATTCGTTGGAAATCCAAAGAAACAATATGAGACTTGTACGGTTTTAGTTGTATAACCTGCTATGGAATGTGGCGGTAACTTGCTATTGAACATAGTTAGCTATAGTAGGCATAGTTCGGAATGTCTATGTTGGCTAAGATTTATATTCTACTTTCGAAATGAATTTTCTCTACACTATGCACTAGTAATAATATCAAATGTTATTTTAAATGCGTATCAAGCATCTTTGACTATCATAAGGAGAAATCTCCTCCGATTCTGCGTTTGCATTGTGTGTGTGTGCGGGAGGCCTTATGGTAGTCTCATTTTTAAAAGCATTGCGAATTGATTTAAAAATATTCTTCTATTTTGATATTTAAGATAAATAAACTGTTTTGAGTTCTCACACCAGTCACATGACTTACTTGGAGTTTATTGTTTTCCTTCCTAAACTCTGGGTGCCCACCAATTTCCACACGGGCAGTCAAGAGTTAGGTTTTTCAGGATATTCTGAATATTCTGGAGTTGCTGGAGGCAAGCTGGATGGCATGGTGTATTACTAGTTTATATAGTATTTCTTTTTCCGCTGTTTGTTTGATGTTGTATACTCTGATGATATGATGTAATGAAATGAAATGTATAAAATGTAATAACTGATATAGTTCTTTGTTTAAAGATTATCCATTTATTGATTATATGTTGTTCCGCTGCGAATTGTGAGATTCTGATGTTGTTCTGTTGTTTTCTGTTCCGTTCTATTTTCCCTCCGTTTTCTATTTTCTCTAATTTCTATTTTCTTTTCCCTTTATTTTCTATCTTTCTATTTTCTTTCTTCTCTCTTCTTTTCTACATCTTTTCTTTTCTTAAAACCATAACATTTCGGGTTTTTGGCCTTCGATTTCTCGGCAGTCGATAAAGTGAGTATCGATGTTGAATTTTCGAAAGTCGAAAATTTCCGGGGCGTTACATTTGGTATCAGAGCTTATGGTTAAGCGACAACCGTGGTTCTGTTGGGTATTTCTCATTAGAGATAGAGTCAGTAGTACTCTAGAATGAATTTGAGTGTAATAATAGCTATGAGAGCGTATTTGTTAGTGAGTATGAAATTGTTTTATATTGTGATGATTGGTTTATTGAGTGGCATATGAACTTTCGTCAGCGTGGTCCGCAAGACTATGCCGAAGGGGTTTCTAAACATTTAAATAGAACAATTCGACACAATATTGATTTTAAAATTGGGTAAATGAAATAATTTTACCTTGATTATATTTTGTATATAAAGAAATAATTTTTCAAAATTATTAAAGTGTATATAAGTTGATTATTTAGTTGTTTGAATAATCTAAATAAAAGAATAATTGTATAAGTAAAATGAATTATAAGAATTGAATTATAATTAAAGTGATTTACAATTGGGAATAAACTTATATATATAAGAAGTGAAACTATACGTATATATTTATGAATATGAGTTATAAATAAAAACAAATGAATTTAAAGTTAAATGGAAATTTACTTTAAAAATGAAATATAACTTAAGAGATGTTGAATGAAGTTGATTTTAGTATCAAAGTAAATTAATAAAGTTAAGTGATAAATGTGAACTTGAGTTATGAAATGAAATTCAACTGTTGTAATTGAATTGAATGAATGGATTGAATGTTAATCAATTGAATGTAAATGAAATTGATATGAAATAATGAATATAAGTGTTAATTCATTAAAATCTAATGTTATTGAAAGTTGAATAATTGAATGAAATGAATATAAGCAAAGGAATTTGGTTGTAATTAATATACGTTGGTTGTTAGTTTGATTGTTAGTTGATTATATAAAGTTCATTAAGTGTTAATGAAAGTGAATTAGCGAAATTGGAAGCTATGTAATTGAATTCAAATTGAAAGTAAATAAGTTTGAATAAAATTGGAAGTGAACCAACTTGAATATGAATTAGTGAATATAAACTAATTGAAAATAAATGTTAGAAACATCCACTATTAATGAATCAAATGTGATTAAATTGAAAACCATTTCATTGAATATTAATGAGAATATGAATGAATATTTATTGGTTATGGATGATAGTTGGTTGATGGTTGAATATATTGCTTTTGTTTCAATTGCTATGTTGGCATATATAGTTATTATGTTGCTATATGTTGTATATCGATACTATTGTCATATATGCATGGTTCTCATGTTGTTTGTTGAGTGATTAGTAGGTGCGGATCGCGTTTGCTTTGCATTTGGAGCTCGCTTTCGCGCTATATTAGCCGTATATGCTCGCTAATAAAATATAAGGTACATATCTCGGATTAAGTACCGTACTTTTATACTTTTTCCCTGCGGGATGCCTCATTACTTGATGAGATGTATATTTATGATATATATACTGTCATTTTTTTTTCGGATCGAGCCGCGCAAAGGAGACTATGGCGAATTTTTCCGAAAATTTAAGGCGTTAGAAAAAATTTGAGAAAATGGGAAAATTTTGAAAACTTTAACTTTGATTTTGGAATTTAAAGTTAAACAATAGTAGTTGTTTTTGAAAAGATAACTAAGCATGATTTGAAAACTTAGTAAAGTATGGTAAGAAGTTTAATTATGAATTTTGGGAAAATTAATGGATTCTGTAACTTTTCTTACTTGTAATTTCGAGGACGAAATTCTTTTAAGGGGGGAGGATTGTAACGACCCAGAATTTTTAGAAATTAAAATTTGAATATTTAATTAATTTTAAATGTTAATAAGTGAATTTATAAGTCGAATAAATTTTTATTTGAATAATTGGATTTAATTGGATAATTAAATCAATAATTTAATATGTTAAATTATGGAAATAATTGAAAATTGAGTTAAATACGATTGAAAATGATTTGTAAAATTTTATTTTATCATGTTGAAGTTAGAATGATATTTTAGAACTTTTAAAATCGAATTAAGAGTTAATTTGTGAAAATTGAATATTTTAATATTAAAATCGACTAGTGAAAATAGTCAATTTTTGAACAGTCTCAGAATTGAACGAAACCAGTTCCATTGGATCCGTAATAGTTAGTTATTATCGGATTTCAATTTTCGTGTCAATCGGAGTTATCGTTTGATCGTGGCAGTTCGAAACGCATCGAATTGTTTTTAATTTTAATTTGGCGAGTTAAAATAGCCATTTTTCAAAAAGTCTCGGATTTCGACGAAACTAGTTTCATCGGATCCGTAATGTGATATTATTGTAAGGTTTCAAATTTCAAGTCGATTAGATTTACCGTTTGTCCGTTACAAATTAAAACGCCTAGAAATCGATTTAAATCGGTTTAATTTAAATTGAGCGTTTGTAGCCATAACTCGCACAGATGTCTGAATTAGCTTCCGAAACCTGTTCCATTGTGTCCGGAACGCGGGATAAACCCTAGAAACGTCGGTCACGGCGCGTAAATCGGAGTTTGGAAAATCGAAATGAATAGTGAATTGGAAAATTTCCTATAAATACCCCAAAAATTCACAAAAATAAAAATAAAAGTTTCTAAACCCTAATATTTGCTCAGCCGCCGTTCACCTACATCTATGGCCGAAAATCACCATTTCTTTTCCTCAATTATCTTTCAATTCATTGATTATTATCAACAACTTCCAACTACAAAAACGTGGAGCTTCGCGAGCTCTACGATGTGAACGGTGGAGATCGTCTGAAGTTCATTGGTTTGGCGACAAATTGAGGTGGAAGGGGGCCGGCTGCGCACGCAACTCGAGGAAGATGGTGAGGCCGAACTCTATGCTATCTTGGCCGAGTATGGAGCTTGTCGTGCTCTTCAAAACGCAAGTCCCTGATCGAGTTTTCGTCGAGTATTGATGGAGTATAATTTAACCCTAATCTATAGGTTGGGTTCGGCCATAGCGTGATGAACTGGAGGAAACACGCGAGTTGGGGGAGAAGCAAGGGACGGTGATGATGAGGGGGCAGTGGGATCCAATGGCCAGAAACTGATTTAGGTTTAATATTATAAAGATTTTGTTGTAATTAGTTTATTTAAATTAGTATAAACTTGTAAAACCCATAACTTTTTCATACGAGGTCGAAAAAATGCAAACTCAGTTGCGTTGGAATCGTATGGACGAGCACTACGCGATGGAGTTGGTTTGGAGTCGTTTGGAATTAGTGAGAATTTTGGATAAAATTAAACGCACGTTTAATTTTATTCGAAATAAATCGCTAAAACGAAATTGGAATCAAGGCGAGAACTTCTCACTCAATCGAATCAGTTTCGATTTTATTTTAAATAATTAGATTCAAAATATTTGAATGCATGTTTGAATGTTGATTAATATCTATTGATTGTTAAAATAGACATTATGCGCCGTTAGTAAGCGGATGTTATTTATTAAAAACATATACCGCGAATATTTCATAAACAGTGAAATTGGTATTATATATAATATCAATATATATATATTGGCATATGTATATATTGCAGTTGTTGATTTCCCGTATTTTTTAGCAGATGAGACCCTATTACGCCGTCTATTAAGCGGATAATATTTAATAAAAACATATACCGCGATAATTCCGTACTGGAGCGGAATTGGTATTGTGCTAATGTTTGTGGATGCAGGAAAACAGGTTGGAGGGATCCAACTGGATTCCTCAACAGTATTTATTTGATTTCAAATATTTTGATATTTGATGGATTATCATATCGATATATGATATCGTTGTTGTCGTGATTGACTATTTGGTGTGTAGCATCATTGGACCAAGTTTTGGAATTTTAAAATGATTTCAAAGTAATTTTTGAAAGTATAAGTTATAAAATAATTTTTGGAATTGATCCATGTTAAATAAATAAACGTTATAATTTTATGTTATAAAAATTATGATTTTTGAGAAATATAGTTAAAAACTGATTTTTGAGAATATGATGTTAATGATTTTATAAAATAGTTTAATTTGGGAAATTTGAATTTATTGTGAAAAGTTTAAATATAGGATTTATAAAATTTAATTATTTTATAAATCAAGAGAACGGTGAAATAATAAAGGAGATTAAAGACGTTTTAAAGAATAATATAAATTGAATTATATTAAGAGATTTATAAATGGATATTTATAAATTGAAATATTGAAATTGTAAAACGAGTTTTTATAAGTGGTTGAATGAAGTGAAAATGAATTTCATAAATTGAATGAAATTTATAGAATTATAAACGGTGAAATTATAAATGGAATTTTATAAACAGTAGGTTTATAAAATTTATAAAGTCATTAAAAGAATGGTTTTGGATAAATAATTGAATCTTATAAGTTATATGATTTATAATTATGAAGTTTAAAGGAACGATTTTGTAAAATAATCGTTTTATAAGCATTTAACTTATAATATGGACTTTTAGTTTATAATTGAGTTATAAACTGGAATAGGTTAATAAAGGAATTTATAAACGTTGTTTTATAAATTCGCAAACAACTTATTTTGATAAGTAAATTGTTAAAACCTATTAATGGAGTTATATTCACATTTTTGACTGTGAATGATCCTTCAAAATAAAATGAATAGAAGTGATGAAAGTGTTAACATAGTATATTCACGTTTTTAAATAGTGAATAATATGTTAAAGAAAATGTTTAGATTTGATGTTTTAAATTGAATTAAAACGATCTAACGATGTTTTAAAATGTGTTGAGATTCGAAACCATAGATTTCAACATTCATTGTTGGAATAGACGTTTTCGAGAAATAGAAGGAAATGGTGGACTATAACACTGTTGTTATAGTAAATGATTTCCGAAAGGAAATGTTTTGTATAGTATTGGGATTTTTATATCTATTTTAACTTCGAATCCCTATACTAGTGATTTTGGGTTGTCGTAACGATGTTTTACGCAACATTTGTTTTGGCCCAAATAAATATGTTTAAGAGAATAATTTCCTTAAAGAATGAAATATATACTTAATTTCGATTGAAGTATATTGAATATTTTCCAAGTGTTGAAAATAAATAAAATCTGTGAATTACTTGTAAATAAATAAGTATGGAAATGTTTTTCCAATATAAAGTGAATATTAGAGAATCTATCTTTTTGAAGATAAATTGAAAATGAATTTTATAAATCGAATTGAAGTCGTATATTCATTAATACTTTGGAATGTAAATTCACTATTGAATTTATAAAAGAAAGTAGAATTGGTTTAAAAATAAATGTTGATTTATTTTTGAAGTGTGAAAACTATATATCTAGTAAAGATATTTTTGAAAAATAAATAATTTGGAAAATTATTTGAAATCTGGTGATGTTGTGCATATCCATCGATAGTTCAATAACCGACTATCAATATTTCCCTTTGAATGGGTAATTGATGTGATTTGTTGAATGTGAATGCCACACTTATTTTTGAATAAGCGCTCACTATTCGGGTTAACCGGGAAAGGACCATGGGGTCGTTTAACCCATTCCGAATATGTGATACGTCGTTATGATAGCATTGAAGATCGGTGTTGAAGACCCGGTATTTGCAAGAACGATAGGATGACCTGTCGATTGACTCTGCACCGAGTTGCTCCGGTATAGAGTTCTCCATATGTGATGGTGAATCCGATCAGGATTGTGAATATCCGGATTGCAAGGACTTCTTTGTAAGTGCCTTCGGTTTTGTTCGAGCCCGGAACAGACTTGTATGGATTGTATGTCTGACATTACAAGTTGAGATATAAAGCCGATTTCATTCAAATATATTTCTGTTGGTGGCGAAGAATTTATTCTTTTAGCTTAACACCCTTCTCTGAGACGTACGAGCTCAGAGGTTATGTAGTTGAATGTTATCAGCGATATATTCCCAATTTGGTAATGTGACATGCTGAGTGTTGCTGTGAAATGATCATTGTGTTGATTATTTGTGATAGGATCGTTTATTTGATCGTCTATCCTGGTGATCATTTTTATGATCATTTGTTGACCCAAAGCATGGCTTTTGTATAAAGTATGTTTTTGTGGACGTGACTTCGTCGAGCCTCACACCCCGTGAATGGTCAAAACAGGAAAGATGCGGCAAGGTTATGAGGGGTAGCGCCCTTTAGGATATGTGCATTTCCTTCTGGAAAAGGGTGGTATCATGGTATGGAGCCCAGATACTTACTCATGTTGAAAACACTTTGTTATGATTGTGTGAATTGATTGCGAGCGCTCGGTGAAAAGGTCCCAAAGGACGGGGGATGGCATATTCGGTCAGTTGTTACTCAGTTAGGGGTAACACGGCCTTGTGTTGGTAGAGATCCGGTTTGGTTCTCGGGGATGTCCATACAGAGGCATTCTCATGTGGCAATGGGAAGTTCCTTGGCCTGATCATTCGTTGAAAATCCAAAGAAACAATACGAGACTTGTACGGTTTTAGTTGTATAACCTGCTATGGAATGTGGCGGTAACTTGTTATTGAACATAGTTAGCTATAGTAGGCATAGTTCGGAATGTCTATGTTGGCTAAGATTTATATTCTACTTTCGAAATGAATTTTCTCTACACTATGCACTAGTAATAATATCAAATGTTATTTTAAATGCGTATCAAGCATCTTTGACTATCATAAGGAGAAATCTCCTCCGATTCTGCGTTTGCATTGTGTGTGTGTGCGGGAGGCCTTATGGTAGTCTCATTTTTAAAAGCATTGCGAATTGATTTAAAAATATTCTTCTATTTTGATATTTAAGATAAATAAACTGTTTTGAGTTCTCACACCAGTCACATGACTGACTTGGAGTTTATTGTTTTCCTTCCTAAACTCTGGGTGCCCACCAATTTCCACACGGGCAGTCAAGAGTTAGGTTTTTCAGGATATTCTGAATATTCTGGAGTTGCTGGAGGTAAGCTGGATGGCATGGCGTATTACTAGTTTATATAGTATTTCTTTTTCCGCTGTTTGTTTGATGTTGTATACTCTGATGATATGATGTAATGAAATGAAATGTATAAAATGTAATAATTGATATAGTTCTTTGTTTAAAGATTATCCATTTATTGATTATATGTTGTTCCGCTGCGAATTGTGAGATTCTGATGTTGTTCTGTTGTTTTCTGTTCCGTTCTATTTTCCCTCCGTTTTCTATTTTCTCTAATTTCTATTTTCTTTTCCCTCTATTTTCTATCTTTCTATTTTCTTTCTTCTCTCTTCTTTTCTACCTCTTTTCTTTTCTTAAAACCATAACATTTTGGGTTTTTGGCCTTCGATTTCTCGACAGTCGATAAAGTGAGTATCGATGTTGAATTTTCGAAAGTCGAAAATTTCCGGGGCGTTACATAGGTTCAGTGAATTATCTGGAGCTAGTTCAGTCTTTGGATGTGGACGAGACTTGCTTGTCTTTGCGTATCGTGATGTTGAAACGAGCTGCTGCTGCTGGAGTTCTCTTTTGAATACTATCTTGAGTTATATTGTTCCGCTGCTAGATGTTATTTATTTTCCTTTTCCGCTGCTAGTTTCTTGTATCTCTGATGTATATTGATATTCATTGTACCATTCTGTTGTACCAGATGTTGTATCAGTATTGTATATCAATGTATTATTCTGTTTATTCCGCTATGTTGTTTACTTAATGTTGTTATAAGCTCTGGCGACTCGGATTTGAACGGTTGAATCTACGCATTCGAGTACGATTTGAAGTATGGGTGTCGATTTTTGAACGGGCAAAATCCGCTTCGTTACATTTGAAGTATGGGCTCGGGTCAGTGTTGTCCAGACTTATTAAACAGAACCTGTTCTATTTTCTATGTTTTAAAATTAAATTTTGAAACAAAGCTTAAACCAGTTTAAAAACAGAAGTTTAAATATAAACTTAAGTTAGTTTACAACATAGTTTGGGCATAACTAAGTTTTTAAGTTTAAATCGTTTTAATAACAATTAATTAAAAAAAAAAGAGAATTGAATGTAAGATTATAAATTGAGTTGTAAAGGAAAGTTTAAGAAAATTTGAAATAAATCTAGAAACCTGGACATGAATCTAAATATGGAAATCAAGATTTTGAAATAAAATAAGTTTCTAAATTTAAATGTTTAAACGAGACTAAATTGTTAAAGTATACTTTAATTGGTAAACTTAAAGAAAATTTGACTCTAATTCTTTAAAGGTCCTTTGTATAACAAACTATTACTTTAACAAGTAAATTTAAAGGTTTTGAAATCAGTTCAAACTTTAGTAAAGGTAAATTGGGATTCATTTTGAATCTTGGTATTTAAATTAAAATTTAAAAGTAAATTCGAAGATCAATGTTTCCAAACGCATTTGTAAATGATGATTTGTAATTCACTAATTATTAAGTTAATAATAATGGATAATTAAATTATTTAATTAATTAAGGATTTGGATTCATTAAATAAGTAATTGCAGGTTTGAATTTATTAATTAAGGTTTAAAGATTAATTAGGTAAGGAATAATTAATAAATGGGTAATTAAGTTTGATTAATAATTAAGACTTTTTAATTAATGATTAAGGATAATCAATTAAGTAATTAAGACTTAATAATTGATTAAGAATTTATTTGTTAATTAACTAATTTGAAAAGAAATTAACTTATGATTAAGTAACCAGGATTAATGACAAGTAATACATCAGATCTAGATAAATCAGTGGGTTCATAAGTTTTACCTATGAATGTTTAGATCTTATTGAATGGTTGAATTGTTGATATCCCTGATGTCTTATGTTTGTGATATATCCTGATTTGTGTGGTGAAAAAAATGATGATTAATTATCTGTGATGAAATTTATTATCTGTGATATATATCTATGATCTGTAAGATAAGCATTATAGTTTATACTGCTTATCAACTATATTTCTGTGTTTTAATCTATGATGATTGAGTAATGTGGCACTATTGTGTAAAACCCCTAGACCACACTTATACACGCACAAATATGGATTTCACGAGGAAATCAGTTAAGTCACAGATTTTTGAAATAGTTAAATTTGAATTTTTAAATTCAAATGTATTGGAAATGGAATCGGAATAAATGTGAAAAGCTTCTGGAATGGAATTTCAAAAATAAAAATTTATTTTTAAATTACTTGATTAAGTTTTAAAATTTAAATACTTTGATTTAAATTTGAATTCAATATTGAAATTGAATTCTGTAATTTGAAACTAGGGATTAACGATGTTATACTAGTCATTATGAGTTAAACCATTTTTAAAGTATTATTTTTGAAAATTTGAATTAACCCAAAGATTGTATCTTGTATAAATGAAATCGGGTTTTTCGAAATAAGACAGTTGTTTCTAAATGATAAAAAGGCTTTCATAGGAGAAACGAATTTCAAATTATATAAAAAGGGATTTCAAGAACAAGTTATTGATGAATATTTGGAAATGAATTTTGAAAGTGAATATTTGGGAACGGTTTGAAAGCTATAAGATAAATCTTTAATTTAAAGATTTTAAACGAGTTAATCCAAATGAAATGGAAATTGTTTTGAAATCCGTAAATGGAATTTTGTGAAATAAATCTTTTTGTTAAAGATTTAAAATGGTAATTGGTTTAAACCATTTGAAAAGAAAGTTTTGAATTATTAAGTTGTGACTTAATTGAAATCCCATATCCATATGTTTTAAATGTTTTCGCTCACTATTCGGTTTAGCCGGGAAAGGACCTTTGTGTCGTATAACCCATTCCGAATAGGTGATTCGACGTTATGGATAGCATTTGAAGACCGGTGATGAGGACCGGATATTTTCGAAAACGAAAGGGTTTCTTGTCGAATGTCTTTGCATCGACTGGTCCTTGGTATAGAGACTCCATATGTGATGGGAAATCCGGACGTGATTAGGGATTATCCGGATTGCAAGGACTTCTTTGTAAGTGCCTTCGGTTCTGTTCGAGCCCGGAACAGACTTGTATGGATACTATGTCTGACATTACAAATTAAGATATAAAGCTGATTTCTTTCAAATATATTTCTGTTGGTGGCGGAGAATTTATTCTCTTAGCTTAACACCCTTCTCTGAGACGTACGAGCTCAGAGGTTATGTAGTTGATGGTTATCAGCAATATATTCCTAATTTGGAAATGTGACATGCTGAGTGTTGCTGTGAAATGATCATTGTGTTGATTATTTGTGATAGGATCATTTGTTTGATCATCTATCTTGGTGATCATTTCTATGATCATTTGTTGACCCAAAGCACAGCTTTTGTATAAAACGTGGCTTTGTGGACGAGACTTCGTCGAGCCTCACAAACCGGTAATGGTCGAAACAGGAATTGTGCGGCAAGGTTTTCAGGGATAGCTTCCCTAGGGTATGACCATTCCTTCTGGAAAAGGGTAGTGTCATGTTATGGAGCCCTGATACTTACTCATGTGGACACACTATATTTATTCTGTGTGGTTGTTGGTTTAGAGGCGCCTCGTATAAAGGTCCCAAAGGACCGGGGGTGGCATATCTGAGGTTTTGTATATTCCCCGGGAAGGTGGGGTAGCCGGCCTTGTTTGGCAGAGATCCAGTTGGGTTCTCGGGGCGTCCTTCCAGAGGCGTTTCCATGTGGCAATGGGAAGTTCCTTGGCCTGACCATTTGTTGGAAATCCATTCTTCAAATACGTACCTTGTACGGTTTTAGTTGTACAACCTATCATTCACTTATGGTGGCGCCCCACTTTTTGGATGGTAGCTATAGTAGGCATAGTTCGAAATGTCTATGTTGGCTAAGATTTATATCTTTACTTTCGAAATGATTTTTACTACACTATGAACTAGTAATAATGTCAAATGTTTCTTTTAATGCGTATCAAGCATCTTTGACTATCATAAGGAGAAATCTCCTCCGATTCTGCGTTTGCATTGTGTGTGTGTGCGGGAGGCCTTATGGTAGTCTCATTTCTAAAAAGCATTGCGAATCATTTTTAAAATATTTTTTTTGTTTGTTTTTAAAGATAAACTGTTTTTGTTGCTCACACCAGTCCCATGACTGATCCAGAGTTTATTGTTTCTTTCCTAAACTCTGGGTGCTCAAAATTTTTTACACGAGCAGTCTAGAGTTGGGTTTTTCAGATAGTTAGGTTCAGTGAATTATCTGGAGCTAGTTCAGTCTTTGGATGTGGACGAGACTTGCTTGTCTTTGCGTATCGTGATGTTGAAACGAGCTGCTGCTGCTGGAGTTCTCTTTTGAAGACTATCTTGAGTTATATTGTTCCGCTGCTAGATGTTATTTATTTTCCTTTTCCGCTGCTAGTTTCTTGTATCTCTGGTGTATATTGATATTCATTGTACCATTCTGTTGTACCAGATGTTGTATCAGTATTGTATATCAATGTATTATTCTGTTTATTCCGCTATGTTGTTTACTTAATGTTGTTATAAGCTCTGGCGACTCGGATTTGAACGGTTGAATCTACGCATTCGAGTACGATTTGAAGTATGGGTGTCGATTTTTGAACGGGCAAAATCCGCTTCGTTACATTTGAAGTATGGGCTCGGGTCAGTGTTGTCCAGACTTATTAAACAGAACCTGTTCTATTTTCTATGTTTTAAAATTAAATTTTGAAACAAAGCTTAAACCAGTTTAAAAACAGAAGTTTAAATATAAACTTAAGTTAGTTTACAACATAGTTTGGGCATAACTAAGTTTTTAAGTTTAAATCGTTTTAATAACAATTAAGTAAAAAAAAAAGAGAATTGAATGTAAGATTATAAATTGAGTTGTAAAGGAAAGTTTAATAAAATTTGAAATAAATCTAGAAACCTGGACATGAATCTAAATATGGAAATCAAGATTTTGAAATAAAATAAGTTTCTAAATTTAAATGTTTAAACGAGACTAAATTGTTAAAGTATACTTTAATTGGTAAACTTAAAGAAAATTTGACTCTAATTCTTTAAAGGTCCTTTGTATAACAAACTATTACTTTAACAAGTAAATTTAAAGGTTTTGAAATCAGTTCAAACTTTAGTAAAGGTAAACTGGGATTCATTTTGAATCTTGGTATTTAAATTAAAATTTAAAAGTAAATTCGAAGATCAATGTTTCCGAATGCATTTGTAAATGATGATTTGTAATTCACTAATTATTAAGTTAATAATAATGGATAATTAAATTATTTAATTAATTAAGGATTTGGATTCATTAAATAAGTAATTGCAGGTTTGAATTTATTAATTAAGGTTTAAAGATTAATTAGGTAAGGAATAATTAATAAATGGGTAATTAAGTTTGATTAATAATTAAGACCTTTTAATTAATGATTAAGGATAATCAATTAAGTAATTAAGACTTAATAATTGATTAAGAATTTATTTGTTAATTAACAAATTTGAAAAGAAATTAACTTATGATTAAGTAACCAGGATTAATGACAAGTAATACATCTGATCTAGATAAATCAGTGGATTCATAAGTTTTACCTATGAATGTTTAGATCTTATTGAATGGTTGAATTGTTGATATCCCTGATGTTTGATGTTTGTGATATATCCTGATTTGTGTGGTGAAAAAAATGATGATTAATTATCTATGATGAAATTTATTATCTGTGATATATATCTATGATCTGTAAGATAAGCATTATAGTTTATACTGCTTATCAACTATATTTCTGTGTTTTAATCTATGATGATTGAATAATGTGGCACTATTGTGTAAAACCCCTAGACCACACTTATACACGCACAAATGTGGATTTCACGAGGAAATCAGTTAAGTCACAGATTTTTGAAATAGTTAAATGTGAATTTTCAAATTCAAATGTATTGGAAATGGAATCGGAATAAATGTGAAAAGCTTTTGGAATGGAATTTCAAAAATAAAAATTTATTTTTAAATTACTTGATTAAGTTTTAAAATTTAAATAATTTGATTTAAATTTGAATTCAATATTGAAATTAAATTCTGTAATTTGAAACTAGGGATTAACGATGTTATACTAGTCATTATTAGTTAAACCATTTTTAAAGTATTATTTTTGAAAATTTGAATTAACCCAAAGATTGTATCTTGTATAAATGAAATCGGGTTTTTCGAAATAAGACTGTTGTTTCTAAATGATAAAAAGGCTTTCATAGGAGAAACGAATTTCAAATTATATAAAAAGGGATTTCAAGACCAAGTTATTGATGAATATTTGGAAATGAATTTTGAAAGTGAATATTTGGGAACGGTTTGAAAGCTATAAGATAAATCTTTAATTTAAAGATTTTAAACGAGTTAATCCAAATGAAATGGAAATTATTTTGAAATCCGTAAATGGAATTTTGTGAAATAAATCTTTTTGTTAAAGATTTAAAATGGTAATTGGTTTAAACCATTTGAAAAGAAAGTTTTGAATTATTAAGTTGTGACTTAATTGAAATCCCATATCCATATGTTTTAAATGTTTTCGCTCACTATTCGGTTTAGCCGGGAAAGGACCTTTGTGTCGTATAACCCATTCCGAATAGGTGATTCGACGTTATGGATAGCATTTGAAGACCGGTGATGAAGACCGGATATTTTCGAAAACGAAAGGGTTTCTTGTCGAATGTCTTTGCATCGACTGGTCCCCGGTATAGAGACTCCATATGTGATGGGAAATCCGGACGTGATTAGGGATTATCCGGATTGCAAGGACTTCTTTGTGAGTGCCTTCGGTTCTGTTCGAGCCCGGAACAGACTTGTATGGATAGTATGTCTGACATTACAAATTGAGATATAAAGCTGATTTCTTTCAAATATATTTCTGTTGGTGGCGGAGAATTTATTCTCTTAGCTTAACACCCTTCTCTGAGACGTACGAGCTCAGAGGTTATGTAGTTGATGGTTATCAGCAATATATTCCCAATTTGGTAATGTGACATGCTGAGTGTTGCTGTGAAATGATCATTGTGTTGATTATTTGTGATTGGATCATTTGTTTGATCGTCTATCTTAGTGATCATTTCTATGATCATTTGTTGACCCAAAGCACAGCTTTTGTATAAAGCGTGGCTTTGTGGACGAGACTTCGTCGAGCCTCACAAACCGGTAATGGTCAAAACAGGAATTGTGCGGCAAGGTTTTCAGGGATAGCTTCCCTAGGGTATGACCATTCCTTCTGGAAAAGGGTAGTGTCATGGTATGGAGCCCTAATACTTACTCATGTGGACACACTATATTTATTCTGTGTGGTTGTTGGTTTAGAGGCGCCTCGTATAAAGGTCCCAAAGGACCGGGGGTGGCATATATGAGGTTTTGTATATTCCCCGGGAAGGGGGGTAGCCGGCCTTGTTTGGCAGAGATCCAGTTGGGTTCTCGGGGCGTCCTTCCAGAGGCGTTTCCATATGGCAATGGGAAGTTCCTTGGCCTGATCATTTGTTGGAAATCCATTCTTCAAATACGTACCTTGTACGGTTTTAGTTGTACAACCTATCATTCACTTATGGTGGCGGCCCACTGTTTGGATGGTAACTATAGTAGGCATAGTTCGAAATGTCTACGTTGGCTAAGATTTATATCTTTACTTTCGAAATGATTTTTACTACACTATGCACTAGTAATAATATCAAATCTTTCTTTTAATGCGTATCAAGCATCTTTGACTATCATAAGGAGAAATCTCCTCCGATTCTGCGTTTGCGTTGTGTGTGTGTGCGGGAGGCCTTATGGTAGTCTCATTTCTAAAAAGCATTGCGAATCTATTTAAAAAAAAATTTTTGTTTGTTTTTAAAGATAAACTGTTTTTGTTGCTCACACCAGTCTTGCTTATGCTAGGTGATATGTGATGGGGGGTGCTCGCTTCGCGGTTTGGTGGCGAACGGGAGACTCTTACCCCCACACGTCCTCTTTACGGGGTTGGTTAGGCGAAGCCGTGACATTCGAAAGGGTGGCCGTAAAAGCAAGTTTGGGATATCAGTGTAAGCCACGGTGGGGCTGGGATGGTTGAAAAGCCTACCGGTTGTGACCGCTGCCGGTAAGACGTTACATTTGGTATCAGAGCTAAGGTGAAACTTTAGCTCAGGAGTATAACACATTAAGTAGCTCATTAGAGATAGGGTGAAGTATCCCTAGAATGAGTATAATCGCTAAGATATCCGTTTGAACGCCTCAGTAAATTCTCTTACTATCCACTGATAGTGAGTATGAGTGCGAGAAGAGGACGAGATAGGGGACAGGAGAATATGACTATAATTGGTCAATACTCTGTAACGAAAGTGGAAACAATCTTTTTCTTCCCAAATTTCTTTGATTCGACTTCAAATTCTTTTGATTGCTTCATACCAGCTCCAGAAAGAAGTTCGGTGCATTGATGACCTTACGAATCGTGGTAGAAAATCCTTACTTCGTATTTCATCGATTTCTTATTAGTTTTGATTTAAACCTTAATGAATATGAATTGGAAATTTTGAAGAAATTGGAAATTTTAATTTGAGTTAAATTGATTAATAGAATATGAAGCTAAATTTGAAAAGAATCGATAAAACGATTTCGTTTAAAAACCGGATTTTGAAACTCTGTTGTAATTTCTTGGGTTGATCGAGGTCCGAAGAGGGACAAAATTGGTATATATGTTGAGATATTCCGACTTGAATTTGGAATCCATATCTTGTGTTTGAAGAGTTACAGGAGATCGAATCTATCTATCTCTGCGTTATTTTCGTGCCTGCGAATTTCGAGGACGAAATTCTTTTTAAGGGAGGAAGTCTGTAACGATCCCGAGTTTTAATTTATTTTAAATTGATAATTAAATTAATTTTTGATTTAAAATTGTGAAATTAAATGATAATCGATTGGAGTTTTCCAAATTCAAATGGTTTATGTTATTTATTAATAAGAAAATGGTTTCTTTTGTAAATTATTTTAAATCAACAAGGAGTTATTTTTATAACAATAAGTATAATAACTTTATATTTATATACATGGAGTATAAATTCAAACAACATAATTAAAATAGAAATTTATTTGCAATACAAAGTAACAAAAATAAAAATAAAAATAAAGTTGCGGCCACCAAATAAAAACAAGTAAGTAAAGCAAAGGAAATAAATATACTCAAGTAAGAAAATAAGACAAAGGTCATTTACATAAGCATACAAAAGAAAATCTATCAACATAAAATAGTGTGCAGGCAAGAACAAGAAAAAGGAAAGTAAAATATCTATGAACTGAAAAAAAAGAGCAAGTAACTATATAGAGATAATAAAATATATGGAATAACACACCAAATCATCTCTCAGCCGAAAACAGAATCATCTCAAAGAAAATATTTATAAAATAGTATGAGCTTATAAAGCAAAAATAGGACATTGCATTTAATGCCACATCCCCTCAGCACAAATTGATATCATCTTCAACCATGCCTATTATACAAAATATTATATCACCTGTACAAACAATAGTATCACGATGTAAACTTCTTTTTATACACATCAATATACTCATCATCATTTCGTCCAGCTACAAAACTGAAGCATCATCTTTTAAAACTTAAACAAACAAAATACAAGTAACAAGCAAAGAAAATACACTTGCAAAAGAAGACAATGATAAGTATGTAGTCTGTAAGTAGCATGTAAAGCAAGGCAAGTAAGATAATGCCTGTAAACCAAAAAAAAATGCAAAGAAAAAGGCAATATTTATAAACATAAAAGAGGATAAGTTTGAAAACGTAAAGGACTTAAGTAATAAATGCTAGCCTCCTTAGTACACACCACATTACCCATCAGCCAATATACAATGAAAATATCTGTGATATTGTACAAACAACACTATATCATTTGTACAAATTATGATCACCTGTAAGCTTCTATATACCAATCTGTAAACTCAATTTCTATACATCAAGCATTTTTATCTCAGTTCGTTCATTCAACTGAATAATCCTTGAAGCAATACCATCCAAAACTAAAACAAAACTTCAAGTTTAAACAATCAATCAATGCAAGCCAGAGAATCAAGGAAGAGGAAGTTCCAGCTTGCATCTCCAGAACCCTGTTTCAAACAACACATGTGAGTAAACAACTAATTTAAATCTTAAGTAGGATAAAATTAGTTGCTTAAGTAATACTGTGATGTTGATTCCTGCATGTGTAGATAGTTGTATATAAATCTGTATGTATGGTTGTATTTGAATCTACATGCCTGAAGTTTTTGTTCCTTTGTTCATTCTTGCTGACAGAGTTTTATAAATAAACAAAAATTCAAACATTCCATCTAAACACTTGGTAGCTTAGGGTTTTCAAACAAACTAGTTGAGTTTAAATCCCATTTTTGATTATGAAAATAAGTTTTAATAATATAAGTATGGAATTTTCCTGTAAACAAGAATATTGCAGTGAAAACTTATATAATGTAATAAATAAAATGTTAAGTTATATTGATTCATGTTTATATATCGAATCATCATAAGGATTTATGATTTTTAAGACAATAATCCAAATTTAAGATGTTGAATTGAATGAGAAATTTGGGTTTTTCTAGAAAATGGGTTTTGAGTGATTTCTGGAGGCTGATGCAATTGGAGTGGTCGAGATTGCTACTGGAGATGGAGAAGGCTACAGGGATGCCTGGAAAAATAGTCGGAGGTGGCAAAGATGATGGTGGCGATGGCGGCGTGGGATTTTTATTCGTAGACCTAATTTTTCTGGTGTTCGATCATTTGATCGCCGCGACCTCCACAGAGCGTCGAGTTGCACGTCATTGGAGGGAAAGGAAGCTAGGTGGGTGGCGGAGAGGTGACCGGAGTTTGGAGTCGCCTAGTGGTCGGAGCACCGAGAACTTGACGTTGATAGGTTGGGTGGTGATGTATGGGTTGTTTCCAGGTTTGAGTTTATACTCATTTTTGATTTAGAGAAGTAGATGGAGATTCTGAAGGTTGGAGATGGATGAGAGGATGAACGTCGACTTGCTCGACAACGCGGGGGTGGCTGGAAGCGATCAACGGGGTTGTACACGTGCATGCTGTCGCGTTCGTATCAGTGAGTTTGGGAAGTCTGGGGTAATTGGGATGAAGCAGGGAAAAGACTCGAGATTTGTCTCGAGCAACTCGGGTATTCACTCGAAGTAGTTGAGAGTTGGACTCGAAGCAAAAAATTGTGGGGCTCGGGTCAGTGTTGTCCAGACTTATTAAACAGAACCTGTTATATTTTCTATGTTTTAATATTAAATTTTGAAACAAAGCTTAAACCAGTTTAAAAACAGAAGTTTAAATATAAACTTAAGTTAGTTTACAACATAGTTTGGGCATAACTAAGCTTTTAAGTTTAAATCGTTTTAATAACAATTAAGTAAAAAAAAAAAGAATTGAATGTAAGATTATAAATTGAATTGTAAAGGAAAGTTTAAGAAAATTTGAAACAAATCTAGAAACCTGGACATGAATCTAAATATGGAAATCAAGATTTTGAAATAAAATAAGTTTCTAAATTTAAATGTTTAAATGAGACTAAATTGTTAAAGTATACTTTAATTGGTAAACTTAAAGAAATTTTGACTCTAATTGTTTAAAGGTCCTTTGTATAACAAACTATTACTTTAACAAGTAAATTTAAAGGTTTTGAAATCAGTTCAAACTTTAGTAAAGGTAAATTGGGATTCATTTTGAATCTTGGTATTTAAATTAAAATTTAAAAGTAAATTCGAAGATCAATGTTTCCAAACGCATTTGTAAATGATGATTTGTAATTCACTAATTATTAGGTTAATAATAATGGATAATTAAATTATTTAATTAATTAAGGATTTGGATTCATTAAATAAGTAATTGCAGGTTTGAATTTATTAATTAAGGTTTAAAGATTAATTAGGTAAGGAATAATTAATAAATAGGTAATTAAGTTTGATTAATAATTAAGATTTTTTAATTAATGATTAAGGATAATCAATTAAGTAATTAAGACTTAATAATTGATTAAGAATTTATTTGTTAATTAACTAATTTGAAAAGAAATTAACTTATGATTAAGTAACCAGGATTAATGACAAGTAATACATCTGATCTAGATAAATCAGTGGATTCATAAGTTTTACCTATGAATGTTTAGATCTTATTGAATGGTTGAATTGTTGATATCCCTGATGTCTGATGTTTGTGATATATCCTGATTTGTGTGGTGAAAAAAATGATGATTAATTATCTGTGATGAAATTTATTATCTGTGATATATATCTATGATCTGTAAGATAAGCATTATAGTTTATACTGCTTATCAACTATATTTCTGTGTTTCAATCTATGATGATTGAATAATGTGGCACTATTGTGTAAAACCCCTAGACCACACTTATACACGCACAAATATGGATTTCACGAGGAAATCAGTTAATTCACAGATTTTTGAAATAGTTAAATTTGAATTTTTAAATTCAAATGTATTGGAAATGGAATTGGAATAATTGTGAAAAGCTTTTGGAATGGAATTTCAAAAATAAAATTTTATTTTTAAATTACTTGATTAAGTTTTAAAATTTAAATACTTTGATTTAAATTTGAATTCAATATTGAAATTAAATTCTGTAATTTGAAACTAGGGATTAACGATGTTATACTAGTCATTATGAGTTAAACCATTTTTAAAGTATTATTTTTGAAAATTTGAATTAACCCAAAGATTGTATCTTGTATAAATGAAATCGGGTTTTTCGTAATAAGATTGTTGTTTCTAAATGATAAAAAGGCTTTCATAGGAGAAACGAATTTCAAATTATATAAAAAGGGATTTCAAGACCAAGTTATTGATGAATATTTGGAAATGAATTTTGAAAGTGAATATTTGGGAACGGTTTGAAAGCTATAAGATAAATCTTTAATTTAAAGATTTTAAACGAGTTAATCCAAATGAAATGGAAATTGTTTTGAAATCCGTAAATGGAATTTTGTGAAATAAATCTTTTTGTTAAAGATTTAAAATGGTAATTGTTTTAAACCATTTGAAAAGAAAGTTTTAAATTATTAAGTTGTGACTTAATTGAAATCCCATATCCATATGTTTTAAATGTTTTCGCTCACTATTCGGTTTAGCCGGGAAAGGACCTTTGTGTCGTATAACCCATTCCGAATAGGTGATTCGACGTTATGGATAGCATTTGAAGACCGGTGATGAAGACCAGATATTTTCGAAAACGAAAGGGTTTCTTGTCGAATGTCTTTGCATCGACTGGTCCCCGGTATAGAGACTCCATATGTGATGGGAAATCCGGACGTGATTAGGGATTATCCGGATTGCAAGGACTTCTTTGTAAGTGCCTTCGGTTCTGTTCGAGCCCGGAACAGACTTGTATGGATAGTATGTCTGACATTACAAATTGAGATATAAAGCTGATTTCTTTCAAATATATTCTGTTGGTGGCGGAGAATTTATTCTCTTAGCTTAACACCCTTCTCTGAGACGTACGAGCTCAGAGGTTATATAGTTGATGGTTATCAGCAATATATTCCCAATTTGGTAATGTGACATGCTGAGTGTTGCTGTGAAATGATCATTGTGTTGATTATTTGTGATAGGATCATTTGTTTGATCGTCTATCTTGGTGATCATTTCTATGATCATTTGTTGACCCAAAGCACAGCTTTTGTATAAAGCGTGGCTTTGTGGACGAGACTTCGTCGAGCCTCACAAACCGGTAATGGTCGAAACAGGAATTGTGCGGCAAGGTTTTCAGGGATAGCTTCCCTAGGGTATGACCATTCCTTCTGGAAAAGGGTAGTGTCATGGTATGGAGCCCTGATACTTACTCATGTGGACACACTATATTTATTCTGTGTGGTTGTTGGTTTAGAGGCGCCTCGTATAAAGGTCCCAAAGGACCGGGGGTGGCATATCTGAGGTTTTGTATATTCCCCGGGAAGGGGGGTAGCCGGCCTTGTTTGGCAGAGATCCAGTTGGGTTCTCGGGGCGTCCTTCCAGAGGCGTTTCCATGTGGCAATGGGAAGTTCCTTGGCCTGACCATTTGTTGGAAATCCATTCTTCAAATACGTACCTTGTACGGTTTTAGTTGTAGAACCTATCATTCACTTATGGTGGCGCCCAACTGTTTGGATGGTAGCTATAGTAGGCATAGTTCGAAATGTCTACGTTGGCTAAGATTTATATCTTTACTTTCGAAATGATTTTTACTACACTATGCACTAGTAAAAATATCAAATGTTTCTTTTAATGCGTATCAAGCATCTTTGACTATCATAAGGAGAAATCTCCTCCGATTCTGCGTTTGCATTGTGTGTGTGTGCGGGAGGCCTTATGGTAGTCTCATTTCTAAAAAGCATTGCAAATCTATTTTAAAATATTTTTTTGTTTGTTTTTAAAGATAAACTGTTTTTGTTGCTCACACCAGTCCCATGACTGATCCAGAGTTTATTGTTTCTTTCCTAAACTCTGGGTGCTCAAAATTTTCTACACGAGCAGTCTAGAGTTGGGTTTTTCAGATAGTTAGGTTCAGTGAATTATCTGGAGCTAGTTCAGTCTTTGGATGTGGACAAGACTTGCTTGTCTTTGCGTATCGTGATGTTGAAACGAGCTGCTGCTGCTGGAGTTCTCTTTTAAAGACTATCTTGAGTTATATTGTTCCGCTGCTAGATGTTATTTATTTTCCTTTTCCGCTGCTAGTTTCTTGTATCTCTGATGTATATTGATATTCATTGTACCATTCTGTTGTACCAGATGTTGTATCAGTATTGTATATCAATGTATTATTCTGTTTATTCCGCTATGTTGTTTACTTAATGTTGTTATAAGCTCTGGCGACTCGGATTTGAACGGTTGAATCTACGCATTCGAGTACGATTTGAAGTATGGGTGTCGATTTTTGAACGGGCAAAATCCGCTTCGTTACATAAAACCTTTTCCATAAAGTCATTCATTTAATCTTATTTAGTTAAGCATGACCTCTATTTTAAATTTCCAAATATCAATCTCCTTATCTATTAATCTTTACATTATTCTACTTAATTTATCCAATCAAATCTCCTGAATAATGTTATTTAAAATTAGGAGTGCTCCAAAATACAAGGGGAAGTACCGTGCCATCACTTCCTCCGATGCCCCAGCACTTTAGTATGTCTCATGTATTTCGTCAGATGAACTACGGGATCTATTTTTCCATCATACATCTCAATCTTTGGTAGTTTGAACTCAGGTGGATTCCTAGCTTGCTTCGTATTAGTAGCAAAGGGGCTCCTATTTATATCTTCCAGATCCCTATTTACCAATCCTCCTCTCATAGCCCATCTGATCACTTTCACCAACCTGTCGTTGTCATCTCGTGGTGGTCTTCGATCATTATCTCCAACCTGCACCCGAGTTCATGTGGGAATCCTAAAATCTGCTCTTCTGGACGAGCATCCACATCTCGATCAATGACAAACTACATAGCCCCGTCTGGTATCCTGCCTGGGATCAATCTAGTATGATCCAGAGGCATGCGTCTAAGCATGGGTAGGTCGACACTAATTGTTCTGGAATGATTGGCTCCAATCGTTCTTGGTTGGTCAAGGGCCGCTCTCGGTTGTTCCACTCCATCCTGCATCCTGTTAACTTCGTTTCCTTGGTCCTGATTCTGGATTTTCTCATCACTTGCTCCCCCAACTCGATGATCCATATTTCCAACGTTTACTACTATGCCATTTCCTTGGTTTTGTGCTTTGGCTTATCCCTGTTGGAATAGGTTCTGCTTCATCTCCTCCTTTCTCTTTGGCATCCTTTCCTGCATAGTGTCCATCATCGTTTCTGTGACGACCCCACCGCTATGCCCAGTTTAGCAAAGAACCTTATAAGTTATGTCTTCTGCCAATCCGGAGTATATGGTTGGTTAAGGGCGATTGAATGTGCATATATCTTTATACTAATATTGACACTTCTTATTTACCTTTTTAAGGATCTGAATTGAAATTTAGACGTGTACAATATTAATACAAAGTAATAAACATACTGATTTAAAAATATTCAGAACAGTATATGATATAGATAAATCAGAAACAGGGTCATAAATCATAGCGGAATAATAAATATCATCATAGAAATGATATAATGTGAGTCTACAAAATATGAGTACTAGACCCACATAAATATATACATCACATCCAAAATCTTGTATTAGGCACAAAGCACTACTATATATAGATGACATTATCTCCTAACAGTCAATACATACAAGTATGAAGTAAACTAAAAGTATTAAAATAGCCTACTTCAATGCTAGCCCAAAATCAAAAGGCCAATGGTACCTGTTAAGTCTCGGCTTGACCCGAGTATTAAAATAATAAACGGGTCAGACGATATCTAAATAATAGGTGAGATACTAATATCATAACTTTATGACTTAAAATAATAGGCCATGTAAAATATGCCGAACAAGCAATTATAATAAGGCATATTAATTAAATTCACTATATAAATCCATAAATGACTTAAGTCCAGAGTAAGCCATTTCAAAATATGCCTAATACCTAAAATTCAAAAAGGCATACCAAACAAATAAATATAGATTTCAACCAAGTCAAAAATAAAATATTCCCAAAACAAATATTCAAATAAAGCAAATCTAACAAATTACCATTTCATTAATCATAACATTCTATACTAAAAATCTATGAAGAAACAATCATCAATAATGAAATAATAACGGTAGTCGTCTATCAATTTAATACAGTGACATGAAATCTTCTGAAAGAGACCCGCTACATAGAAAGGAAGCCTTTCAAAAGAGACTGTAGATTAGGGACACCGCTCAAAGAAAAGAGCAGCCGTGTACCTAATTTGTCCTATGCAAATTTACCTTTCCAAAGAGGTAAACATAGTCAAACTGTATAAAAATAATAAATTGAAAGGTTGTAGTATCTATAGACTATGATGCATGTAAAAATCTACCTTCCAAAAGAGACAGCCATATTTACACCATAACAGATCTTCCGAAAGAGATCTGCCTACCCAAATCTAAAAATGTATCGATTCTCAAATTGATGAAAAATGAGTTATCTTCTCTCTGGATGTATTGGTCTAAAATCCGAACACCCTAAGATAATACAATTCTAAGTGTTAATTGCTGCTGCTCCAGTAATTACCAGAATTTAGCTGACTGTCCTATACCAGAAAGTAAATTCAAGTATTTACTAAACGCTAGTAATTTCCACTTCAAACTTTATTTAGCAAATAATAATAATAATAATCAAAAGAGTTGTGCAAAGTGTCCCATACCATCCAACAATTCAATCGTTTATTAAAATCCTTTATTTCATAGAAAATCATGAAATTAATCAGAAATCCAAATCAAACTTGCATAAAAATAGCCAAAAATTAAATGCAATAAAAGCCAACAATAGTTTATAGGTTGAAAGTAATTACTGTAATCTTACCGTATAGAAAATGATTTCTAAAATACTTTATCTATAATTCTCTCTAAACTACTCACCTTTTTTTCCAAATGAATAAATTAAAAGAGTTTTAAATTAGTTTTTATATATAGCAAGATAATTTTTTTCCAAAATCATTTTTAAAACCAAATAACTCACATATATTTATATATTTGAAATAAAATGGTTCATTATTAATATCATGTAGAACCTCAAATGGGGAGACTCGCCTCCTTAAAAAATCTTACCATATTGGTGAGGAAACAGAGCATGGCATCCCCCATATAGTCAGCTTCTAATACAGGATTGCAAACAAACATCAAGCAAAGAAAAAACAAAGAGACAAAAACATACAAAAAATACACCAACCGATGCAAGCCAGCAAGCATATTGCTTGCCCAAAACGGAAAACCAAAAATGACTATACACCCCCTCTTATCGGGTAAAAGTCCACTTATTACAACCCGTCTCCACAAAAGCATTCGCACCCTAAAACCCTAAATCAGATATTGCCACCATTAACCATTTTCACCGAGCTCAATCCTCCATCTATGTAGCAAATTCCTCTCCTCCAATGTCACACCACGTTGATTTAACCACCGATGCAGCTGCAATCTGACATCAATCTCCACAAGCTTAAATCAAACTTCTTTCGAGAATCTAAAATTCTCAAAACACCTCCTAACTCGTTCGATCCATATGTGGTGGACAAGAGTAGCTGCTGCGACATACACCAAATCACGTATCATCGGTTTCGTGTTGAACTGAAGCCGTAATTTGGCTAGGCAGTTCCCCAGATCAGTGGCGTTAAAAGGCAGTATCGCAAGCCGATCCAGAGTGCATCCCCGTAGAAAAGTGTTGTATTCACACATTGTAAATAAACGTTGATGATTTATTGTGTTTTTGCGGCATAAATCACAATTAATGCCGTATTCATCCCCTAATTTATAAGTCGATCAGCCATAGGCAATCGTTGCAAATAGGCTAAATATGTTGTGTAGGAAACATTACATGCTGTTTTGCTATACCAAATTACCCGAAAAGTTTTATCAATGTCTATAGATGGTCTTATGTCATTCCGTACTCTTGAGAAAACGAATTTTTAACTGTCATAGATTTTCCAGTAATCCCTTATGTTATCGAAGACAATATTTACATTCTTTATATGCGCAGCCACTTCTCTAGTCTCTCATAACATTTGAGGTTGAGACTGGCCTTCATGTATAATATAAGAAATTTTACTGTTAGCTGTGTGACATAAATGAATTCTGTTCCACCCTAAGAAATAAATAAGAGATTTGTGATCTATCCGAGGAACAAACCACAAATCAGTGCCTTCCCCATTAGTAATTACTCTGGTCATTATGGAGGCAGTTGTCTCGGAGTAATTATTATCAATGGGAAAAAACCCCAAAATTTGCTTTGGCTAAGTATTTAATCCTCATCCACCTAGACCACAAGCTACCTGTTGCCATTAAATTCCAAAGGAATTTGATTCTAGAAGTTCTATCGAATCAGTGAATCTACGTAAACCTACCCTTCCTTCAATTTTGGGTATACATAAAGTCTCTCAGGAAATTTTGTGAAGTTTGTCTTTCCAAAAAATCTACACATAACTTGTCTAACTTCGTTAGTACTGACTTTGGAAAATTGTAGATCAAAACCCAATACATAACAATAGGGGTTATAATGTTATAGATTAACTCAGCTTGGCTCGCTGTAGTTAGTATATTACAGTCCCAACCCTCTAACTTGTTGCTTATTTTCTGCAGTAATGGCATAATGTGATGCATGGATGTAGTCCACTGAGAGCGGGACCTTAAGATATTTCACAGGTGATTCTTGTCCTGGCATTTGTAGTATGGTAGCAATTTCAGTCTTGTTCATTGCATCAACACAATAAAACAACTAGGATTTTGTTTGGTTGATTCTCAACCCAACTGGCTCCTCCACAATGGTAAATATGTTGGTTATGTAAGTAGCATTAGATGTGGTAGCAGATAAAAATATCATTACATCATCTGCATATAGTAGATGTGTAATAAGGTTGAATGTGAGAAATAGTTATAGATGTCCATCATAAAATCCCTCTTCCATCAGTAGGCTAAAAAAATCCATAGTAATACAAAATAAGTAGGGGGACAAAGGATCTCTCTGCTGGATTTTCCTATTGGAGGAAATAAAGCCTTCCGGTCTTCCGTCAATCACAATTGAAAATGTAGGTGGAGATACACATTCATAAATAAGCTCCACTAAGGGAATAGGAAACCCCAAAGACGTAAGTATATGAATAACAAATTCCCGATTAACCATATCATATGCTTTATGGAGATCAATTTTGAGACACATTTCCTGTATACCTCGCTTGGAAAAATCTCGAATTAGTTCATGAGCGAGTAAAATATTCTCACCAATATTTCTGCCCGGTATGAAAGATGACTGATTCTCTGTAATTAAGCAAGGAAGAAACCAATTAGTTCGATTATAAATAATATTGGATTCTATTTTATAAAAAACATTAGCACAAGAAATAAGATGATAATCTGAAATAGTTTGAGATTTATCTTTTTTGGGGATCAAAGTAATAAAGTTATGGTTCATTTCCTTCAGTAATTTTCTGCTGTGAAAAATTTCTGTAATGACTCGGATTTTTCGTATTCAATTTTGAATATTTAAATGGTTTTAAATATTGAATTTTAATTATAGATTGATTTTGAATATGAACAATTGGGGTTTATTTATAGAATAAATTCAGAATTTAAATGTAGCAGTTCATTAAATAATTTAATTATTAAATTTAATAATTGAGTATTGGTTAAATTATTGATTCTGGATTTTAAGCTTGATAAAAATAATTTAAAGGCTTATAAAATTTGTATTAATAATACTAAAGACAATGCAACTTTCAAAATTGAATTTAAAAGTGATTTTTTCAAAAATTAAAATATATCGTTTAAATTAACATTTACAAATAGCCTTCCGGGACACAGTCTTGGAATTCGACGAAACCAGTTCCATTGAATCCGTGATATTTTATTATTATCGGATTTCAAAATTTCATAGCATTTGGAGTTATCGTTTGGTCGTACGGAATATAAACATTCTGAAATTAATATCGGAGATTTAATATAATGATTGGGTCCAAAAAGTTATCTTCTCCATACGATCGAGAATTGTGGCTCGAAACTTTTTCAATTGCGTTCGGAATAAGGGTATAATATTATAAACACCTAGCCACATGTGTCGATAGGGGTTTAGGATTTTAAGTTACGCAAATGAGATATTTTGATTTATATTATTATATATATATATATATAATCAAATTCAAATCGTGGTCACTTTACCTTCTCCAGCACGCTAACCCCAAATCTTACACTACCTTCTTCCTTCAAATCACGTCTCCCTCTCCATCTTTTAAATCAACCGAGCATTCATTACAATTGAAAGGAAAAAAAGAAAGAGTTGCGTATATGGTTCCGTTCCCTTCAAAATCCATTTAACCTTCTTCTTTGTAAATCCATGAAATCAAACCGCACCTCCTTCATTCGAAATCGAATTCAAATAAAAAATAGAGAATTGAAGCCAATACGAAAGTAAAATAAGGGAGCGAACTTGGGAAATGAGGCGAACTCGGCAGTCAAAGGCGGCGTACGCGGGCAAGATTGATGAAACTTGGTGGGTGGGGCGGTGCTTTCTAGAATTAAACTCGGAGGAAGAGGCACGAGGCTGGAGGAGGTATCATGTTCGATTGTATTCGAACACGAGGAGGATGCGAGGTCGAGATGCGAGTGTGCGATAGTGGAGGATCCAAGGTAGCGTGCACGATGGCTGAGGTGAGGGCTACAATAGGGGTTGTGGCCAGACATGGGACGAGCGATGAACGAAGGGGACAATGTTATAATAGCGCGCAGTGGAAGCTTGGCTAGAGAAAATCAAGGCAGTGGAGGTGAAGATAATAAACTGTAATTAGTCTAATTTCATTACTGAATTTGGTTTTTTTAGTTTTATCATGAAAGAAAGAAAATAGAAAATTTAATTAGTTAAATATAGTTTAAATTTTTTAAGTCAACTTTAATTTGAAACAAAATTTAATTACTTCAATGATTAATAAAGTCCGTAATTTGCTGGTACAAGGTCTAAATCGATAAGAAACAAGTCGGGATTGAAAGGGAATGCGAACAAAATAAAGGTGAGAATTGCTCACTCTTTTGGATTGCCTCGTTAAAATTTAAATGTTTAAATTGAAAATTTGGATGCCTGATGAATTTACAAATATATCGTCTGTTGAACGATATTATACATATATAAATATATACAATAGTATATATATTGGTATTGGAGTGATATTCCAACGTATTATAGCTGATGAGACCCTATGCGCCCCGCATAATAGCGGATGACCCTATATACCGCGATATCCCTCTCGAAGTGGGATTGGTATTTTTATTGTTGTCTAACATCTGTGGATGCAGGAAAAACAGGTAGGAGGGATCCAATTGGATTCCTCAAATATATTAGTATTTTTCATATATATATAAATGCTGGATTATAGTGTGTTGTAAAATTTTAAATGATATAATGGCATGGAAATTAATTGTGGAAATATTAAATACCATAAATATTATTTTAATATTTTAAGGAATAAAAAAGGTATTTTTAATATAAAAATTTGTATAATGAAATTTGGATTATTTAAAAGAGATTGGTTTGAATAAGCATGGTGAATTTTTTATCGTATTAAATAGTGCGGGAAAATATTTTAAATAGTGAGTTTAAAATAAATTATATAAAGAAATATTTAAAGACCATATTTAAAATGATATTCGGGAAAAAGGGTTGAAATCGATATTGAAAATAGATTGGAAAAAAATAAATGGAATTTTTAATGGAATTGAATTTATAAAATGGAATTTTATGGATGAGATTATTTTTAGTGGAACTCAAAAAGTGTTATAGAAAAATTATAAACGGAGTTTATAAATAAAAGGGAAATGATATTGGATGATAAGTTTGGAATATAAATTTATGGGAAGAATTTACATCGGAATATGGAAAAGGGTGAGCAAAAAATGGTAGATATTATTTTATAAAGTGAAATGGTTAAGTGGACCGGAATGGAGGTAATGTGATGGTAATAGAGAAGATTTATAAATTAAAATTTGGTTATTTGTAACGACCCACAAATCCGTACCCCTTGAGTCAATACTATTCTACAACAATCAACTCAAGTTGTACAGAAATATGAACCATTTGGGTTAAAGAAGAAGAGGTAGAAGAAGAAAATAAGAAACAACATCAGAATCTAACCATCACAGCGGAA
Organism: Allium cepa; assembly: GCA_030765085.1. NCBI lineage: Eukaryota > Viridiplantae > Streptophyta > Magnoliopsida > Asparagales > Amaryllidaceae > Allium > Allium cepa. The sequence continues at coordinate 207,120,526 of CM060943.1, forward strand.
TAAAATATAATAGATATTAACATATCTTTACACCAAAACAAATATACCTGTTTATATATTACATCATCAGAGTACATCAATCACAGTTCAACAACAACAACATACAAATGGATACACAGCAACTCGACACAGCAGAATATATATATAAACAAGTACGAAAATACGCATCGTCATCCAGCTCATCTCCAGAGCTCCACAGCATCAAATCCTGTATCCTATAATACTCGGTCTGACCCGAGCATTACAGTTAAATAACACTCGAGTCAGTCTGGAATACCAACGTGATAAAATCACACTCAATTGATTATTAAAGTTTCAAAAATCCTTTGAAAACAAAAGCATCTCGTAAGACCACGCCATAAATAAACATGTCCGGTTTTTACCTTACGATAGCTAAAACATTTTCTTATTAAACTCCTCTGATATTATAATAGGGTCTATATACAAATACTTATAAAATAGCCAAAATTTTTACATGATTAAATTCCAGCTGCTAGCCACAGAGTGGGTAATACAAACAAAACTCGTACAAGGCTCGTAGGGAGAATGGATTTCCAACTAATGACTAGGCACTTGGGTACCACTTGTCACAGTACGGGGCCTAGATCACCGTACCGAGGAGTACGCCCGCTCCCCTGCAACACTAGACCGGGACAACCCCTTACTGGATAATCCCGAGTGAGATCACCCCGCGGTTGGGATCAGCAATTGCCCACTAAGCCGAAATAAAAAGGGACATCTAGACAGGGATGACCTCACCCTGCTTGGGTGCTACCCACCTAGCCTTGCTGCATAACCCCTGATTTTCAGTCATTCCCGGTTGATGTGGCTTGAGGCTAAGCGTTACCGTTTTAGAACATATCCCTTAGAATGCCCATCGTCCACCTGACGATGTTACGAAAGCATTCGTCCATACAAGTCCGTCCCGGGTTCGAACGGAACCGAAGGCACTATTCCTACTACATCCATTTTGGAAATATCCTCAGGATTAGTAGCGACTAGCCCTTGCACTTCACTGCTCCATCTTCGAATCTAAACTCGTTTCCACGAAACGTACAAACCGGATCGAAGTGGTTTTCGAGAAATAAATCCCGATCCCGGTCTCTTCGAAACGATCAGCGCATTTGTCCAATATTGATAGTCGGTGATTTAACTATCAATTAATATTTACAACATCCATCAAACAATAAATAATTTCCCAAATTATTTATTAATCCCAAAAATATCTTCACAAGATATATTTCCACTTTTTAAACCCTTTTTGAAAAAAGTTTTCAAACTATCTTCCTTTCTCAGAATGAATTCCAAGTATTTTCTATTTCCACTGGAATTACCAAGCACAAAACTTTAGATTTTTAAAATAATTTAAACGCTTTACTTTGAAATATATTTTAAAGCATTTAATTTAAAACTACTTCAATAATTTATTAAAAATACATACTATATAAATATTTGAAAATAAATATAAACTAGGTTTTCACTTTTAAAAAAAAATACTAAGTCACTTTTTAAAATAATTACTACTATAATAGATTTGAAAAATATTTACTTAAGAATTTAAACATTTAGAAATAATAAATTCTCTAAAACATGCTTTTTAAAACAACATTAAACTTTTATCTTATATTTAAAAATTACTTTGAAAAGGTACTTGGCTATCTAGAGAAATATACTTCTCTTCATATTTTTCTTTAAATCTCCAATTCAAACACTTGAATCAATCTTCAAATTGATTTCCAATTTACTTCCTTTTTATTCCAAAATCCATTAATTTCAGATTTTATTCCTTAATTTTGATTCAAAATATTTTTAATTGAAATACCAATTTTTCGATTTCTCAATTTACTTCTTTATCCCTTTAAATAAATTTAAATCTAAATTTTAAAATAATTCTTTATTCCTTTAAAATAATATCACTTGAATTTACAATTCATTAATTCATTAATTACTGTCATTGCAAATCCTTTGCTTTTCATACTCGCAGTTATTTATTAGTATTTAACATCACTTCCATTCCTTTTTCAATTCATTCTCAATTTACTCAAATTTTCTATAATTATTTCATTTACAAATTCACTTCTTTTATTTTCTTACCAAAATCCAATTTATATACTTTTGGTATTTCACTATACACAAATATATTCAATCAAGCCATAACATTCAATATTCCCTCATAATTCATTATAGAATATCAAATAACCATAATAGAGAATATTAAATAATTTAAATAAAAGTTGAGGGGTCCAGTTGGATCCCTCCAACCTGTTTTTCCCTGCATCCACAGACGTTAGCACAACATAAATATCAATCTCAAAATATACCATACTGTAGCACATCAATCAATTCAACCATTCAAACAATTATTTGAATTTAATCATTTAAATTTAAATTTAACTGAGTGAGATTAACTCGCCTTTGATTCCTGTTTTGCAACCCACTTCTTTCTCGATTTGATTCCAGGATTTTCAGACCTTGTTTAAACATTAGGTGTTTTATTAATATTCGAGTCAATTGAAAAATTAAATTCCCATTTGATAATTCAATTAACCACATATATTATTATCTCCACAAAATTTAATCTACTATTAATTAAAATTTAAACTAATTTCTTTTAAATAATTTTCTTAGCAATCGAAATAATTTAGATAAGTTAATTAAATAAATTAATCACCTTAATATATTATTTTAAACAACTAGTAAGTTTAAAATGTGAATATGTATATTTGTTTTATTTTTATTAAAACTACATATTTACTGGTCGAAATAAATTACAGATCTCAAAAATCTAATTTTATATAACTTATTATATTTTCCAAATCATATCTACATACATTTTTACTAATTTACTTATATATATATAAAAAATTTAAATCTATCTTCTTACAAACTCTACCATAAATATCCTTATTTTAAATTAAATTTGTTGGCAGAATAAACTCTAAATTTCCTTCACTGTAATTATATTTTTCTTTTCACCAAATTAAACAAGAAGTGTAGGCTTTCTTATCGTTAATTTAAATGTTATAATACTGAATTACCTAAATACATTTTTTTTTCAAATCTAACAGTAAATTAAAAATACACATACTTATATATTTTCCTACCCCACATATTTTCAGAAAAAGAAATTGACTAACTACCAAAATTAGCCAGCTAATTGACTAATGGAAAGGGAAAAAGCAATACCCTGACGAGCACTTGCTGTCGAACGAACCAAAAATCAGAATCAACCCATTCTCTGAAGCCTCAACAACCACGGCAGTGCCTAGACGTCGCAGACCAAAACCCTAGCTCAAAGCTTCAGGCGCGCGACATTCCTAGTCGAATAACTCCATCGCTGCCTCCTTACAGCAACTCCCCAGTCGCTTCTACGTCACGAGAGTACGACAACTCTCCACTCGAGCACAAGATCCACGAACCCCGTCATTGCACGAAGTTACATCGTCTCAATGTTCGCGGCATCGTGCGGCCTCTAATCGATCTCGATTTGGGATCTGAAGAAGAGAAGATGCAGTTTGATTTGGATTTCGTGAGGGAGGATTCAAATACTTGAACAAGAAGAGTGAGATCAATAGATTAGTTCGGCCATTATTGAATTTGAACGAAACAATTTCACTATCTTAATCCCCTTTTTTTTATGAATCAAACTGCTTCAATTATGAAAAGGGGTGAAGTAAGAAGACGAGAAAGGGAAAGGTGAGGGCTTCGGCCATTATTAAAAAAAAATTCTGAACGTTGATTTTTTTCTTTCACGAGAACGAGATTGAAATAAGGAAAAGGGATTTTCGGTAGATATAATCGTCCCCAGATATTTGTTTGATCTTAGCTTCTGAGGGAAGACAAGGGTAGTGTGCTTGAAACGAGAAAGGGAGACAACTAGGTCGACAGAAATCAGATACTAGGGTGGCTACTGATTTAACCTGATTTGATTTAAATAAAGTTTTATTTAATTTTCAACGCGTTCACTTATCGTACACTCACACAACAACTCCGATCAATACGAAATTCGAAATCCGATAATAATTCAATATTACGGATCCAATGGAACTGGTTTCGTTAAAGTCCGAGACTGTGCCTCGAAATGCTATTTTTAAATTCAATTTAAACGATATTAAATTTCAAAACTGAAAAATTCAGTGTTAGATTCAAATTTAACACTTCTATTATCCTCAATGTTATCAATATAAATTTTACAAGCCTTCAAATTACTTTTAACAGGCTTAGAACTCCAGATTCAACATCTTACCCAATTTTCAAATTATTAAATACAATAGTTCAATTATCAAATAAATAGTGATATTTGAATTCAAGTATAAAATTAACTTTTAAATATTTAAAATCAATTAAATATTCCAATTTCATTTGTTTAAAAATTCCGGGTCGTCACATTATTGAAATTAAAAAAAGTTATTTTATCGGTAAGCTAAGTTTTTATTTTAAAAGGAAAATTCTTATTTATTAAACTATATAAATTTTAAAGTTGGTTAGTATTGAAATACCTCAGAAATGAATTTTTAAAATACTTGATATCTATTTTGATAAAATCCTAAATGTTTAAGCCTGCTTGAAAAGTGACGTTAAAAGGAAGTTTTTTAATATTTTAAATAATTATTTGAATATGTCTTGGAAACAAAAATATTTTTATTTCTTTAAAAATACTTATTTCTATATATATACGTACAGAGTTTTGAAAACGTTTTAAATATATAAATAAACCTTCTCGGAAGCTTGGAAATGTGTTATTTAGTGAATATTATTTGTAAGAAAAATTCACAAATGGAATTGGGAAGAAGAGTAAGAAAATTTCCGAATAAAAGTGAACTTTAAAGAATGAAAATATAATTCATATGGAATTGAGTTTATAAGCAAGTATAATTGGTTTTGAAAATATTAAGGGAATTAGTTAAGGAATTCTAGAATTTATATAATTCGTGTAAAACAGGTTGGAAATTTACAAATAAAATTGTAAATGATTTTGAGGAAGAGAAATAGGACATAAAAGGAGTATTATCTAAGTGTTGAATATGAAAGGAAGTGAAGAAAATATTCTAAGTATGGGGAAAGGTTGGGAATGTTCCGCGAAAATAAAAAGGGTTTGAAAACCGTTTTCAAATGTTGAGGAACTGAAAGTAATATCTTATAAAGACATTTTGAGATAAATTTTTGAAAATTTATAATAAGACGTGATGATTGTTTATGGATGTGCATTGATAGTTAAATAACCGACTATCAATTTTGGCCAATTTCGTTGATCGTTTCGAAGGATTGGGTTTAGTTATCCGAAAACCACTTTTGATCCGGTTTGAACATAATGAATGAATGTCGCGAAGATGATGAAGATATTGATTCAGTTTGTCCAGACCCAGGACAACTTATATGGATGATGCTATCAGAACATCATCGTTGGACGACGATGAGCATTCTAAGTGAATGTGTTATTTAAAAGGTAATCGTATCCTCAAGCCTCATCAACCGGGAATGACTAAAACATGAGAGATGCAGCAAGGTTAAGTGAGTCGCACCCACGGGTAAGGTTACCCTTATCTAGAGTCTCTTTTATTCGGCTGTATGGCGGTTGCTGATCTTAGCCGTGGGGTAATCTTATTCGGACTATCCAGGTTAGGGATAATCTCGTCTTGTCTAGTAAGGGATCTCGGAGTGGTCCTCGGTACAATGTTCTGGAGGTATACTGTGACAGGCGGTACCTAGTAGTCTAGTCATTCGATGGAATCCATTCCCCAATAAGCGCCATACGGTTTTGATTGTGCCCAACTATGCTGAAATGTGAGATGCAAGCATTTTAACTATATTCTATTTACTTTCTATAGACACTATTATAATATCAGATAATTTTGATAAAAATTATTTCGGTTCTCGTAAGGTAAAACCCATCGTGCTTATTTGTGACGTGGTCTTACTAGATACCTTTGTTTTCAAAGGATTTTGAAAAGTTAATAGTTCAATTTGAGTGTGTTTCTCACGCTGTTTTTCCAGACTAACTCAGGTGTTATTTTATTATAATGCTCGGGTCAGACCGAGTATTCTAGATTTTGGTTAAAATGCTATGAAACTCAGGAGACGAGCTGGAGGAGTTCAGACATATATCATACTTGGATATTTTCCGCTATGTTAGGACAATTTGTTATAACTATCTAGATTTGATGTAGTGGTTGTGTACTCTAATGATTGTAAGTATTAAACAGTTATAGATTCTTTTCTATAAAAATATATTGTTGTACATTATATTTTGTTCCGCTGCGATTGTGAGATTCTGTGTTGTTGTTTCTCTTTTTCTTTAACCTTTTTCTTCTTAACCCCTAATGAACTGGTATTTCCAGCACTCGACTACTCGGCAGTCTATACAGTGGACATATAGATGCCATTTTCGAGGTCAAAAATCTCCTGTCTGTTACAATTTCTGAAATTGCATTTTTGATACTCTCTTTCAGGTCTGTCTAGGGCAGTTTATAAAATTTGGATGAGAACCCATCTGGGCCTGGACTTTTAGCATCTTCGATAGAAAAAAGAGCAATTTGAACTTCTTCTGATGTGATCGGGGATTCCCATGTCATTAATTACTATTCTTGTGTTGATGATGGGGAAAAAATGCATATTTTCCCCATTAAAAAGATGGTCGCAATAAGTTAGAGCTTCGGTTTCTATACCGTTGCTATCGTTTAATTATTGACCATCTGCATCCATTAAAGCTTGGATTTTGTTTGTATGTCTTTGCATAGACATTTTAGCATAAAAATATTTAGAATTACAATCACCCTGCTGCAGCCACAAAACCTTACTTTTCTGTCATAGAAATTCTAATTTCTTTAATACCAGATCATTTAAATGCTGCCATACAATATGCAAGTTATCATAAGCGTCATAATTTTTCGGATCCTGGTCCGTGATAAAAAACAATGTGTCGAAATCAGTTTTCATATTAGTTATTCTGTCCTCTTTAGCTCTTAACCGATGCCAAGATTTAAGTACATTTTTAACTGCTTTAAGCTTATAAATGAACCTCTAAGCAGAGGATCCCTAATTGTCCTTTGCTAGGCCAGTGGCAATACATTGATCATATCCCTTAGCACCAATTATTTATATATCTGAATGGGGGATGTTTTTGGTGTTTCTACCATGGGCTAAAAGTAACCAATAAGGGGGTATGATCACTAATCGAAGAAGGCAAGGCAATCGTGGTGAATTGTGGGAATATGGACATGAAATCAGCATTAACCAAAACCTTGTCTATGTTGGTCGCAATTCCTCCACGTTGCCAAGTGAATTTATAGCCCCGTAAACAAGATTTAACTAATTCGCAAGTAAAAAGACAATTTTTAAACAAGTTTAAATAGGAAAAAGGGATAGGCAAACCTCCCTTCTTATTTTTTGGTTCAAGAACATTATTAAAATCCCCTATTACAAGCCAAGGAGATCTTATAGAAGAAGCATCGACCGTACGCAAATTCCATAATAGCTACCGCTTTGAAAACGAATTGCTTGCGTAAACACATGTGCAGTGTAGTTGTAAGCCTCCTTTGTTGAATAATTGCAAGGTAATGTGTTGTTGAGATTTACTAAATACAATCTGTTCCCACATAGTTGAATCTAGTAAAATTACAATACGGCCTTTGCAGCATTCATCGTTATTGTGAATAAGAATCCAGTTGCTTAATTTTTGATGAAACTTGTGTACACAAGCAGTTGATAATTTCGTCTCAATCAGGCTTATTAGATTAAGCTTGTTAGATTTAGGAGTGTGAATACCTAATTAACTTTATCATCAGTATTCATACCTTTAATATTCCATGTCATTATATTCATTTACCCATCGAGGTGCTCCTTGTTGTTCATTTAAGAGGAGCCTTATATACTTTTGTGGAATTTTGCAACTGTCGAACTCTTTTGATTGTAGATAATATTCTTCATAACCATAGGGGAGACATTGACATTAGATTTTGAACTGCCAATTTCTTGAATAGTAGTAGCAATAGTTGTATGAACTGATGTGTGGCTTGCTGACTGCTTTCTTGTTCATTGCCCAGGTAAGCATGAGTGTTCGATGGTGCACCTGCAGTGGCCAATGACGTAGGATGATCTTCAATATTTACTTTGTTGCGGTGGTCTTCAAATTGCTCTGGATCTTTACTAAGGACAGAAAAGGAGTTGTGAGTAGCAACAGATGGAGTGCTAGTGTCATTTGTTGTATTTGTGTGTAAACTGTCAGTAGGTTGATGTAAATGGACTGTAGGACTCTGTTCTCGGACTGGAACACTATTCTTATCATTTGAATTTATATCACTATTGCATGATTCCTTAGGTCTCCATTCTCGTAAAATGATTTTAGAACAATTGATTCATTATGGCCGAAAGTTTGACATGTCGTACAAGGCTTTATTTTGTGCTCATATTCAGTCTGTATACTGTCATTATCTCCATTATAAATTTCCATGTGTATTGTCTCTGGGAAAGTAAAGTGAATGTCGAATTCAATCAAAACCCAAGAGTAGTTGAGTCTATTCTTTGTAGCCATATTAGAGTCCATACGGATAGGATTTCCAAGTACACTTGCAATTTTGCTGATCCCTTCATTGTTCCAATACTCGAGTTTCAAATCCATAAGTTATACCCAAATAGGAATAGTGGAGAATGAGTCTTTAGTGAGTATAATACCGGGTTTCCATTTTTTGATTATCAAAATTCTAAAGCCAATAGTATAAGGAACTGATTGACATATTTTAAATCTTCTATGTTGTAAAATTTAATGAAAATAAATCCGTTCTTTTTATAGAACAAATCATAAGACCCTGATGGTTTCCAGATCTTGTCAATAAAACCCTTGAAGTTATCAAATATTGGCCGCCTACCCAAGATGTATACGATAATGTATTCCTCCATTTCTCCTTTGCAGCCATGAAAACTGACTTAGGAAGAACCCATTTAGTAACTGTTCCATCAGATGAAGGTGCGAACTAGGACTGATCTGTAACTTCTACGTCACGTTGCGCTGCACAATCTTTCACGACGGAAGCCCAAGATTTTGCCTATGTTGTATTCGACCTGGTAGAAATCGATGCCAGATCAGGGATGTTAGTGGCGGCTTCCGCGGATTTGCATTGCTGCTCTACATTGGGTTAAGACTGCACATCGGCATATGGGCCTTGAGGCCGATGTGGTTGTGGTGGCGATGGAATATCTAGTGGTTTTGGGGGAATTATCGGTCCCTCCCTAGAGACAATGTTCACCATGCTTATTTTTTAAAATATCTATGTTTAAAAAGTTCATATATATGTATATAAAGAAGAGAGTTATAAAGTTTTAAGTCTTAAAATAAAATTCTTTTATTAAGTCTTTGAATCAAAACAATATTTAAATAATTGATAATTCATTTTATTTCAAATCTATATATATATATATATATATATATATATAATATTACTTTATAAACACTTTAAAACCATAAACTATTTATAAACTTAAAATTCTTAATTAAATTTATTTTAAAATTAAGCTTTACTTTACATAATTGATAACTTATTTTATTTTAAAAATCTATTTAAATATATACACATACAAATAAAGATATAATTCTCCAAAGGCTTTCAAAATCTTTCTAAATCATTTGAACAGCTTTTATAGCTAAAATTATTCGAAATTGAATTTGTTACTTTCACAACCATTTTTTTTCTAAAATAATATCATAGCTTATCTTCCGCATCTAAAGCATTTCCAAAATTATATGCTGATACCTAATAATTTTATAAACATCAAGTAAATAAATATTACTTATCTAAAAAAGTTTAATTGGCAATTTTGTGATAAGCAATAAGTTAAGAAGATAATATAATTTAACTATATATTTTATAAACTAAGTTCCAATAACGATCAAATTGGATAGAATCTCATCTTTGAAATTCATTCAAAAACATTTAAATAATTTAACAATAAATCCATCATAATGGAACTTTTAATGCCCATGACTCTCTATAAAATATCATTTCAAGATATGAATTTATTTATCAATTCGAGTTGCTTTCCGGCAAACTCCGGTTATACAACAATGTATGTATTTCCAATATCAACAAAACTTATAAGGAATAAAATAAATTTTAACATGCAATCTTATTTTAACCATTTAATTCATTGGTAAATTATCAGTTCAAACCAATATTTCAAGGACTCTGTTCAACTAATTCAAGCATCACCCAAATTAAATTACATCACTAAATTTTTATTCTAATTCTATCATTTAATCACTACCAAAATTTCCGCGATTCATAATTAAACTAATTCAATAATTTGAATTCAGCAAGTATCAACCAAATAAAAATATCACGACATCTATAAGGACAGTCATTTATTTAAATATAGAAGTGTGATGTAAAAATAACTCACCGAAATGGAGGATGTAAGAATTAGCGGTGTTCCAGTGTTCAATCTTTGTGAAATTGCCATCGCCACTAGTAGCAACGCTTACTGCCTCAATGCCATCCCCAGACCGCCTCCAACGTTGCCTTGCCAAACCCGAGTTCAAGCCAAGTTGCCGCCCATTTTCACGTTTGCGTGCCCTCCCCACGATCATATGCCATCTACGTCGCTTCCTTGTCATCGCACCTTCTCCCAAGACTGCGAACCCTAATCGATACAGGAGTCGAAGTTCACATCGACCAAAACCTCAAAGCTTGCGCTCCTGCAACCGCCTTATGCCTCCCACCATGGGCGCAACTTTTTCCTCCACTAGCGATCGAAAACGAGCCGATCCAAATAGCATTCGAATATATATTTTTTCTTCGAATTAGGTTATATGATTTTTGGGGAGAGAGAATGGCTTTGGGATTTTGAGGCTAAGGAAGATTACGTTTTTTTTCCTTCTAAATGTGATAATTATGCTTCTTTATTTACTTGGGCTTTGGGCTAATTACTTTTGTTTTCTTTTTATTTGATTACTTTATAAATTTGTGAATCTATTATAATTTAATTTGATTTACACCTCATTTGATAAGATAAATTTCCAAATTATAAAATTTCTATCAGATCAATATTAGTTCACTCTACTTAATTATGCACCAAACTAGTATAAATAAATCTATTCATCTTGGTCAATTTATCGATTTTTATTAAATATCGAATAGAACTTCCTTTCATCTATTACACTATATATATTCTATTTGTACCTTAAAATATTTTATATACAATGATAACACTTTAATTTAGTTTAATATATCTTCTAAAAGTTTATTTTCTTAGTTAATTCAATTTGTAAAAATTAAAATCCATTATTAACTAGATTTCATTTAAATAAAACCTTATTTCCAAAGTATTAATGATCAAAATTTAATTCGAATATTTTTATTTTAATTAAATATATATAAAATATTACGGCTTCAAGAAACATAGTTGTTACAGACCTCCCCCTTACAAAAATTGCATCCTCGTAATTTCTTATAAGAAGACGTCAAAAACATATGTCAATATTAACTCTCTTTGAATTTTACTATTTAGTTGAAACTCGATCAAAACTTAAGCAGTTAACATTAGAATCATACTTATCATACATTATAAATTTAAATTTGTTCATTTATTAATTTCTGTTTCTTCCCATAAGAAAGTTTATTGAAAATTTTCTAAGTGTTAAAATTTTGGAAATTTTTTGACAGAGGGTCATTTATACGGAGAGTAGTTTGCAATTTTACAATTATAATATATATGATATACATCGACCACACGATCGGAAACATAATATATAACAATATTTCTATAATTGCTGTATTTAATCCGAAAACATGCCTTTTTAGCATATTAAACCAATTTATTAATTTTTTATACAAGCGAGAGCGAGTTTGCATCACATACCAATCCTTATAGCCTTCCTGTACCTATATCTAACTCAAAAAAAAAAAATAAGACTCAAGTATGTAGATAGTTTGAGAATAGGGCATTCATTCAATTAAGAAACATATATAAGTAACTTTTTGGTAAAGTTTTTGTGGTCCACAACACAAAACCATGTGATTGTTCAAAAGTTTAGTTGGTGTGATCATTAATGTTTCGTGTGTATGCATATGAAGTGAGACTGTTTTAGCGTTGGAGTTGAAATTCAAGAATGTATTCCAAATAATTTGGGAACAATATCTATGATAATGGTTAATGAATCACTAATACATGGAAACATTTAATAAAAAAAATTCACTATAAAGGTGCTGTTACGTTATGCCTCCACCTATGATATTCAATTTCATGATCGAAATCAGTATTGAGTTTATGTAAGCTATTAACCAATGGAATCATAAAAGCTCAGTTTGATAGCAGAGAGCACGAAAAGGGAAACGAAAATGCTTGCAGTAATTCTTGTACTGCTGCGTGGCTATAACATATTTAAAGGTGGGTTAAAAATAAACTATAGATGCACTAAAAATAATACATCAAAAAACTACATGTTCTACTGTCTACATTTAGTGTAGAGAATTAATGGGGTGACTAACAAATTAGCAGCATCTAACTCGGTTATACAAAATATGCACGCTAAAGCGGTGAACCATTGCTCACTCATGTTACAACAAAAAGTAATCACCTATTTTATAATTTTGGTAATTTGAAAAAAAAAAACTATTATGATCGTGCTATTTGCCATTAGAATGGCCACGTTACAACCTAACGCTGATTAACTATGTGTTAATGTATCCTTTTCTTTCTTTTTTTTTCTTTTTCTTAAGTGCAAAATTCTAAATTGGAGTAAACGTGCAAGTCTGATTTATAATTGCATGTTTTTAGCATAGTAAATTTTAAAATTTCACTAAGCGCTCTAAATAAAAATTATTTCATATATTTCAAGCTTTCTGGAATAGGAAAGATTATCAAAATCGAATTAACCGTTCAAAAGATATGAGCAAACTAGTTCATCTCAGTTTTGTGTAATTTACATTTCGGGACAACGAGGAACGTCTTTTGGAATTTATATTTTAATCTTACCTAAAATCAACTTGTTATGTCTACAAAAAAGACTACGACTATAATTGCATAGACCAGAAATAAATCTCCATGCTTATTTTATCCCATTGAAACACAGAATGATACAGGAGGTCAATTCATCATTTAACAAAGACATACTATGAACAGACTCACACATACTTTTTAATCTATGAAATACAAGCACTTTTAGTTCCATATAAGTTTTACAGTCTCTTCATTATGTAGCCTCATTGCAACCTTAGTGTCCTTTAGTGTAAAAATAAAATTCAAAACAAATACAATTTTATGTATATTATAAATGAGCAGTCAAGATCAACTACACAAAACAACAACTTGGTACAACATGTACTACTAGCTTGAAGAAGACTAATTTCTACATGCTAATATTATGTTGGCGTATGAGCATAGTTCACTGCTAAATATACTAATGAAACAAAAAATATGATATTCTTTGTAGAAATAAAAATACCAATGAGAATGAATAAAGTGGACAATACCAAGCTGATATTCTGCTTGTTCAGTGATATCATTAACCAATTGTATTGGTTTTATTGTCAATTTATCTCTTATCCTTTATCAAATAGGGCTAGCTAAGATTCAAATTTTTTTTAAGCAAACATAAATGCAGCTTATACTAAGGACTAATAATGGATTTGGATTAGAGGTAGCCATTTCAATGACTTAAAAGCATAACCAATAAACCAAAGAGGTATGATCAAATTCTACATTTGAAAAATAAAAATATTATGGCAATAAATTGATAGATAGGTGAAGTTTTTAGACTTTGTATATCAAGTTGCTAGTTGTCAAAATTTTCATATACGATTGATGCCTTGTAGAGGTGGTTATTTTGTTGGAAACATAAGTCCCGTTAGAATAGATTTTAGATAGTTTGCATCGTGAAATTGTGTTGCAATTATATCATTACTTGCTACACCCGAGAAGTCTATGGCCATAGAAAATTAGTTAACCTACTCTTGAAAATCATGAATTTAGGACCTTTATTGGATGTAACCCTGAAATATTGGATAGAGTTATCATAATGGGGGATCTAGGTCTGGTTAGCACACTTTCATAAATTCACTTTCATGTTGAACCATACTCTTGTTTTCTCAATTAGTGAATCTTTGTTCGTACTTCATAAAGTGATTATGTTACAAATCAAATATTAATTTGCATTCAGATATAATAAACAAATCATTTCATATCAAACTGTTAGCTATATTTTTTTTCCAAACTAAAAGCTAAAGGGATATTATTCCATCGTATATTACTTATCCCTAGATCATTTCCCTATTCATAGATAAAAAGATTATTTATAAATTTCCTATATTTTAAGGCAATGCTACTATCCAATTCATCCTTCAAAACATGGTATTCTCTTTAAAATCATTGTATTATATATATATATATATATATATATATATTTCAAAACATTTTATTATTTAAAAAATATATTATTTCGAAATGACTCATTCTAGTGTTTAGGAATCTCTATCGATAAAGTTGGGCAAATGTATCGACCAAAATTCTTAAAATACTCAACGGACAATCAAACACAAAATATACCATTAAAATTCCTTTCAACCACTTTGGAAAATAATATTTATACTTTCTCAGTATCATTTGCTTACATACATACATAATTTAAATTATGATGTTACATATATATATATATATATATATATACTTATTATTGACCATTTACATTTGAAACAATACATCATAACACATTCATCTACTCATAACAACAAGCAACCATTCAATTTTTATCATATCTTATTTTATTTATTAAGTATATTTTCAAATTCCATGTTTAATATTTTCATTTATTAAAGTTCTTTCTTTTCCTTTCAAAATTTAAATAAAATAATTCTTAACAAATTTTAATTCCACTCTACACATCTTGGTATTTATTTGATTGTACCAATAATTACAATTTCATTCTATATAAAACAAAGTTTTCAATTTCCATTGTGGTAACCACACAAATGAAGATAACGTAATGTCTAATAATCAATATCAAGCAGGTTATAAATTTTTAGATGAAAATTCCTACTCAATATTATTTCAACAATTATTTAGAATTTTTAAAACAATCGAACATCCATTGATGCAAACAACATACATTTCAATCAAACAAACAAATAATCGCCTTCAGTGGAAAGCTATTTTTCAGCTTTTGCTATGCACTTTGATCACTAACAAATCAAGGCATAACAATTTAATTTTAAGTCATCTACTTATTTGTAATTTCCATTAAACCTCACTCTTTACAGAAGTGAATTCCAGTATTTTCATAACAATAACTTATATAGTATTATCAAAAGATTTTCATATACATCCCAATGGTTATTTCCAATAATTATTTATATTTCTATTTCTAAATAGTTAATTAAATTACTAACAATTACACACCTAAGGGATGAGACTCTAGGTCATCTAGGTTTAGATCTTGACTCTACACAATTTATATTCTACAATGTTCTGAATCTAGCTCTGATACCAAGCTGCGACGAATCCATCGCTATGTCAAGTTTAGCAAAGAACATTATAAGTTATGTCATCTGCTAGTCCAGAGAATACGGCTGGTTAAGGGAAATCGAATGTCAATATATCTTTGTACTAACACTGACACGTCTTATTACCTTTTTGAAGATCTGAACATAAATTTAAACTCGTATAATATTAATACAAAGTAATAAACACGTCGATTTAAAAATATTCAGAATAATACATAATATAGAAAAATCAGAATCAGAGTCACAGATCATAGCGGAAAAATAAATATCATCATATAAGTCATATATAATGTGACTCTACAAAATATGAGTACTAGACCCACATAAATATATACATCACATCCAAAATCTTGTATCAGGTATAAAGCACTACTATATAATATAGACAACATAACTCCTAATCATCAATACATACAAGTATGAGGTAAACTAAAACTATCAAAATAGCATAGTTCAATGCTAGACCAAAATTCGAAAGTCAATGGGTCCCTATACCTGTAAAGTCTCAGCCTGACCCGAG
Source organism: Allium cepa (assembly GCA_030765085.1). NCBI lineage: Eukaryota > Viridiplantae > Streptophyta > Magnoliopsida > Asparagales > Amaryllidaceae > Allium > Allium cepa. The sequence goes on from CM060943.1 coordinate 207,136,534, forward strand.
TATTAAAATAATAAACGGGTCAGACTATATCTATATAATAGGTGAGATACTAATATCATAAATTTAAGACTTAAAATAATAAGCCATGTAAAATATGTTGAACAAGCAATTATAATAAGGCATATTAATTAAATTCACTTTATAAATCCATAAATGACTTAAGTCTAGAATAAGCCATTTCAAAATATGCTTAATACCCAAAAATTTAAAAAGCAAACCAAACAAATAAATGCAGATCTTAAAAATTTGACTTAATAATAACACACCAAGTTAAAAATAAAATATGCCCAAAACAAATATTCAAATAAGGCATATCTAACAAATCACCATTTCATACATACATATCAAGTCTATATAGACTATCATATCAAAATATGGTAATAACCAATTCAAAATTTCTCAGAGCCATAAAGGATACAGAATATCCATACAAAGAATATCTGAAGAAATAATCATCAATAATGAAATAATAACGCTAGTCGTCTATATGTTAAATACAGTGACACGAAATCTTCCGAAAGAGACACGCTAAATAGAAAGGAAGCCTTCCGAAAGAGACTGCAGATTAGGGACACCGCTCAAAGAAAAGAGCAGTTGTGTATCTAATATGTCATATGTAAATTTACCTTTCGAAAGAGGTAAACATAGTCGAACTGTATAAAAAAATTGATAGGTTGTAATATCTATAAACTACGATGCATGTAAAAATCCGCCTTTCGAAAGAGACAACCATATTTACACCACAACAGATCTTCCAGAAGAGATCTGCCAACCCAAATCTAAAAATGTATTGATTCTCATACCGATGAAAAATGATTTATCTTCCCTTGGGATCTATCGGTCTAAAATCCGAACACCCTAAGATGATACAACTCTAAGTGTTAATTACTGTCGCCCCAGTAATTACAACGATTTAGCTGACAGTCCCATACCAAAAAGTAAATTCAAGTATTTACTAAAGGCTAGTAATTTCCACTTTAAACTCTGTTTAATAAATTACAATAATAATCGAAAGAATTGTGCAATGTGTCCCACACCATCCGACAATTCAGTCGTTTATTAAAATCTTTTGTTTCATAGAAAATCATGAAATTCATCAGAAATCCAAATCAAACTTGCATAAAATAGCCAAAAGCTAAATACAATAAAAGCCAACATAGTTTATAGGTTGAAAGTAATTAATATAATCTTATCATATAGAAAATGATTTCTAAAATACTTTATCTATAATTCACTTAAAACTACTCACCTTTTTCTCCAAATGAATAAATTAAAAGAGTTTTTAATTGGTTTTTATATATACCAAGATAAATTTTTTTCCAAAATCAGTTTAAAAACCCAATAACTCATATATATATATATATAAAGAAGAGAGTTATGAAGTTTTAAGTCTTAAAATAATTTTTTTTATCAGGTCTTCGAATCAAAACAATATTTAAATAATTGATAATTCATTTTATTTCAAGTCTATACACAACACAGATATATATATATATATATATATATATATATATATGTAATATTACTTTATAAACACTTTAAAACCATAAACTATTTGTAAACTTAAAAATATTAATTAAATTTATTTTAAAATAAAGCTTTACTTTTCATAATTGATAACTTGCTTTATTTTAAAAATCTATTTAAATATATACACATACAAATAAAGATATGATTCTCCAAAGGCTTTCAAAATCTTTCTAAAACCATTTGAACAGCTTTTATAGCTAAAATTATTCGAAATTGAATTTATTACTTTCACAACCATTTTTTTCTAAAAGAATACCATGGCTTTTCTTCTACCTCTAGAGCATTTCTAAAATTATATACTAATAGCTAATAATTTTATAAACATCTTGTAAATAAATATTACTTATCAAAAAAGTTTAATTGGAAATTTTGTGATAAGCAATAAGTTAAGAAGATGATATAATTTAACTATATAGTTTATAAACTAATTTCCAATAACAATAAATTTGATAGAATCTCATCTTTGAAATTCATTCAAAAACATTTAAATAATTTAACAATGAATCCATCATAATGCAACTTTTAGTTCCTATGACTCTCTATAAAATATCATTTAAAAATATGAATTTATTTATCAATCCGAGTTGCTTTTCGGCAAACTCCGATTATACAACAATGTATGTATTTCCAACATCAACCAAACTCATAAGAAATAACATAAATTTTAACATGTACTCTTATTTTAACCATTTAATTCATTGGTAATTATTGGTTCAAACCCATATTTCAAACATTATGTTCAACTAATCAAGCATCAACCAACTGAAATTACATCACTAAACTTTTATTCTAGTTCTATCATTTAATCACTACTAAAATTTCCGCGATTCATAATTAAACTACTTCAATAATTTGAATTCAGCAATTATCAACCAAATAACAATTTTGCGGCATGTATAAGGGTAGTCATTTACTTAAATATAGAAGTGTGAGTTGAAAATAACTCATCGAAATGAAGGATGTAAGAATCAGTAGTGTTCTAGTGTCCAATCTTCGTGAAATTACCATTGCCACTAGTAGCATTGCCTACTGCCTCAATGCCATCCCTATACCACCTCCAACGTTGCCCTGCCAAATCCGAGTTCGAACCAAGTTGCCACCCAAACTTGGCTTCTACCTCCACAAGCTATCGACAACGAGCCGATCCAAATAGCGTTTGGGTGTGTTTTTTTTCGAATTAGATTATATATGGAGAGGGAACGGCTTTGGGATTTTGAGGCTTAGGAAGATTACGTTTTTCTCCTTCTGAATGTGACAATTATGCGGCTTTATTTACTTGGGCTTTAGGCTTATTACTTTTTTTTCTTTTTTTTTATTCCTTTAAAAATTTGTGAGTCTATTATAGCTTAATTTAATTTGATTTACATCTCATTTGATAAGATAAATTTTCGAATTGCAAAATTTCTATCAATTCAATATTAATTCACTTTACTTAATTATGCATCGAACTAATATAAATAAATCTGTTCATCTTGGTCAGTTTATCGATTTTTATTGAATATCGAATAGAACTTCCTTTCATCTATTACACTATATATATTCTATTTATATGTTAAAATATTTTATATTCAATTATAACACTTTAATTTAGTTTAGTATATATTCTAAAAGTTTATTTTCTTAGATAATTCAATTTGTTAAAATTAAAATCCATTATAAACTAGATTTCATTTAAATAAAACCTTATTTCCAAAATATTAATGATCAAAATATAATTTGAATGTTTTTATTTTAATTAAATATATATAATATTACGGCTTCAAAAAACATAGTTGTTGCAGTTTCTATCTTGTCTCTGGTAATGAAGGTTGAGGTTTGATTGCTCCCGAGGAGGCCTCCTGACTCCCTTCGTGATGGCTCATACCCGCTCTCTGTCTCTTTATTGATGGTTTGACCATTACTCTAATTCCAAGTTCTCTAATTGATTCCAAATCTAGACTCCAAATTCATGTTGCTAGCTTTCTCAGTGAAAGCACCAAAACGTTTGCGCCAAAATTGATCACAAATACCCAAGAATAGATTTAATATAGAAGTAAGTGAAGAAGATTGAATTAAACCAAGGAAAGGATTAAGCTAATAACTAATCAAAAGCAATAATCAGAAACACGGAAAATTATAGTGATTCGGCAATGTATGCCTATGTCCACTTTGAAGTTTTTGTCTTTGTTAACCACTTAAGAATCTGATTACAATGGAGAAATAAAGATAGCACTTGATTGCATTAAAGTTTCCTCTAATCAGTAGCGTGAAGATCCTCAAAATGAACCAAGAGACCTGTTTTTATAGGGAGGGATGATGAGATATTTCGCTAAAATTTTGGCATAAGGCTCTCTAGGTCCTTTGGGGCCCACCATAACGATCGGTGGCCTTAACTTGACTATCAATAACGATTAGTCAAATGTTCACAGATCGTTTTTCTTGCATCCAATTCAAGTGCGATCGTTTCTGAGGGGTCCACATGCCTCTTGACATTGCTCCTAAAATATGGAATCATACCGAATTGTAAATTGGGAGATATAGATCGATCGTTGTCGAACTTGGATTGTGCACCGAACTACACTGATCATTTTGATGGACCTGCAAGAACGATCGGCCAACAACAATCGGCTGGTGATGACCCAGAATTTTGGACATTTGAAATTTAAATATTTAATTGATTTTAAATATTTGAATGTTAGTTTAACTTGAATTTCAAATATCAGAATGAATTTGGCAATTGAATTATTAAATTTAATTATTGAAACTGGGTAAATTATTGTATCTTCAGTTTTAAGCTTGTTAAAAATATTTCAAAGGCTTGAAAAATCTATATTGATAATACTGAAGATAATGGAAGCTTCAGAATTGAATTCGAAAATGTTTTGTTCAGTTTTGGAATTTATATCGCTTAAATCGATATTTAAAAATAGCCTTCCGGGACACTTTCTCGGAATTCAACGAAACCAGTTCCATTAGATCCGTAATATTATATTATTATAGGATTTCAATTTTCGTACTGTTTGAAGTAATCGTGTGGCCGTATGATAAGCAAATACGCTGAAATTAAATCGAAAATTTAATTTAATAGCTGGATCCAAAAAGCTATCTTCTCCATACGATCGAATTTGGACTCGGAACCTTTTCCATTGCATTCGAAATTGGCGTATAACATTATAAACGCCTGGCGGCACGCCTCGATAGGAGGTTGAGATTTTGAGTTGCGATAACTGAGACATATAAATTTAAATAATATTGTATATATTGTTTTGTTTGACCGGTCAAAGGGCATTCACATCAGAATTTTTCTATGCTTTCACCACGTCGTCGATGTGTTAAACCATTCATACACATTTCCATCTTTCCCATTCTTTTCTTTTAAATATTAGCTCTAGTTTCAAATCAAGAAAATAAAAACAGATGCTTGAGAAATATAATCAACCGAAGCCTTCATTTTCAAAATTAAAGTGAACCAAATCCCCTCTCTCTTTTTTTCGTTCGAAACTAAAACCATGAATAATTCCCAATTGCTCTTCCTTAGTTTGAAATCGAAAAAAAATGAATGACCGAAGGGATCAGGTGCGATTTCAAATCGCTGCGAGCATTGCGAGTTTAAGAGGAGAGGGGGGTCGGCATCTTCATCCTTAGCTTTAGATCGAGTACGAGATGGGGGATTCGAGTGGATGGTTGTTCGTGGGAACACAGGATCGACGGTGTTTGGTGTCGACGTAGAGGCAAGTCGCAAGTGCAATAGTGTGGGGGTTTTCGTTGAGGTAGACGCGATTTGGATCGCGTGTGCTCGTAGTGCTCGGGTAGAATGGGTAGGGTGACCTACTGTGTAGTGTTAGTGGACGCGAGGTCCCGTTGAGGAAAGGGAATCGCGAGGCTTGCAAGGTGGCCGTGGATGGGGCAGTAAGGTATCCTCGTTTTTTTCTTTCTTCCTTTCTACTTAATTAAACTAAATTTATACGTACACACACACATACACACACACACACACACACACACACACACACATATATATATATATGTAAAATATATGTAAATTGGGCAGAGAGAAAAAATAATAATAACTGCTGCAGTGAGTATAAAAGTATTTTTGCTTTTAATATGTACACAGAAGTTGGAAATTTACTTTTAGTTCATTAAAATTTAATAAATTTGTACATATTTTACTTGCTAGCTTAAACTTTAAAAGAATATATTCTAAAATCAAATTTGTTCAATAGATTCATTTAATTATTTTAGTTTCTAAAAATAATCTATTAAAGGGAAAAAAACTAGTTTAAGTTAAATTTTTTAGTTTAAGAATTTAAAATCATTTGTTAAGTAAATTATTAAATGAGGATTTAATTGTTCGATTTATTCGAATATTAATAAATGATATAATTATTTATACAAGGTCAGTACCTGAAAGAAATCAAATTGGAATGAAAATGGATTGCATGCATTGTCAATGGTGAGATCTTCTCACTCAATTGTATTTTCTAGTTTAATTCTAAATAATTAAATTTAAAATTGTTGATTGTGTGCTTGAATGATAAATTATTATCAGTTATATTGGATTAGACCCTATGCGCCGCATAATATCGGAGGATATTATTTGAACCCATATACCGCGATATTCCACCTCAAAGTGGAATTGGTATTATATATGTATTTGGAGTGATTGATTTCACATATTATATAGCGGATGAGACCTTATGCGCCGCATAATAGCAAATGATATTTTATAAATCCCATATACCTCGATATTTCACCTCGAAGTGGAATTGATATTTAATTGTTGTGCTAGCATCTATGGATGCAGGAAAACAGGTTGAAGGGATCCAACTGGATTCCTCCAATATTTGAATTTGTTTCAATGTTATGTGTTGATTTATTTATAATCTATGTACAATTATATTTGTGATTGAAATCGTTGAAGGCTATAGTTTAGCCGAAATATATTTTTGGTATCGTAGGATACAAGAAATAAATAAAACTGGATTTTAGAAATTTAAGTAGAAAATCTATAGTGAAATCCTATTGAATAAATTTCAAAATATGGGAAAAGATTTCTATAAACGGGTTTGAATAATATTGCTTAATAGTTGAAGAATTTATAAAAATTCAGATTTTAGATAGTTTGTGAGAAATAAAAGGAATTTGATTTAAAGGATAATAAATTTGGTGTTTGAATGAAAATTTATTTGGTGTTTTAATATAAATCGTTGGGAAATTGATTTGGAAATCGATTTGGTGTTTGAAATAGATGTTTGGAATATCAATTTGGAATTTGATTTGGTGTTTGAAAGTGAATATTTGGAAATCGATTTGAAAATCGTATATTAGTGGATATTTGGAAATTTAAATTCACAATGGAAATTTATAAAGGAAAGGGAAATTTGTTTTAAAATAAACATTGGTTTATTTTTGAGTGTGGAAAGAAATTTACGGATTTGGAATGCAAATTTAAAATAAATCAAGAATGATTTATTAATTGATTTAAATGACCATTTTGAAATGGAAAGTGTATTCTCCCTGGGAAGCCGATTATGTTTTTAAAGTAACTTTCAAATTATAAATTTAAGATTTAAAAGTTGGTCATTTAAAGGAATATTTTGGAGAAATTATTTTCTTAAGTTATTTTGAAAATATTTAAAGTAAAGATTTATTTAATTAATTATAGAAGTGATTATTAAAAGATTAAATTAAAATTTATTTTCAAAAATGATTATTTAAATTTTTATACCTAATAATTTTATTTTTAAAATTATTTTGGACTTGAGTTTTTATATGAGATATTGATATTAAATTTCATAACTGATATTTTAAATAAAGTGTTTAAGATTAGTTTTATTTTAAATATTTCCAAGTATATACGTTTGGATAAGTAATTTAAATTATTTAAAAGTATTTGAACTCGGCAGATTTTCAGTGGAAATGAATAAATATTTGGAAATATATAAAATGATTTGAATTTTTTTTTCAAAGAATTGAAATGGGGGAAGTGATTTGGAATATTTTTTCAAATGGTTGAAGTGTTGAAATTATATCTTGCGAAGATATTTTTGAAAATAAATAATTAGGGGAAAATTATTTGAATCTTGGTGATTGTTGTGAATGTTGATTGATAGTTAAATAACCGACCATCAATATTGGCCTTTTAATGACATTTGAATTGTGATGCGACCTGGTCGGATTCCAAATGGATATTCGAAAACCACATCGAACCTTTATGATTGTGATGGATCTTTTGTTTAGAATATCAAAGTGGAAATTTGTTGTGATTTATTTGAAATCTGAATGAACACTTATTTTCAAAAATAAGCGCTCATTATTCGGATTAGCCGGGGGAGGACTTTGTGCCATAAAACCCATTTCGAATAATGATACGACGAAATAGGATTGCATTTGAAGATGGTGTTGAAGACCATGGTATTTTCAAAAACGAAAGGATTACCTGTCGAATGTCTCTGCAACGGGTTGCTTCAGTATAGATATTTTATCACCCTTTGTGATGGGGATTTCGGATGTGATTAGTGAATATCCGGATTGCAAGGGCTTCTTTTGAAGTGCCTACGATCCCGTTCGATCTCGGAACGGCCTTGTATGGATGTGTGTCTGACGTTACACTTTGAGATGTAAAGCTGGTTTCTATCAAATACATTTCTGTTGGTGGTGGAGAATTTATTCTCTTAGCTTAACACCCTTCTCTAAGACGTATGAGCTCAGAGATAATGTAGTTGATGGTTACTAGTGATACATTCCCAATTTGGTAATGTGGCATACGAAGTGCTGCTGATCATTTGTTGATCGAAGCATGGCTTTGTGAAAAGCGTAGCTTTGTGGACGAGACTTCGTGGAACCTCACAACTCGTAAATGGTTGAAACAGGAAGGATGCAACAATATTATTTGGGGGTAGCACCCCCTGAGGGTATGTCATTTCCTTCTGGATAAGGTTGGTATCATGGTATGGAGCCCAGATACTTAACTTATGTGATTGCTGCAAATTTATTATTTTGTGGTTGTTGCTTTGTGGTTGAGGATTCTCGGATAAAGATCGCTAACGACCAGGGGATGGCATACTCGTGTAGTAATTACCTAGTTACAGAGGTAACCCGGCCTTGTGTTGGCAGAGAGCTGGTTAAGTTGTTGGGGCGTCCCTCCAAAGGCATACCCATGTGGCAATAGGAAGTTCCTTAGCCAGACCATTTGTTGGAAATCCAATCTCCAATACGCTTCTTGTACGGTTTTAGTTATATAACCTGCCTCCTCAGGAGGTAGCTATTGCAAGCATAATATAATGGTACCTATGCTGGCTAAGATTTATATTATACTTTCAAAATATTTTCCACGCTATGTACTAATATTAATATTAAAAAGGATTTTACGTATCAAGCATGTTTGACTATCATAAGGAGAAATCTCCTCCAATTGTGTGTTTGTATTATGTGTGTGCGGGAAGGTCTTATGGTTGTTTCATTTTCCAAAAGCATAGCGGATTTCTTTTCCTCTTATTTGTGAAAATAACTGTTTTTAAGATCTCACACCAGTCACATGACTGACCTGGAGTTTATTGTTCCCTTTCTAAACTCTGGGTGACCATAATTTTCCACACAGGCAGCCTAAAGTCGGGTTATCATTATTCTGGAGCGAAGTCAGAAAAATATGCTGTGGAGACCTGGAGTTCAAGCTGGATGGCGAGACGTATCATTATACTATGTATAATCTGCTGCGTTCGGATTGCTGCAAAGTTAATTCTCTACGTAGTCAAGTTGTAAGGACTGCTAGTGTTCGTATTGTGTTGTTGTAAACTCTGATAATGTGATGTATAAACCAATATAGTTCTTTGTTTTAAAGATTATTTATTTATCTATTATATGTTGTTCCGCTGCGAAATGTGAGATTCTGCTATTGTTTATGTTTCCTCTTCTGTCTTCTTCTTCTTTAACCCTAACAGTTTGGTTTTTTGGCTTTCGATTGTTTAGCATTAGATACAGTGGACGTATCGATGTCGACTTTCGGACGTCGAAAAATTAGGACGTTACAATGTGGCATCAAAGCAATTGGTTAAGCGACAGCCTTGGCTCTGGTGGGTGTTACTCATTAGAGATAGAGTCAGCAGTACTCTAGAATGAGCTTGAGTGTAATAATAGATATGAGTGCGTATTTGTTAGTGAATATAAAACTGTTTTATATTGTAATGATTGGTTTGTTGAGTGGTATATGGATTCTGGTCGGTATAGTCTATACAACTCTATCTATAGGGATCTCCAAACACTTGTATAGAACAATTCGACATGATATTGTTTTAAAATAGGGTAAATGAAATAATTTTACCCCAAACTATTTTGGTATAGAAAAGAAATTGTTTTCCGTAAATTATTATAGTATATGGTTGCTTGGTTGTTAGGAAGTGATAATATTAAATTATTATCATTGGTTATTGAATAAGATATTGAAATCATAACTTAAAAGCTGAGAAATAAAATCCATATACAAATAGGATTTGTAAATATAAATTGTAAATGTGATTTATAATTTGAAATATAGATCTAGAGAAAAAATTGAAAATGGTTTTGAAAAAGATTTGAAATTTGGAAATTTTGGGAACTAAATCCCTTTTTAGTTTGAAATGATTTTCAAGGGTTTTGAAAAAATGTTTTTGAAGGGATAAAAGCACTCAACTCTTTTCAGTCGCTAGAAAAAAACTTCAGTGATGACTGCAGCATCATCGATGTTCATTTTCGGGTTTCCAAGGGAGGAATAGCTACCCGAATATTTTGAATTGGGAATATTTGCGAAATTGAGCTTGATTTTGAAATATTTTGATTTTGGAAATAATTGATTTCAAAGGTGATTTTGAAATGTTAAGAAATTGTTTAAAACTCTGGAAGATTTATTAAAAGTGTTTATGAGTTGATAACTTATATAATTTGAATTTTGATAGAATGAATTTAACTTAAAGAATTGAGTTAAATTAAAGTGAGTATGAAAACAGAATAAGTTGGGAAAGTAATTTTTTTAAATGAAATGAAAGTAAGTGAGAAAACATATAGAAGTTAAAAATTGAATTTGAATTATGTTAAATAAGGTGAAGGAGGAAATAAATTTGGAAATGAACAAAAGAATAGAACTGGAATTGGAATTGAATTTGATTTGTGATAAACAAAGAAAAATATTGAAATAAAATTAGTAAGTGAAACTAATTGAAGGAATGACCCAATAAATATGGTCTCAGATGAATTCAATTCAATATTTATGAATGAAAGATAAATTGAATTCATATGGAATTTGAAATCCAGTTTAAATATAAGTAGTTATAAACTCCAATGGTGAAATGAAGAATAAATATAAAAGTTATATGAAATATTTATTGGACTTAAGAAATAAATGGCAAAACTCTTAAGTAAATTTTGAATTGAGGGAATATTATAAATTAATAAGTGAATGAAGATTAAACTGGAGATTGTGAAATGGTAATTGTGATTAAGTGAATGAAAATAATCAATGTGAATAAAAGAAAATTGATATATCTAATAATCAATTAGAAATGAATACATAAGATATACATATATTATTTTATTCGCATAACGATTTGATCCAAAATTCGAGCATAGAATTTCGAGATAGTTATATCGATTCGAGTTAGGATTTTTCACTCGATTTTCGACGGCAAACCTGGATATGGATTTTTGGTTGATTCTGGAAATTCTCTATTATAGTTTATGGCTACGCAAGGAGAATGACGGTTTCTGATCAAGAAACCAGATCTGAGTCCGCACTAGGAAGTCAGGTGGAAGATACTAGTTCGGAAGTGAAATTGTGTGATCGAGTGAGCGATCGAATTTGGTATTGCGTACAAATAATGTAAGTACATCATATGGATTTGAATGAAATGAATATTGAAATTTTGTAAAGAAATATGCAAAACATTTTTTTTGAATGTTGAAATTGGACACTATGGATAGCAGGATATACAGGTGTTATAAAGGAAAATGGAATTCGGATTTTGATTTCGAAGATAAATTTAAATTTCTCGAAAAAGGTATGTACTTAAAATTTTAGTATGAAATTTGATGACTTTCTTCTCTAGCTTCTTGGCTTTTCATTTTCTTTTTGAAATCTGAGGGCCCGTGGTGCCATTTTAGTCGTACCGAGCTAGCCGTGCAAAAGAGACACTGGCGAAATTTTGAGAAAATTTTGGGAGTTAGAAAAGTTTTGAGAAAATTTTAAAAATTTAAAATTTGAATTTAAATTTAAATTTGAATTGTGGAATAAATAATTTTGTTTGGAAACTATCAAAGTTTGGAAAGTTAGTTGAATCGATAATAGGTCTTTAATAAAAAGATTGTTTTGGAAAGTTAAAACTGTTGGGATGGGGAAAATGATAAACGGGTTAAGGATCATTCTTCTTAACTAGTAATTTCGGGACGAAATTCTTTTAAGGGGGAAAAATGTGACGATCCAGAATTTTGGACATTTGAAATTTAAATATTTAATTGATTTTAAATATTTGAATGTTAGTTTAACTTGAATTTCAAATATCAGAATGAATTTGGCAATTGAATTATTAAATTTAATTATTGAAACTGGATAAAATATTGTATCTTCAGTTTTGAGCATGTTAAAAATATTTCAATGGATTGAAAAATCTATATTGATAATACTGAAGATAATGGAAGCTTCAGAATTGAATTTGAAAATATTTTGTTCAGTTTTGGAATTTACATCGTTTAAATCAATATTTAAAAATAGCCTTTCGGGGAACAGTTTCAGAATTTGACGAAACCACTTCTATTGGATCCATAATATTGTATTATTATCGGATTTCAATTTTCGTAGTGTTTGGAGTAATAGTGTGGCCGTATGATTAGCAAACGCACTGAAATTAAATCGAAAATTTAATTTAATAGTTGGATCCAAAAAGCTATCTTCTTTATACGATCGAATTTGGACTCGAAACCTTTTCCATTGCGTTCGAAATATGCATATAACATTATAAACGCGTGGCGACACGTCTCGATAGGAGGTCAAGATTTTGAGTTGCGATAACCGAGACATTTAAATTTAAATAATATTGTATATATTGTTTTGTTTGACCGGTCAAAGGGCATTCACATCAGACTTTTTCTTTGCTTTCACCACGTCGTCGATGTAGCCAAACCATTCAAACACGTTTCCATCTTTCCCATTCTTTTCTTTTAAATCTTAGCTCTAATTTCAAATCGAAAAAATAAAATCTGTTGCTTGAGAAATATAATCGGCTGAAGCCTTCATTTCTGAAATCAAAGTGAATCAAATCCCCTCTTTATTTTTTTTGTTCGAAACAAAAACCACGAATAATTCCCAATTACTCTTCCTCAGTTTGAAATCGAAAAAAAATGAATGACCGAAGGGATCAGGTGCAATTTCAAATCGCTGCAAGTATTGCGAGTTTGAGAGGAGAGGGGTGTCGGCATCTTGATCCTCAGTTGTAGATCAAGTACGAGGGGGATTCGAGTGGATGATTTTTCATGGGAACGTGGGATCGACAGTGGTCGGCGTCGACGTAGAGGCAAGTCGCAAGTAGACTGGTGCGGGGGTTTTTGCTGAGGTAGACGCAATTTGGATCGCGTGTGCTTGTAGTGCTCGCGTAGAATGGGTAGGACGACTGTTGGGCGAATTCTCGCCACCGATCCAAAAAGCTTCTCTAGCAACCACGGCCGAACCAGGTAGCCACCGAACCAACACTCTCCATCCCACACCGAACCAACCCATCCAACCTCTGTCGAACCATGATCCACCGAACCACGTACAGCCGAACCAACCCATCCTCCTCCTATCACCGAACCATGATCCACCGGACCACATACAGCCAAACCAACCCATCCTCCTCGTATCACCGAACCAAATCCACACCGGACCAAACCAACCTCGCCTCCATCTCACCACCGGACCAACATCCTACCGGACCAAAGCCACTCCAACCACGACCGAACCAAGCTCCGCCGAACCAGATATGCCAGGCCAGATCGCTTCAGCCCAGGCCCGCCAGCAGCTATATACATCCAAGACCCCTGCCCCCAGCCTCACTCTATAAATAGAGGGGCAGGGGTACAACAATGGCAGACAAGTTTGAGAGCTCAAGCAAGGAAGGAACTTTCAAACAACTTTCTTATACTTATACTTAAAGCTTTGTACTTGTAATCTGAAAGAAAAAGGAGAATAACATATAAAGTGGACGTAGGCACGTTCTGGCCGAACCACTATAAATCTGTGTGACATTTACAGTTTAGTCCCTGCTTTTTTCATATTTGCACAAGTAACCCAAATCATTAAAAACCACATAAAATCAACTAAATTATACGGATTGGAGGTGTTTGCCCATTTTTTGTGCAAACATTTTTGGTGCTTTCACTAAGAACTTGGAACTCGAAGCTTCAGCTTCCCTCATTCAACCTTCTTTTCCAATAGCACCCTTCATTGCCTAGGAAACATGACTTCCAGGCCGAGAAAAGACGCCAACAAGGGAAAGAACGTTGCAACCAGCAGCGCTCCAGATCCAGTGGATCCAGATCAAGAGAACCGTCCCACTACGACAGCAATGCCAAATGTAGATCAGGCAATTCCGACAGCCCCTGCCGCGGAACAACCGGCAGCAATCACTAGGGCAGACCTAGACAGAGTTGTGGTTGAAGTGACTAACCGCTTCGAATCCCAACAAGAAGCTTTGGTGAACCAACTCATGTCACGCTTGAGGGATGCCGAAGAATCCAACCGCAACACTGAATCATGGGGTGAGTCTCAATCTGGAGGATCTCAGAGACAACAAAGGTCTTCCCTCTTCGAAGAAGCTATCAACAGGAACAACAATGATAGGGGCCGCGCCCGGACTCAGCCCGAACTCCGACTCGAGGAAGCGCTTGGAACCGAACCCAATTGGGGAGGCACCAGGCGAGGGTCGGATGTAGCTGAGCCGGTCATGCCGCCTAATCATAGAAACCCCGCTGAACGGAGCCGAGCTAGAACCCAGCCCGAAGTTGACCCCATGGAAATGCTCGAAGCAGAACCCCACAGGGGAAGATCAAGGCAGGGGGCAACTGTAGCTGGTCCTAGCATGCATCCGAGCAGCCAAAGATAGCCACTGGATAACGTCAGAAGTGATAGGCTATACCATCCCTACAGGTCATCTGGACGAGATCGATCCCGCAGGGAAGAACCAAGCTCATTTTTGTCCGCTCCAAATTCTGATGAAAGAATGGCACGATTATTCAGGGAATGCGTCCGACGGGAGCAAAGAGATCGAGGGATAGGCGCTAGGGTAACCAGCCCTTTCACCCGCAACATCGAAATCGCCATCACACCTCGAGAATGGAAAATGCCGACGATGGAACCGTACAAGGGAACTTCCGACCCCGTTGTACACCTGCAAAGATACACACAACATATGCTCATGAGCGGGGCAATGGAAGGAGTATTATGCAAATGCTTTCCACTATTTTTAGCAGATCTAGCTACCTCCTGGTTCTGCCATCTACCCCAAGGATCCATCAGTTCATGGGAAATGTTGAAGGAAAAGTTCATTAGCCAGTTCCGCATTCATGTGGAACAACCCAAGGATGCTTATTCTCTATCCAATGTCAAACAGAAATCCGGAGAGACACTGCAACAATATCTAACCCGGTTCAACGCCGCAGCGGCCGTAGTCCAAGATGCCGATGAGAAACTCACCCCAATGGCCCTCTGTAGTGGTGTGCACCCAGATACCAAGTTTGCTAGAAGACTAACTAAAGAAAAACCAGCTACCTTGCCCGATATCTTCCATGAAGCTGGGAAGTACATGAGACTCGAAGAGGCTGCCACTGAAAGGCAGACAGGACCACAGGCTAAGACGACCCATGGAAATGCCCCCGCCGCAGCGAAGGACATTCGGAGAAACGACTCCAGAGACAATGCAGGGGGCAAGAAGGGAGAAAAGCGCTTGTACCGACCAGGACCGAGATTCGACGCTTACACTCCCTTGAATGAAACAGTCGAGAACATCTTCCTGGCCACCCAGGACGAACTTACATACAAGCGCCCCCCGTACAAGAAAGAGTCAGATCGCGCAATCCAGTCCGGAAAATTCTGCCGTTTCCACGAATCTCATGGGCACGATACCAATGAATGCCGCCATCTCCGAGATCTAATTGAAGAACACATCAGGAGAAAGAAGCTGAAACGCTATGTAAAGGGCCAGGACAGGACTCCAGCTCCCGCCAAGGAAAACCCAGGGCAGCTCCACCCAGAAACAGGCGGAGGAAACCGCAACACCAGTGGCTCCAGTCAAGAAAAGATAGTGGTCCACACCATATCAGGAGGGCCACACATCGCCGACAAAAGCTGGGCAGAAATGGAAAGATATGGAAACTCACTCAGAAGCAAGGGAGACTGCGTCAATTCTGTTATGGAAGAACGCCACCCTAAGCGGAAGGAAAGTAATGACATCACATTCAGTGGGCGCGACCTAGAAGGAAGGCAGTACCCACACATGGACCCTATGGTCATCTCTGCCTGGTTCGGTCCAGCCAAAGTTTTTCGAATTTTAATAGACATTGGAAGTTCAGTAAATATCTTATTCAACCATGCTTTCGACAAAATGAAGTTGTCAATGAAGAATGTATCCCCCTGCAACAAACCACTACACGGTTTCACTGGAGAAGCAAAGATGCCCCTCGGACAATTGGATCTCTTTGTTGAATTGGGAAGTCATCCCCGCTCCGCCGTTCGGAAACAAACATTCGTGCTAATAGACAACCACTCAGCCTACAATGCCTTTTTAGGAAGACCAGCCTTGTCCGACTTCCAAATTGTCCTTGCCCCATGGTGCCCGAAGATGAAGTTCCCAACGGATAATGGAGTGGGAGAAGTAGAAGGGGATCAAGACGCCGCTCGGGACTGCTATGTAACCGAACTTCGCAATAATCGCAGGAGAGATAAAGGGAAAAATGCAGAGACTATTCTCTGCATGAAAAGCTTGGAAGCATAGCAACTAAAGAAAGCCCCTCCTCTTCGGTATACCAGTGATCCTTTCAATGAATTAGACCCCAGGGACAAAGAGGAGGAGGCCACCGCCGAGCCTGCAGAGGCTATGGAATTCGTATCTGTAGACAAACGCGACCCAAGTAAACTGCTGAGAGTCGGATCTCAGTTAAAAAGAGAATTAAAAAATCAACTCATTGATTTTCTTCGCCACAACATGGATGTATTTGCATGGACGCACGCTGATATGACTGGAATCTCCCCAGACATAGCATGCCACGCACTAAACATCGATCCTACCAAGGTACCGGTAAAGCAAAAGAAGAGAAGTATGGGGGCAGAACGATCAGTGGCCCTCGAGGAAGAAGTAAAGAACTTACTGGCCAATGACTTCATACGTGAAGCCATCTACCCGGAATGGATTGCCAACCCGGTACTGGTAAAGAAAGCTAATGGGAAGTGGCGAACATGCATCGATTTCTCCAACTTAAATGACGCTTGCCCGAAAGACTGCTTCCCACTCCCCCGAATCGACCAATTCGTGGACAGCACTGTCGGACACGAACTCTTATCCTTTATGGACGCATACTCAGGATATAACCAGATCCCTATGCACGCCCCCGATCAAGACCACACTAGCTTCATCACTGACCGAGGATTGTACTGCTACAAGGTAATGCCATTTGGACTTAAAAACGCCGGAGCTACTTATCAGCGCCTCGTCAACAAGATGTTTGCAGAACTGATAGGACGAACTATGGAGGTCTATGTGGATGACATGCTGGTTAAATCAAGAAAAGCCAACAATCATGTAAGCCACCTGGACGAGATGTTCCAAGTACTCCGCCAATATGGAATGAAGCTGAATCCTCTAAAGTGATCCTTCGGAGTGTCATCAGGAAAGTTCTTGGGATTCATCGTCCATGCCAGAGGGATCGAAGCAAACCCCGAACAAGTCCGAGCCTTGCAAGACATCAAAATACCATCCACTCGGAAAGAAATGCAAAGCCTAAACGGGAAGGTGGCCGCCCTAAGCAGATTCATCTCCAAAGCAACTGACAAGTGTATCCCTTTCTTCGAAGCCCTAAAGAGAGACAAAGGAAAATTCGAGTGGACCGACGAATGTTCAGCGGCTTTCCTTAACCTAATCGAGCACCTCCAACGGCCACCAGTACTCTCGACTCCGAATGAAGGCGAAGAACTATACCTATATCTTGCTGTGTCATCCCATGCTCTAAGCGCCGCTCTGGTAAGAGAAGAAAATCGCACACAACGGCCAGTGTACTTCATAAGCAAAAGGTTCACGGGAGTAGAAGCCAGATATCCTAAACTTGAGAAGCTAGCGTATTACTTACTAATCACGTCACGGAAACTGCGACACTACTTCCAGTCTCATTCCATCCGAGTTCTAACCGATCAACCACTAAGGCAAGTACTTCATCGTCCCGATACCTCTGGGCGGTTACTTAAATGGTGCATTGAATTGAGTCAATATGATATCACCTACCATCCCCGCACCGCCATCAAGAGACGAACTATGGCCGATTTCATTGCCGAATTCACCACCGGTGAAGGTAGGGAGCAATCCAAGGTGTCAAAAGACGTCAAATGGAATCTCTTCGTAGATGGGGCGTCGAACGAACAAGGCTCCGGGGCAGGTGTCGTGATAATCACCCCCAAGGGAAAGAAGCTGCACTACGCCCTAAGATTGGAATTCGCTGCCACCAACAATGATGCTGAATATGAAGCAGTAATAGCCGGATTAGAGCTTGCCCTGGAGATCGGGGTCAGTTCCTTATGTCTTCACAGTGATTCGCAACTCATCGTAAATCAAATACTATGGGAGTTCCAGACTCGAGGAGAGCGGCTCACGGCATATCTGAAAAAGACCAAGCGGCTGCTCAATCAATTGGATCACTACTCGATCAAGCACATTCCTCGAGAAGAAAATCAAGAGGCCGACGAGCTGGCAAAGCAAGCTAGCATGGGAGATGGTACCACTTCTGGAACGACAACTGTCTCAAGGCTACTAACCCCCGAGTTTCGAGCAAGTAAATCTGATAGCTGCAACCGAAGAAGAAACATGGATGACCCCTATCCGAGAATACTTACAAAACGGCACCCTACCCGACGGGCGAAGTGAAATTAAGAAAATTCTAAGGAAAGCTTCCCGCTACACAATGCAAGAAGGCATCCTCTATCGGCGCGGCTTCTCTAACCCTTTATTGAGGTGCGTTGCTGGAAGAGAAGCTAAGGAAATTCTATCCAATATCCATTAGGGAAGTTGTGGAGACCACACCGGAGGGCAGACCCTAGCAAAAAAGATACTCCGATATGGGTATTTCTGGCCCACTTTAAATAAAGATGCCTTAGACTTCGTCAGAAGATGCGACAGATGTCAGAAATTTTCTAAGATTCCTCGACTACCAACCAATGAAATTACTCAGATGACCAGCCCTTGGCCCTTCGCAATATGGGGAATTGACTTAATTGGCGAACTGCCGATGGGCCGAGGCGGGGCCAGGCATGCCATAGTGGCAGTTGACTATTTCACCAAATGGGTGGAAGCGGAGCCTCTGAATAAAATATCTTCAGCTAAAGTTATCAACTTCTTGATCAAAAACGTTCTGTGCAGGTACAGAGTTCCACTCAGAATCATATCAGAAAACGGGCTTCAATTTGACAACGAGGAGTTTGCCAACTGGTGCCAAGAGCATGGGATTCACAAGAGCTTCTCATCCGTGGCTTATCCCCAGGCAAATGGCCAAGTCGAAGCTGTCAACAAAATTCTCAAGATTCTAATTAAGAAGAAGCTTGAAAAGTCAAAAGGCGCTTGGGTGGACGAACTTCCTACGGCACTATGGGCCTACCGCACTTCTTTCAGAACATCGACAGGGCATACTCCGTTCTCTTTGGCATACGGATCAGAGGCCATGCTCCCAGTTGAAACTATTGTACCTTCCCACCGTAGGATCCACTATAACCCCGAAGAAAACGAAGAACTCCTCCACATGTCTTTGGATCTAATTGAGGAGAGAAGAAATGATGCAGCACTCAAAGCAGCAGCTCACAGACAAAAAGTGGCAGCACTATACAACTCCAAAGTCAAACATCGCAGCTTACAAGAAGGAGATCTTGTCCTCAAGAGAATCTTTCCGTGCCCCGGGGCACTGGACCCCATCTGGGACGGACCATATGTAATTCATAAAGATCTCCACAACAGAGCTTATATTTTGTCAACAGTGGACGGAGAGGCGTTCCAGAGGGCATGGAACATCCGACACCTCTGTCGATACTTTTCTTAACTTGTACTGCCCATATGAAGTGAATTAACAAAGAGAATCAGTGGACGTAGGCATTTTCATGCCGAACCACTTTAAAAAACTTGGCTCTTGTTAACTTGTTCCTTTATATCTTGGCTACTTGTTAAGCTTTATCCTTTGCTGTTGAACAAAATCCTTTGCAGATGACATTTCAATTCAGAGCTTCACGACACAACTCCACCTGGACAAAATCTAATAGGTACGCTACGCTCCTATGCCCTCGCCAATGAGACACTTTGCTCTGGTATCCCTCTACCGCGAGTTAACTCATTGTTTGCCTCGGCCCTTAAAGCCGACTGTAATAAGCCGAGTATAAGTCATCAAAAAAAAGGCCGACTATAGCCGATGGCAGCTCATTACAGCGATTCGGCTCGCCGGCAACTGTGAACCGATCATAAGCCCCAACATAAGGTGTGGCCAGCCAGGGGCAGTTCATAGTTGACGATCGGCCCCCACGCTAGCCGGCCACAGTAAATCGAATAATACCCACGATTACGGGCCATAATGGCCCGGGTAGTTACTGTGCGCGATCGGCTCCGATGTGTCTTAAGTGCGGCTGTGGTAAAAAAGAAAACTTCCCGTAGAGGCGTAAGATGGGTGACAAATATCTCCAAGACCCACAGCTAGGGAAAGTGACTACAAAACTCGTTTGCCACGAACTTAAGCACATCGACGGCCTTCCGTGACTGGAAGTTTTACTTTTGCTATATTTCAATTTCATTTAAAACCTTTCTACTATTCTCCGTAACGGTGCTTGAAAGTACAGGACATGAAATAGGGAACGCTCGCTAATGGGAATAGAAACTTACAATCGGATGGCGAGACACTCAACAGCATTCCGTGCTTAGTCTTACAGGGCGCACGAAGTTGCCGTCCACAGCCGAAACATGAAGGGCGGTACCTTCTACTTTTATAATTAATGCATAGCTGCAGTTCATATTCACACATCACATTTACGTTGCAAAATGAGAAAATTATACTTTAAACAAAAAACTTGGCATCAGGCACAGTCAAGTCACTAGTAACATGCATAGTTACATCACTTACACAACACAACAAAATAGCGATAAAATTCCAACATAAAGGAATCAGCTTATGTTATGAAATTATATAAAGTCATTCATCATAAACAATATTATTACAGTCACATCAATATTTTGGACTAACTCAAACAGCGATAAAAGGAAATCAAAAGGTGACCGGATCCGGACAAGGAACCAGCTGTGTCCGCACCTCACCCTCATCCTACCAACTATCCAAGCCTACTTAGCCGCAGGGTCGGAGCTCCCAGCATGCTTATCAGAAGTCCCACCTGTCCAATTCAGAAGAGGAATCCATTAAACCAACAACGGACGATCAAGTCATGAAAAACTAAAATAGGGAGAACTCACCAGCACCCGCTTCTTGGTCCTCATCCCCCAACTGCACCCCGGCTTCCTCCGCAGCAAGTAGCCGCATCCCCTCCTTCACCGCTACCTTCTCCTCCTTCGAGAACTGGGCGGTTACCATGTCCATCCTGAATGCCGCTCCACCTTCCTTATCCGCATCGACCTTGGCCTCCTCCAAAGCCCGAAGATATACTTTGGCCATAACCCGGGGATAGTCATCCATCCAGGATAAGCTGCCCTCCTTCCAAGTGCGGAAGTACATGTCCTGCAGCATATCGTCCATCATCCCCTCATCCTCTTCAAACCTCTTCACCCGGGCCTCGGAAATCTGCAACTTAGTGGCAGCAGCATCCCTCTCCCGCCGGTATCTCGAGCACTCAGCCTGGAGGGATCTCCTCATCTCCTCCATCTCTTCTTTCAACTTGGCTTGAGCAAGTTCTGCAGCTTCAAGCCTCCCAGATATCTCTTCAACCTGCTCGAGATCGCCCTCCTAACCTCATCAACCGTGGTAATGGCCATGTCAATGCATTTCTTGCAAGCGGCCTCCATTTTCCGCAACTCAGCTCTGCTAGCCTCTTCCATGGCCTTCTTCAGCCGTTGGGAGTCGGCTTCATACTGCGAAATCTGAATAGCTTGGTCGTCAAGTTGTTTGGCCTGATCAGCAACCATTAACCGCAACCTTATATTGGCACTCCCTATCTCCTTCCCGGCCTTGGCCAATAGGGCGTGATGTTCCATTAACTTCTTGACCTCCTCTGCGACCCGGTCAATGTTGGCCTTGGGTTCGTCCCCCATAGCAGCTATCCGAGTAGTGAGCAGATCCAGATCTAAGGACTTAGCCTCATCAAGAACCCGAACCATGGGATTGCGGGGGAGAAGATGCTCGCCCGTGGCCTCGTCAAATAAAATATCCTGAGAGCTTGGGTCCAAATCCGGGTGGCCGGCAAAGGGATTGCGGGGCACGTCGGGACGTTTTATGCGGATAACAGTAGGATTCTCGGAAGGAGGCGGAGGGGGGGCAAACTCCGTGGTCTCCTCCGCGGTATCTCGGGAAGGCTGAGTAGAAGGCTGAGGACCAGGTGGTGAATCAAACAAGGAACGCCTCCTCTTCCTCTACTGGATACCTTCCTCAATGACTCCAAGAAGAGAGCGATATCTAACTACATCCCCGGAACGGACGGTTGGCGGCTTCGGCTTAGTAGAAGCTCTCATCAACTTGAATTGCTTGAGGCGGTGTCGAACGTCTGAAGTTTTGGCCACCTCGCCTGCCCCTGTAATAAAGAACAAGTGTTACGAGCATACAATGGTCCATAATTCCAGAAATATGTTAAGTTAAAAAGAATGAGAAGACACATCTATTATACAAACCCTACGAAGGAGTAGGATCCTGCAATAAGTCCTAGATTTCATCCCAGGACGGGAGCGAGCCATAAAATATTCCTAAGTCCCTATCGTAAATGGAATCTGCGGAAGTCAAAAGATCACCTTGCACCGCCGGAGTCACCCTAGCCGAGGAGCTCTTGGGGGATGGATCGACGCCATCCCCAGCCTTGTCAACCTCCTTTGCCTTCTTCACCGAGGCTGATCCTTCCTCGAACCCTTCAAAAGCCTTGCGGAAGGCATCATCCGTCCACTCCTGGATCTCCCCTGCCTGCTCAGAAGACAAAGCCCCGGCACCACTACCACCCTGTCCTTCACCTTCTCCATCTCCTCCGCTCTCCTCTTTGCCTCTTTCCTCCTCTCCACCTTCCTCCTCCGGAATATCTGGACACGTACTGGGAGAGGGTCCATCAGACTTCTTAAGCTTCTTTCCCCCAACGGCTGGGGGTACCGAGAAAGGTCTCCTTTTGCTACTCTTCGCAGTAGCCCCATCCTTGGCTTTAGCAGCCCTCTTCTCGGCTGTATCTCTCTACTTAACCACAGATTGACGTGGCAGAATCAAGTTATACTCCAGGAGAGTGGCATTCCTGATCAGGAAAGAAGCCGATCTATCCCTTCCCGAAATGACCTTTATTTCAGTAGCCATCCGAGCCAAGGAATCATTCTCCACGACCGCAAAGCCACCTGTCGCTAGCAAGAAATAAAAGCATATAAGAAGAAGCATTGTGATCGGAACAAGGAAAATATAAATGAAGTTCAACTTACAGCCGGAAGTGAAAAGGCGGAAAGAAACAGAGTCATCCCTAATGAAAAACCATTCCTTCTTGAACATACTGAACTTCGAGTACAAATCCAGAACAGGCTTGAAGGGCACGGCCGCTTCCAAACTGATATATGGAGACCCCTTCTTGTAGCCTCTCAAGTTGTACAGATATCGGATCTCCCGGTTGGAAGGGGGACGCCCATATCTCCTCTGAAAGATGACGAAAAGACCCACCAGAATGGCGTAGGAGTTAGGCTAAAGCTGGAATTGAGCCACCTTCAGATATTTGATAAAGCTAACTATCCAGGCGTTGAGAGGCGGGATAGCACCACACATGCAATGATATCTGCTGTAAGCAAAGTAGCCTTCGGGGGGGTCATACGGCATCACTCCTTCCCCCGACAATAGCATGAGCGCTCTGTCTATCCCAAAGGAACGAGATATAACATCGAGTTGCTCCTCCTTCAGGGAGCTAGGAAAGCAGTCAGGAGGGGAGACCAGAAGTCCCTGGGGACCATACCCATCCACTAACGACCTCGGGGCAGGTCCATGTTGCACCGGTCCTAGTTGGGCTGGGGGCACGGAAGAAGACTCTTCTCTATCCTTGGACTTTTTTCTATCTGATCGAGTTTCTGCTTTGCGAGACATTTATCTGCGGCACAAGAAAAAAATGACATTAGAGCGAGGAGTATGGAAATATAAACGAATAGTTATCAAGTTCATTCGGTGCCAAATGCTTCCATGTTTCATTCGGGATTAGGTCCATTCGGCACCCAAAACTACCGAGCCCATTCGGTAAAGCAAAACCAAAACTCATTCGACACAAGCTCATTCGGTAGTATACCATATAGCAGTCGGCATTAACAACCTTTCGTGCTCATTCGGCGAAAGAAAACATACCTGGTTCGGTATCAGTTCGATTCGGCACCTACTTGATTCGGTACTTGTTGATTCGGTACTTGTTTGATTCGGTACAAGGTTGATTCGGCGCTCAGATTGATTCGGCTCTCTCTAAATTCGGTATGGAATAGCAAAGGGGGTGTAGCCCCTATATATAGACAAGCGAAGGGCAACTGGACCAACCTGTTCGGCACTCACAACCGAATGGAGCCATCTCAGATAAACAAAGCGCGACACATGAAGGCATGTGCCCCACTTTGGGGGGCAAATGTTGGGCGAATTCTCGCCACCGATCCAAAACGCTTCTCTAGCAACCACGGCCGAACCAGGTAGCCACCGAACCAACACTCTCCATCCCACACCGAACCAACCCATCCAACCTCTGCCGAACCATGATCCACCGAACCACGTACAGCCGAACCAACCCATCCTCCTCCTATCACCGAACCATGATCCACCGGACCACATACAGCCAAACCAACCCATCCTCCTCGTATCACCGAACCAAATCCACACCGGACCAAACCAACCTCACCTCCATCTCACCACCGGACCAACATCCTACCGGACCAAAGTCACTCCAACCACGACCGAACCAAGCTCCGCCGAACCAGATATGCCAGGCCAGATCGCTTTAGCCCAGGCCCGCCAGCAGCTATATACATCCAAGACCCCTGCCCCTAGCCTCACTCTATAAATAGAGGGGTAGGGGTACAACAATGGCAGACAAGTTTGAGAGCTCAAGCAAGGAAGGAACTTTCAAACAACTTTCTTATACTTGTACGTAAAGCTTTGTACTTGTAATCTGAAAGAAAAAGGAGAATAACATATAAAGTGGACGTAGGCACGTTCTGGCCGAACCACTATAAATCTGTGTGTCATTTACAGTTTAGTCCCTGCTTTTTTCATATTTGCACAAGTAACCCAAATCATTAAAAACCACATAAAATCAACTAAATTATACGGATTGGAGGTGTTTGCCCATTTTTTGTGCAAACAGCGACCTGCTGTGTAGTGTCAGTGGATGCGAGGTCCGGTTGGGAAAGGGATTCGCGAGGCTTGCAATGTGGCCATGGTCGGGGCAGTAAGGTATCCTCATTTTTTTTCTTTCTTCTTTTCCTCTTAATTAAACTAAATTTATACATACATACATACATACATACATATATATGTAAATTGGGCAGAGAGAAAAAATAATAATAATTGCTGTAGTGAGTATAAAAGCATTTTCGCTTTTAATATATATATAGAAGTTGGAATTTTTTTTTTATTTCATTAAAATTTAATAAATATATACATATTTTACTTTCTAGCTTAAACTTTGAAAGAATATTTTCTAGAAATCAAATTTGTTTAATAAATTCACTTAATTATTTCAGTTACGAAAAATAATCTATTAAAGGAAAAAAAAAACTAGTTTAAGTTAATTTTTTTAGTTTAAAAATTTAAAATCATTTGTTAAGTAAATTATTAAATGAGGATTTAATTGTTTGATTTATTTGAATATTAATAAATGATATAATTATTTATACAAGGTCAATATCTGAAAGAAATCAAGCTGGAATGAAAATGGATTGCATGCATTGTCAAAGGTGAGATCTTCTCACTCAATTGGAATTTCCAGTTTAAATTTTAATAGTTAAATTTAAAATTGTTGATTGTGTGCTTGGGTGATAAATTATTATCAGTTGTATTGGATTAGACTCTATGCGCCGCATAATAGCGGAGGATATTATATAACCTCATATACCGCGATATTCCACCTCGAAGTGGAATTGGTATTATATATGTATTTGGAGTGATTGATTTCCCGCATTATATAGCGGATGAGACCCTATGCGCCGCATAATAGCGGATGATATCTTATAAATCCCATATACCGCGATATTTCACCTCGAAGTAGAATTGGTATTTAATTGTTATGCTAACATCTGTGGATGCAGGGGAATAGATTGGAGGGGTCCAACTGGATTCCTCAAATATTTGAATTTGTTTCAATGTTATGTGTTGATTTATTTATAATCTGTGTATGATTATATTTGTGACTGAAATCGTTGAAGGCTATAGTTTAGCCGAAATATATTTTTGGTACCATAGGACACCAGAAATAAATAAAATTGGATTTTTGAAATTTAAGTGAAAATCTATAGTGAAATCCTATTGAATAAATTTCAAAATATGGGAAAAGATTTTTATAAACAGGTTTTGAATAATATTGCTTAATAGTTGAAGAATTTATAAAAATTCAGATTTTAAATAGTTTGGGAAAATAAAAGGAATTTGTTTTAAAAGATAATAAATTTGGTGTTTGAATGAAAATTTATTTGGTGTTTTAAAATAAATCTTTGGGAAATTGATTTGGAAATCGGTTTGGTGTTTGAAATAAATGTTTGAAAAATCAATTTGGAATTTGATTTGGTGTTTGAAAGTGAATATTTGGGAATCGATTTGAAAATCGTATATTAGTGGATATTTGAAAATTTAAATTCACAATGGGAATTTATAAAGGAAAAGGAAATTTGTTTTAAAATAAATATTGATTTATTTTTGAGTGTGGAAAGAAATTTACGGATTTGGAATGTAAATTTAAAATAAATCAAGAAGGATTTATTAACTGATTTAAATGACCATTTTGAAATGGAAAGTGTATTCTCCCTGGGAGGCCGAGTATGTTTTCATAGTAACTTTTAAATTATAAATTTAAAATTTAAAAGTTGGTTTTTTAAAGAATATTTTGGAGAAATTATTTTCTTAAGTTATTTTGAAAATCTTTAAAGTAAAGATTTATTTGATTAATTATAGAAGTGATTATTTAAGATTAAATTAATATTTGTTTTCGAAAATGATTATTTAAATAGTTATACTTAATAATTTTATTTTTAAAATATTTTGGACTTGAGTTTTTCTATGAGATATTGATATTAAATTTCATAACTAATGTTTTAAATAAAATGTTTAAGATTAGTTTTATTTTAAATATTTCCAAGTATATATGTTTGGATAATTAATTTAAATTATTTTAAAGTATTTGAACTCGGCAGATTTTCAGTGGAAATGAATAAATATTTGGAAATATATTCCCCGTGAGGAAAAAATGATTCAAAATTTGTTTTCAAAGAATTGAAATGTGGAAAATGATTTGAAATTTGTTTTCAAATGGTTGAAGTGTTAAAATTATATCTTGTGAAGATATTTTTGGAAATAAATAATTGGGGGAAAATTATTTAAATCTTGGTGATTGTTGTGAATGTTGATTGATAGTTAAATAACCGACTATCAATATTGGCCTTTTAATGGCATTTGAATTTCGATGCGACCGGAGGTCGGATTCCAAATGGATATTCAAAAACCACATCGAACCTTTGTGATTGTGATGGATCTTTTGTTTAAAAGATCAAAGTGGAAATTTGTTGTGATTTATTTGAAATCTGGATGAATACTTATTTTTAAAAATAAGCACTCATTATTCGGATTAGCCGGGAGAGGACTTTGTGTCACAAAACCCATTCCGAATAATGATACGATGAAATGGGATTGCATTTGAAGATGGTGTTGAAGACAGGGTACTTTCGAAAATGAAAGGATTACCTGTCGAATGTCTATGCACCGGGTTGCTACGGTATAGAGATTTTATCACCTTTTGTGATGGGTATTCTGGACGTGATTAGTGAATATCCGGATTTCAAGGGCTTCTTTTGAAGTGCCTTCGGTTCCGTTCGATCTCGGAACGGACTTGTATGGATGTGTTTCTAACGTTACACTTTGAGATGTAAAGCTGGTTTCTATCAAATACATTTCTGTTGGTGGCGGAGAATTTATTCTCTTAGCTTAACACCATTCTCTAAGATGTACAAGCTCAGAGGTTATGTAGTTAATGGTTACTGGTGATACATTCCCAATTTGGTAATGTGGCATACGAAGTGCTGCTGATCATTTGTTGATCGAAGCATGACTTTGTGAAAAGCGTAGCTTTATGTACGAGACTTCGTGGGACCTCACAACCCGGAAATGGTCGAAACAGGAAGGGTGCGACAAGGTTATTTAGGGGTAGCACCCCATGAGGGTATGTCATTTCCTTTCGGAAATGGGTGGTATCATGGTATGGAGCCAAGGTACTTAACTTATGTGGTTGCTGCAAATTTATTACTTTGTAGTTGAGGATCCTCAGATAAAGGTCGCTAACGACCGGGGAATTGCATACTCGTGTAGTAGTTATCAAGTTACAGAGGTAAACCAGCCTTGTGTTGGCAGAGAGGTTGTTAAGTTCTCGAGGCGTCCCTCCAGAGACGTACCCATATGGTAATAGGAAGTTCCTTAGCCTAACCATTTGTTGGAAATCCAATCTTCAATACGCGCCTTGTACGGTTTTAGTTGTATAACCTGCCTCCTCAAGAGGTAGCTATAGCAGACATAGTATAATGGCACCTATGCTGGTTAAGATTTATATTATACTTTCGAAATGTTTTCCACACTATGCACTAATAATAATATTAAAAAGGATTTTGTATATCAAATATGTTTGACTATCATAAGGAGAAATTTCCTCCAATTGTGCATTTGCATTGTGTATGTGCGGGGAGACCTTATGGTAGTTTCATTTTCCAAAAGCATAGCGGATTTGTTTTCCTTTTATTTGTGAAAATAACTGTTTTTTAAGATCTCACACCAGTCTCATGGCTGACCTGAAGTTTATTGTTCTCTTTCTAAACTCTGGGTGTCCATAATTTTCCACACGGGCAGCCTAGAGTCAGGTTATCATTATTCTGAAGCGAAGTCAGAAAATATGCTGTGGAATCTGGAATTCAAGCTGGATGGCAAGATGTATCATTATACTTTGTATTATCTGCTGCATGTGGATTGCTGCAAAGTTAATTCTCTATGTAATCAAGTTGTAAGGACTGCTAGTGTTTGTATTGTGTTGTTGTAAACTCTGATAATGTGATGTATAAACCGATGTAGTTCTTTATTTTAAAGATTATTCATTTATCTATTATATGTTGTTCCGCTGCGAAATGTGAGATTCTACTATTGTTTATGTTTCATCTTCTTTCTTCTTCTTTTTTAACCTAACGGTTCGGTTTTTCGGCTTTCATTTGTTTGACATTGGACACAATGGACGTATCGATGTCGACTTTCGGGTGTCGTTAAATTGGGCCGTTACACGGCCATCTTCAAATCTTTACTTTATGTCTTGCAATCGTTTTTGTAGGATCCACTCTTCATTTTATTGATAGTCTGAAAGTTTCATGTGAATTGGTCTTGTAGATTTTGAGATATTGATCGATCTTTCTTGATTTACGCTGTTTTATGGATCGTTTTAGATCGATCCATATAAATTCTAAACTTGTCCGTAACTCGGGAATGCGAACTCCGATTGACTTAAAATTTGAAATGTAGCCTCATCGGGCCTTCCTTGTCACTTCATACTGATTACACCTTGATTGGGTGCTTAGACATTTTTGAGCATTGTTCATCCGAATCCATTCAACTATCGTCCATAGTTTCAACTGATTTCCAATCCATCCACTTTGGTCAAATCCATGATATCCCGGCCTAACCAAAAAGCAGGATAACAGACATAAAAAAACTCATCCAAACCCGCTTCATTGTCATCCCTACTCTAGATCTGTTATTACTTTTAGAGCTGTAAAAACAGTGGAAAAATGAGAGCAAAGCTTAATCCTCAGTTAAGGCAATTAGGTGGGAATTCAACGACCGCCTTTCTTATTGGGAAAGAAGAGAGACGAGCAAAAGTAGAAATACAGAGAACTGAGAAACGACAGAAATATCGTCTGCCCTTTTTTGATCTTTAGAAGAGAAATTTTCTAGCGCTTAAGAATAAAGAAAACTCTAGAGTTCGATTGTCTTTTGTTGTAATAGAAGCAGGAATGGTTTGTATACTCGTGTATTTGAGGTAGATGGACCTGGGCAATGTTATTTTAAACCACTTCAAAAAAAATAAAAAATAAAAATAAATAAATAAATAAATAAATAAAAAGAAATAAACCAAGAAAGAAAGGTTCTTTCGTTTAATATATGTCAGTAATCATTGGCACGTGAACCAATTTCTCATCTCTTACACATTCACCGTTAGACTGTAACTATCTATATTTGTGTATGATTATCTGTTATGCCATTCATTCGTTCATTCTTATGTAAACTATAGATTAATACACGTAAGTCTTATTTTATTGCTGAAGAAAGATGATCTAGTTCCATCCACTTGTAGAAGTTGTGTATACGAAGACCTTAGACTTTTACTGTGACGAGTTTTCAAAGTCTATATAACTAAAGAAGTGTTCACATTTCATTTCAATGAATCATCCATACATCGTTAATTTACGCAAATCGCACATCAACACACCGTTTAACGAAAACTCAAAGATTTAATATGCATAATCAGTCTCTTTAAATCTTCACGAGAAGTCCCTCCTTCTTTTACGCTATCAGCCGCCAACCTCTTCATCTGCTCCACTCGCCCTCTCATCTCACCAGACCGCCGTCCCTCCATCACCTCCCTCACCATTTTTTCCACAACCCCCCGACCTCCCAAATCCTTCATATCCACCCCTATCTTCCATACCTCCTCCACAAACCTACTATTTATCATTTGGTCCCCCAAATACGGCCAGCACACCATCGGCACCCCCGCCACTATGCTCTCCAGCGTCGAGTTCCACCCACTATGCGTCAGAAAACAGCCCACCGACTCATGGCCCAACACCTCCTTCTGCGGCGCCCACTCTACTATGCATCCCAATTCTTCCTTCGTATTTTGTTTACAATTAACTACGACGCCTCCATCCACTGAATCGGGGCGGATCACCCACAAAAACGGGTACCCGCTACCCACCAGCCCGTGCCAAAACTCTATTGCGTCACGCTCTGACATCACGGTGATGCTTCCGAAACTTGCGTACACTACCGACTTGGGGCGTTGTTTGTCCAGCCATTGCAGACATGACATGTCCTCTTTCCAGTAACTAGCTACCGTATTTGACTTTGCTAAAGCATGAAGAGGGCCAATTTTATAGATGCATGGGCATATGAAATTCAGATGCGACAGGGCCAGTTCTTCAACCGTGTCCACTGTGTTTAGTATCAGAGCTTTAGCATGGTTCAGGTATTCACTGGTGGTCAGCACGTACTGAATAGCACGATCCTCCGGTGATCTGCATCGCCTGATGAGGCTCGGGAGGTCTCTTCCACGAAGAAATGACTGCATTCCTGGTACGCTCTGTATTGCTTTGTCTTGGTGGCTTTCATCTGCATAATTTACATCGATGATTCCCTTTATTTTGGATTAACATAATGTACTGCACTAATTATCTAAAGTATCAAACTAGTTAACCTTGGAAGGGGATCTCTTTATTATTGATCAGAGCCTGAGCACAGAAATAAGCGAGGACGCTACAGGCACTGCTGGTACGCACTATCATGGTTGGAACGTCATTCTCCGCTGCGACTTCATAGGCAAGCCGTGACAACCCATCGGCCAGTACACATGTTACGCGTGGCCAACCATCTACCTCTCCTAGTAATATCCTCTTATATTCTTCTTCGCTGTTCTTCCTTAGGGAATCCATGATATCAAGAAAGCCAACAAATGAACGATTATGGTCTGCAGGGAGGCCATCAGGGATGGTGAGAAATCTGAAGTTGGGGATGGAGGAGTAATGATTGAGAGCATGAGATGCACGTGTGATACGTTGGTGTACGTGCTCGGTGTTGAGGAAGGTAACATATAAGTTGGGATCGGAGGAGAAGAGAAGTTCGGCTAATTTGAGAATAGGAGGTACATGACCTTGAAGAGGAGCCGGGAATACAAGTACATGTGGCCTCACTTGATTTTCGGCCGACATTTTTTTCAGCTAATTTAATGAATGCTGAGGATGGAGTTCAAAGTTGTATATACTAAATATAGCTGTATAATAATATAATTGAGAATTGGACAACAAGAAATTGTCTTTTATTCTCGTCATGATATACACTTCAATTGACGAGATAACGATGGATAACCATCGCTAATTGAATCCAGCTACTAAAGATGGACATAAGTTAATGCTGATGACACAACCAATGAAATGAAGAGAGCCTCGTAATACAAAAGGATAAAAGTCTTGCTTACCTGTGTAAGTGGTATACATATTTCGCTGTTCGTGTTTATTATTTTCACATTGTTGTCTGAGTATGTCACATTCATTAGGTGATTTTACATGAACAATTTGATAAAAGAGCATACGTATCTCTATTTGAATATAAGGTAGTTGATGAAATAACATGTTCGAATGAGGGTGGATCTAAGACTACTTGATGTTACATCCTATGGTCGGAGTTCTTATATTGCAACTGAACCACAGTTGGTAGGTGATAAATGGAACGACAAAGGTAATTGACAGTGGAAGATGAAGCCGTGTTGAGGAAAAACCGCATTCAAAATGTTTCGCTTAGTTTAAAAGTTTTGTTGGATGATATTTCCACTAACAAGGAAATGGAGATGGAAAAATGAGTGCATGCTATACTCCAACTTGTTGTGGTAGATACGTTTGCTCTTGAGGTGAGTGATGAGGTATGAGGGACATTGCGGACAAGTTAGAGAGCCTCTACATGAAGAAGTCTCTTACCAACCAGCTAATTTTTCGAAGACCTTCTTTACTTACAAGGCTAAGAAAGTTCATTTATTAAGGAGCATTTAACAGTATTTCACGATCAACTTATTAAGTCAAAACTGGTCTTCTTAGTGAAGGGCTGAGAGATCGGATGAAAGATTTAGATGATGAGAGTAGAGGAACTAGTAGCGTTGACTTGTTTGTTGAGAGAGATCAAAGTAAGAAGAATGAGAAGTTTAGAAGGCACCCTCAGTTCAGGAATTATAAGTGTAGTCTAGAAATGGCAATCAAACTAGAAATTAGGCGAAAGATTGTCAAAAGCTGAAGAAGAAGAAGAAGAGGGGGAGACATCTAGTTCATCATCGGTTGTGCTGAATGATGATGCAAACAGTTGAGTTTTGGATTCAAGCGCCTCTTCCACATGACACCTAACATGATTCGTTTCTCTACCTCTATGTAGAAGGAGAGGAAAAAGTGCTATGGTGGGGAATGATACTGCTTGCAGATGCAAGGACATTTGATTTTCAGGATTAAGATGTTCGACGGTGTTCGCACTATTTCTGATGTGTGATATTTTCCATCTATGGCAAGGTCTTTGATTTCCATTGGAAAGTTAGTACCACGAGGTTGTGAATAACCTTTTATGGAGATGGCATGATTAAAGGAGTGAAGACTGAAAATTATATTTATTTTCTTGAAGGGAAAATAGCTACAAGGGACGCTTGTATAGATACTGATAGCCCAAACTGATACAGTTAGGATTATGCCTTAGTGTTAATTATATAATTTGTTACATATGTCTAACTCTACGGTCGAACTTGTTCATAACTGATTTCTATTATATACTTTGTTATATTGCGATATGATTAATTAAGTAATTAATTAAAGTATATAAAAAAATAAAAAAATCCTTAAATTAAATGTTATATGATTGTAGCTGCAAATAGTTGCAAGCATGAGTAAATTGATCAAAATATAAAATAATATTTTATTTTTATTGTTTTAGGTCGAGATGTTTCGAGAAAAGATATTAATACATCCATTGAGACCAGAGTAAGTAGTACTCTCCAAATATTATGCAGTGTATTACTCGTTGATACTCAAGGCGCTAAGAGATTACGTACTGATCTCACTTGAAAGTTTTTGTTTAGTTGATGATAACTAAGGTCCGGTAGGAAATCTCGAAGTGTCGATATTACATAGTTTTCTCGACTTGATCAGAATACTGTTAACTTTCAATATGGACACTTCACTTTGATTATAGATAAATGGTGGCATGGCGTCCATCGAACGACTATTGCTGGATTTGAGTTAAAGTATTAGTAGTGAAATACCACTCAATAGAGAATTCGTCTATTCAGTTGTATGAGGTTAGTATCTTAGTCATCAACTTAAAATTAAAATCTCCGACCAGAGTAGTGCAATTAAAATAAATGTTGTTATTGAATCAAAGACTTTATTTATGGACCAACCAAGTTAAATGTGAACCATATTTAAATTCTGACCGAAGCTAAATTTCATAAGTCCTATTTTGATACAGTGTTGACGAAGAGAATTGGTGTAAATAATCATTACTAATTGATATCACTTAAGAAATTTCAATGTATGATTTTACTAAAAAGGTCCGTAAGTGATGAATTCTGTAACGTCCCGGCTTTTCGTACTCTTTAAATCGACGATAAACCACACATGTCAGACTTAAATCATATAGAAGGGCGGATTGTTATGAGGTAAATAAGAAAAGGCAGAGAAAGAAAAATACAAAATAGAATCTTGCAGCGAAACGATAAAATATAATAATCAAATAAACAGTCCATGAAGCTGTTTTACGAAAACATTTGATTATACTTATACAATATATATCAGAGTTACACATACCAGAGAATAATCAATAAAAATGGAGCGGACAATGTGATGCAGTGGAATATAATAAATAATAATAATACAAATCTTCGTCTTCGTCCTCCAAAGATAATGTCTTCGAATTCTAAAATGCTCAGACTGACTCGAGCGAATTGAAAAGAAAAAACACTCGAGTCGGAACTAAAAGATCTTATGTAAGTTAAATCAACAGTGAATAATATGAGTGGAACGGCGTCAGAGATGTTTCCGGGGTTTGACATCTTCTATCCAGTGTCTAACGTGAGTGCAGTAACTTAAGAGATGTTCGGGATTCACATCTCCTAAGGATCTGTTAAACTATTTACTATGTAGTAATATTTCGCCATTATAATAATATCTATAGTAAAATAAACTTACTTTTAAATAGCATTAAGGAGTTACCCAATCTCCCCCTTAACACAATAATAGTCCCAGTAGTCCATCCAATATCATGGTCCCTCCTGATCGTGAAGCCACCAGAGGATACCACACGGGCTACGGGAGAAAACCAAACTCATACAAGGCGCGCTAGGGTAGGTGACACGACACATAAGGCAATGCCAGGGTAGATATACCAATTACGCACACGGACTGATGGTAACGCATAACAGCTACTACCGCCCACCTTGAGCCACACCCCCAAATCAAAAATCAAAAGTGGCCACTGAATCAATCCAAAAGTCAGAGTATAATATCGAAGGGATGTGTCCGATAAGAGGGGCTACCTCCTTGGTCCGAGATCGCTCCTGTTTTAGCCACCTTATGCCAACTCACGGGAGTTGGGTCCACGTATTTACCTCAAAGGAAACACCGCCGCCATCCTACTTCATTCTGGAATCTCCACCGCTACACGGTTGTTAAAGTGGTTTACGGAGTCGGCAGAGAGTATGACAACTTCCGATTCCGGTCTCTTTAACAACCAAACGTTATTATAACACCGCGGTCATTTCAAAATAATTTATACTTCAAAACCAGAATATAATATCCATTTCAAAACCATATAAATACGATATCATTTCCGTTTTAAAACCCAAATCAATATGATATCATTTTTATTTCAAAATATATCCTTTTTCCAAAATCATAGCACTTTCAAATCTATATACCTTGAAACCCATAGCTTTGAAACATAACTTCTAATACTTAAATGATTTAAATATTAAATTACTTATATAATAAAATAGCTTCTTAAATTTCACCAATAAATTCCAAATCCTGATTTGAACCTCAAAATGAACCATTTCAAATTTCCATATATTTCCAAGCTTTAAATATTCCACCATTTCAAAACCAATTCTTTGATAATTTCATATATATAAATTTCAATTACTATTATTTAGATTTGAAATGTTTACTTAATAAATCCAACATCATTTAAGTAAAACCTTTAACTTCAAACAACTGGATATTCTTTCAATTTAATTAACCTGATATATTGATTTAAATCAACTTTATATTCATTTAAATCACTCTAAACTAAAATCAAGTTATAAAAATTATACATTTTAAAACTTTCCAATTTAATAAATTTCACATCAACCCTTTAGAATTTAATTCTTATATAAATTTAATTTAAAATAAATCTCCAATTTATTTAAATCATTATACACTCTATATTAAAATAAAACTTCAATACTTTCTCACATTTAAAAAAAATCAAACTCTATTATTAACTCTTTATATTTCAAACAAATTTATACATAGCTAAAAATCACTACTAAAATAACATTTATATAACTTCGAAAATCAATAATTATATAACCCATATATTTCTTTATAAACCATAGAAAATCATTTCAAAATATTTTATATATAGACCACGGTGTCTGTATATAATTTTCTACCCTATGGTCAAGTGATACAGATATTTATCATTTCAATCCGTAATTTAAAAAATAAAAATACGGTTATATATTATTTCAAACCGCAATCATGAAAGAAATAAAATGCATAACAACTTGCAGTATATAACAATATAAAATACAACATCCATTCATCCAATATTAATCATTAACAATCTATCACAATCATCATCCGATTCAAACAATAACATCAATATAGAACAGATAAAATTTAACAGGTAATTACTGGCAGTCATATTCAATAAATTAAACAACAATTTAATTAAATAAATTAAATTTAACTGGAATGGTGATAAAAATATACCAAACAGCTATAAATAAGTTTCTAATCACATCAGAAATTAATTTAACACACATAATTTTTTTTAGAAGTTGTGAGTGGGTTAAAACACTCACCTTTTGGATTTAAATCCAATTTAAACCCAAAATTTGAACAGTCTCCAAATTCGTCCAAACCCAGCGTCAAAATGTCCGGAATTCTAATACGAACCTAGCGGAGAAAATCACGCGTGAAACGAACCTCGTATGTGAAAGTTATGCGCATTAGAATATTTAAATTTTAAATTAAATAAAATAATAAATAAAATAAAACAAATCTCATGTGTGTCATCGTTCATCTCGCAACAGGCCGAGACCACGCTGTACCAAACCCATAAAACACGCCGACATCGCCACTTTGATCGTCGATTACTCCCACCACTGGCCACCATCTGGTCGCCGACCATCACCATTCCCTTCGTCACGACGAGTCGCTCCACGCAGTACCAAAGGCTTCACCTCCGACCACCCCGAACGCCTCGTGCCGCCCTTCATTTTGAACCCTAGTTCGAAATTTCCCAACGATCCGACCGTTGAAATGTTGAATAACTACCTCCGATCAACTCAGCAAAACCCCCTCCACGCCATGGTAACGTCGATTCGATGATCAGAGGACGATGATCGAACCATGATGAACGGCCGTGGCTTCTTCATTCGATTCCGGCCACATAGCAACCCAAATCAGAAAAAGAATCACATATTTTACTTGCGCTCTTCAAGAGCTTCAGATCGATATGTAATTCGATATAGTTTTGTGGAGATTTGATTTTGAAGTTGAAATTTGAATTGGAATTTGGTTTTGATTTGTCTGCCATTGAAATGAGGAGGTGAAGAGGAATTTTATGTACAGATAATGAGAAACAGAGGTAGGCTAGGGTTTATAACATGGTATATATAGGCAAAGTTGAAATAGACTAGATGGACACGATCGGTTTATGCGCTGAACGAAAAAATGGCCCGAAAAGCCCGTTCTGACACCGGAACGAAATTGGGTCAACCCATATGTCAAAATAGATGTTTTGAAATATTTTAAACGCGGTGGAATAGGTTTCAGGTCCAAATTCAATCGTATGAAGAAGTTATGCTAAAATCAATATTTTTCAAATTGATTTCAATTTCATTGATTTCAAGGCGTTTCGAGACCGTACGAACAAATGACATGTCCGATTGCTACGAAACTTGAAATCCTATAATAATTCACCGTTACAGATCCGATGAAACTGGTTTCGTCGAAATCCGAGTCAGTGGCCAAAATGGCTATTTTTACACTAATTAATTAAATTAATAAATTAGATAATTAAATCAAATTTCCAATTTCAATTCTTTAATTAACAAATTTCATCATTTTTAAATTTCTAAATCATTTACACTAATTTACCCAAATTTAAAAGTCAATTTAGAGTTGATTAATTTATCAATTTCAATATTAACCTTAATTTCACTAAATTCAAAATTATAAATAAAATTCCCAAAAACCATATTCAATTAAATAAATTAATGATTATTCCATTCATTATTGACAAATGGATGGATTTAACATTGTATTCAAAACTATTACATTAATATTCTCACATTTCATCTTAATTTCAAATAACGTAATATTAAGATATTTTAATTTCATTTAATTGCCATTAATCCAACTATTGAATTTTACACTCACCCTTCCGTTATTATATTAATTATCATTAAAGTAACGTTTATTATCAACAACAAACATTATAATTTCTTATCTAACATTGATTGTACAAATTTTCAATTATTACGTATTACTTCATCCGTTAATATAACTTTGAATTCACTCCCCAATTTACTAATTTAAATCAATTATAACTTTAAAATTTTAATAAATTCATTAATTGTCAATCACCATTCCAATAAATCCATTCATTTGATTTTTTTTATATTAAATTTATTACCAAATATTCCTATTTACAATCAATTAAAACCCTGCAATTGTTTCAATCAAATTGGGATTGCATTGAATAAATTGTTTATTAGCTTACATCAACATTCTTACCTTTCATACCCGTTATAAATTCATTAACAAATTACAAACTTCTTTTATTAATACAACACTTACATTCATACCTAATTATCACCCAACAATTGTTATAGTTTCTTATCTATCATTGATTCGATCTAATTGCAATTTATTACATATTATTTCATCAATTAAGATAACTTTGAATTTATTTCCTATTACACTAAAATACACATATTTACATCTTACATTTGTACTAATGTTACATTAATATATTCAAATTCCTAATTCCTTTGTTATTAACTATCCTATTTCCCTTTATTATATCTTTTCCAAATATATATATTAATTACAATTAAGTATTCTCAATAAATTTATTTACTTGGTTTCATGCTTTCAATTACACCAATTACTACCTATAAATAAATTTACGTTCCCACTTTCCGTTATTATATCACAAATTAATACAATAATTGCATTTGTTTTTATTATATTCAACTTATAACTGGGTCATAACATCTAAATTATTTTATTAATTTGGAATGTTCATTCAAGTTCATTAATTTATTCAATGCTTACTTTTATTCTCTCATTTTCAATTTATGTCCAGGTATAGCACTTCCACTTCTTCATTTATTAGAATTTTATTTAAATTACTAATAATTAGTTTTTAATTAGCATTGTTGTATTTCATTTTAGCGTTCATTTCAAAATTAAATTATAAAGGTTTTATTTCTCACTAGATTTAATTACAAAAATCTTATTAAAATGACAAATTTAGTTATCAAAATTTACGGGTCGTTATACTCTCCCCCACTCAAAACTTTTCGTCCCCAAAAAGGAAAAGAAGGGAAAAGGAAGAATTGAGTAAGCAATACATCTTATTCAAAAATATTAACTTTATAAACAAGTAAATTTACAGAATTTATAAATTTGAATAAAATATACCAATTTATAACCACTAAATGTTTTTATACTCAAATTAATAAAGTTTGGAAAACATTTTTCAAAAATTTTCTAAGTCCAAAATTTACGGAAAATTTCGGCAGAGTCTCCTTTGTACGGGGAGGCTAAGGAGAAAATATAATATCAAATGTAACAATATACAACAATTGTAACAACCCTGTATTTTTATGATTTTTTTTTATATTTTAATTATTTTAATTGAATTTTGATTTAAAACTTGTTTTTTTTTTGAATGATTAGTTTTGTTACTTTAAATATAAACTTTAGTTGATATGAATTTTCATTCCAAAGCATGACTAAAAAGAACATTTTCCAAAAAAGTGAATTTTGGTCAAAATAGTCAAACTTTGACTTTTAATTTAAAATTTTAAAAGTTTGAAAATTTAAATTTTATCTTTTATTATGAAAGTACATAAAATTCTAAGAACACTGCTTTTCGTTTCGTTGAAATTGGATTTAAATTGTGAAAGTTATACCCTTTACAATATTGTGCGTATATAGGGCTATTTAACAATATTTATTGTCTTAAATTTTATAAATGATATTTTACTTGCTATATTTTTTATAATTTGTATATTTATGTTTTATTATGTATATTTTTACTTTTGAATATTTTTTTAATGATAATAAATTTTTCCAAAATTTACTGTATTTATTTCCTATTTTTAAAGGCTGTTTTATAATTTTCTGCTATTTTCTTCATATAAATTTTACTTAATTAAATTTTATTTATTTATTTTGTGAATGCATTTTTATTTTATTTGTTATAAATATTTTTACAAGTCCATGAAGATTTTCTAAAGTTCATTTGAATTAATTTCTAATTTTTTTAAGCCTAGTCTGCAATTTTAAGCCATTTTCTTAATTTAATTATATATAGTTAAAATTTATTTATTTATTTTATGCACTCACTTTTATTGCTGTGTTTTAATTTATTTTATTCATTTACACGTATTTAAATTTAAGAAATTTTTTCCAAAGTGCATTGAAGTTATTTCTAATTCTTAAGTCTAGTTTTCATTTTCTGTGCCATTTTTCTTATTTTAATCATATCTAATTAATATTTAATTATTAATATTTTGTTTATCTGTTATATTTTCGAATTCTAACTGAAATTTATAAGTATTTTCAGTTATTTAAGATGTATATAAATATATATAGGAAATTTGAAAGGCCTTAAACTTTCCATCTTCCTAAGGCCCTTTTTTTTTCTAACCCTTCTACTTTTTAACCTAACTTTTCATTTAACTGGCCACATCCCCTCCTTTCTTCAGCCGCCACTTTTTTATTCCTCACATTCACGAATTTCCAAAGCTCCTAAACCCTAGAAATCATGGCCTCCATCTTGAAGAAAAAAAATTAGGTAAATCCCTCTCTTCTTTATACTTTTTCTTACTTTTTCTATGCAATTTTGCCTTGCCTTCTCCCTTGATTAAGATCAGCCTCTTCCCCTATTCCATGGCCACCACCTCCTTCCATCTCTTCCCAACCATCACCACATTCTACCCCATCAGATCTGACCATGGCCGAACCCCTTTTGATGGTCAAACCCCTCAAACTACAACCTAGATACCTAGATCCATGCTTATTTGACCTCTACATGCTCATCCACTTCAACCACCGCCCAAACCACCACCATAGCCGCCACCACTCCCCAAACCTGACCACAACACACCCCTCCCCACCTCTGTCCTGTCATGACACATCATAGGCCGAGCCCAATCCCCATGGCCGAGCCATTGTTTGACCAAAAACCACGTAGTTGCCTTCAAAACCACATCACCTCCTCATGTACAAACTCCACCTTGTCTTGCCTTGAACCCGAGCTATGTTAGCCCAAACCTGACCCAAAACTTGACCACATCTGAACCACATCAGACCCCAAAGCCATACCAAATAATAGAGAAGGCAAAGCAAAAGATTGCGTAGTCGTATCTCCTTTTATTTCAATGTTATTGCATTTTAAAGTCGTATTGAATTTTGCTGTTTTGATTGTTTGTTTTGGGTTGCACACAAGAGTTGTAGATTGAATTCGCTCCCCACTCATGTCCGTAGTCTTGTCATCGTGCTTTTGTTTCCATTGTATCATTGGTTTTGATATCTCCAGCACAAAGAG
Source organism: Allium cepa (assembly GCA_030765085.1). Classification (NCBI taxonomy): domain Eukaryota; kingdom Viridiplantae; phylum Streptophyta; class Magnoliopsida; order Asparagales; family Amaryllidaceae; genus Allium; species Allium cepa. The sequence goes on from CM060943.1 coordinate 207,178,516, forward strand.
GTGAGTAAATCTCACCAGACTAATATGTACTTATGTAGTGATAAACTGACATCGCTTGAATCTGTAATGCATATCATCCTGTTATAACTGCTATATTATTATCATATGATGTTCACACCTGTTATTACATTTATTTTATTATATGTTACTGTTATTTCATGCAATTCTGTTTATTTTATCTGTTCATCACACTGCAAGTTCCATTTAGATTAGAATCACTATGGGTTGAAATGATACATACCCGAACGGACTTTAGAATAAGAGAAAATTATCATGGGCTGAAATGATAGGCCTGAATGATTTTTAATTTATTTTATTTACTTGGGACTGCGGGTTTGAAATGATAAAACCCAGATTTTCTTTGTAAATTACGGGTTGAAATGATATATTACCCGTATCACTTTTCCTAGCGTAGAAAATTATATACAGGCCCGTAGTTAATATATGTTTTCTAAAAAATTTTTAAAGTTATTTTAGAAATGTAAATATTAAAATATTTTGATTTAAATCTAATTAAAAAGGATTTTTGTAAAATATTATTGATTTTCTGAATAATTATAAGTGAAATGAATTAATGAAAAAGTTAGAAAATTTTGAACGTAAGTTATTTTGGAAATTTGATTTAATTAAAATTGGAAGTTAAATTGAATATGAAATTATGATAAATTTAATTTAAATGAATTAAAATTGATTTTATATCATATTAATGATTTTTAATAAAGTTGAAATGTGAAATGAATGAATATTTTAAGTTGAAATTTTGAAATATAACTAAAATTGGAAATTTATGAAATTGACTTAAAAGTGAACTTTTAGTTAAGTAAATAAAAATAAAAATAAGTTATATTTGAGAATTTGGACTTAAGTGTTAAGTTGAAATTTAATGTAATGGATTTAAAATTTGAACATTGCAATTTAATAAGTGAATTATTATTAAATCTTGATTTTGAATGGAAGTTTAACTTTATAAAATCATGAACTTGAGGAAAATTAAATGATGTTTATAAATGTGAAAATGTATGATTTTATAAGTTAAAAATGTTTTTAATAAAAATATAATTGGTTGAGAAATTATATTGAATATTTGAAGTAAATTGACTGCATTTTTGAAATGTTATTAATTACAATGTAAATGGTTTTACAGCATTTGAAAATGCCATAGTTGATGATAATGAACTAAAAAGCTAAATTGAATTAAAAGCTATTATAGCAATTTTTGTAAGTGCTATAATTTTTGAATTTAACTATGTTCATTTGAAACTTAAGTAAACCCTATTACAACATTTTTAAAATGTTGTCTTTTATTAAATTGAACTGTTTTGAATGTAACTTTCCGTAGTGTTTTCTAAATACCGCGAAAAGTGAAATTTAACTGTTTTGATAAACTTAAGTGAATAAATGAACTTTGGAAGTTGAAAATTTTGGCAATTTAATAATTTAATTATTAAACATAATAACTTCATTTTAATGATCAAAAATGATTTTGGAATATAAACTGTTTTGAAATATGAATTGAAATGGTATTTTAAATTGAATTAAAATGAATAATGATTTGAAACGGAATGTGGTTTTGAAAAGTTATGATATTTTGATATATTAAAATGATTTTAAAGGAAGTTTTGAAAGGATATGATAATATATTGAAATGGTTAGAAATGACTTGATATTTATTTTGATAAATATTTGAATTGAAAGATATGGTATGATGATATATTGAAATGGTTTGGAAATGATTTAATCTTTATTTTGATAAAGATTTGGGTTGAAATGATATTATATTTTGAAATATAAATTTTTGTTTTAAAGTTATAATTATGGGTTATAATAACGATTGGTTGTTAAAGATACCAGGATCGGATATTGTCTTATAGCCAGCCAATACCGAAACCACTTTAACAACTGTGTACGCGGTGGAGATTCCAGAATGAAGTAGGATGGTGGCGACGTTCTCGAGGTATATTACGTGGACCCAACTCTCGTGAGTTGGCATAAATGACTAAAACAGGAGCTATACCGGGCTACACAAAGGGTCGCACCCTTTCATCGAGCATGCTCCATCGAAAACCATTCTATTACTTTTGTGATTCGATATGTGGCGCCACTTTGATTCGGGGGTATTGTTCGAGGTGGGCGGAAGCTGCTGGCTTGCCGTTACCACCGGTCCGGGAGTGCAAACGGTGTATCCACCCTGGCATTGCCTCGCGTGCCGTGTCATCTCCTTATAGCGAGCCCACTACGATTTTGGTTTTAAAGATCCGACCGCGTTAAGGTTCACCACCCCCTTAAGGTTCACCACCCCCTTAACGCTATTTTCTATATGATTATACTTTACTGATTAGACACTATTGTATATAGCGCAATATACTATATAGTAAATAGTTTAACGGATCCTTAGAGGATGGGCGGTCCCAAGCATCTTCTAAGTTACTTGTACCTTTACTACAGTTCACTTGAGTTGGTTTACATTGTATAAGTATGTATGTCCTGACTCGAGTGTTTGTATTTTTATTTACGCTCGGGTCAGCCTGAGTTATTCACAGATTTGGATTCCGATTTCTGGAGATTGGAATCGCTGGAGATATCTGCTTATCTAGTTTTATCTATTCCAGTTCTGTTGTTCTATTCAGCTTGTACTTGGTTGTCATCTTGAGACTTCTGTTGTACTTTATTTTCTTCTGTTGTATTTTATTTAACTCTGATATTTCATATAGTAGCTTCATAAACTACTATCTCTTTACTTCCGCTGCATTATTATTACTCTGTGTCTATGATCTGTGATTTTATTTACTGTATATTCTGAGATTTGCCAAATTTTTATTTACAACGTGGTATTTTGAGCAATTCAATTCCGGCATGAGTGTCTACCTATACACTTATAATGGATGCGAATGGTTGAAAATACCTGGTTGTTACAGTTGGTATCAGAGCTTTGGTAGCTCTAGGCAAAGCTCAGCATATGGAGTGAATGTATTTACAGAATCACTTTCATTCGAGTTTGAATCTCTTCCCTTTTAACTCGATTCCTTTGAATTTTGGAACGTTCCCGACGGTTCCAAAATCCATTCGTATCTCTCACTATTCATCTTCTTTTGACACTGGAGTATTCCATAACTCCGCTTCGAATGATCTTTTTGGTGAGTCGGCGGTCATGCCAATTTAAAATTGAATTGAGAAAAAAGGGAAACTCCCCTAAAATTAGCATCGATTCATCAGAGATTTATATCTATCCTTGGTTTAGATGCTAATATCTTTTGTTATTCCAAATTCTAACTCTTGAGATCGAATGTAGATTTACCCTAGAAAAATCCACATTGATCGTATTCTTTAAGTCACGGTTGACCCGGTAAATGTTGCCCGTGATTTATTTAAGCTTATCCACCTCCCTATTTTGTTATTCAATCATCTTGTCTTTTGTTTCCAACCTATTTTCAAACATTTTGAATTGTACTTGTAAATATATGTTTTGTTTATATATTGTGTTGTTTGAGTTGTTGATGTTGAGTTGGGTTTCCGATCGATTCGTTTGATCAACGCTATCGATAGGATTTCTAAAACACTTTGACGGAACAAACTGACACAATATTATTTTGAAAATTTGGTTAATGAAATAAATTGTGATATAAGTAAATTTATGGAACTTAATAAATTGATTTAAACTAATCATTTGAAATGACAATACTTGATTTATCAATTATAGTTCTATAAATGAATTTATAAATAATTGTCTTTAAATTGATTTGGGAACTTAAATGAATTTAGAAAAGAAATTTGAGAATTTAATTTCCGATGGTTTCAAACCTTGTGTTTAATGTTTTAAAAGGTTATATTATTTTAAGTATTTTAAAATAGAAATTTGTTTCCAAAGAATTTTAAGTTTAAAATTAGCGCTCTTCTCATTGTCGCTGGGAAAATAACTTCGGTGATGACTGCAGCATCATCGACGTTCATTTTCGAGTTTCGAGGTGAAGAGACTGTTCTGTAGTCTTGCTACAGCTTTGTTTTGGGAAATCAAATTTATTTGAATTTCTAAAATATGACTTGATTTATAGTAATATAGACATATGACTAAAATTTTATTTGATAAACTATGTACATACATTTAGTTATCTCTAAATGGTTTGAAGAAATCAGAAATTTTAATTCTTAAATTCTATTTTAAAGAATAATTTCAAGTATAAAAAGAAAATCAAAATTTTTGAATAAATGATTTAAGCTTGAAATGATTGAATTGGAAAGTTTTATTCGTATAATACAATTGCATTCAAATATAACTTACCTTAATTTCAGAAGTTAACAATGTAATTTGGATAATATAAAATATAAAAATATTTTATAAATAAAATTTGAGTGGTTATAATAAATGTTATACATGTAATTTTAATTATAAAATGATTAACAAAGGTAAATATAATAAAGGGTAATTGAATAACTTACAATAAAATAATGTTAAAAGAACTAAGAATAAAACAAAGTAGTTATAATAAGTGTAAGTATATGTAACATAAGTGATAAATATATTGAGAGGAACAATTTTAATTTTAATTAGGAATAAACAAGAATAAAATGTATTAAGTACATTGTGAATGTAATAAATGATTATTTTTCAAACCCATGGTTTTAAAAATTGTTAATTTTAGATGATTGGATAATAAGATAAGGAAATTTGAGATAGTTAAGATTTATTTAACTGGTGTAAAGATTTATTCTCTATTTAAATTAAAATTTCCATGCTTTCAAATCTAATTCCTTATTTTGTTTTCCAAACTATCTTTTGGTTTTCCTTATCATCCTTATCTTGCTATAGATTGGTATAGGCATCTTTCCATAATCTTTGATAGATCTTTGGTAATCATTTTGAATCCACCTTTTCGTGCTTGTGTTCTTAATTTTGGAGAATCTTGGAAAGATCATCTCCACCTTGTAAAACTTACCTATAACAATAGCCATCATGTATAATTTCATTCTCCTTGTCATCTTGTCCTAATCTTATTTCACCCTATCTTTTTCTGTGCTTTCCCGTACCTCATTCCTTTTCGGGGACGAAAAGTTTTGAGTGGGGGAGAGTGTAACAACCCTGTATTTTTGTGATTTTTTTTATATTTTAATTATTTTAATTTAATTTTGATTTAAAACTTGTTTTTTTTGAATGATTAGTTTTGTTAATTCAAATATAAACTTTAGTTGATATGAATTTTCATTCCAAAGCATGACTAAAAAGAACATTTTCCAAAAAGGTGAATTTTGGTCAAAATAGTCAAACTTTGACTTTTAATTTAAAATTTTAAAAGTTTGAAAATTTAAATTTTATCTTTTATTATGAAAGTACATAAAATTTTAAGAACACTGCTTTTCGTTTCGTTGAAATTGGATTTAAATTGTGAAAGTTATACCCTTTACAATATTGTGCGTATATAGGGCTGTTTAACAATATTTATTGTTTTAAATTTTATAAATGATATTTTACTTGCTATATTTTTTATAATTTGTATATTTATGTTTTATTATGTATATTTTTACTTTTGAATATTTTTTAAATGATAATAAATTTTTCCAAAATTTACTGTATTTATTTCCTATTTTTAAAGGCTGTTTTATAATTTTCTGCTATTTTCTTCATATAAAATTTACTTAATTAATTTTTATTTATTTATTTTGTGAATGCATTTTTATTTTATTTGTTATAAATATTTTTACAAGTCCATGAAGATTTTCTAAACTTCATTTGAATTTATTTCTAATTTTTTTAAGCCTAGTCTGCAATTTTAAGCCATTTTCTTAATTTAATTATATATAGTTAAAATTTATTTATTTATTTTATGCACTCACTTTTATTGCTGTGTTTTACTTTATTTTATTCATTTACATGTATTTAAATTTAAGAAATTTTTTCCAAAGTGCATTGAAGTTATTTCTATTTCTTAAGTCTAGTTTTCATTTTCTGTGCCATTTTTCTTATTTTAATCATATCTAATTAATATTTAATTATTAATATTTTGTTTATCTGTTATATTTTCGAATTCTAACTGACATTTATAAGTATTTTCAGTTATTTAAGATGTATATAAATATATATAGGAAATTTGAAAGGCCTTAAACTTTCCATCTTCCTAAGGCCCTTTTTTTCTAACCCTTCTACTTTTTAACCTAACTTTTCATTTAACTGGCCACATCCCCTCCTTTCTTCAGCCGCCACTTTTTTTTCCTCTCATTCACGAATTTCCAAAGCTCCTAAACCCTAGAAATCATGGCCACCATCTTGAAGAAAAAAAATTAGGTAAATCTCTCTCTTCTTTATACTTTTTCTTACTTTTTCTATGCAATTTTGCCTTGCCTTCTCCCTTGATTAAGATCGGCCTCTTCCCCTATTCCATGGCCACCACCTCCTTCCATCTCTTCCCAACCATCAGCACCATCTACCCCATCAGATCTGACCATGGCCGAACCCCTTTTGATGGTCAAACCCCTCAAACTACAACCTAGATACCTAGATCCACGCTTATTTGACCTCTACATGCTCATCCACTTCAACCACCGCCCAAACCACCACCATAGCCGCCACCACTCCCCAGACCTGACCACAACACACCCCTCCCCACCTCTGTCCAGTCATGACACATCATAGGCCGAGCCCAAACCCCATGGCCGAGCCCTTGTTTTGACCAAAAACCACGTAGTTGCCTTCAAAACCACATCACCTCCTCATGTACGAACTCCACCTTGTCTTGCCTTGAACCCGAGCTATGTTAGCCCAAACCTGAACCAAAACTTGACCACATCTGAACCACATCAGACCCCAAAGCCATACCAAAAAATAGAGAAGGCAAAGCAAAAGATTGCGTAGTCGTATCTCCTTTTATTTCAATGTTATTGCATTTTAAAGTCGTATTGAATTTTGCTGTTTTGATTGTTTGTTTTGGGTTGTACACAAGAGTTGTAGATTGAATTCGCTCCCCACTCATGTCCGTAGTCTTTTCATCGTGCTTTTGTTTCCATTGTATCATTGGTTTTGATATCTCCAGCACAAAGAGGTGAGTAAATCTCACCAGACTAATATGTACTTATGTAGTGATAAACTGACATCGCTTGAATCTGTAATGCATATCATCCTGTTATAACTGCTATATTATTATCATATGATGTTCACACCTGTTATTACATTTATTTTATTATATGTTACTGTTATTTCATGCCATTCTGTTTATTTTATCTGTTCATCACACTGCAAGTCCCATTTAGATTAGAATCACTATGGGTTGAAATGATACATACCCGAACGGACTTTAGAATAAGGGAAAATTATCATGGGCTGAAATGATAGGCCTGAATGATTTTCAATTTATTTTATTTACTTGGGACTGCGGGTTTGAAATGATAAAACCCGGATTTTCTTTGTAAATTACGGGTTGAAATGATATATTACCCGTATCACTTTTCCTAGCGTAGAAAATTATATACAGGCCCGTAGTTAATATATGTTTTCTAAAAAAAATTTAAAGTTATTTTAGAAATGTAAATATTAAAATATTTTGATTTAAATCTAATTAAAAAGGATTTTTGTAAAATATTATTGATTTTCTGAATAATTATAAGTGAAATGAATTAATGAAAAAGTTAGAAAATTTTGAACGTAAGTTATTTTGGAAATTTGATTTAATTAAAATTGGAAGTTAAATTGAATATGAAATTATGATAAATTTATGATAAATTTAATTTAAATGAATTAAAATTGATTTTATATCATATTAATGATTTTTAATAAAGTTGAAATGTGAAATGAATGAATATTTTAAGTTGAAATTTTGAAATATAACTAAAATTGGAAATTTATGAAATTGACTTAAAAGTGAACTTTTAGTTAAGTAAATAAAAATAAAAATAAGTTATATTTGAGAATTTGGACTTAAGTGTTAAGTTGAAATTTAATGTAATGGATTTAAAATTTGAACATTGCAATTTAATAAGTGAATTATTATTAAATCTTGATTTTGAATGGAAGTTTAACTTTATAAAATCATGAACTTGAGGAAAATTAAATGATGTTTATAAATGTGAAAATGTATGATTTTATAAGTTAAAAATGTTTTTAATAAAAATATAATTGGTTGAGAAATTATATTGAATATTTGAATTAAATTGACTGCATTTTTGAAATGCTATAATTACAATGTAAATGATTTTACAGCATTTGAAAATGCTGTAGTTGATGATAATGAACTAAAAAGCTAAATTGAATTAAAAGCTATTATAGCAATTTTTGTAAGTGCTATAATTTTTGAATTTAACTAAGTTCATTTGAAACTTAAGTAAACCCTATTACAACATTTTTAAAATGTTGTCTTTTGTTAAATTGAACTGTTTTGAATGTAACTTTCCGTAGTGTTTTCTAAATACCGCGAAAAGTGAAATTTCACTGTTTTGATAAACTTAAGTGAATAAATGAACTTTGGAAGTTGAAAATTTTGGCAATTTAATAATTTAATTATTAAACATAATAACTTCATTTTAATGATTAAAAATGATTTTGGAATATAAACTGTTTTGAAATATGAATTGAAATGGTATTTTAAATTGAATAAAATGAATAATGATTTGAAACGGAATGTGGTTTTGAAAAGTTACGATATTTTGATATATTAAAATAATTTTAAAGGAAGTTTTGAAAGGATATGATAATATATTGAAATGGTTAAGAATGACTTGATATTTATTTTGATAAATATTTGAATTGAAAGATATGGTATGATGATATATTGAAATGGTTTGGAAATGATTTAATCTTTATTTTGATAAAGATTTGGGTTGAAATGATATTATATTTTGAAATATAAATTTTTGTTTTAAAGTTATAACTATGGGTTATAATAACGATTGGTTGTTAAAGAGACCGGGATCGGATATTGTCTTATAGCCGGCCAATATCGAAACCACTTTAATAACTGTGTACGCGGTGGAGATTCCAGAATGAAGTAGGATGGTGGCGACGTTCTCGAGGTATATTACGTGGACCCAACTCCCGTGAGTTGGCATAAATGACTAAAACAGGAGCTATACCGGGCTACACAAAGGGTCGCACCCTTTCATCGAGCATGCTCCATCGAAAACCTTTCTATTACTTTTGTGATTCGATATGTGGCGCCACTTTGATTCGGGGGTATTGTTCGAGGTGGGCGGAAGCTGCTGGCTTGCCGTCACCACCGATCCGGGAGTGCAAACGGTGTATCCACCCTGGCATTGCCTCGCGTGCCGTGTCATCTCCTTATAGCGAGCCCACTACGATTTTGGTTTTAAAGATCCGACCGCGTTAAGGTTCACCACCTCCTTAACGCTATTTTCTATATGATTATACTTTACTGATTAGACACTATTGTATATAGCGCAATATACTATATAGTAAATAGTTTAACGGATCCTTAGAGGATGGGAGGTCCCAAGCATCTTCTAAGTTACTTGTACCTTTACTACAGTTCACTTGAGTTGGTTTACATTGTATAAGTATGTATGTCCTGACTCGAGTGTTTGTATTTTTATTTACGCTCGGGTCAGCCTGAGTTATTCACAGATTTGGATTCCGCTTTTTGGAGATTGGAATTGCTGGAGATATCTGCTTATCTAGTTTTATCTATTCCAGTTCTGTTGTTCTATTCAGCTTGTACTTGGTTGTCATCTTGAGACTTCTGTTGTACTTTATTTTCTTCTGTTGTATTTTATTTAACTCTGATATTTCATATAGTAGCTTCATGAACTACTATCTCTTTACTTCCGCTGCATTATTATTACTCTGTGTCTATGATCTGTGATTTTATTTACTGTATATTCTGAGATTTGCCAAATTTTTATTTACAACGTGGTATTTTGAGCAATTCAATTCCGGCATGAGTGTCTACCTATACACTTATAATGGATGCGAATGGTTGAAAATACCTGGTTGTTACAGTTGGTATCAGAGCTTTGGTAGCTCTAGGCAAAGCTCAGCATATGGAGTGAATGTATTTACAGAATCACTTTCATTCGAGTTTGAATCTCTTCCCTTTTGACTCGATTCCTTTGAATTTTGGAACGTTCCCGACGGTTCCAAAATCCATTCGTATCTCTCACTATTCATCTTCTTTTGACACTGGAGTATTCCATAACTCCGCTTCGAATGATCTTTTTGGTGAGTCGGCGGTCATGCCAATTTAAAATTGAATTGAGAAAAAAGGGAAACTCCCCTAAAATTAGCATCGATTCATCAGAGATTTATATCTATCCTTGGTTTAGATGCTAATATCTTTTGTTATTCCAAACTCTAACTCTTGAGATCGAATGTAGATTTACCCTAGAAAAATCCACATTGATCGTATTCTTTAAGTCACGGTTGACCCGGTAAATGTTGCCCGTGATTTATTTAAGCTTATCCACCTCCCTATTTTGTTATTCAATCATCTTGTCTTTTGTTTCCAACCTATTTTCAAACATTTTGAATTGTACTTGTAAATATATGTTTTGTTTATATATTGTGTTGTTTGAGTTGTTGATGTTGAGTTGGGTTTCCGATCGATTCGTCTGATCAACGCTATCGATAGGATTTCTAAAACACTTTGACGGAACAAACTGACACAATATTATTTTGAAAATTTGGTTAATGAAATAAATTGTGATATAAGTAAATTTATGGAACTTAATAAATTGATTTAAACTAATCATTTGAAATGACAATACTTGATTTATCAATTATAGTCTATAAATGAATTTATAAATAATTGTCTTTAAATTGATTTGGGAACTTAAATGAATTTAGAAAAGAAATTTGAGAATTTAATTTCCGATGGTTTCAAACCTTGTGTTTAATGTTTTAAAAGGTTATATTATTTTAAGTATTTTAAAATAGAAATTTGTTTCCAAAGAATTTTAAGTTTAAAATTAGCGCTCTTCTCATTGTCGCTGGGAAAATAACTTCGGTGATGACTGCAGCATCATCGACGTTCATTTTCGAGTTTCGAGGTGAAGAGACTGTTCTGTAGTCTTGCTACAGCTTTGTTTTGGGAAATCAAATTTATTTGAATTTCTAAAATATGACTTGATTTATAGTAATATAGACATATGACTAAAATTTTATTTGATAAACTATGTACATACATTTAGTTATCTCTAAATGGTTTGAAGAAATCGGAAATTTTAATTCTTAAATTCTATTTTAAAGAATAATTTCAAGTATAAAAAGAAAATCAAAATTTTTGAATAAATGATTTAAGCTTGAAATGATTGAATTGGAAAGTTTTATTCGTATAATACAATTGCATTCAAATATAACTTACCTTAATTTCAGAAGTTAACAATGTAATTTGGATAATATAAAATATAAAAATATTTTATAAATAAAATTTGAGTGGTTATAATAAATGTTATACATGTAATTTTAATTATAAAATGATTAACAAAGGTAAATATAATAAAGGGTAATTGAATAACTTACAATAAAATAATGTTAAAAGAACTAAGAATAAAACAAAGTAGTTATAATAAGTGTAAGTATATGTAACATAAGTGATAAATATATTGAGAGGAACAATTTTAATTTTAATTAGGAATAAACAAGAATAAAATGTATTAAGTACATTGTGAATGTAATAAATGATTATTTTTCAAACCCATGGTTTTAAAAATTGTTAATTTTAGATGATAGGATAATAAGATAAGGAAATTTGAGATAGTTAAGATTTATTTAATTGGTGTAAAGATTTATTCTCTATTTAAGTTAAAATTTCCATGCTTTCAAATCTAATTCCTTATTTTGTTTTCCAAACTATCTTTTGGTTTTCCTTATCATCCTTATCTTGCTATAGATTGGTATAGGCATCTTTCTATAATCTTTGATAGATCTTTGGTAATCATTTTGAATCCACCTTTTCGTGCTTGTGTTCTTAATTTTGGAGAATCTTGGAAAGATCATCTCCACCTTGTAAAACTTACCTATAACAATAGCCATCATGTATAATTTCATTCTCCTTGTCATCTTGTCCTAATCTTATTTCACCCTATCTTTTTCTGTGCTTTTCTGTACCTCATTCCTTTTCGGGGACGAAAAGTTTTGAGTGGGGGAGAGTGTAACAACCCTGTATTTTTGTGATTTTTTTTATATTTTAATTATTTTAATTTAATTTTGATTTAAAACTTGTTTTTTTTGAATGATTAGTTTTGTTAATTCAAATATAAACTTTAGTTGATATGAATTTTCATTCCAAAGCATGACTAAAAAGAACATTTTCCAAAAAGGTGAATTTTGGTCAAAATAGTCAAACTTTGACTTTTAATTTAAAATTTTAAAAGTTTGAAAATTTAAATTTTATCTTTTATTATGAAAGTACATAAAATTTTAACAACACTGCTTTTCGTTTCGTTGAAATTGGATTTAAATTGTGAAAGTTATACCCTTTACAATATTGTGCGTATATAGGGCTGTTTAACAATATTTATTGTTTTAAATTTTATAAATGATATTTTACTTGCTATATTTTTTATAATTTGTATATTTATGTTTTATTATGTATATTTTTACTTTTGAATATTTTTTAAATGATAATAAATTTTTCCAAAATTTACTGTATTTATTTCCTATTTTTAAAGGCTGTTTTATAATTTTCTGCTATTTTCTTCATATAAAATTTACTTAATTAAATTTTATTTTTTTATTTTGTGAATGCATTTTTATTTTATTTGTTATAAATATTTTTACAAGTCCATGAAGATTTTCTAAAGTTCATTTGAATTTATTTCTAATTTTTTTAAGCCTAGTCTGCAATTTTAAGCCATTTTCTTAATTTAATTATATATAGTTAAAATTTATTTATTTATTTATTTTATGCACTCACTTTTATTGCTGTGTTTTACTTTATTTTATTCATTTACATGTATTTAAATTTAAGAATTTTTTTCAAAGTGCATTGAAGTTATTTCTAATTCTTAAGTCTAGTTTTCATTTTCTGTGCCATTTTTCTTATTTTAATCATATCTAATTAATATTTAATTATTAATATTTTGTTTATCTGTTATATTTTCGAATTCTAACTGACATTTATAAGTATTTTCAGTTATTTAAGATGTATATAAATATATATAGGAAATTTGAAAGGCCTTAAACTTTCCATCTTCCTAAGGCCCTTTTTTTTCTAACCCTTCTACTTTTTAACCTAACTTTTCATTTAACTGGCCACATCCCCTCCTTTCTTCAGTCGCCACTTTTTTTTTCCTCCCATTCACGAATTTCCAAAGCTCCTAAACCCTAGAAATCATGGCCACCATCTTGAAGAAAAAAAATTAGGTAAATCCCTCTCTTCTTTATACTTTTTCTTACTTTTTCTATGCAATTTTGCCTTGCCTTCTCCCTTGATTAAGATCGGCCTCTTCCCCTATTCCATGGCCACCACCTCCTTCCATCTCTTCCCAACCATCACCACCATCTACCCCATCAGATCTGACCATGGCCGAACCCCTTTTGATGGTCAAACCCCTCAAACTACAACCTAGATACCTAAATCCATGCTTATTTGACCTCTACATGCTCATCCACTTCAACCACCGCCCAAACCACCACCATAGCCGCCACCACTCCCCAGACCTGACCACAACACACCCCTCCCCACCTCTGTCCAGTCATGATACATCATAGGCCGAGCCCAAACCCCATGGCCGAGCCCTTGTTTTGACCAAAAACCACGTAGTTGCCTTCAAAACCACATCACCTCCTCATGTACAAACTCCACCTTGTCTTGCCTTGAACCCGAGCTATGTTAGCCCAAACCTGAACCAAAACTTGACCACATATGAACCACATCAGACCCCAAAGCCATACCAAAAAATAGAGAAGGCAAAGCAAAAGATTGCGTAGTCGTATCTCCTTTTATTTCAATGTTATTGCATTTTAAAGTCGTATTGAATTTTGCTGTTTTGATTGTTTGTTTTGGGTTGTACACAAGATTTGTAGATTGAATTGGCTCCCCACTCATGTCCGTAGTCTTTTCATCGTGCTTTTGTTTCCATTGTATCATTGGTTTTGATATCTCCAGCACAAAGAGGTGAGTAAATCTCACCAGACTAGTATGTACTTATGTAGTGATAAACTGACATCGCTTGAATCTGTAATGCATATCATCCTGTTATAACTGCTATATTATTATCATATGATGTTCACACCTGTTATTACATTTATTTTATTATATGTTACTGTTATTTCATGCCATTCTGTTTATTTTATCTGTTCATCACACTGCAAGTTCCCTTTAGATTAGAATCACTATGGGTTGAAATGATACATACCCGAACGGACTTTAGAATAAGGGAAAATTATCATGGGATGAAATGATAGGCCTGAATGATTTTCAATTTATTTTATTTACTTGGGACTGCGGGTTTGAAATGATAAAACCCGGATTTTCTTTGTAAATTACGGGTTGAAATGATATATTACCCGTATCACTTTTCCTAGCGTAGAAAATTATATACAGGCCCGTACTTAATATATGTTTTCTAAAATTTTTTTAAAGTTATTTTAGAAATGTAAATATTAAAATATTTTGATTTAAATCTAATTAAAAAGGATTTTTGTAAAATATTATTGATTTTCTGAATAATTATAAGTGAAATGAATTAATGAAAAAGTTAGAAAATTTTGAACGTAAGTTATTTTGGGAATTTGATTTAATTAAAACTGGAAGTTAAATTGAATATGAAATTATGATAAATTTATGATAAATTTAATTTAAATGAATTAAAAGTGATTTTATATCATATTAATGATTTTTAATAAAGTTGAAATGTGAAATGAATGAATATTTTAAGTTGAAATTTTGAAATATAACTAAAATTGGAAATTTATGAAATTGACTTAAAAGTGAACTTTTAGTTAAGTAAATAAAAATAAAAATAAGTTATATTTGAGAATTTGGACTTAAGTGTTAAGTTGAAATTTAGTGTAATGGATTTAAAATTTGAACATTGCAATTTAATAAGTGAATTATTATTAAATCTTGATTTTGAATGGAAATTTAACTTTATAAAATCATGAACTTGAGGAAAATTAAATGATGTTTATAAATGTGAAAATGTATGATTTTATAAGTTAAAATTGTTTTTGATAAAAATATAATTGGTTGAGAAATTATATTGAATATTTGAATTAAATTGACTGCATTTTTGAAATGCTATTAATTACAATGTAAATGATTTTACAGCATTTGAAAATGCTGTAGTTGATGATAATGAACTAAAAAGCTAAATTGAATTAAAAGCTATTATAGCAATTTTTGTAAGTGCTATAATTTTTGAATTTAACTAAGTTCATTTGAAACTTAAGTAAACCCTATTACAACATTTTTAAAATGTTGTCTTTTGTTAAATTGAACTGTTTTGAATGTAACTTTCCGTAGTGTTTTCTAAATACCGCGAAAAGTGAAATTTCACTGTTTTGATAAACTTAAGTGAATAAATGAACTTTGGAAGTTGAAAAATTTGGCAATTTAATAATTTAATTATTAAACATAATAACTTCATTTTAATGATTAAAAATGATTTTGGAATATAAACTGTTTTGAAATATGAATTGAAATGGTATTTTAAATTGAATAAAATGAATAATGATTTGAAACGGAATGTGGTTTTGAAAAGTTATGATATTTTGATATATTAAAATAATTTTAAAGGAAGTTTTGAAAGGATATGATAATATATTGAAATGGTTAGGAATGACTTGATATTTATTTTGATAAATATTTAAATTGAAAGATATGGTATGATGATATATTGAAATGGTTTGGAAATGATTTAATCTTTATTTTGATAAAGATTTGGGTTGAAATGATATTATATTTTGAAATATAAATTTTTGTTTTAAAGTTATAACTATGGGTTATAATAACGATTGGTTGTTAAAGAGACCGGGATCGGATATTGTCTTATAGCCGGCCAATATCGAAACCACTTTAACAACTGTGTACGCGATGGAGATTCCAGAATGAAGTAGGATGGTGGCGACGTTCTCGAGGTATATTACGTGGACCCAACTCCCATGAGTTGGCATAAATGACTAAAACAGGAGCTATACCGGGCTACACAAAGGGTCGCACCCTTTCATCGAGCATGCTCCATCGAGAACCTTTCTATTACTTTTGTGATTCGATATGTGGCGCCACTTTGATTCGGGGGTATTGTTCGAGGTGGGCGAAAGCTGCTGGCTTGCCGTCACCACCGGTCCGGGAGTGCAAACGGTGTATCCACCCTGGCATTGCCTCGCGTGCCGTGTCATCTCCTTATAGCGAGCCCACTAAGATTTTGGTTTTAAAGATCCGACTGCGTTAAGGTTCACCACCCCCTTAACGCTATTTTCTATTTGATTATACTTTACTGATTAGACACTATTGTATATAGCGCAATATACTATATAGTAAATAGTTTAACGGATCCTTAGAGGATGGGCGGTCCCAAGCATCTTCTAAGTTACTTGTACCTTTACTACAGTTCACTTGAGTTGGTTTACATTGTATAAGTATGTATGTCCTGACTCGAGTGTTTGTATTTTTATTTACGCTCGGGTCAGCCTGAGTTATTCACAGATTTGGATTCCGCTTTCTGGAGATTGGAATCGCTGGAGATATCTGCTTATCTAGTTTTATCTATTCCAGTTCTGTTGTTCTATTCAGCTTGTACTTGGTTGTCATCTTGAGACTTCTGTTGTACTTTATTTTCTTCTGTTGTATTTTATTTAACTCTGATATTTCATATAGTAGCTTCATGAACTACTATCTCTTTACTTCCGCTGCATTATTATTACTCTGTGTCTATGATCTGTGATTTTATTTACTATATATTCTGAGATTTGCCAAATTTTTATTTACAACGTGGTATTTTGAGCAATTCAATTCCGGCATGAGTGTCTACCTATACACTTATAATGGATGCGAATGGTTGAAAATACCTGGTTGTTACCATAATATATTTTTCAAAATAATATATATCCCAACATGGGAAAAATAATATAATAACACTATAAAACTGTAATCCGAAAACGTACCTATTTGTCAGGTAATTAACGCTTAATTATGAAACCAAAAGCAGTAGCAATTGCTTCCTGAGACGACCGTCCATGACTCCTGCACCCAACAAGGAAATAATGCGCTGAAAAGTGTGCCAGGCCGCCATGGACGATCATCAGGGTAAGGTAAACAAAGAATAGTCTATCGTACTACTCACAGCGCATGGATAAAGTACAATAGAAAGTATACATAGTGAAGCTCTATAGAACAGAATTCCCATCATATAAGTTCATAACAATTTGATACAAACATCTGAATAGTCAATACATCAAGCCTTACTACATAACACTCAGAGAACCATACAAACAGCGGAACATCCAGTACATATCGTAAGAAAACAATATGCAAAAGCCTCCAGCTCGTCTTCGTCATCAACAACGTTAGTCACTAAGAACATCACCTGTCACCTGCTACCTAGTCTGCCCATCCCAACATGGATGAACAGCCCAAGGTAATAAGAGTTAAACATAAAACCTAGAGTCAGACAAAAGTCCTAGTGAGCAGTAAATCAAACAATCAAACATACCAAAAGAGCATAAAGGATAAAAAGGAATAGGAACCCAACCATCCCACTCCCCCTCTTTCTATAGTGATAGCCCCCAGACACACACTAAGGAGAAGTAAACATAGCAAAGCAGGCAATTAAAGTAAAGCAATAATCACTCGAGTCAAGGTCGATGTTCTCCAAATACAAACCCCCAAGGCCTAAACTAAGATCAGATAAGCACCCAGAAAACACCGCTCTTGAGACCGAATGATGATACAACCAAACACCCATGACTCTGGCTATCACTATTATCATTGCCTCGATACCACCGTTAATTGAATGACCGACACATTCTTTCAGCCGTCCGTCAAGGGCTAATGGTAACCCCGGTTCTAGACATAACTCCGCACGTCGTCGCAGCCCGTGCCTAGGACTATCGAATCGGCCCAGAGTACTTAGCACGTCGTCGCAGCTCGTGCTTGGGACTATCGAATCTGCCCAGCGTACTCTTGCTTTGAGCATGCTAGAACCTTCAACAACGATGAAATCTCAGCCTCCTAGTCATCCTCCTCGACGACCATTCTCATACCAGCTCAAGCGCCTCTCGAGCCATCCATTATCAACGAACTTGTAACGACCCGATATTTTCAACCATTCGCATCCGCACATGTCGGACTTGAATTGCTCAAAATACCACTTTGTAAATAAAATTTGGCAAATCTCAGAATATACAGTAAATACATAATCACAGATCATATACACAGAGTATTTAATAATGCAGCGGAATTTAAAAGAAATAGTAGTTCATGAAGCTACTATATAAAAATAAGATACATCAGAGTTAAACATGATACAACAAAAAGTAACAAGATACATCAGGTACAAATCAGAATACATCACTGAAATCACTGGATACAGAAAGCAAAATAGATGGCTGGATCTTCAAGGAAAGCTCCAACTCCGAAGGTGAATCTTGAATGCTAACTCACTCAATCTGACTCGAGCGTAAAGCAAAATACAAAACACTCGAGTCAGGACATAAATACTTATGAACTGTAAATAAACTCAAGTGAACAGTAACAAAAATGCATCAGTAACTTAAAGGATGCTTGGGATATGAAAATTTAAATATAATTTAAATGAAGAAAATAGCAGAAAAATGGAAACTAACCTTTAAAAATAGAAAATAAATTCAATGAGCTTTGGAAAAATTCAAACATCACTTTAAAAATATTTAAAAGACAAAAATATATGTAACATAACACATAATACAATTTATAATAAGATATGAAAATTAAAAAGATTATTTATATAATTTAAAATAAACAATATTGTTAAATAAAATAATTTACACCCAATTTTGTAAAAAGCATAACTTTCACAATATTATTCGGATTTCAACGAAACGAAAAGCAGTGTTCTTGAAATTTTATTTACTTTCATAATAAAAGATAAAATTTAAAATTTTAAAACTTTTAAAATATAAATTTAAAAGTCAACGTTTGACCAGATTGGCCAAAATTCACATTTTCTGGAAATATTCAATTTATGCATGTTTGAAATTCTAATCCATATCAAAATCAACATTTATATTTAAAATAACAAATTATATTCATTTTAATAAATAAAATAAATTATTTAAATTAGGAATTTAAATTAAAATATATAATTGCACTGATAAGAAAATACAGGGTTGTTACACTCTCCCCCACTCAAACTTTTCGTCCCCGAAAAGGAATAAGGTATGGGAAAGCATGGAAAAGATAGAATGAAGTAGTGTTAAGACAAGATGACAAGAAGATTAAAATTATACTTAATAACTGTTTCTATAGGTAAGTTTAACAATGTGGAGATGATCTTCTCAAGATCCTCCAAAATCAAGAACACAAGCACAAAAAAAATCTTTTAGAATCTAATTCACCCTTCCCGCTTGACCGACGGTCTATGGATGGCAAGCAGTGCTCAAATTCAAAGATGAGTACCAAAGATTATCAAAGATTATAGAAAGGTTTCTAAACAGATTGGTATAAGCATAGCTTTCCCATTCTGTAGCAAGATACGGGAATAAAGACAACTAAAAGATAGTTTGAAAAACAAAATAAGATAATAAATTTGAAATTATAATGATTTGAAATCATAATACTTTAGAGATGTTATTATTTGGAAATCATACTACCAAAATCATAACACTTTTAAAATAATCTTTATTTAAACCATTTAAATTCAAGGTCAAATAATATTCATTTCAAAGTTGTAACATTTCAAGTTCATTTATTTAATTATAAAATTCCCAAAACATTTTATTTTAGAAACAGCAGCACTTATAAAGTGCTACGGTAGATATATTAGTATTTCAAATCAGTTCAATTTTAGAAATATTCATTTGGATATCATTCACTTATATTTATTAAAACAAACTTTTATGAATGGAATATCCAAATCAAACTATACTTCCTTTATTAAGTCAAAAGTTCACTATTTTACTTAACTCTTAATTTAACAAATAACCTAACACTTTATTTGAAATACCCATTTCATAAATAGATATTCCTTCAATAAGTTACACTAAAAACTCCATTTGAAAACCAAATTCTCAATTATCAAATTTCAGTGGTATTAAAAATACACCTTAACTATAAAAATCAAAATTATTCATTTCTCAAAACATGCCTATTACATAAATAAAATATTTATCATAGCAAATATAATGATCAAATTTCTTTACACATTTATTCATTTAGACATCAATTAAACTATGACTTCAAGTGAAATAAACCTTATTACAAAATATCCCATTCAAATATATTTTATTTTCTATTCAAAGATACATTGTTTAGTATACAAACATATTCATTTCAGGAAATAACTTTTATTAAAATTTCTGGGTTAGACTTAAGGTTCCATGTTAAATCAAATTTGATTATTAAGTTATTTAAATAAAACCTCTTTAAATTTTCTTTTTATTTATTTACCTCTGTTAATCTTTTATAACCAAAATTTAAGTGTATAACATTTATTATAACCACTCAAATTTTATTTATAAAATCCTTTTATATTGAATATTATCTAATTACATTGTAAACTTTTTAAAAATTAAGGTAAGTTATATTGAATGCAATTGTATTATACAATTAAAACTTTTCAATTCAATTATCTCAAGTTGGAATCATTTATCCAAATTTTTGATTTTCTTTTATAATTGAAATTATTCTTGAAGATAGAGTTTAAGAATTTAATTTCCGATTCCATTCAAAGCATTTAGAGATAAGTAATAATATATACATAGTATATCAAATCAATTTTTAAATCTTATATCTATATATATAGAAAATCAAATCATATTTGAGAAATTCAAATCAATTAAATTCCCAAAACAAAGCTGTAGCAAGACTACAGAACCGTCTCTTCACTTAGAAACTCGAAAATGAACGTCGATGATGCTGCAGTCATCGCCGAAGTTATTTTCCAACGACAAAAAGAAGAGCACTAATTTTTAACTTTAAAATTCTTTGGAAACAAATTTCTACTTGAAAATACTTTAAATAATATATCCTTTTAAAATTTTAAACATAAGGTTTGAAATCCATCGGAAATTAAATTCTCCAATTCTTGATTTAAATTAATGCCAGTTCCCAAATCAATTTATAAACAACTATTTATAAATTCATTTGTAGAACAATAAATGATAAATCAAGTATTATCATTTAAAATTATCAATTTAAATCAATTTATTAAGTTCCATAAATTTACTTATATATCAAAATTTATTTCATTTCCCAGATTTTTAAAATAATATTGTGTCAGTTTGTTCTGTCAAAGTGTTTTGGAAATCTTATCGATAGCGTTGATCAGACGAATCGATCAGAAACCCAATCCAACATCAACAACTCAAACAACACAATATATAAAACAAAATATAGATTTACAAGTACAATTCAAAATGTTTGGAAGAATAGATTGGAAACAAAAGACAGGATGATAAAATACAGAGTAGGGAGGTAGATAAGCTGAAATAAATCGCGGGCAACCTTAACCGGGTCAACCGTGACTTAAAGAATAAGATCGATGTGGATTTTCTGGGTAAATCAACATTCGACCTCAAGAGATAAAGTTTGGGATAATAGGAGATACTAGCATCTAAATCGAGGATAAATATAAATCTCTGGTGAATCGATGCTAATTGTAAAGGAGTTTCACCCCTTTTACAAGAAAATTAGAATACTGGTGAGACCGCCAATTCACTATAAAGATCATTCGAAGTGGAGTTATGAGATACTCTGAAATCAAATGAAGATGAATAGTGGGGAATAAGAATGGATTTTGGAACTGCAGGGAACGTTCCAAAATTCCAAGGAATCGAGTCAAAAGAAAGAGATTCAACTCGAATGAAAGTGATTCTGTAAATGCATCTACTCTATATGCTGAGTTTTGCCTAGAGCTACCAAAGCTCTGATACCAACTGTAACGACCCGATATTTTCAACCATTCGCATCCGCACATGTCGGACTTGAATTGCTCAAAATACCGCGTTGTAAATAAAATTTGGCAAATCTCAGAATATACAGTAAATACATAATCACAGATCACAAACACAGAGTATTTAATAATGCAGCGGAATTTAAAAGAAATAGTAGTTCATGAAGCTACTATATAAAAATAAGATACATCAGAGTTAAACATGATACAACAAAAAGTAACAAGATACATCAGGTACAAATCAGAATACATCACTGAAATCACTGGATACAGAAAGCAAAATAGATGGCTGGATCTTCAAGGAAAGCTCCAACTCCGAAGGTGAATCTTGAATGCTAACTCACTCAATCTGACTCGAGCGTAAAGCAAAATACAAAACACTCGAGTCAGGACATAAATACTTATGAACTGTAAATAAACTCAAGTGAACAGTAACAAAAATGCATCAGTAACTTAAAGGATGCTTGGGATCGCCCATCCTTTAAGGATCCTTGGGATCGCCCATCCTTTAAGGATCCGTTAAACTATTTACTATGTAGTAATATTGCGCTACTATAATAATGTCTACAGTAAAATAAACATACTTTTAAATAGCGTTCCGGGCAACCCATATCACCCTTCACACATAATAGTCCCAGTAGTCCATCCAATATCATGCCATCTCCACTCTGGGTGACTGTCAGAGGATACCACACGGGCTATGGGAGAAAAACAAACTCGTAGTAAAAGCTCGGTATGGTAGGTGACACGGCACACAAGGCAATGCCAGGGTAGATATACCAATTACGCACACGGGCTGGTGGTAACGCAGCAGCCACATACGCCCACCTCGGAACACACTCCCAATCAAAATCGGAGGATGGCCATCTAATCAATCACCAGTAAGAGTATAGTATCGAAGGAATGTGTCCGACCAGAGGTGCTACCTCCTTTGGCCCGAGATCGCTCCTGTTTTAGCCACCTTATGCCAACTCATGGGAGTTGGGTCCACGTAATGTACCTCAAGAACGTCTCCACCATCCTACTTCATTCTGGAATCTCCACCGCGTACACGGTTGTTAAAGTGGTTTTCGGAGTTGGCAGAGAGTATGACAACTTCCGATCCCGGTTTCTTCAACAACCAAACGTTATTATAACGCCGTGGTCATTTCAAAATAGTTTATATTTCAAAAGGATCAAATCATTTCATTTCAAAACTATATTCCGTTCAAAATAGTTTACGCCTCGAAACCAAAACCATTTTTATTTCAAAACTATTTATTCAATCAAAATAGTTTGTACTTCGAAACCAAAATCATTTTTATTTCAAAACTATATTCAAATCAAAATAGTTTATACTTTATCATTTCCATCTCAAACCTATATTCACTTTCAAAAATCATAATACTTTCAAAGTTATAACTCTTTCGAAACCAAAATACTTGAAATCATTACACTTTGAAAATCATAACATTCTGAAATCATACATTTGAAATCATGAAACATTCATTTAATTCTTTACATTTTACAAATTTATTTCCAATTTAGTTCAAAATTTCAAATTTCCAATTTAATTCAAATCAAACCATCTATTTCAATTCAATTCAGTTTTCTAACAAAACATTTCAAATCTTATAAATTTCAAATATAGATTTGATCTACAAAATAAGCTATCCAATTTTAATATGTTTCCAAACTTTAATATCCCACATTTCAAACTAAACTTTATAATTCCATATATTCATATCTCAAATCAAATTTCATTATTATGTAGTTTTGAAATATTCATTTCATAAATCCAATATTATTAAAACAAACTTAAATTACAATTAAACCAAATATCTTTTCATACAAATATAAACTTCAAATATTCCTTTATCAAATAAAGAAAAATCAAATATCATTCAACATTCACATTCTTTATTAAAATAAAGATCAAATCATTTCCAAACCATTTCAAAATCATTAAAATATTACATCCTTTCAAAACTTCATAATCAAATCATTATTTGAATTCAAATCCAAATATTCAAATTTAAATATCATTTAAAAATCAAATATTTCATTCATTCATTATTTCAAACATCATTACCAAAAATACCTTCCAAAATTCCATTCAAAAATTCATTTATTATATTACATTTCATTCCGTTTAACACATAACCACGTAAACTTTATTTAAATTCAAATTCAATTTAAATTCCTTAAAAATTCAAATTTAAATATTCAAAACTTCTAAAATTTCACAGATAATCCATTTCAAAAGCTAAATTATTTAACACTTTAAAATATAGCCCAAACAGTGTTAAAATCTATAACATTTCAAAACATTGTCAAATTATAGCAACGACAGCATTTATATAGTGCTATCGTAGCTTATATTTTCCAAAATGGTTTAGTTCAAGAATAACGAAATTTATAAAATGTCGTAATAGATATTTAGTTATTTCAAACATTGTTAGATTCAAAACAATAGCATTTAAAAATGCTGTCAAAAGACTACAGCATTTTGAAAATGCTATAAAATTCCAGGTTTCATTTTAGCTTTTCGAAAAAATAATAATAAAACTCCAAATTTTTATTATTACAACTTAAAAATCATATTTCTAGACTTTAAAATTTCACATTTAAAATCATTTTAACATATGATTTAACACAATAAAATTTTAAGATCAAATATTCAATTTTGCAAACTCCATTCATTTATTAAGTCAAAATTCACTGTTTATTAATTTATAAATTTAATAAACTTAAAATTTTACTTCAAATATCATTTCAAAACTTTAAATTTAATTTCCATTATTTATTTACATTTTAAAATAAAATTTAAAGTCAAACATCACATTTACTCCAAATTTACATGCTTGAATTCACTTAAATTCACAATTTCAAGATTTAATATTTAACTTTCTTAAAACCATAATATATATATTTTTAAATCAAAATTTCATAATTTTGAAAATACATATTAAAAAAATCATTTAAAAATATACCACGGGGTCTGTATATAATTTTCTAACCTAGGTCAAGTGATACAGATATATATCATTTCAACCCGTAACTTACAAAGAAAACCGGGTTTTATCATTTCAAACCCGCAATCCCAAGTCAAATAAAATACAATAAAAATCGCTCAGGCCTATCATTTCAGCCCATAACAATTTTTTCCTATTCTAAAGTCCGTTCGGGTATGTATCATTTCAACCCATGGTGATTCTATTCTAACAGGGAACTTGCAGTGTGAATATATGCATAAACAATATAAACAATGTCAATGTCACAATATAATGTCATATATAAGATGTCAGGTGATAATTAACAGTTTTAACATGGTAATAACATGGCATAGCATATCATATGATCAACATTAACTTGCATAACATTTTATATTACTAAACACTTGTCATCAATTCACTATTTCATAAGTATAAATGTCAGAGTGAGAAAGACTCACCTTTATCAAAGCTAGAGACAAACAACACACACAAGAGCGATTCCAAAGGCACGACAAGCACGATTTGATTTGAATAGATGGAGACCCTTGTATACAACACAAAATATAACATACATAAGCACAAATATAGATATGACATACAAATATAATTAACAACTTTAGTTTGCAAAACAGTTGCAAAACAAGAGAGATGAACAAACCTTAGAAGCAAAAGACCTGCACACGACAACATAAGCTTGTCACATGATCAAATGGGCTTGCTCTCATCACACTAGGCTCAGCCTAGATGCCAACAGGGCTCAAGTTTGGGTCAATATGGGTTCATATGGCTTGGCCAAACTTGGATATGAAGGAGTGGAAGTTGTGACATGAGAAATACAAAAGTCAATGCAATTAAGTCGATTTTTGGTGCAACTATAGGTTCGGCCTGCCATGGCTTGGGCTTGGTCATGCAAGGGGATGGTCAGGTGGTGGCTGGAGTGGCGGCCAAAGGTGGTGGAGGGACTGGTGGTGGCGGCCATGGAGGTGGTTTAAGTGAAAAATGAAGGTTATGGCCTTAAGGGTTTGGCTAAGCTAGTTTTCAAGTGATGCTTGTATTAATTTGAGGAATTTGCAACCTTGGTAGGGACATGGCCTATAATGGTCAGTGGAGTAGGAGGAGTAGCTGCCAAGTATGGTGGAGGTGGTGGTCGTGGAGTTGGAGTGGACTAGAGGCTGAGCTATGCTAGAGGAGGAACAAGGTAGAAATCATTGAAAAGAAGTAGGAAAGAAAGAATGAAGCCATAAGTTTTTGTTTCCTTTTTTTCTTCATGAAGCCGTGAGTTTTAGGGGGAAGATGAGAAAGAGTTTTCACATGAAAAGGAAAATGGAATGTCAGCTGAAGAGTGGAGTTAAGGCAGCCAATTGAAGAGATGTTGGTTGAGAAATGAAAAGACAGAATACAAAAAGGCTTGAGCAAATAAAGAGTCACAAACCTTTCAAATTTCCACCATTTCTTTTTAAATTTTAAATACATGTAAAATATATATAAATACAGATAAAAACACGAAAATATAGTAAATAAACAAAAATAAATAAATAAATATTAATTAAATATAATTAAATTAAGAAAATAGCAACGAAAATGTAAACTAGGCTTGAAAATTTGAAAATAAATGAAATGAACTTTGAAAAAATTGTATGTACATGAAAAGTATTTATAAATAAAGATCAAGACATAAAAATAAAATGCATACATAAAAATGAATAAATAAATTTTAATTAAATATAATTTAAATGAAGAAAATAGCAGAAAAATGGAAACTAACCTTTAAAAATAGAAAATAAATTCAATGAGCTTTGGAAAAATTCAAACATCACTTTAAAAATATTTAAAAGACAAAAATATATGTAACATAACACATAATACAATTTATAATAAGATATGAAAATTAAAAAGATTATTTATATAATTTAAAATAAACAATATTGTTAAATAAAATAATTTACACCCAATTTTGTAAAAAGCATAACTTTCACAATATTATTCGGATTTCAACGAAACGAAAAGCAGTGTTCTTGAAATTTTATTTACTTTCATAATAAAAGATAAAATTTAAAATTTTAAAACTTTTAAAATATAAATTTAAAAGTCAACGTTTGACCAGATTGGCCAAAATTCACATTTTCTGGAAATATTCAATTTATGCATGTTTGAAATTCTAATCCATATCAAAATCAACATTTATATTTAAAATAACAAATTATATTCATTTTAATAAATAAAATAAATTATTTAAATTAGGAATTTAAATTAAAATATATAATTGCACTGATCAGAAAATACAGGGTTGTTACACTCTCCCCCACTCAAACTTTTCGTCCCCGAAAAGGAATAAGGTATGGGAAAGCATGGAAAAGATAGAATGAAGTAGTGTTAAGACAAGATGACAAGAAGATTAAAATTATACTTAATAACTGTTTCTATAGGTAAGTTTAACAATGTGGAGATGATCTTCTCAAGATCCTCCAAAATCAAGAACACAAGCACAAAAAAAATCTTTTAGAATCTAATTCACCCTTCCCGCTTGACCGACGGTCTATGGATGGCAAGCAGTGCTCAAATTCAAAGATGAGTACCAAAGATTATCAAAGATTATAGAAAGGTTTCTAAACAGATTGGTATAAGCATAGCTTTCCCATTCTGTAGCAAGATACGGGAATAAAGACAACTAAAAGATAGTTTGAAAAACAAAATAAGATAATAAATTTGAAATTATAATGATTTGAAATCATAATACTTTAGAGATGTTATTATTTGGAAATCATACTACCAAAATCATAACACTTTTAAAATAATCTTTATTTAAACCATTTAAATTCAAGGTCAAATAATATTCATTTCAAAGTTGTAACATTTCAAGTTCATTTATTTAATTATAAAATTCCCAAAACATTTTATTTTAGAAACAGCAGCACTTATAAAGTGCTACGGTAGATATATTAGTATTTCAAATCAGTTCAATTTTAGAAATATTCATTTGGATATCATTCACTTATATTTATTAAAACAAACTTTTATGAATGGAATATCCAAATCAAACTATACTTCCTTTATTAAGTCAAAAGTTCACTATTTTACTTAACTCTTAATTTAACAAATAACCTAACACTTTATTTGAAATACCCATTTCATAAATAGATATTCCTTCAATAAGTTACACTAAAAACTCCATTTGAAAACCAAATTCTCAATTATCAAATTTCAGTGGTATTAAAAATACACCTTAACTATAAAAATCAAAATTATTCATTTCTCAAAACATGCCTATTACATAAATAAAATATTTATCATAGCAAATATAATGATCAAATTTCTTTACACATTTATTCATTTAGACATCAATTAAACTATGACTTCAAGTGAAATAAACCTTATTACAAAATATCCCATTCAAATATATTTTATTTTCTATTCAAAGATACATTGTTTAGTATACAAACATATTCATTTCAGGAAATAACTTTTATTAAAATTTCTGGGTTAGACTTAAGGTTCCATGTTAAATCAAATTTGATTATTAAGTTATTTAAATAAAACCTCTTTAAATTTTCTTTTTATTTATTTACCTCTGTTAATCTTTTATAACCAAAATTTAAGTGTATAACATTTATTATAACCACTCAAATTTTATTTATAAAATCCTTTTATATTGAATATTATCTAATTACATTGTAAACTTTTTAAAAATTAAGGTAAGTTATATTGAATGCAATTGTATTATACAATTAAAACTTTTCAATTCAATTATCTCAAGTTGGAATCATTTATCCAAATTTTTGATTTTCTTTTATAATTGAAATTATTCTTGAAGATAGAGTTTAAGAATTTAATTTTCGATTCCATTCAAAGCATTTAGAGATAAGTAATAATATATACATAGTATATCAAATCAATTTTTAAATCTTATATCTATATATATAGAAAATCAAATCATATTTGAGAAATTCAAATCAATTAAATTCCCAAAACAAAGCTGTAGCAAGACTACAGAACCGTCTCTTCACTTAGAAACTCGAAAATGAACGTCGATGATGCTGCAGTCATCGCCGAAGTTATTTTCCAACGACAAAAAGAAGAGCACTAATTTTTAACTTTAAAATTCTTTGGAAACAAATTTCTACTTGAAAATACTTTAAATAATATATCCTTTTAAAATTTTAAACATAAGGTTTGAAATCCATCGGAAATTAAATTCTCCAATTCTTGATTTAAATTAATGCCAGTTCCCAAATCAATTTATAAACAACTATTTATAAATTCATTTGTAGAACAATAAATGATAAATCAAGTATTATCATTTAAAATTATCAATTTAAATCAATTTATTAAGTTCCATAAATTTACTTATATATCAAAATTTATTTCATTTCCCAGATTTTTAAAATAATATTGTGTCAGTTTGTTCTGTCAAAGTGTTTTGGAAATCTTATCGATAGCGTTGATCAGACGAATCGATCAGAAACCCAATCCAACATCAACAACTCAAACAACACAATATATAAAACAAAATATAGATTTACAAGTACAATTCAAAATGTTTGGAAGAATAGATTGGAAACAAAAGACAGGATGATAAAATACAGAGTAGGGAGGTAGATAAGCTGAAATAAATCGCGGGCAACCTTAACCGGGTCAACCGTGACTTAAAGAATAAGATCGATGTGGATTTTCTGGGTAAATCAACATTCGACCTCAAGAGATAAAGTTTGGGATAATAGGAGATACTAGCATCTAAATCGAGGATAAATATAAATCTCTGGTGAATCGATGCTAATTGTAAAGGAGTTTCACCCCTTTTACAAGAAAATTAGAATACTGGTGAGACCGCCAATTCACTATAAAGATCATTCGAAGTGGAGTTATGAGATACTCTGAAATCAAATGAAGATGAATAGTGGGGAATAAGAATGGATTTTGGAACTGCAGGGAACGTTCCAAAATTCCAAGGAATCGAGTCAAAAGAAAGAGATTCAACTCGAATGAAAGTGATTCTGTAAATGCATCTACTCTATATGCTGAGTTTTGCCTAGAGCTACCAAAGCTCTGATACCAACTGTAACGACCCGATATTTTCAACCATTCGCATCCGCACATGTCGGACTTGAATTGCTCAAAATACCGCGTTGTAAATAAAATTTGGCAAATCTCAGAATATACAGTAAATACATAATCACAGATCACAAACACAGAGTATTTAATAATGCAGCGGAATTTAAAAGAAATAGTAGTTCATGAAGCTACTATATAAAAATAAGATACATCAGAGTTAAACATGATACAACAAAAAGTAACAAGATACATCAGGTACAAATCAGAATACATCACTGAAATCACTGGATACAGAAAGCAAAATAGATGGCTGGATCTTCAAGGAAAGCTCCAACTCCGAAGGTGAATCTTGAATGCTAACTCACTCAATCTGACTCGAGCGTAAAGCAAAATACAAAACACTCGAGTCAGGACATAAATACTTATGAACTGTAAATAAACTCAAGTGAACAGTAACAAAAATGCATCAGTAACTTAAAGGATGCTTGGGATCGCCCATCCTTTAAGGATCCTTGGGATCGCCCATCCTTTAAGGATCCGTTAAACTATTTACTATGTAGTAATATTGCGCTACTATAATAATGTCTACAGTAAAATAAACATACTTTTAAATAGCGTTCCGGGCAACCCATATCACCCTTCACACATAATAGTCCCAGTAGTCCATCCAATATCATGCCATCTCCACTCTGGGTGACTGTCAGAGGATACCACACGGGCTATGGGAGAAAAACAAACTCGTAGTAAAAGCTCGGTATGGTAGGTGACACGGCACACAAGGCAATGCCAGGGTAGATATACCAATTACGCACACGGGCTGGTGGTAACGCAGCAGCCACATACGCCCACCTCGGAACACACTCCCAATCAAAATCGGAGGATGGCCATCTAATCAATCACCAGTAAGAGTATAGTATCGAAGGAATGTGTCCGACCAGAGGTGCTACCTCCTTTGGCCCGAGATCGCTCCTGTTTTAGCCACCTTATGCCAACTCATGGGAGTTGGGTCCACGTAATGTACCTCAAGAACGTCTCCACCATCCTACTTCATTCTGGAATCTCCACCGCGTACACGGTTGTTAAAGTGGTTTTCGGAGTTGGCAGAGAGTATGACAACTTCCGATCCCGGTCTCTTCAACAACCAAACGTTATTATAACGCCGTGGTCATTTTAAAATAGTTTATATTTCAAAAGGATCAAATCATTTCATTTCAAAACTATATTCCGTTCAAAATAGTTTACGCCTCGAAACCAAAACCATTTTTATTTCAAAACTATTTATTCAATCAAAATAGTTTGTACTTCGAAACCAAAATCATTTTTATTTCAAAACTATATTCAAATCAAAATAGTTTATACTTTATCATTTCCATCTCAAACCTATATTCACTTTCAAAAATCATAATACTTTCAAAGTTATAACTCTTTCGAAACCAAAATACTTGAAATCATTACACTTTGAAAATCATAACATTCTGAAATCATACATTTGAAATCATGAAACATTCATTTAATTCTTTACATTTTACAAATTTATTTCCAATTTAGTTCAAAATTTCAAATTTCCAATTTAATTCAAATCAAACCATCTATTTCAATTCAATTCAGTTTTCTAACAAAACATTTCAAATCTTATAAATTTCAAATATAGATTTGATCTACAAAATAAGCTATCCAATTTTAATATGTTTCCAAACTTTAATATCCCACATTTCAAACTAAACTTTATAATTCCATATATTCATATCTCAAATCAAATTTCATTATTATGTAGTTTTGAAATATTCATTTCATAAATCCAATATTATTAAAACAAACTTAAATTACAATTAAACCAAATATCTTTTCATACAAATATAAACTTCAAATATTCCTTTATCAAATAAAGAAAAATCAAATATCATTCAACATTCACATTCTTTATTAAAATAAAGATCAAATCATTTCCAAACCATTTCAAAATCATTAAAATATTACATCCTTTCAAAACTTCATAATCAAATCATTATTTGAATTCAAATCCAAATATTCAAATTTAAATATCATTTAAAAATCAAATATTTCATTCATTCATTATTTCAAACATCATTACCAAAAATACCTTCCAAAATTCCATTCAAAAATTCATTTATTATATTACATTTCATTCCGTTTAACACATAACCACGTAAACTTTATTTAAATTCAAATTCAATTTAAATTCCTTAAAAATTCAAATTTAAATATTCAAAACTTCTAAAATTTCACAGATAATCCATTTCAAAAGCTAAATTATTTAACACTTTAAAATATAGCCCAAACAGTGTTAAAATCTATAACATTTCAAAACATTGTCAAATTATAGCAACGACAGCATTTATATAGTGCTATCGTAGCTTATATTTTCCAAAATGGTTTAGTTCAAGAATAACGAAATTTATAAAATGTCGTAATAGATATTTAGTTATTTCAAACATTGTTAGATTCAAAACAATAGCATTTAAAAATGCTGTCAAAAGACTACAGCATTTTGAAAATGCTATAAAATTCCAGGTTTCATTTTAGCTTTTCGAAAAAATAATAATAAAACTCCAAATTTTTATTATTACAACTTAAAAATCATATTTCTAGACTTTAAAATTTCACATTTAAAATCATTTTAACATATGATTTAACACAATAAAATTTTAAGATCAAATATTCAATTTTGCAAACTCCATTCATTTATTAAGTCAAAATTCACTGTTTATTAATTTATAAATTTAATAAACTTAAAATTTTACTTCAAATATCATTTCAAAACTTTAAATTTAATTTCCATTATTTATTTACATTTTAAAATAAAATTTAAAGTCAAACATCACATTTACTCCAAATTTACATGCTTGAATTCACTTAAATTCACAATTTCAAGATTTAATATTTAACTTTCTTAAAACCATAATATATATATTTTTAAATCAAAATTTCATAATTTTGAAAATACATATTAAAAAAATCATTTAAAAATATACCACGGGGTCTGTATATAATTTTCTAACCTAGGTCAAGTGATACAGATATATATCATTTCAACCCGTAACTTACAAAGAAAACCGGGTTTTATCATTTCAAACCCGCAATCCCAAGTCAAATAAAATACAATAAAAATCGCTCAGGCCTATCATTTCAGCCCATAACAATTTTTTCCTATTCTAAAGTCCGTTCGGGCATGTATCATTTCAACCCATGGTGATTCTATTCTAACAGGGAACTTGCAGTGTGAATATATGCATAAACAATATAAACAATGTCAATGTCACAATATAATGTCATATATCAGATGTCAGGTGATAATTAACAGTTTTAACATGGTAATAACATGGCATAGCATATCATATGATCAACATTAACTTGCATAACATTTTATATTACTAAACACTTGTCATCAATTCACTATTTCATAAGTATAAATGTCAGAGTGAGAAAGACTCACCTTTATCAAAGCTAGAGACAAACAACACACACACAAGAGCGATTCCAAAGGCACGACAAGCACGATTTGATTTGAATAGATGGAGACCCTTGTATACAACACAAAATATAACATACATAAGCACAAATATAGATATGACATACAAATATAATTAACAACTTTAGTTTGCAAAACAGTTGCAAAACAAGAGAGATGACCAAACCTTGAAGCAAAAGACCTGCACACGACAACATAAGCTTGTCACATGATCAAATGGGCTTGCTCTCATCACACTAGGCTCAGCCTAGATGCCAACAGGGCTCAAGTTTGGGTCAATATGGGTTCATATGGCTCGGCCAAACTTGGATATGAAGGAGTGGAAGTTGTGACATGAGAAATACAAAAGTCAATGCAATTAAGTCGATTTTTGATGCAACTATAGGTTCGGCCTGCCATGGCTTGGGCTTGGTCATGCAAGGGGATGGTCAGGTGGTGGCTGGAGTGGCGGCCAAAGGTGGTGGAGGGACTGGTGGCGGCGGCCATGGAGGTGGTTTAAGTGAAAAATGAAGGTTATGGCCTTAAGGGTTTGGCTAGGCTAGTTTTCAAGTGATGCTTGTATTAATTTGAGGAATTTGCAACCTTGGTAGGGACATGGCCTGTAATGGTCAGTGGAGTAGGAGGAGTAGCTGCCAAGTATGGTGGAGGTGGTGGTCGTGGAGTTGGAGTGGACTAGAGGCTGAGCTATGCTAGAGGAGGAACAAGGTAGAAATCATTGAAAAGAAGTAGGAAAGAAAGAATGAAGCCATAAGTTTTTTTTTCCTTTTTTTCTTCATGAAGCCGTGAGTTTTAGGGGGAAGATGAGAAAGAGTTTTCACATGAAAAGGAAAATGGAATGTCAGCTGAAGAGTGGAGTTAAAGCAGCCAATTGAAGAGATGTTGGTTGAGAAATGAAAAGACAGAATACAAAAAGGCTTGAGCAAATAAAGAGTCACAAACCTTTCAAATTTCCGCCATTTCTTTTTAAATTTTAAATACATGTAAAATATATATAAATACAGATAAAAACACGAAAATATAGTAAATAAACAAAAATAAATAAATAAATATTAATTAAATATAATTAAATTAAGAAAATAGCAAAGAAAATGTAAACTAGGCTTGAAAATTTGAAAATAAATGAAATGAACTTTGAAAAAATTGTATGTACATGAAAAGTATTTACAAATAAAGATCAAGACATAAAAATAAAATGCATACATAAAAATGAATAAATAAATTTTAATTAAATATAATTTAAATGAAGAAAATAGCAGAAAAATGGAAACTAACCTTTAAAAATAGAAAATAAATTCAATGAGCTTTGGAAAAATTCAAACATCACTTTAAAAATATTTAAAAGATAAAAATATATATAACATAACATATAATACAATTTATAATAAGATATGACAATTAAAAAGATTATTTATATAATTTAAAATAAACAATATTGTTAAATAAAATAATTTACACCCAATTTTGTAAAAAGCATAACTTTCACAATATTTTCAACGAAACGAAAAGCAGTGTTCTTGAAATTTTATTTACTTTCATAATAAAAGATAAAATTCAAAATTTTCATACTTTTAAAATTTAAATTTAAAAGTCAACGTTTGACCAGATTGGCCAAAATTCACATTTTCTGGAAATATTCAATTTATGCATGTTTGAAATTCTAATCCATATCAAAATCAAGATTTATATTTAAAATAACAAATTATATTCATTTTAATAAATAAAATAAAGTATTTAAATTAGGAATTTAAATTAAAATAATTAAAATATATAATTGCACTGATCAGAAAATACAAGGTTGTTACAGAACTCGAACCATTTCACCGAGTTATCAACATGCTTGGGATGATCCCGTCTGGATTAAACCAAGGCTATCTCACATCATGCTTTGCTTCATCGCATGATAGCAAAGTCCATCATCATCGAATCTATCCATATGAGCCTCACCATCCGCTTCATATGCCACAAGCAGCTTTCACTATTCCAGAGCCCTTCCACTTAGCTTTTGAATCATCTTCGACCAACTTGTCCAAATCAGCTATTAGCTAATTTGCAACAATCTATCAATCAAATCAATAATCCAAACAATCAACCATTCAAACAAGATCTAAGTAAACAATTATTACAATAATGGCAATTTCGTAAATAAAGAGTCCAAATCTAACAAACATGAATTCTAAGTAATATCTTGTTGAATGAACTAGCATAGGTTAACATATAATAAAATGGATATCAAAACTTTATTAACGATAGATCTACATGCAGACTTAAGGAAAATGCATGAAATTACTATCTTTAACACACAAACAAGCCACCGATCCAATATACCCCTTTGGGCCGTGTGAGAGATAACTACCACTCACCGAATCACCTAAACACCACAAAAGCAACTAACTTCAGATCTGGACAGCGAAGAACTAAGCTTGATCTGACAAGATTCCGCTTCAAATGATGAAATCTCTCTTTGTTGGATGAAGATCTTCAACTTTGGCTCTTGGATCTTCGATCTTGAATGGATGTAAGCACTAGATTAGAGTGGAGAAAAGAAGTGAAGAAGTGTTGTAATCGAGCTCTCAAAATGGCAGCACTTCGTCGCTTCAAAATCCGGTGCCAAAAAGTGAACCAAAGACGTGTATTTATAGGCTGAAACCTTAGGTCGTCCACGACCTAACTATCCCGACCTACGACTCAACCCTTATACGACCTAGCGGCATAAGCCTTAACACCAATGTGCGACCTATCAACATGACCCTCAACGCGACCTACGACTTAGCTAGTTGCCGACTTAACAGCCCAACACACCCTGCCGACCTAAAGGCTTACGACCAACACGTAAGCCTCTACACGACCTAACTGGAACGCGGCATAGCGATCTAACTAAACACACGACCTAACGAGTATGCGACCTAACACATACGCACAACCTAACGCTAAGTCGCCCGCGACCTCACTAAAACACAGGCTATCCACTAGGTCGCCATCCTCCTTAAGTCGATCACCACTAGGTTGCTAACCCGTTAAGTCGTCCCAAACGACCTAAATTACCCATAAGTTCCACACCTATCCCCTTAGGTCGCCTAAACCTTAAGTTGCTAGCCCTTAACTCGTTAACCCGAGGCCTTCTAACTCGTAACTCGCTAACCTCCTTAGGTCGCTCCAAAACTCCACCGACCTAACTATCATACGACCTAACCCCTTAGGTCGTTAACCCTTAAGTCGCCAATTAGGTTAAGTTGCTCCACGCAACCTATCTTCCTCACGACCTAACTATTACACGGCCTAACTTCTATAGGTCGCTCCATATCACTAACTCGTTCACGACCTAAGCACCACACGAGTTAAGCTATCACACGAGTTAACTTTCACACGACTTAAGCTTTGGTCGACTCAAACTCTAAACAACTTAACAACATCAACGACTTAATGTCGACAGTTCTACGATCTTTTGATCCGTAAAAATACGGGTCGTTACATTCTCTCTCCCTTAGGAATTTCGCCCCCGAAATTCCAAACTAACAAGAGCATCCAAAACTATTCTGCATGCCTACCATCCATAGCAATCAGCAAACCATGCATCCAATTTCTAGCCTAGCATGTAGAATTCTAAGACTAGAACAAGTTACAAATTCATGAGATGTCACGACACTATAGGGCCATACCTTGAAGAGTTCAGGATGAGCCGCTTTCATCCTCTCTTCCTCCTCCCATGTACAGTCACTAACATCATCACTCTATTGTATCTTGAGCAACGTAATCGTCTTCCTCCTAAGCTGTTTCGTGTCGGTTTCTACAACACGAAGCGGCTTACGAGAATCTCAAAGTCTTCACAGCTATCAACAGAAACCACTGTATTCGAGTCGTGCATATACCTCCGTAGATACGATACATGAAAAACATTGTGCACACCCGACATCTTTTCTGGTAATTCCAACTTATAAGCGAGCTTTCCAATCCGCTCGATGATCGGGAATGGTCCAACAAATCTCGGAGCCAATTTTCCTTTCTTCCCGAATCGAATAACATTCTTTAATGGAGAAACCTTCACGAAAACCATATTGCCTACGTCGAATTCCAAATTCTTACGACACTTGTCGGCATAACTTTTTTGACGGTCTTGGGCTGCCTTCATTCGTCGCCTAATGGTCTCTATACAATCCGAAGTCTGTCGAATCATTTCTGGCCCAAATATCAATTTTTTCTCCAGTTTCCAACCAACATATCGGAGAGTTACACGGTCTTCCATACAATGCTTCATACGGTGCCATACCAATACTTGACTGGTAACTGTTATTATATGCAAATTCCACCAAATGAAGATGATCTTCCCAATATCCTCCGAAATCTAAAACACAAGCTCTAAGGAGATCTTCCAAAACCCGGTTGACTCTCTCAGTCTGACCATCTGTTTGGGGGTGATAAGCTATACTCAAACACAACTCGGTTCCCAAAACGCCCTGGAAGCTCTTCCAAAATTCACTAGTGAACAATGGGTCTCGATCGCTCACTATACTCTTCGGAATACCATGGAATCGAACTATCCACTTAACATACAACTCAGCCAATTTCGATGCAGTCCTAAATGATCGAACAGGAATGAATCTTGCACTCTTAGTCAAACGATCTACGATGACCCAAATCCCTTCATTTCCTGCCCTGGTTCTAGGTAACCCATCGATAAAATCCATCGATATTTGCTCCCACTTCCATGTAGGAACTTCTAATGGCTGAAGCAATCCACTTGGCTTCTTCTGTTCGGCTTTTACCAACTGGCAGTTCATACATTTGGAAATAAAATTTCCAACATCCTTCTTCATACCTTCTCAGTAATAGGTTCTTTTCATATCCCGATACATCTTATTTCCACCTGGATGAATTGTCAACTTCGAGTGATGACTTTCCTTAAGAACTTCATCCCTCAATCCATCTATACCGGGAACAACTAGTCGTCCTTGCTTTCGAAGCCAACCCTCTTGATCGACTTCGAATCCTTTATCCTTCTCTGGGTCTGATCCAGATTCCACATCACGGATAATCTTGACAAGCTTATCGTCTCGCTTTTGGCTCTCGCCAATTCTTTCCACTAGAGTAGGTCTTATCGATAAGTTTGCCAACATCTCAGGTTCCAATTCACATCTAGGCCTGAAGTCAAATCCAGCCAAATACTCAAGACTCTTCCATTCTGAAAACATGGCTCCCAATCCTGCATGTTTTCGACTTAACGCATCTGCCACTGCGTTACCTTTTCCCGGAGTATAGGCTATACCAAAATCATATGATGCTAAAAACTCTAACCATCGTTGCTGTCGAAGATTCAAATCCTTTTGGGAGAACAGATACTTCAACGACTTATGATCTATAAACAACTCGAATCGAACTCCCAATAGGTAATGTCTCCACATCTTCAGAGCAAATACAATCGCCGCTAACTCCAAATCATGAGTCGGATAATTCCTTTCATGCGGCTTCAGTTGTCGACTTGCATATGCAACAACTTTATCCTTTTGCATCAGCACTGCTCCAAGTCCAGTACCACATGCATCGGTGTAAACCACCATCTCATCATTCCCACTTGGAATAGTCAAAACAGGAGCACTTGTCAATCGCTCTTTCAGGATTCCGAAAGCTTGCTCGCACTTAGCTTCCCATCTAATACTTGATTCTTTTTCGTCAATCCTGTTAACGGTGCAGCTATCTTGGAAAAGTCTTTGATAAACCGACGATAGTATCCTGCTAATCCAAGAAAACTTCTCACATCAGATGTATTCTTAGGTCTAACCCAATCCTGGATTGCTGCCACCTTGGCGGGATCAACCGCTATTCCATTTCCAGAGATAATATGGCCTAAGAACCTCACCTCACTCTTCCAGAAGTGACACTTTGAAAACTTAGCCTTCAGCTGATGTTTCCGCAAGATTTCCAAAACAACACGTAAGTGCGTCTTGTGCTCTTCTTCAGTTCTGGAATAAATCAGAATATCATCCACGAACACAAGTACGAACTTGTTCAACTGATCTCTGAACACTCTATTCGTAATATCCACGAAATATGCTGGTGCATTAGTTAATCCAAACGGCATTACCAGCCACTCATAGAAACCGGATGGTGTCCTGAAAGCAGTCTTCGGCACACTATCCTTAGCCACTCTCAACTGGTGAAATCCCGTTGCCAAATCCATTTGAGAAAACACCTTAGCTTCGTGAAGCTGATCAAACAAGTCATCTATTCTCGGCAATGGATACTTGTTCTTCTTAGTCACTTTATTCAGCTCACGATAATCCACACACAACCTCAATGATCCATCCGCTTTGGTTGCGAACACAACTGGTGCACCCCATTCGGACACACTACGCCGAATGAATCCTTTCTGTAAAAGGTCATCAACTTGCACCTTCAACTCTTGCTGTTCCCTAGACGCCATCCGCCTAAGAGGCATCACAATAGGTCTGGCTCCTTCAACTAGATCGATGCGAAACTCGATCTCCCTGTGCGGCGGTAACCCTTTGACCTCATCAAAGACATTCTCGAATCCATTCGCGATTGGCACTGATGACAGTCCATCCCGTGGAACAACCAGCGAATACATGAAGCTCATGAAGACGTCTTCTTCATGCTTACATCGTATCACAGCCTTTCACCTCTCCACATTCTCGACTGTCACCTCCAACCTTTCACAATCAACCTTTGCCGCATACTTCCTGAGCCAGTCCATACCCAAAATAATTCCGAACCCCGCAAAGTTCAGAACAAAAAAATCACAAACAAAAGAGCAATCATAACTCGATACAACTAGACCACGGCATACCATACACAAACAAGACGAACCCCCAACTGGATTAGTCACAACCAATGGTCTATCAACAATATCCGGTTCCAAACCCAACCGGCCTACAAGATCATTACAAACAAAAGAATGCGACACTCCAGTATCAAACAACACCCTAACTGGAACACCACAAATGGAAAGAGTACCTTGAACCACCACACTCTTTCCCTCCTCTTCAGCAGTAGGAGCTTTCAAAGATGATGGCACAGCCCCCAAAGCATAAGCTTGCACAATCTACTTGTCCATCCTCGGTTCCGGACAATTCTTCTTGAAATGCCCCGGTTTGTCACAGTTGTGGCACTTCGCCGGCACTCTCGGTTTCTTACAATCTCTGGAGAGATAACCCTTCTGCTGACAGTTGTAGCAGGTCACTTCGCCCTTCGGCTTCTTTTGGCCATCCCTACCTTTCTGTTGCTGCTGCTTCCTCTTTTTGTTTCCACTTTGCTCCTTGGTCACAACAACAACTGATCCTTCCTTAGGAAACAGATTCTCATGCCTGAGAGCTTTCTCCACAAGCTTCTCAAACGGATCATCCAAATGATCCACCAACTGTCTCCCAAGATAACTGTCCAAGCCTGTCATAAACTTCTCATTCTTCTGATAAGGAGATTCAATATATGACCGAGCATACTTGGACAAGGCTTTAAACTCAGAAACATACTCAAGAACTGGTCTTCCACCTTGAGTTCCACAAACTTCTTAAACAGAACGGATTTCTGAGCTGTAGAAATGAACTTAGCCTCAAATCTAGCTTGGAATTGCTCCCAAGTGATCTCTTCCTCTAGAGTATCAATGGTGACAGAGTTCCACCAATCGGAAGCTCTTCCTTGAAGTTGTCTTGATGCAAGCTTCCTCTTAGTTGCATCCTCAATTCCCAAATCACCGAAGATCCTTCTACAAGCATCAATCCACCATTGAACTTCAATGGTTGATTCTGTTCCCAAGAAAACCTTTCCTCCAAGAGCAGTATAGTCCTTACACAACTTAGCAAAATCCACTGGTCTTGGGGCTTGAACTTGAAGTCCAACATCTACCGATGGCCCCGGAGCTGGCATCCTTCTCATGATCGAAGTCATCATGGCCTCAAACATAGTAGCATAATCAGCAGCCCCCTCAACAGCACGACCTCCTCTAGCAGCTGGTCTCCCTCTTTGACTCATTCCTAATATCTAAAAGAAATGATTAACATACCCTGGGGAAACAACTGCATAATAAATTCAAATCCTTCTAAGCTACTATATTATATATAGTAATCATCCATCAAAATACAATTACGTCTCTCATACGTAGTTACGTCAGCGAGCGTTGGCTAAAATCAATTAACCAAAGCTCTGATACCAAATGAGACGACCGCCCATGACTCCTGCACCCAACAAGGAAATAATGCGCTGAAAAGTGTGCCAGGCTGCCATGGACGATCATCAGGGTAAGGTAAACACAGAATAATCTATCGTACTACTCACAGCGCATGGATAAAGTACAATAGAAAGTATACATAGTGAAGCTCTATAGAACAGAATTCTCATCATATAAGTTCATAACAATTTGATACAAACATCTGAATAGTCAATACATCAAGCCTCACTACATAACACTCAGAGAACCATACAAACAGCGGAACATCCAGTACATATAGTAAGAAAACAATATGCAAAAGCCTCCAGCTCGTCTTCCTCATCAATAGCGTTAGTCACTAAGAACAGCATCTGTCACCTGCTACCTAGTCTGCCCATCCCAACATGGATGAACAGCCCAAGGTAATAAGAGTTAAACATAAAACCTTGAGTCAGACAAAAGTCCTAGTGAGCAGTAAATCAAACTATCAAACATACCAAAAGAGCATAAAGGATAAAAAGGAATAGGAACCCAACCATCCCACTCCACCTCTTTCTACAGTGATAGCCCCCAGACACACACTAAGGAGAAGTAAGCATAGCAAAGCAGGCAATTAAAGTAAAGCAATAATCACTCGAGTCAAGGTCGATGTTTTCCAAATACAAACCCCCAAGGCCTAAACCAAGATCAGATAAGCACCCAGAAAACACCGCTCTTGAGACCGAATGATGATACAACCAAACACCCATGACTCTAGCTATCACTGTTATCATTGCCTCGATACCACCGTTAATTGAATGACCGGCACATTCTTTCAGCCGTCCGTCAAGGGCTAATGGTAACCCCGGTTCTAGACATAACTCCGCACGTCGTCGCAGCCCGTGCCTAGGACTATCGAATCTGCCCAGAGTACTTAGCACGTCGTCGCAGCCCGTGCTTGGGACTATCGAATCTGCCCAGCGTACTCTTGCTTTGAGCATGCTAGAACCTTCAACAACGATGAAATCTCAGCCTCCTAGTCATCCTCCTCGACGACTATTCTCATACCAGCTCAAGCGCCTCTCGAGCCATCCATTATCAACGAACTCGAACCATTTCACCGAGTTATCAACATGCTTGGGATGATCCCGTCTGGATTAAACCAAGGCTATCTCACATCATGCTTTGCTTCATCGCATCATAGCAAAGTCCATCATCATCGAATCTATCCATATGAGCCTCACCATCCGCTTCATATGCCACAAGCAGCTTTCACTATTGAAGAGCCCTTCCACTTAGCTTTTGAATCATCTTCGACCAACTTGTCCAAATCAACTATTAGCTAATTTGCAACAATCCATCAATCAAATCAATAATCCAAACAATCAACCATTCAAACAATATCTAAGTAAACAATTATTACAATAATGGCAATTTCGTAAATAAAGAGTCCAAATTTAACAAACATGAATTCTAAGAAATATCT
Organism: Allium cepa; assembly: GCA_030765085.1. NCBI lineage: Eukaryota > Viridiplantae > Streptophyta > Magnoliopsida > Asparagales > Amaryllidaceae > Allium > Allium cepa. The sequence goes on from CM060943.1 coordinate 207,221,676, forward strand.
TGTTGAATGAACTAGCATAGGTTAACATATAATAAAATGGATATCAAAACTTTATTAACGATAGATCTACATGCAGACTTAAGGAAAATGCATGAAATTACTATCTTTAACACACAAACAAGCCACCGATCCAATATACCCCTTTGGGTCCGTGTGAGAGATAACTACCACTCACCGAATCACCTAAACACCACAAAAGCAACTAACTTTAGATCTGGACAGCGAAGAACTAAGCTTGATCCGACAAGATTCCGCTTCAAATGATGAAATCTCTCTTTGTTGGATGAAGATCTTCAACTTTGGCTCTTGGATCTTCGATCTTGAATGGATGTAAGCACTAGATTAGAGTGGAGAAAAGAAGTGAAGAAGTGTTGTAATCGAGCTCTCAAAATGGCCGCACTTCGTCGCTTCAAAATCCGGTGCCAAAAAGTGAACCAAAGACGTGTATTTATAGGCTGAAACCTTAGGTCGTCCACGATCTAACTATCCCTACCTACGACTCAACCCTTATACGACCTAGCGGCATAAGCCTTAACACCAATGTGCGACCTATCAACATGACCCTCAACGCGACCTACGACTTAGCTAGTTGCCGACTTAACAGCCCAACACACCCTGCCGACCTAAAGGCTTACGACCAACACATAAGCCTCTACACGACATAACTGGAACGCGACATAGCGATCTAACTAAACACACGACCTAACGAGTATGCGACCTAACGCATACGCACAACCTAACGCTAAGTCGCCCGCGACCTCACTAAAACACAGGCTATCCACTAGGTCGCCATCCTCCTTAAGTCGATCACCACTAGGTTGCTAACCCGTTAAGTCATCCCAAACGACCTAAATTACCCACGACCTAAGTTCCACACCTATCCCCTTAGGTCGCCTAAACCTTAAGTTGCTAGCCCTTAACTCGTTAACCCGAGGCCTTCTAACTCGTAACTCGCTAACCTCCTTAGGTCGCTCCAAAACTCCACCGACCTAACTATCATACGACCTAACCCCTTAGGTCGTTAACCCTTAAGTCGCCAATTAGGTTAAGTCGCTCCACGCGACCTATCTTCCTCACGACCTAACTATTACACGGCCTAACTTCTATAGGTCGCTCCATATCACTAACTCGTTCACGACCTAAGCACCACACGAGCTAAGCTATCACACGAGTTAACTTTCACACGACTTAAGCTTTGGTCGACTCAAACTCTAAACAACTTAACAACATCAACGACTTAATGTCGACAGTTCTACGATCTCCACTCCGTACACAGTTGTCAAAGTGGTTTTCGGTATCGACAGAGAGTATGCCAGATATCCGATCCCGGTCTCTTTGCCAACCAATCGTTATTATAACCCGTGGTTATAACTTTTAAAACAATATTTTATACTTCAAAATAAAATATCCTTTTCAATCCAAATATTTATCAAAATAAAGATTAAATCGTTTTCAAAACCATTTCAATAACATACCCTATCTTTCAAATTCAAATATTTATCAAAATAAATATCAAGTCATTTCTAACCATTTCAATATATTAAATTATCATATCTTTTCAAAAACTCCTTTCAAATCAATTTAATATATTTAAAATATCATATCCTTTCAAAACTTCCTTTCAAATCATTTTATTATCAAAATATCATATCTTTCAAAACTCCATTTTAAAATCATTTTATTATCAAAATATCGTATGCTTCAAAACTTCATTTCCAAAACATTTTTTTTATCAAAGTATCATATCTTTCAAAACTTCATTCCAAAACATTTTTAATATCAAATATCATATCTTTCAAAACTTCATTTCAAACATTTTTAATATCAAAATATCACATCTTTCCAAAACTTCATTTCAAAACATTTTAATATATCATGATATCATTTCAATGATAGTTTATACTTCAAAACCAAACCATTTTATTTCAAAGTTTAATATCTCACATTTCATAAATCCAATATTATTTAAATAAACTCAAATAATAAATATATTTTAAATATTCATATATCAAATAACTTAAATAAATCAACAAATATCATTTCAAAATATCAAAATATCAAAGTATTATTCAAAACATCATTCATTTTTAATTCATTTAAATACCATTTAAAACCATTCATTTTATGTAGAAATTAATCACCATTTCAAACTTACATTTCAAAGGAGTTTATATTTAAAGATTAAATCTTTTCATATAAAAAAATAAAGTCAATTCCTTATATTTAATAGTTACATATTTAATTTCCAAAAATTTAAATCTTATTCCAAAGATTAATCTCATTAAAATTTAATAAAACAATAAAATTTAGTTTCCGTAGCACTTAAAAATGCTACGTAAGGTTATAGTTTAAAACAGTTCGTTTAACAAAATACAGAATTTAAGTGCTGTAATAGATTTTCTTTAAATTTCAAATAAACTTTAAATGTTAAGTTTAACCACTATAACACTTATAATGTGCTATAATAGCCTTTATTTCAAATTAACTTTTTAGTTCATTTAAAACAACTACAACATTTACAAAATGCTGTTATATCCTTTACATTACACTTCAAAAATGCTGTTAAATCAAATTCAGGGTTTAAATACAAATTTCCCCAACAGTTAATCTTTAATTAAATCATTTAACTTATAAACATCATAAAATTTCATATTTTAAAATCATCATTTCAATACTCTTATTTTTATGATTTTTATAAAGTTAAATCTCATCCAAAAATCAAATTTTAACATAATTTCTTATTTAAATTCAAGTATTAAATTCCATTTCTTTAATTAATTTATTAACTTAACAATTAGGTTTAAATTTACAAAATATAACTTATTTCCATAAATTTTACTTAATTAAAATTTCACTTCTTAAAACAAAATTTAAAATTTCACATTTAAGTTATATTTCAAAATTTACTTAAACATTCATTTGTTTAACATTTTAACTTATTCAAAAATCATTATTATTTTTATAAAATCATTTAAAATACATTTTTAAATCAAAATATTATATTTTTCTTACTTTACATTATTTCCTTTTTAAAACAAAACATAAATTCCAAAATTTACTTATAGTTCAAATTCTACTTTACCGTTTACTTAATTCATTATTTAATTTATAGAAAATCACTAATATTTCTACAAAACCATTTTTAATTAAATTTAAATCAAAATACTATCAAAATACTATAAATTTTACATTTTAAAATATTTTAAAACATTTCAAAAATATTACATAAACCACGGGTCTGTATATAGTTTTCTAGCCTAGGTCAAGTGATACGGATATATATCATTTCAATCCGCAGTTTACAAAGAAAAACCGGGTTCTATCATTTCAAACCTGCAATCCCAAGTTTAAATAAATTAAATAAAAACCGTTCATGCCTATCATTTCAGCCCATAACGTTTTTCCCCTATTCTAAAGTCCGTTCGGGTATGTACCATTTCAACCCATAGTGATTCTAGTCTACAGGGAACTTGCAATGGTGATAACTGATATAAATGATAGAGTAGCATTAAATAACAATAACATATGATATAAAAAGTGTAATAACAGGTGTGAACATCATATGATAATAATACAGCAGATATAGCATGTTGATAAACAGTTACAGATTCAAATGGTGTTAGTTTATCAGTTATATAAGTACATATTAGTCTGGTGAGATTTACTCACATTTATGGCTGGAGATTGCAATCCAAATGACACAACGGATTCCAGAAGGCACGATGACACAACAATAGGCTCAAGTGGGAAGAGATCCAAGCTTAGAACTTGTGTTACAACCCAAATCAAAATAAAATAAAATTACAATTTAATACAACATTGAATAGGAATAACTTTGAATTGAAAAGCAATATGAATGCACAACTTTTTGCCTTGCTTTCTACACTTGCTAGCACGGCTTAGGGAATGTTTTGGCTCAGGTTTGGACATACTTTGGTTCAGGTTTGGGTCCTATAAGGCATGGTTACAAGGTATTGAAGTGGTGGAGGAGTTACTACGCATGAATATGAAGAGGCTTATGCAAAATAGTGGTTTTTGGTTCATTTTGGGCTCGGCTACATGGATCTATGGCTCGGCTATGGCATGTTTCAGATCTGGACAGAGGATGAAGGTGATGGTTAGGGGTGCGTCAAAGTGGTGGTGGAGCAATATGAGGTGGCCAAGATCATCAAAGGTGATGGTGATGAAGACTAGGTGGCTATACATGCTTTTAAGGAGTTTTGTGCAACCTTTGAGTTGTTTGTCTTCATTTAAAGGCCATGGCCTGATCTGGTCAGAGGAGGTGAGAGGGATTTGAATCCGTGGAAGGGGAGGAGGAAGGTGGAGGAGGCTAGGCCGAGAAAATACAAGGAAGAGGTAAGGGAAAATTCAATGGAAAAATCAATAAAATGAACAGAGAAAGTAGAAAAAGAAGAAGAAGACATTACCATAATTTGCTTTAACCGTGCAAATGAATTGAGAAAGAAACTTTTAACGTGAAAAGAGAAGTAAATACACGGCTAGAAAACTGAAAATGGGCAGCCAAAATGAATAAATGAGATGGTTATGGCATTTGAAACGTTTTTGGAATGAAACATCTAGAAATGAAACGCCTTAAACTCTTCACGTTTCCATTCTCTAAAAATCAAATAAAAACAAAAGTAGATCAGCAAATACTTTTAAAAATCGAAACCAAGTGAAAATATAAGAAAAAAAAATTAATTTTAAAGAAAATCTAAAAAGAATGAAAGAAATTACTTAAAAATACAAAACAGTGTCCAGAAATTACAAATAAATCACTACTAGCCTTAGAAAAATGTACACTTCATTTTAAAAATATTATGGAGTAAAACTTTGAAATAAAATAATTTATTTATCATTCCTAGAATAAAATAAATAATTAAATTGGAGAAAAATAGAAAAAGAACTAAAGAAAATGTTTAAAAATTGAGAACAGGGCATGGAAATTACAAGAAAAATACTACTAACTCTAGAAAAATTCCTACATCGCTTTAAAATATTAAAAGAAAAAATATACATAAAATTACATATTAATACATATTAAAATAAAATATGATAAAGAAAATATAATTTATACAATTTAAAACAACAAAATTGCAGAATAAATAAATTACACTCAATATTGAAATATACATAACTTTTACTGTTTAACTCCGTTTTCAACGAAACGAAAAGCAGTGTTCAAGTTATTACATCTATTTTCATAATAAAAGATAAAATTTAAGATTTTAAATAATTTGAATTCGAAGTTTAAAAAGTCAAAGTTTGACCAGTTTGAACAGAAATTCACCTTTTTAGTAAAATATTCAATTTATACAAGTTTGAAACTATAATTCACATAAAAATCAACATTTATATTTAAAATAACATAACTTATTCATTTTAATAAATAAAATAAAATTTTTAAATCAAAATTTTAAATAAAATAATCAAAATAAACAATTAAAATAAATCACAAAATTTAGGGTTGTTACACTCTCCCCCACTCAAAACATTTCGTCCCCGAAAAGGAATGAGGTACGGAAAAGCACAGAAAAGATAGAAATGAAATAAGATTAAGACAAGGTGACCAGAAGATTGAGATTATACCTGATAACTGTTGTTATAGGTAAGTTTAACAAGGTGGAGATGATCTTTCCAAGATTCTCCAAAATCAAGAACACAAGCACGCAAAAATAGATTCAAAATTAGTATCAAAGATTATAGAAAGATTTCTAAACAGAAAGATTATAGAAAGATGCCTATACTAGTCTATAGCAAGATAAGGATGATAAGGACAACCAAAAGATAGCTTGAAAAACAAAATAAGGAAATAAATTTGAAAGCATGGAAATTTCAACTTAAATAGAGAATAAATCTTTACATAAGTTAATTAAATCTTAACTATCTCAAATTTCATTATCTTATTATCCAATCATCTTAAATTAATAATTTTTAAAACCATGGGTTTGAAAAATAATCATTTATTACACTTACAATGTACTTAATAAATTTTATTCTTCTTTATTCCTAATTAAAATTAAAATTATTCCTCTTAATATATTTATCAATTATGTTATATATACATACACTTATTATAACTGCTTTCTTTTATTCTTAGTTCTTTTAACATTATTTTATTGTAAGTTATTCAATTACCCTTTATTATATTTACCTCTGTTAATCACTTTATAATTAAAATTTAAGTGTATAACATTTATTATAACCACTCAAATTTTATTTATAAAATCTTTTTATATTGTATATTATCCAATTACATTGTTAACTTCTGAAATTAAGGTAAGTTATATTGGAATGCAATTGAGTATTATACAAATAAAACTTTCCAATTCAATTATCTCAAGTTTGAATTATTTATCCAAAAATTTTGATTTTCTTTTTATAACTGAAATTATTCTTTTAGATAAAATGTAAGAATTAAACTTCTGATTCCCTTGAAACCATTTAGAGATAAATAAATATATATACACAGTATATGTCAAATCAGATTTAAAATCATATATCTATATATCATAAATCAAGTTATACTTTAGAAATTCAAATCAATTTGATTTCCCAAAACAAAGCTGTAGCAAGACTACAGGGCGGTCTCTTCATTTTGAAACTCGAAAATGAATGTCGATGATGCCGCTGTCATCACCGAAATTATTTTCCAGCGACAAAGAGAAGAGCACTAATTTTTTAAACTTTTAAAATTCTTTGAAAACAAATTTCTATTCAAAAATACTTTAAATAATATAACCTTTTAAAAATTTAAACACAAGGTTTGAAACCGTCGGAAATTAAATTCTCAAATTTCTTGTTCTAAATTAATTTCAGTTCCCAAATAAATTTATAAACAACTATTTATAAATTCATTTGTAGAACAATAAATGATAAATCAAGTATTATCACTTCAAATAATCAATTTAAATCAGTTTGTTAAGTTCCATAAATTTACTTATATATCAAAATTTATTTCATTAACCAAATTTTAAAATAATATTGTGTCAGTTTGTTCTGTCAAAGTGTTTTGGAAATCTTATCGATAGCGTTGATAAGAAGAATCGATCAGAAACCCAACTCAACAACTCAAACAACACAATATATAAACAAAACATAGATTTACAAGTACAATTCAAAATGCTTGGAGATAGGTTAGAAACAAAAGACAAGATGATTAAATAAAAAAATAGGGAGGTGAATAAGCTTAAATAAATCACGGGCAACCTTAACCGGGTCAACCGTGACTTAAAGAATAAGATCAATGTGGATTTTTCTGGGGTAAATCTACATTCGATCTCAAGAGTTAGAGTTTGGAATAAAAAAAGATATTAGCATCTAAAACAAGGATAGATATAAATCTCTGGTGAATCGATGCCAATTGTAAAGGAGTTTCACCCCTTTTTTCAATTCAATTTGAAATTGGCGTGACCGCCGACTCACGAAAAAGATCATTCGAAGCGGAGTTATGGAATACTCCAGAGTCAAAAGAAGATGAATAGTGAGGGATACAAATGGATTTTGGAACCGTAGGGAATGTTTCAAAATTCAAAGGAATCGAGTCAAAAAGGAAGAGATTCAAACTCGAATGAAAGTGATTCTGTAAATACAGTCACTCCATATGCTGAGTTTTGCCTTGAGCTACCAAAGCTCTGATACCAACTGTAACAACCCGATATTTTCAACCATTCGCATCCATTATAAGTTTATAGGTAGACACTCATGCCGGGATTGAATTGCTCAACATATCGCGTTGTAAATAAAAATTTGGCAAATCTCAGAATATACAGTAAATAAAAATCATAGATCACAGATACAGAGTAATAATAATGCAACGGAAGTAAAAGAGATAGTAGTTCATGAAGCTACTATATAAATATATCAGAGTTAAATAAAATACAACAGAAGTTTCAATATGATAACTAAGTACAAGCTGAATACAACAACAACACCAAAATAGATAAGACTAGATAAGCAGATAATCTCCAACGATTCCAATCTCCAGAAAGTGGAAATCCAAATCTGTGAATACTCAGGCTGACCCGAGCGTAAATAAAAAATACAAACACTCGAGTCAGGACATACATACTTATACAATGTAAACCAACTCAAGTGAACTGTAGTAAAAGCACAAGTAACTTAGAAGATTCTTGGGACCGCCCATCCTCTAAGGATCCGTTAAACTATTTACTATGTAGTATATTGCGCTATGTACAGTAGTGTCTAATCAGTAAAGTATAATCATATAGAAAATAGCGTTAAGGGGATGGTGAACCTTAACGCGGTCGGATCTTTAAACCAAAATCGTAGTGGGCTCGATATAAGGAACATATAACAAGGCACGCGAGACAATGCCAGGGTGGATACACCGTTTGTACTCCCGGACCGGTGGTGACGGCAAGCCAGCAGCTTCCGCCCACCTCGAGCAATACCCCGAATCAAAGTGGCGCCACCATATCGAATCACAAAAGTAATAGAATGGTTTCCGAAGAAGCATGCTCGATGAAAGGGTGCGACCCTTTGTGTAGCCCGGTATAGCTCCTGTTTTAGTCATAATTAGGCCATCCATCAGCGTTCTCTTACTTCATTCCAGTAGCGTTCGCCAACCAATCTACTTCGTTCTGGAATCTCCACCGCGTACACGGTTGTCAAAGTGGTTTTCGGTATCGATAGAGAGTATGCCAGATATACGATCCCAGTCTCTTTGCCAACCAATCGTCATTATAACCCGTGGTTATAATTTTTAAAACAATATTTTATACTTCAAAATAAAATATCCTTTTCAATCCAAATCTTTATCAAAATAAAGATTAAATCATTTCCAAAACCATTTCAATATATCAACATACCCTATCTTTCAAATTCAAATATTTATCAAAATAAATATCAAGTCATTTCTAACCATTTCAATATATCAAATTATCATATCCTTTCAAAAACTCCTTTCAAATCAATTTAATATATTTAAAATATCATATCCTTTCAAAACTCCCTTTCAAATCATTTTATTTTCAAAATATCATATCTTTCAAAACTCCATTTTTAAATCATTTTATTATCAGAATATCTTTATCTTTCAAAACTTCATTTCAAAACATTTTCAATATCAAAATATCATATCCTTCAAAACTTCATTTCCAAAACATTTTTTAATCAAAGTATCGTATCTTTCAAAACTTCATTCCAAAACATTTTTAATATCAAATATCATATCTTTCAAAACTTCATTTCAAAACATTTTTAATATCAAAATATCATATCTTTCCAAAACTTCATTTCAAAACATTTTAATATATCATGATATCATTTCAATGATAGTTTATACTTCAAAACCAAAACAATTTTATTTCAAAGCTTTAATATCTCACATTTCATAAATCCAATATTATTTAAATAAACTCATATAATAAATATATTTTAAATATTCATATATCAAATAACTTAAATAAATCAACAAATATCATTTAAGAATATCAAAATATCAAAGTATTATTCAAAACATCATTCATTTTTAATTTATTTAAATACCATTTAAAACCATTCATTTTATTTAGAAATTAATCACCATTTCAAACTTACATTTCAAAGGAGTTTATATTTAAAGATTAAATCTTTTCATATAAAAAATAAAGTCAATTCCTTATATTTAATAGTTAAATATTTAATTTCCAAAAATTTAAATCTTATTCCAAAGATTAATCTCATTAAAATTTAATAAAACAATAAAATTCAGTTTCCTTAGCACTTAAAAATGCTACGTAAGGTTATAGTTTAAAACAGTTTGTTTAACAAAATACAGAATTTAAGTGCTGTAATAGATTTTCTTTAAATTTCAAATAAACTTTAAATTTTAATTTTAACCACAATAACACTTACAATGTGCTATAATAGCCTTTATTTCAAATTAACTTTTTAGTTCATTTAAACCAACTACAGCATTTACAAAATGCTGTAATATCCTTTACATTACACTTCAAAAATGCTGTTAAATCAAATTCAGGGTTTAAATACAAATTTCACCAACAGTTAATCTTTAATTTAAATCATTTAACTTATAAACATCATATAAATTCACATTTTAAAATCATCATTTCAATACTCTTATTTTTATGATTTTTATAAAGTTAAATCTCATCCAAAAATCAAATTTTAACATAATTTCTTATTTAAATTCAAGTATTAAATTCCATTTCTTTAATTAAATTATTAACTTAACAATTAGGTTTAAATTTACAAAATATAACTTATTTCCATAAATTTTACTTAATTAAAATTTCACTTTTTAAAACAAAATTTAAAATTTCACATTTAAGTTATATTTCAAAATTTACTTAAACATTCATTTGTTTAACATTTTAACTTCTTCAAAAATCATTATTATTTTTATAAAATCATTTAAAATACATTTTTAAATCAAAATATTATATTTTTCTTACTTTACATTATTTCCTTTTTAAAACAAATCATAAATTCCAAAATTTACTTATAGTTCAAATTCTACTTTACTGTTTACTTAATTCATTATTTAATTTATAGAAAATCACTAATATTTCTAAAAAATCATTTTTAATTAAATTTAAATCAAAATATTATCAAAATACTATAAATTTTACATTTTAAAATATTTTAAAACATTTCAAAAATATTACATAAACCACGGGTCTGTATATAGTTTTCTAGCCTAGGTCAAGTGATACGGATATATATCATTTCAATCCGCAGTTTACAAAGAAAAACCGGGTTCTATCATTTCAAACCCGCAATCCCAAGTTTAAATAAATTAAATAAAAACCGTTCAGGCCTATCATTTCAGCCCATAACGTTTTCCCCATATTCTAAAGTTCGTTCGGGTATGTATCATTTCAACCCATAGTGATTCTAGTCTACAGGGAACTTGCAATGGTGATAACTGATATAAACGATAGAATAGCATGAAATAACAATAACATATGATATAACAAGTGTAATAACAGGTGTGAACATCATATGATAATAATATAGCAGATATAGCATGTTGATAAATAGTTACAGATTCAAATGGTGTTAGTTTATCAGTTATATAAGTACATATTAGTCTGGTGAGATTTACTCACATTTATGGCTGGAGATTGCAATCCAAATGACACAACGGATTCCAGAAGGCACGATGACACAACAATAGGCTCAAGTGGGAAGAGATCCAAGCTTAGAACTTGTGTTACAACCCAAAACAAAACAAAATAAAAACACAATTCAATACAACATTGAATAGGAATAACTTTGAATTGAAAAGCAATATGAATACACAACTTTTTGCCTTGCTTTCTACACTTGCTAGCACGGATTAGGGAATGTTTTGGCTCAGGTTTGGACATACTTTGGTTCAAGTTTGGGTCCTATAAGGCATGGTTACAAGGTATTGAAGTGGTGGAGGAGTTACTACGCATGAATATGAAGAGGCTTATGCAAAATAGTGGTTTTTGGTTCATTTTGGGCTCGGCTACATGGATCTATGGCTCGGCTATGGCATGTTTCAGATCTGGAAAGAGAATGAAGGTGATGGTTAGGGGTGTGTCAAAGTGGTGGTGGAGCAATAGGAGGTGGCCAAGGTCATCTAAGGTGATGGTGATGAAGACTAGGTGGCTATACATGCTTTTAAGGAGTTTTGTGCAACCTTTGAGGTGTTTGTCTTCATTTAAAGGCCATGGCATAATCTGGTCAGAGGAAGAGAGAGGGATTTGAATCCGTGGAAGGGGAGGAGGAAGGTGGAGGTGGTGGAGGAGGCTAGGCCGAGCAAATACAAGGAAGAGGCAAGGGAAAATTCAATGGAAAAATCAATAAAATGAAGAGAGAAAGTAGAAAAAGAAGAAGAAGACATTACCATAATTTGCTTTAGCCCTGCAAATGAATTGAGAAAGAAACTTTTAACGTGAAAAGAGAAGTAAATACACGGCTAGAAAACTGAAAATGGGCAGCCAAAATGAATAAATGAGATGGTTATGGCATTTGAAACGTTTTTGGAATGAAACGTCTAGAAATGAAACGCCTTAAACTCTTCACGTTTCCATTCTCTAAAGATCAAATAAAAACAAAAGTAAATCAGCAAATACTATTAAAAACCGAAACCAAGTGAAAATATAAGAAAAAAAATTAATTTTAAAGAAAATATAAAAAGAATGAAAGAAATTACTTAAAAATACAAAACAGTGTCCAGAAATTACAAATAAATCACTACTAGCCTTAGAAAAATATACACTTCATTTTAAAAATATCATGAGTAAAACTTTGAAATAAAATAATTTATTTATCATTTCTAGAATAAAATAAATAATTAAATTGGAGAAAAATAGAAAAAGAAATAAAGAAAATGTTTAAAAATTGAGAACATGGCATGGAAATTACAAGAAAAATACTACTAACTCTAGAAAAATTCCTACCTCGCTTTAAAATATTAAAAGACAAATTGTATATAAAATAACATATTAATACATATGAAAATAAAATATGACAAGAAAATATAATTTATACAATTTAAAATAACGAAATTGCAGAATAAACAAATTACACTCAATATTGAAATATACATAACTTTTACTGTTTAACTCCGTTTTCAACGAAATGAAAAGCAGTGTTCAAGTTATTACATTCATTTTCATAATAAAAGATAAAATTTAAGATTTTAAATAATTTAAATTTGAAGTTTAAAAAGTCAAAGTTTGACCACTTTGAACAGAAATTCACCTTTTTAGTAAAATATTCAATTTGTACAAGTTTGAAACCATAATTCACATAAAAATCAACATTTATATTTAAAATAACATAACTTATTCATTTTAATAAATAAAATAAAATTCTTAAATCAAAATTTTAAATAAAATAATCAAAATAAACAATTAAAATAAATCACAAAATTCAGTGTTGTTACATAGAATACTAATTACTTATATTAAAGATATATAACCAATTTTTTAAAAGGACAAAAGTAAAGTATAAAATGTTGTTACAAATAATTCAGTTAAATTAAAAGAATTGGAAAGTAGAGTTTAAAAGATAAAATTTAGAATTTTAAAAATTCCAATTAGAGTTAATCTTTAACCAAAGTCAAAATTTCAGAAATCTTATCTTTTATTTGAAAAATTTGGGCAATGATTTAATAAATTTAAAATTTTATATAATAAACCCCAAAGTTTTATAAAGTGAAAAATACTTGTTAAAAATCTTGGGCTGTTACACTCTCCCCCACTCAGAACTTTTCGTCCTAGAAAAGGAAGGAAAGAAGGAAAACAAAGGAAGATGAGATAATAGAGCAAAATACCTGAAACAAATAATTCCGGATTCGAAGCACGAATGCTCTCCTCCGTCTCCCAAGTGCAATCCCGTTCATCAGTGCTCCACTGCACTTTGACCAGGCGGACAGATTTTTTTCATAGCTGTTTCGTACCTCGGTCGACGATATGAAGTGGCTTGCTCGCAATAGTCAGATCAAGCTCGATGTCCAAACTATCAAGAGCAGAAGGCTGGATAATAAGAGATAGATCGTGCAAACAACGGCGAAGGTGCGATACATGGAATACATTGTGTATTCCAGTGAATTTCTCGGGCAAATCCAATCGATAAGCAAGAGACCCAATCCTTTCCAAGATGCGAACTGGACCGATGAACCGAGGAGCAAGCTTCCCTCTGCGCCCAAATCAAACCACATTTCTTAAGGGAGAGACCTTAAGAAAAACTAAATCACCAACCGCAAACTCTAAACTTCTTCTTCAATGATCATCGTACTTCTTCTGCCTATCCTGAGCAATCCTTAACCTTCTCTCAATCTCTTCAACCTTCTCTGAAGCTTCCAAAATCATCTCAGGACCGAGAACTAAGCGATTATCGGATTCAATCCAGCAGGATGGAAATCTACAAGGACGCCCGTACAGAGCAGCAAACGGGGACATCTTAAGACTAGCCTGAAAAAGATAGAATGAGGTAGATAGGGAATTAAGATAAGGTAAGACAGAGGATTGGAATTTATACCTGATAACTATTGTTATAGGTGAATTCCACAAGATAGAGATGATCTTCCCATGATCCTCCATAATCCAAAATGCATGCCCGAAGAAGATCCTCTAGAATCTGATTCACCCTTTCCGTTTGACCGTCAGTCTGTGGGTGGTAAGCAGTGCTCAGGTTTAGACGAGTACCTAAAGATTCTTGGAAATCTTTCCAAAATTGACTGGTGAAGATAGGGTCTCGATCGCAAACAATGCTATGGGGAACACCATGGAGACGAACAATCTCCCTCATATAGATCTCAGATAAACTCGAAGCTGAAGGGGTAGACTTGACCGGAATAAAATGAGCGGACTTGGTCAGTCTATCTACTATAACCCAGGTGCTCTCATTTCCCCTCCTAGATCTCGGTAAACCATCGATGAAATCCATAAAAACTTGCTCCCACTTCCAATTGGGAATCTCCAAAGGCTGCAACAAACCCGGTGTCTTCTGATGATCCGCCTTGACTTGCTGAAAAGTCGCACACCTACTAACAAAGATAGAGACGTCGCGCATCATACCCTTACACCAATAAAGCTTCTTCAAATCCTGATACATCTTCGCTACACCAGGATGAATGGAGAGTCTGGATTGATGATGTTCCCGGAGTAACTCCTGCCTCAAGCCATCAACATTCGGGACACAAATCCTATTATTAACCCTCAAAATTCCCTTATCATCAATCTGGGCTCCACTACCGTCAAGACTACTACCTCCAACCATGCTCCGAACACTTCTCTTCATAGGTCTAAGCATCTCATCCTCATCCTGCTTAGCCTTGATACGATCCAAAAGAGGAGAAGAAACCACAAGCTGACACAACAAGGACTTCTTCCTACTCAATGCATCCGCCACAATATTAGCTTTCCCAGGAGTATAATTGATGTCGAGATCGTAAGAAGCAAGAAACTCGAGCCACCAAACTTGTCTCTGATTCAAATCCTTCTGGGTGAAGTTATATTTCAAAGACTGATGATCGGTGAGGAGGTCAAACTTAGCACCCAAGAGATGATGTCTCCAAAGCTTCAACGCAAAGACAACAGCCAGCAGTTCCAAATCGTGAGCACCGTAATTTGCCTCATGGTTCTTCAATTGACGACTAGCATAGGCAATCACCTTCCCATCTTGCATCAATACTGCTCACAAACTCTCGCAACAAGCATCGGTGTATACCGTCAATCTTTCATTTCCATTCGGAACAGTAAGCACTGGTGCGGAAGTAAGCTTATCCTTTAACTCTTGGAATGCCGCTTTACACTTATCGCTCCAAATAAACTTAGCATTCTTTCGAGTTAGAGCAGTGAGAGGTGCAGAAATCTGGGCAAAGTTCTCAATGAACCTTCGATATAACTGGCAAGGCCCAGAAAACTACGAATTTCAGTTGGATTCTTAGGTTTTTCCTAATCTTTGATCGCAACGATCTTGACTGGATCAACAGAAACTCCTTCACTAGAGACAATATGTCCGAGAAATCAGACTTCCTCCTCCCAACCATGACATTTCGAGAATTTATCCTTTAATTGATGGTTTCGAAGAGTCTCTAAAACATATCTCAAATGGACCCTATGCTCTTCCACAGACTTGGAGAACACAAGGATATCATCAATAGAAACTAGAACAAATTTATTAAGCACATCGCGAAAGACACGGTTCATTAAGTCGACGAAGAAGACAGGAGCGTTATTCAACCCAAAAGGCATAACTAGCAATTTAAAGAACCCGTTCTATATACGAAAAGCATTTTTGGGAATGCTCTCCTCAGCAACTCTGAGTTGGTGGAAACTTGTGGCAAGATCGAGCTGAGAGAAAACAGTCGCTCCATAAAGCTGATCGAACATATCATTGATGCGAGGCATAGGATATCTGTTTTTCATAGTGAGCTTGTTCAACTCCCTATAATCAACACACATCCGGAGGGAACCATCTGATTTAGTGACGAAAACCACAGCTGCTCCCCATTCTGAAAAACTAGGTCTGATCAGACCTTTAGAGGATAAGTCCTAAATCTGCTTCCTTACTTCGATCTTCTCCCGGGGTGCCATTCTTCTGGGTGGAAGGACTACAGGTCGAGCTCCCAGGATGAGATCGATATGGAAATCAATTTCCCGCTTCGGAGGTAAAGAAGTGACTTCACCAAATACGTCGGGAAATAGCTTGACTACAAGAGTCAAATGGAGATCGCCAGGGAAAGTGTCAAGAGAATAAATGAAGCCACCAGCGAAATCCTGGGGCAAACTACATTGAATCGCTAAAGAATCACCTTTATCTCCAACAAGTGAGACAGTTCGGGAACTACAAGAGATACGGGCATCATGCCTATCCAACCAATGACCTCCAAGCAGTAGATCGAAGGCGTCAAAACCCAGAACATAGAAGTCACCAGTGAATCGGTAATTATCAAGGAAAAGTTTCACATTCCCACAAACCATACTAAGGTTCGTAGGGCCACCGATGGGGTTTGAAACACATGAAGGCACAGAAGAAAACTCAAGAGAAAGGAGATGCTCAAATTTATTACAGAGATCTAAGGAAATAAAGCTGTGCGAAGATCCGGTATCGAATAAAACACGAACATGTGATTTAAACAAAGTAAAAGAACCCTGAAGTATACCTTAAGAATCGTTAGGAGCGGGAGCTGGTGCAGGTGCACGCTGCGGAGCTGGGGAGGATGCATAAGTGATGGCAAAAATCCCTGATGCCTTGCCCTTCTTCTGTGTAGGGCAGTCTCTCCTGAAGTGTCCTAGCTGAAGGCAGATGTGGCAGAGGTCTCGTCTAGCCAACTGAGAAGGAGGTGGAATGGCAGTGCCCAAAGTAGGACAGCTATTCGCGTAGTGTCCTTTCTGGTGGCATCTATGGCAAGTAATGGTAGAAAGATGTACAGGCTGCCTCTGGGATGCAGAAGACGATGCTCCAAGCCCTAGAGTCCTATTCTTCTTATGACGGTAGAAGTTGGACTTCCTTTTCTTAGAATTTCCAAAAGCCTGAGATGGTGTAGATTGGGCAGCTGGAGGAGCCCTAGATGTCGGATTCTCATACCGGATAGCCATGTCCATCAGAGTTGTAAACGTACCATGCACGCGGGTAATGAGGCGATCGTAATACTTGGGGCATGCACCGGCGATAAATTTCTCGTTCTTCTTAAGCGGGGTGTCTATCAGATTAAGACCATACTGTGATAGCTCATTAAATTTCCTCTCATACTTAGTAAAGGACATATCGCCATGCTTCAAATCCATAAAGTCTCGGTATAGCTGAGACTTACCCACTTCAGGCATCCATTTCGCGAGGAAAACATCCCTAAAGCACGATAAGAGATATAAGATAGATTTCAAAAGGGAGGAAACTGAACCATACTTGGTCAACCGAAAAAGATACCTAAATTATTCCCAAGTGATGTCAGTCTCAGTAGTGTGAGCTGTAATGGACAGCCACCAATCCAAAGCTGCTCCCTTTAATTGCCAAGCTGCCAATTGTCGCTACTGGGCATTAGTCATCTCGAGACCGGAGTAGATTCTCTCCAAGTCTCTCAACCACTGTTGAGCTTCTATGATACTTTCAGCCCCTGTGAACTTGGTGCCACCAAGCTCTGTATATTCTTTGCAAAGCTTAGAGAACCTAATTAGGGCAGCGGGTGCAGGAGATGGGCCAGCACCTTGTCCCCTACCTCTGGCATTTCCTCGATTCATCTTGAGAAATCAAGAATGAATTTAAGGATAGAGGGAAAATATATTGGTCAAGATAGATTAGATAAGATAAAGTTCAACCAGACAGGCATTTAACAAAGGACCTGATTATATAAGATGGAGAAAAGGAAAGAAGTAGTTGGAAAATTTTATTTTAAAACAACAAAGTTTTTATATTAAAATACTTCTTTTAAAAACCTTTTTAAAAAAATCATTTTATACTTTAAAATACGTTCTCTCACAAGGAAAGGATTCTAAGATTTGACTTCACTCATTCTAGGGTATTTCTACCCTATCTCTAATGAGTTTTTGCTCCTCAGGCTATGGTTAAACCAAAGCTCCCATACCAACTGTAACGACCCACTATTTTGTACCATTCAAATTCGACAATAATTTAAAACTTGTCAAACTTGAATAGTTCAGAACAATAGATTGTAAATAAATTTGGAGCAAATGAAATCAAGTCACAGAATCACAGACACAGAAATCAGAATACTCGCAACAAAATTTAAAAATAACTTAGTGGTTCATGAAGCCACTATCAATAGTCTTAAAATACTGATAAAGCACATAGTCTTAAACCAAATATAGTTTGTAATCTCCATAGAAATCCTCAATATTAAATTGTCTTGATTACAAAGGCTAAAATAAGAACTGAACATAAACTTTGGCAGCAGCTTGAAAAGAGATAATCTTCAGAAGTCCTAGCTCTGGAGAAAGGAGTCCGAACCGAAACACAGGCTGACCCGAGTGTAAGATAAACATAAACACTCGAGTCAGGAAATACATACTTATATAGTGTAAGTTAATTCAAGTGAGCTGTACTATCAAATACAAGTAACTTAAAGTATGCTAGGGACTGTCCATCCTCTAAGGATCCATTAAACTATTTACTATGTAGTAATATTTCACTATTACAATAGTGTCTATTAGTAAAATAAACTTACTTTTAAATAGCGTTAAGGGGTTACCCATATAGCCCTTAGCACGTAATAGTGCCAATAGTCTATATAGTACCGTAATACCTCCTGATCGGGAGGCTACCAGAGGATACTCCATAGGTACGACACAAATCAAACTCATACAAGGCTCGCTAGGGTAGGTGACACGACACAACTTGGCAATGCCAGGGTAGATATACCAATTACGCTTCCGGACCGGTGGTAACGCATAGCGCGCAGCTACCGCCCACCTCGAACAACACTCCCGAATCAAAGGTACGCACCAAACAACCACAAAGTAATGGAATGACATACGAAGAAGTGCGTCCGATCAAAGGTGCTACCTCATTTGTCCGTCGATCGCTCCTGTTTTAGCCACCTTATGCCAACTTACGGGAGTCGGGTCCACGTATTTACCTCAAAGGAAACGTCACCACCATCCTACTTCATTCTGGAATCTCCACCGCGTACCCGGTTGTCAAAGTGGTTTTCGGTATCGACAGAGAGTATGCCTATATCCGATCCCGGTCTCTTTAACAACCAACGTTATTATTACCCGTGGTTATAAAGAATTCAAAATAGTTTTATGTTTCAATCAAAATACTACATTTAAAACTATTTAACAGTGAAGTTATAATTCTTACAAAATTCAATATAAATCCCAAAGGTTTAGCCTTAGTTCATTTGTATCAACTACAGCACTTGCGCAGTACGGTAATATCCTTTACAACAGATTTGAGTAAATTAAATTTTAGACTTCAATATAATTTCAACAATAATTAAACCTTAAATTAAACCAATTTAGCTTATATAATCATAATTTCCACCTTTGCATAGTCATTTAAATTACTCAATAATTTATGATTATTTAAAGTAAAATTTTCAAATATATATCTAACTTCTCTATACTTTACTTATTAAAATCAAGTGAAAATTCTCTATAAATTTTACTTAATAATTAAGCTCAATTACCACTTCAAAAATAAACTAAATTTCTAATAAATTTCTTAACTTACCTTTATTCCTAAACCACTTTACATTCTAAATTTGGTTATATTTCAACTTCCATTTTTAAGTATTCACTTTATTTAACTATTTAATTCATAGACAACTTTACCCTTTATTTATTTACTTATTCAAATTTTAGCCAAAACATCATAATTTATTTCTTAACTTGAATTCCATTTTATTTTACAAATCAAAATTTACAAGAATAAATTTATACTTTAAATTCTGAACATTTATTTATTTACATTTTTAATTTGTACAATATCGCTATACTAATAAGAATCATTTTTAAATCAAATTTTTAAACAAAATACTTAAAAATATTTAATATTTCCAGAATATATATATATAACCACGGGTCTGTATAATATTCTCTAACCTAGGTCAAGTGATATGGATAATATAACATTTGAATCCATAATTTACAAAAAAAATCCGGGTTCTATCATTTCAAACCCGCAATACCAAGTTAAATAATAAATAAATAAATAAATAATAACAAATATCGTTCAGGCCTATCATTTCAGCCCGTAACGATTCTATTCTACAGTGGACTTGCAGTGATAAACAGTAAATAAATAAATGGTATAACAACATAATATAACAGTATAAAATATAACTGATGATGGGTAAATTTAATAACGGGTTTTTTTTAAACATCATAAATTTATCACAGACAATTAAAATATAAAATAAAATCATTCTACAATTTCACTTGTTAATAATTTACAGATCTATAAGTACGTTTGTCGGGTGAGAAATAGTCACATTTTCGAAGCTGCAGATTTTATTCAAACAACGATATCTACCCCGAAAGAAGAGTACAGAAAGCACGATCAATTTTCAACGGATGTGACACCCCGATTCCGATCTTGAACAAAATAAAACGAATAACTAATTATGCGACTTTAGCGATCAAAGTAAATTTTAAGTAATAACTGGAACGAGATTTAAAGAATAATTGCCACAATTTCTCGACCACTCCACCCCACAACTTGACCACGTTCTCACTGCTTAGCCCTTTTTTTTTAGTGGTGAAAGGAAAATCTACTGTTCAGCTTCAACCCAAAATGTTCGGCCTACACAAGTGACATGCACGCGCGTGTACAATTTGTTGGAAGATACCGAAACAAATCCTAACAGCAATTGCACCACGGTTCAAGGCTTGGTCCTTCACATGCACGTCTCAGTGCCTCATCATTTCAAGGACTATTCAACTGCATAGCTCGGCCATCATTTCACGAAGGCGAGGCAAGGCTAAACAAAGGGTCACGGTCAAAGTGGAGGTGGTATCGGCTTCATCTGATGGAAAAAATGCATGGAACATCTACTCAAACATGGTGATGCACATCTCAGCCTCTAGCCAGATCTGGTCGCGTCAAAGGGATGGGAAGAGGCTATATTGGGTGAAGCGGCGGAGAGGGTGTAGGTGGAGTCGTGTCAGTCCGTGGAGCAGTCGAGTATGTGGCAGCCGATAGTAGTAGAGTGAAACAAGACAAGGAGAGAAAATAAAATAAAATAAAATAAAACAAAAGGGAAACTAGTGGCCATTACCTGATGAAGCTTGCACGCAAGAAACTGGACCAAATGCAGGGAATTTTTTTTTCAGGTGATGAAATTTGTGGCGTGGGTTTTAATTTATAAAATGAGTTTCGCAATTTGAGGAAGAACGTAGCAAAAAACTTTTCTTGGAATGGTAAGAAAGCATGGAATTGCGAACTTGTTTAATTAAAAGATGAAAACTTGCGATGACTTGGGGTGAAAGAACAGGCAAGCAATTTATCTCTGTTTGAACGGGTTTAAATTTCAGTGACGTGGCGTTGCTTTAGTAGGAGAAGGAACGACAAGAAATAAATTCGATTTTTGGTAGTCTATGAATTCAAAGATTTTATACTAAATTAAAATAGTTGCAGCAAAAAGGGAAGTGGGATATCTTTAAAATGTAAATGGCCAGTCACGGTTGAAGGAATTTGAAACGGATATGCTTCTTTCCTACTCGAATATGCATGTTTACTGATCTATTTAACCATTTTCAGCTAGGGTACATGTTTTTCGAATGCGCACTATAGACGCAATAACCAACTCAAAAATTTACTCCCCCATTTAAACAAAAATAACGCTTTTATATTTATACATTTTAGAAATATTAAATTTAAATACGTATCATCGATATGCCAATGAAATTGATCAAACAGATTGAAACGTACAAATTAAAGGTGTAATCAAATAGATTAATTATACACTATTAATATTAAAACTTATTACTTAATTAACCTTTGATTTGTTTACATTGGTTTGCTTTACTTAATATTTAACAAATAAACCGATGTATATACGTATAAATGAAAACGTAGAATTTATTTCCTATATTCTATTCAATTTAATTTTTTTAATTATTAATCATTTAACTAAAAAACAAATGTGTATTCGTAAAAGTTTATTTCACTTACAGAATACTAATTACTTAGATTAAAGGTATATAACCAATTTTTTAAAAGGACAAAAGTAAAGTATAAAATGTTGTTACAAATAATTCAGTTAAATTAAAAGAATTGGAAAGTAGAGTTTAAAAGATAAAATTTAGAATTTTAAAAATTCCAATTAGAGTTAATCTTTAACCAAAGTCAAAATTTCTGAAATCTTATCTTTTATTTCAAAATTTTAGGCAATGATTTAATCAATTTAAAATTTTATATAATAAACCCCAAAGTTTTATAAAGTGAAAAATACTTGTTAAAATTCTTGGGCTGTTACACTAAAACACTCACCTTTTGAATTTAAATCGGATTTAAATCCAATTTAAACCCAAAATTTGAACAGTCTCCAAATTCGTCCAAACCAGCGTCAAAATGTCCGGAATTCCAATATGAACCTAGCGGAGAAAACCACGCGTGAAATAGACCTCGTATGTGAAAGTGATGCGCATTAGAACATTTAAACTTTAAATTAAATAAAATAATAAAAAATAAAACAAATCTCACGTGTGTCATCGTTTATCTCCCAACAGGCCGAGACCATGCTGAACCAAACCCATAAAACACACTGACATCGCCACTTTGACCGCCGATTACTCCCACCACCGACCACCATCGGGTCGCCGACCACCACCGTTCCCTTCGTCACGACGAGCCGCTCCACCCAGTATCAGAGACTTCACCTCCAGCCACCCCGAACGCCTCGTGCCGCCCTTCATTTCGAACCCTAGTTCAAAATTTCCCAATGATCTGACCGTTGAAATGTTGAATAACTACCTCCGATCAACTCAGCAAAGCCCCCTCCACGCGACGGTAACGTCGATTCGATGATCAAAGGACGATGATCGAACCATGATGAACGGCCGTGGCTTCTTCACTCGATTCCTGCCACATAGCAACCCAGATCAGAAAAAGAATCACATATTTTACTTGCGCTCTTCGAGAGCTTCAGATCGATATGTAATTCGATATAGTTTGTGGAGATCTGATTTTGAAGTTGAAATTTGAATTGGAATTTGGTTTTGATTTGTCTGCCATTGAAATGAGGAGGTGAAGAGGAATTGTACGTACAGACAATGAGAAATAGAGGTAGGCTAGGGTTTATACCAGGATATATATAGGCAAAGTTGAAATAGACTAGATGGACACGATCGGTTTACGCGCTGAACGAAAAAATGGCCCGAAAAGCCCATTCTGACTCCGGAACGAAATTGAGTCAACTCATATATCAAAATAGATGTTTTAAAATATTTTAAACGTGATGGAATATGTTTCAGGTCCAAATTCAACCGTATGAAAAAGTTATGCTAAAATCAATATTTTTCAAATTGATTTCAATTTCATTGATTTCAAGGCATTTCTAGACCGTACGAACAAACGACAAGTCCGATCGCTGCGAAACTTGAAATCCTATAATAATTCATCGTTACGGATCTGATGAAACTAGTTTCGTCGAAATCCGATTCAATGGCCAAAATGGCTATTTTTACACTAATTAATTAAATTAATAAATTAGATAATTAAATCAAATTTCAAATTTCAATTCTTTAATTAACAAATTTCAACATTTTTAAAGTTCTAAATCATTTACACTAATTTACCCAAATTTAAATGTCAATTTAGAGTTGATTAATTTATCAACTTCAGTATTAACCTTAATTTCACTAAGTTCAAAATTATAAATAACATTCCGAAAAATCTCATTTAATTAAATAAATTAATGCTTATTCCATTCATTATTGACAAATGGATGGATTTAACGTTTATTATCTTAATTATCATTAAAGTAACGTTTATTATCCGTTATTATATTAATTATCATTAAAGTAACGTTTATTATCAACAACAAACATTATAATTACTTATCTAACATTGATTGTATAAATTTTCAATTTATTACGTATTACTTCTCCGTTAATATAACTTTGAATTCACTCCCCAATTTACTAATTTAAATCAATTATAACTTTAAAATTTTAATAAATTCATTAATTTTCAATTACCATTCCAATAAATCCATTCATTTGATTTTTCTTGTATTAAATTTATTACCATATATTCCTATTTACAATCAATTAAAACCCTGCAATTGTTTCAATCAAATTGGGATTGCATTGAATAAATTGTTTATTAGCTTACGTCAACATTCTTACCTTTCATACCCGTTATAAATTCATTAACAAATTACAAACTTCTTTTATTAATACAACACCTACATTTATACCTAATTATCACCCAACAATTATTATAGTTACTTGTCTATCATTGATTCTATCCAATTGCAATTTATTACATATTATTTCATCAATTAAGATAACTTTGAATTTATTTCCCATTACACTAAAATACGCCTATTTACATCTTACATTTGTATTAATGTTACATTAATATATTCAAATTCCTAACTCCTTTGTTATTAACTATCCTATTTCCCTTTATTATATCTTTTCCAAATAGATAAATTAATTACGATTAAGTATTCTCAATTAATTTATTTACTTGGTTTCATGCTTTCAATTAAACCAATTAAGACCTATAAATAAATTTACGTTCCCACTTTCCGTTATTATATCACACATTAATACAATAATTGCATTTGTTTTTATTATATTCTACTTATAACTGAGTCATAACATCTAAATAATTTTATTAATTTGGAATGTTCATTCAAGTTCATTAATTTATTCAACGCTTACTTTTATTCTCTCGTTTTCAATTTATGTCCAGGTATAACACTTCCACTACTTCATTTATTAGAATTTTATTTAAATTACTAATAATTAGTTTTTAATTAGCATTGTTATATTTCATTTTAGCGTTCATTTCAATATTAAATTATAATGTTTTATTTCTCACTAGATTTAATTACAAAAATCTTATTAAAATGAAAATTTTAATTATCGAAATTTACGGGTCGTTACAAATTCGACCAAATTTCACACCGCTAGTGTAACACCGCGCCCTTCTGACCGCCCCTAGTCGGTAATTAAACCAACTTGAAACGTTCAAAATGACGGATTGTTATTTAATTTATAGAGTTTAAAGAGAATCAGCCATAGAAACACAAAATAATAATAATATTCACAAAAAATGAATTTTTTTTTACATATATCCGAGTTTATACAATGTATTAAATTTATACAACGAAGTATTTCTTTAAATACAAAATCCCCGAACTAAAGTGAGTGTTTTCCCCCTCTCTCTAACTTCGCTGCCCGAAAATCTTCAAGCTGCAAAACACTCGGTCTGGCCCGAGTATTACATTCAAAAGAAAATAATACACGGGTCAGTCTAATTCAAACTCAGTTATAAGTGCATAGAGGCAATAATAATCAAATAACAATTAGACGACAGTCACAATATTTCTCGTCTATCCGACCCTTTTAACAAAGAAATCGAATAACGTTAAATATAACACTTAACAGTGTTAAACAACAAATCAGCAGATTCAAATTATCAATGAAGATAGATGAAAGGATTATCAATGAAGATGATTTAGAAAACAACGGAATTGCCAAAACGGCAATTAACAACAAAATCTAATTATTAAATAAATAATTAGAAACTCATAATCTAATTATCAAATTGATAATTAGTCAACAACAAAATCATCAAATTAAACTAAATCAATTTAAACAATTGAAATGTCACTTAAAACATCAATACTGATTGGCTGCAGTACACGCATGCTTGCACTGCCTCGCTAATACCGTAATGAAATACCCCAAAAGTTCAATAAATCAAAAGCACAAAGCTCCAACTCAAATCAAAATGAAACTCAGGTGCAATAGAAATGAATAGTGACATGCACAAGTGACTCGAACCAGTGAGTCAAGTACAAGTCAAGACAGTGGACCCATATCCAGTGCAAAACTTTATATGAAATAAGACTGCAGCCCCACTTGAATTCAAGGGCAAACTGCAACAATAAACTGCAGCCACCATATGGAGGTTTGGGTGAAGGCAACAAAAATAAACAAGGATAGAATGACAGGGACGTATGCTAATTATGCAAAAGATTGTATGTCATATTTCAAGGCACTAGTACAAGTTACAAATCAGCGAGCCAAGGTAGGGACGAAAAAAATAAAAAACAAACAGATCCATTTTTAACTTAAACAATGCATACCCATATTTCAATGCTATAATGCAAGCTACAATTAACTGACAGGGACAAAGTAAGAAAATAAAGTGCAATCACAAATTAGCATACGCAAGGACATATTCTTCAATGCAAAGCGTAAGCTAACAGGGACTAAATAATTATCAAAGCAAGATGCTTTGGTGTGTGATTTTCTTCAATGCAAAGGACAATAAATTGTTCTCAATGAAACAATGCACAGAGATGAGGGACGCACGCATTTAATGCCAAATCAAGGTTGAGTTATCATATTTTCAAGCAATTGAGTTATCAAGTATATGCATCTAGTTGAATTTGTTGAAAAAACAAGGCAAGCTATACTTATATAAAATAAACTCACCTCTAAGACAGGTTAGGCTATACACGTACAAAGTAAAATTGTACTTTCTAAAAAGCAAGTTGGTACAGGTTATATTAATTCATAAAAAAAATAGGCTATTACTCTACAATACTATATGGACAGTACATCTTTTTTTTTTCAGAATTGCAGAAAAGTGGGGCATGCTTTAAGTCTAAACAATATAGACATAGACCACCTGTGCAAGGTATTGCAAAACTTCGAAACCTGTTGTTTTTCTTTTTTTACTAAGACACAAAATTTTGAAACTATATGTATTCCTTTTATTGCAAAATTTCGAACAAAAACTAAGTTCAACTAAACATACTTCTTATACATATAATTTTCACAAAACCTGGCTTACAAAGTTTATCAGTTATTTCCTTAAGAATCCATGAATCTTAATAAGAGACTGTAACATATAAGTATACAACAATACATATAGTGCCTAATATACATTAAGTTTTAGATATTTCAAATATCATCCTGATTTTATAACTAAACTCCATTTGGTTCGATCTGTTTAAGAGGTATAATTCAAGCTGGAAATCATCACAAACCAAACATACTTCTTGAATTAATACTCTTCAGATTTCAAATACAAGAAACCTTAACCCATCAGGTTCAAAAACTGTAAACTATGATTTCATAAATAATCAAGATAGGCCTATTGTTTTCAGGCAACAAGACTTGTAAGCTGAGTATATACTCATACCAAGTGTGTTTAAAACTTTGGTATTAAATATCCAATGAATTTCAGTTCATCATTTTTTTTTAAAAACCTGTTATATATTTATATATATTTTTACTTTGCTTGTTTAAAGTTTAAATTGTTAAACTACTTGGGAACAAATAGTAAGCAATTTCCAATCAAAATGAATCGTTGAACAAATAACCAAACTGGGAAATCTTAAGCTAAAATAATCATGTAAAACAACAAATCAAGTATACTACTGGGGTGAATGCCAATGGCCAGAGTCAAGCACACCAAGGCTTCAAAAATCAAAGTCAGTGACAAAGTGAAAACAAATCAAAGTAAATTTTCTTTTACCAAAGACAACAGAAAAATGCCCGAAGCCGAAGCCATGTCAAACCAAGAGTCGAACAAGTCAAGCCATAATCAAAATCAACATCGATAAAATCAAGTCAGAGCTGCAACAACCAAGGCCTAAACGAAATCAAACATGCCAACAAAACCAAAACAGTAGCAAGTTCAACCACGACCGAAGTCAGGCATCATCACATATACAATATCACAAAATTTAGTCTGTATTTTTTTTCTCAAACCAAAGACAGTGTCGAAGACAACAAGACAAACGAAATCAACATCAGAAAATCCAAGAAAAATAGGAAAGTTGCTGCCGTAACGATCAAGGAGGGATCGAACGGTCTCAACTAATACCGCGAGAGTGAAGTAAGGGAAACTATTCGATATGAACAAGTCAGATAGATCATCAACGTCCAACAATAATCAAAAGGCCGAAACACCATGTTGAACAAATTAGACGAACGGATTAAAGAAAATTGAATCCATATATAAACCAAAAAAAAAATTCATCATCGACATTCAAACAAAAAGGAAACTGTCGAAGCAAGAGTGGAATTAGATGTGAGTAAATCAAATTACTCACCTTAGTCGAAGCAAGTAGGAGCATCCGCGAGCGAGGCGAAGGAATCAAATCGATCGAACTACTGAGGTCGGCCGCCTTCAATTTTGAAAAGCCCTAGCTTGGAAAGGAGGAATGAACGACGAACGAGCAAGCCCTAATTTGGATCGAAGGACGAAAAGGAACAGGCGAACGAAAGAAGACTTTTTTTCTTCTAGGCCGCCATTTTTCTTAGTTTTGAAGAACGAAACTGGAATTATAATTTGATGTGTACAAGAAGTTAAGGTATACAGGGTATTGATATTTTCATTTGTACTGGTGATGTATAGTTTGTACAACAGGGTGATATTTTTCTTCCTTGTATGGTGGCTGCATTTATTAGCTTTGTACAATTATATATTTAATTTGTTTCTTCTTTTGCTTATTCTAGCCTTGCATTATTTTACTTTGCTTTGTTTCATAGCTTTGCATTTTTAAAACTCTACAGGCTACCTATTTTGCAGATTTTGTTATGGTGGCTAAAGATATTGGCATTAAATGCCTTGGTACCCTATGTTTCATATGCCATGCTTGTTGACTTCGGCTGGTATGAAATTGTGATGATAGACATGTTTGCATTTATTTATAAATCCCAATTCAAATTTAAATCCAAATATATTTCTCATATTAAACTTGAAAAATTCAAACAACTCCACAATTTTTATTCAACTTTCAATAGATTAAATTCTAAAATTTAATCGCCAAATTCATTATAATAATTTGAATTTCAAGTCAAACCATCATTCAAATATTTAAAATTAATTAAATATTTTCAATTTAAATTGTTCAAAATTTAGGGTCATTACAATCTTCCCCCCTTAAAAGAATTTCGTCCCGAAATTATAAGTTAGGAAAAATGATTGTTAAAATCCCACCGATATTTATACCCTACACAATTTTACCAAGTTCGAAACTTATTAAAAATAAATAAATATAGGATTCATTCCATTTGTTTTATATCACTAGCTTTGTTCATTATCTCCTTTTGTTCATTGATTTCTACAATCAAGACGCAAAAGTTTTTACCAAAATTTTCGACTTACAAAACTCAGATTTAAACTTGAAATTCTTCATGTTAGAGATTTGCATATTATATCTTTTCCAAAGCTGTGGACTTTCAAGATATTTTAAAGATCTTCTTCCTTAGTTTATTAGGTTGGAATTATTTAATTTAAATTTCAGACTATTAATTTGCTATTTAAAGTTTGAAAATACTTGCTAACTTGAAATTTAACAAGTCTATCGTCGTTCTTATAAACATTAGGCATACGCTGGCCAGGCGCAGGACTAAAAATCTCCAAGTACTAAATATACTTGCTTCAACTCCCAGTGAAAATACTTAAAAATCTTTTAAAAATGAATATGGAAAGCACGTTCCCTCATGGATCACAGTTACCCGGCGGTTACGCTACTATTCCAGTAGAATCACTTGTAATCTGTAGATTTCACATCTCTTGAATTTCGCCATGGTTGTTGCCATAGATCGCAGTTCACACGGCGGTTATGCCACTATCCCAGTGGAATCGCTTGTAATCGTAGGCATCTCGCCCCTCAAATTTCGCTTTGGCATCTAGATCGCAGTTTACACGGCGGTTGCGCCACTATCCCAGTGGAATCGCTTGTAACTGTAGGCATCACGCGCCTCAAATTACGCTAGCATACATCATAATCAATCAACATGATCCCATCAACATGATCCTATCACGAGGGATTCTAATCCAAATGGACACTTCAACTTATGGAAATTCTACGTAGCAACGAATTTCAAATGGACACTCATACCGAGTTCCAACACCTTCACCAATTTTAAATGGAAGGTACTTTTCCATATCCTCAGTTTAGAAAACATAATGTCATATACATATAGTACTTCATTTCTCATTTCGTACATATCATAGCTATGTAAACTTACATAAGATATCCATATCAATTACTTTCCAAACTGATGGTTTTCGAATTTACTGCATTCTCATATATAAGTTCCGAAAACCACAATATCCCATACCCATAACAAATAGAGGATTACTAAATTTTCCATCTCGTTACCAATTTAAAATTTTCCTCTAAATCGATTTGGAAGTTTAAGGTTATCTCAAACCTAATTCATATTCATAATTCAATTTATTATCGACTTCA
Organism: Allium cepa; assembly: GCA_030765085.1. NCBI lineage: Eukaryota > Viridiplantae > Streptophyta > Magnoliopsida > Asparagales > Amaryllidaceae > Allium > Allium cepa. The sequence continues at coordinate 207,252,043 of CM060943.1, forward strand.
CACTCGATTTGGATTTCACGTTACATCGTCAATTCTCAACACATAATTGATGTCTACCGATATATAACCTCTGAGCTCGTACGTCTCAGAGAAGGGTGTATATAGCTAAGAGAATAAATTCTCCGCCACCACAGATATATATATATTTAATAGAGATCAATTGTTATGTCATCAATTCACAATGTTAGACATACAATCCAAACCGACTATCCGAAATTCAAAGCTCAACTTATATTGTTTTTGGTGTCGAAGTTAAACTCAATTTAACTCAAGATTCAATTTTTTGAAAAATTTCAAGTTGAACTAATTGTTCAAATTTCCCATAAATATCTTTACAAGATATATATAATTTTCCACACTTAACCATTTGAGACAAATTTCAAATATTCACTTTTCAATTTATCTTTAAAAGATAGAATTTCAAACCTTTCATTTCATATTGGAAAACATTTCCATACTTATTTAATAATAAGTAATTCACAAATCCATTTATTTTCAACACTTGGAAAATATTCAATATACTTAAATCATAATTAAGTATATATTTCATTCTTTAAGGAAAGCGTTCTTTTAAACACATTTATTTGAGTCAAAGCGAATGTTGCGTAAAACAATGTTACGACGACCCAAAATCACTAGTATAGGGATTCGAATTTAAGATAGATATATAAATCCCAATACTATATAAAACATTACCTTTTGGAAACCATATACTATAACAACAGTGTTATAGTCCACCATTTCCTTTTATTTCTCTCGAAAACGTCTATTTCAACAATGAATGTTGAAATCTATGTTTTCGATACTTAACACATTTTAAAACATCTTTAAAATCATTAACTTCATTTCATAATATCACTTTCCAAAACATATCCTTTAATATATTATTCACTGCCCAAAATCGTGAATATACTTCGTTAACCAATTTCATCATTTCTACACATTTTATTTTAAAGGATTATCCACTGTCCAAAATCGTGAATATAACTCCTTTAATAAGCTATAACAATTTACTTATCAAAATTAGTCATTTGCGAAATTTATAAACATTTTTTTTCCTGTATATTCTACTAGTATTGTTCTTCAAAACATTTGAAATAAATTTTCAAAAGAATTCAGAATCAAATTCCCAAGTTATAGTTCAATGATCCCCTTGGCTATAACTAAATTGACATGTCATTTTATTTCACAATTATTACTTTGGTGATATTCAAAATATTTGATTTAAACCAATTCATTAATTCACTTAACTTATATTTTATTTTTCATAAATCTCAGCAATTCGATAATGGATTTTCAAATGATCGGAACTCAAATCTAAGGAGACCGTACCGAAGCGAAACTATCGCAAACCTAAATTTAGAGTGGGGAATTTCCGAAAAAGATTTGAATTTTCAAAATACCTTTTATTTTTCAAAGAAAACAATTTTATACTTCTTTAGATTTGAAAAATGCTTTCTTTAAAGTGATTCTAGTGACTATTCATATTAAACATCATAAACTAAGCTTTGTATAAACCAAAGCTCTGATACCACTTTTGTAACATCCCGCCCTTCTGACCGCCCCTAGTCGGTAATTAAGCCAACTTGAAACGTTCAAAATGACGGGTTGTTATTTAGTTTATAGAGTTTAAACAGAATCAGCCACAGAAACACAGAATAATAATAATATTCACAAAAAATGATTTTTTTTACATATATCAGAGTTTATACAGTGTATTAAATTTATACAACGGAATATTTCTTTAAATACAAAATCCCCGAACTAAAGTGAGCGTTTTCCCCCTCTCTCAAACTTCGCTGCCCGAAAATCTTCAAGCTGCAAAACACTCGGTCTGACCTGAGTATTACATTCAAAAGAAAATAATACACGGGTCAGTCTAAATCAAACTCAGTTATTAGTGCATAGAGACAATAATAATCAAATAACAATTAGACGACAGTCACAATAATTCTCTTCTATCCGACCCTTTTAACAAAGAAATCGGATAACGTTAAATATAACACTTAACAGTGTTAAACAACAAATCAACAGATTCAAATTATCAACGAAGATAGATGAAAGGATTATCAATGAAGATAATTTAGAAAACAACATAATTGCCAAAACGACAATTAACAACAAAATCTAATTATTAAATAAATAATTAGAAACTCATAATCTAATTATCAAATTGATAATTAGTCAACAACAAAATCATCAAATTAAACTAAATCAATTTAAACAATTGAATGTCACTTAAAACATCAATATTGATTGGCTGTAGTACACGCATGCGTGCACTGCCTCGCCAATACCGTAATGAAATACCCCAAAAGTTCAATAAATCAAAAGTATAAAGCTCCAACTCAAATCAAAATGAAACTAAGGTGCAATAGAAATGAATAGAGACATGCACAAGTGACTCGAACCAGTGAGTCAAGTACAAGTCAAGACAGTGGACCCATATCCAGTGCAAAATTTTATATGAAATGAAACTGCAGCCCCACTTGAATTCAAGGGCAAACTGCAAAAATAAACTGCAGCCACCATATGGAGGTTTGGGTGAAGGCAACAAAAATAAACAAGGATAGAATGACAGGGACGTATGCAAATTATACAAAAGATTGTATGTCGTATTTCAAGGCACTAGTACAAGTTACAAATCAGCGCGCCAAGGTAGGGACGAAAAAAATAAAAATAAAACAGATTCATTTTTAACTTAAACAATGCATACCCATATTTCAATGCTATAATGCAAGCTACAATTAACTGACAGGGACAAAGTAAGAAAATAAAGTGCAATCACAAATTAGCATACGCAAGGACATTTTCTTCAATGCAAAGCGTGAGCTAACAGGGACTAAATAATTATCAAAGCAAGATGCTTTGGTGTGTGATTTTCTTCAATGCAAAGGACAATAAATTGTTCTCAATGAAACAATGCACAGAGATGAGGGACGCACGCATTTAATGCCAAATCAAGGTTGGGTTATCATATTTTCAAGCAATTGAGTTATCAAGTATATGCATCTAGTTGAATTCGTTGGAAAAACAAGGCAAGCTATACTTGTATAAAATAAACTTACCTCTAAGACAGGTTAGGCTATACACGTACAAAGTAAAATTGTACTTTCTAAAATGAAAGTTGGTACAGGTTATATTAATTCATAAAAAATATAGGCTATTACTCTACAATACTATATGGACAGTAGATATTTTTTTTCTTCAGAATTGCAGAAAAGTGGGGCATGCTTTAAGTCTAAACAATATAGACATAGACCACCTGTGGAAGGTATCGCAAAACTTCGAAACCTGTTTTTTTTTTTTTTTTTTTTGTACTAAGACACAAAATTTCGAAACTATATGTATTCCTTTTATTACAAAATTTCGATCAAAAACTAAGTTTAACTAAACATACTTCTTATACATATAATTTTCACAAAACCTGGCTTACAAAGTTTATCAGTTATTTCCTTAAGCATCCATGAATCTTAATAAGAGACTGTAACATATAAGTATACAACAATACATATAGTGCCTAATATACAGTTAGTTTTAGATATTTCATATATCATCCTGATTTTATAACTAAACTCCATTTGGTTCGATCTGTTTAAGAGGTATAATTCAAGCTGGAAATCATCACAAACCAAACATACTTCTTGAATTAATACTCTTCAGATTTCAAATACAAGAAACCTTAACCCATCAGGTTCAAAAACTGTAAACTATGATTTCATAAATAATCAAGATAGGCCTATTTTTTTCAGGCAACAAGACTTGTAAGCTGAGTATATACTCATACCAAGTGTGTTTAAAACTTTGGTATTAAATATCCAATGAATTTCAGCTCATCATTTTTTTTTAAAAAACCTGTTATATATTTATATATATTTTTACTTTGCTTGTTTAAAGTTTAAATTGTTAAACTACTTGCGAACAAATAGTAAGCAATTTCCAATCAAAATGAATCGTTGAACAAATAACCAAACTGGGAAATCTTAAGCTAAAATAATCATGTAAAACAACAAATCAAGTATACTACTGGGGTGAATGCCAATGGCCAGAGTCAAGCACACCGAGGCTTCAAAAATCAAAGTCAGTGACAAAGTGAAAACAAATCAAAGTAAATTTTCTTTTACCAAAGACAACAGAAAAATGCCCGAAGCCGAAGCCATGTCAAACCAAGAGTCGAACAAGTCAAGCCATAATCAAAATCAACATCGATAAAATCAAGTCAGAGCTGTAACAACCAAGGCCTAAACGAAATCAAACATGCCAACAAAACCAAAACAGTAGCAAGTTCAACCACGACCGAAGTCAGGCATCATCACATATACAATATCACAAAATTTAGTCTGTATTTTTTTTCTCAAACCAAAGACAGTGTCGAAGACAACAAGACAAACGAAATCAACATCAGAAAATCCAAGCAAAATAGGAAAGTTGCTGCCGTAACGATCAAGGAGGGATCGAACGGTCTCAACTAATACCGCGAGAGTGAAGTAAGGGAAACTATTCGATATGAACAAGTCAGATAAATCAACAACGTCCAACAATAATCAAAAGGCCGAAACACCATGTTGAGCAAATTAGACGAACGGATTAAAGAAAATTGAATCCATATATAAACAAAAAAAAATTCATCATCGGCATTCAAACAAAAAAGGAAACTGTCGAAGCAAGAGTGGAATTAGATGTGAGTAAATCAAATTACTCACCTTAGTCGAAGCAAGTAGGAGCAGCCGTGAGCGAGGCGAAGGAATCAAATCGATCGAACTACTGAGGTCGGCCGCCTTTAATTTTGAAAAGCCCTAGCTTGGAAAGGAGGAATGAACGACGAACGAGCAAGCCCTAATTTGGATCGAAGGACGAAAAGGAACATGCGAACGAAAGAAGACTTTTTTTCTTCTAGGCCGCCATTTTTTTAGTTTTGAAGAACGAAACTGGAATTATAATTTGATGTGTACAAGAAGTTAAGGTATACAGGGTATTAATATTTTCATTTGTACTGGTGATGTATAGTTTGTACAACAGGGTGATATTTTTCTTCCTTGTATGGTGGCTGCATTTATTTGCTTTGTACAATTATATATTTAATTTGTTTCTTCTTTTGCTTATTCTAGCCTTGCATTATTTTACTTTGCTTTGTTTCATAGCTTTGCATTTTTAAAACTCTACAGGCTACCTATTTTGCAGATTTTGTTATGGTGGCTAAAGATATTGGCATTAAATGCCTTGGTACCCTATGTTTCATATGCCATGCTTGTTGACTTCGGCTGGTATGAAATTGTGATGATAGATATGTTTGCATTTATTTATAAATCCCAATTAAAATTTAAATCCAAATATATTTCTCATATTAAACTTGAAAAATTCAAACAACTCCATAATTTTTAATCAACTTTCAATAGATTAAATTCTAAAATTTAATCGCCAAATTCATTATAATAATTTGAATTTCAAGTCAAACCATCATTCAAATATTTAAAATTAATTAAATATTTTCAATTTAAATTGTTCAAAATTTAGGGTCATTACAATCTTCCCCCCTTAAAAGAATTTCGTCCCGAAATTATAAGTTAGGAAAAATGATTGTTAAAATCCCACCGATATTTATACCCTACACAATTTTACCAAGTTCGAAACTTATTAAAAATAAATAAATATATGATTCATTCCATTTGTTTTATCTCACTAGCTTTGTTCATTATCTCCTTTTGTTCATTGATTTCTACAATCAAGACGCAAAAGTCTTTTACCAAAATTTTCGACTTACAAAACTCAGATTTAAACTTGAAATTCTTCATGTTAGAGATTTTCATATTATATCTTTTCCAAAGCTGTGGACTTTCAAGATATTTTAAAGATCTTCTTCCTTAGTTTATTAGGTTGGAATTATTTAATTTAAATTTCAGACTATTGATTTGCTATTTAAAGTTTGAAAATACTTGCTAACTTGAAATTTAACAAGTCTATCGTCGTTCTTATAGACATTAGGCATACGCTGGCCAGGCGCAGGACTAAAAATCTCCAAGTACTAAATATACTTGCTTCAACTCCCAGTGAAAATACTTAAAAATCTTTTAAAAATGAATATGGAAAGCACGTTCCCTCATGGATCACAGTTACCCGGCGGTTACGCTACTATCCCAGTAGAATCGCTTGTAATATGTAGATTTCACATCTCTTGAATTTCGCCATGGTTGTTGCCATAGATCGCATTTCACACGGCGGTTACGCCACTATCCCAGTGGAATCGCTTGTAACCGTAGGCATCTCTCCCCTCAAATTTCGCTTTGGCATCTAGATCGCAGTTTACACGGCAGTTGCGCCACTATCCCAGTGGAATCGCTTGTAACTATAGGCACACGCCCCTCAAATTACGCTAGCATACATCATAATCAATCAAAATGATCCCATCAACATGATCCTATCACGAGGAATTCTAATCCAAATGGACACTCCAACTTATGGAAATTCTACGTAGCAACGAATTTCAAATGGACACTCATACCGAGTTCCAACACCTTCACCAATTTTAGATGGAAGGTACTTTTCCATATCCTCAGTTTAGAAAACATAATGTCATATACATATAGTAGTTCATTTCACATTTCGTACATATCATACCTATGTAAACTTACATAAGATTTCCATATCAATTACTTTCCAAACTGATGGTTTTCGAATTTACTGCATTCTCATATATAAGTTACGAAAACCACAATATCCCATACCCATAACAAATAGAGGATTACTAAATTTTCCATCTCGTTACCAATTTAAAATTTTCCTCTAAATCGATTTGGAAGTTTAAGGTTATCTCAAACCTAATTCATATTCATAATTCAATTTATTATCGACTTCACACTCGATTTGGATTTCACGTTACATCGTCAATTCTCAACACATAATTGATGTCTACCGATATATAACCTCTGAGCTCGTACGTCTCAAAGAAGGGTGTATATAGCTAAGAGAATAAATTCTCCGCCACCACAGATATATATTTAACAGAGATCAATTGTTGTGTCATCAATTCACAATGTTAAACATAAAATCCAAACCGACTACCCGAAATTCAAAGCTCAACTTATATTGTTTTTGGTGTCGAAGTTAAACTCAATTTAACTCAAGATTCAATTTTTTAAAAAATTTCAAGTTGAACTAATTGTTCAAATTTCCCATAAATATCTTTACAAGATATATATAATTTTCCACACTTAACCATTTGAAACAAATTTCAAATATTCACTTTTCAATTTATCTTTAAAAGATAGAATTTCAAACCTTTCATTTCATATTGGAAAACATTTCCATACTTATTTAATAATAAGTAATTCACAAATCCATTTATTTTCAACACTTGGAAAATATTCAATATACAAGAAAGAAAGAAGACTTCTTTTTATAGGCCGCCATTTTTCTTAGTTTTGAAGAACGAAACTGGAATGATAATTTGATGTGTACAAGAAGTTAAGGTATACAACGTATTAATATTTTCATTTGTATTGGTGATGTATAGTTTGTACAACAGGGTGATATTTTTCTTCCTTGTATGGTGGCTGCATTTATTAGCTTTGTACAATTATATATTTAATTTGTTTCTTCTTTTGCTTATTCTAGCCTTGCATTATTTTACTTTGCTTTGTTTCATAGCTTTGCATTTTTAAAACTCTACAGGCTACCTATTTTGCAGATTTTGTTATGGTGGCTAAAGATATTGGCATTAAATGCCTTGGTACCCTATGTTTCATATGCCATGCTTGTTGACTTCGGCTGGTATGAAATTGTGATGATAGATATGTTTGCATTTATTTATAAATCCCAATTCAAATTTAAATCCAAATATATTTCTTATATTAAACTTGAAAAATTCAAACAACTCCTTAATTTTTAATCAACTTTCAATAGATTAAATTCTAAAATTTAATCGCCAAATTCATTCTGATAATTTGAATTTCAAGTCAAACCATCATTCAAATATTTAAAATTAATTAAATATTTTCAATTTAAATTGTTCAAAATTTGGGGTCGTTATAGCTAGCTAAGGTAATGTGCGAACATTATAATTTTTTCAATATTAACTACTGACCAAATTCACAACACTGAGTTACACAACGTATTTATGAATTCTTTGGAGAACCACATGATTTGATTAATTTTTTAAAAAATTATAAATTAATTAATATTTTATAAATATTGATTATTTTTCAATTTATTTGGTGGTTTGGTGTTTTTAGTAATCATTTGGATGTATATATAAAAGCTACATATACGTGTATCGATATACAATATAGGTATATATTTAAACCGGTTTTAAATATATTTAACTGCTTAACAAGGTTTTAGAAATAATTATCCATATAATGGAATGATGTGACTTATCGTGCTAAGAAGAGAGTAAGGGATATGAAGATCTGCTTGAAAAGTGATGGAGAACTAAAAGTGGAAGGTTTAAAGAGTGAATAAGATCGGTTCTTATTCTCGTATTATAACAAATCCTCTCATTCATTTTCTTTCAAAAACTCGTTCATTTTCATTCACTTTTCTTTTCATAAATCAAAGTGGTACAAAAGGCACGATTTTTCAGGTTTAACTATTCTATTTTATTTTAATTCATGATGTTTAAATCTGACAAAATTCATATGTTTATATAATCACCACTTGTTGAATTTTTTAAAAACTTCTTGTGTATTGTCATTCTACTACAAAATTGATTTATGTTTGATTTATTTTTTGTTTTGATGTTGTTTATTAGATCTTGATTTTTCAGTTAATATAGATTTGTTTTGTTGTGAAATTTACATTTGTTTTCACAAGTTTATGTATCTGAAGTATGGATCTAATGTTCCAAATTAATTAAGTTATGTATGAATATATTCATATGCTTTAATTGTTATCCAAAATTGTAAATCAATATCAAATTGGATCTTTTATTGATGTTAATTTTATTTTTCAGTTAATAAATTCAATGTCTCATTATTTAATCAATTATATGTATTTTAGATTTAATAGTACTATTTTTGAATCATTTGATAGAAAATAAATTTCAATTTCAAACATTATTTTTATTTACATTACCAAATTAATTAATTTTAAATACTAGTATATTACTTAATTGAATTAGTATATTTAATTTAAAAGGTTTTATTTAATATGCACTTATGATGCTTAATTCAAAAATAAAAAAATTGGTGATTTTTATTTAACATTTAAATAATATAATAAAATCAAGTGATGTTTAACTAAAAAATATCAAGTATAATTCCTCGTATAAAGATGATCCTAGTCTTAAGGATTTTAGATTTAAAATTAACAAGTATTAGTTTTAGAAAACATAATTCTAATATAGCCGAAAGCCTATCATAGTTTAAGTTTATCATTCAAATTTTAATTCTAGTATTTACCATGTATAATCTTTTTTAATTGCATAAAGGCGAACCCTATACTATGTAAATTCCTAATGATATGCATGCGCATATACATAATATCAAATTTATCTGCATATAACGCATGCTTCTAACAATGTATATATGTAGTTATAAATTCCAATAACTATGCATTTACATACATATATACATATTTATATCATCTAGAAATAAATATAATATTATTTGTATATATCCTAGTATACATTATTGAGTATGTTGATACTCATAATGATTAATAAATTAAATTAATACAAATTTACACAAATAAAATATTTATTCAGAATTCATAATCAAGTCAAAAATACATCAAATATGATTTAGTATGAAATTATATGTTCATTTACAACGAATAAACGATGTTGCACAATTTTAATATAATGATTTTTTTTTGAAATTTAACTTCTGCCCCTATTGGGTGTCGTTTTGATTCGACAATGATATAAGAGTTGTTATGTGTTATTATGAGTTAATTAACCAAAAAATATAAACTTTATTGATATTCTCATTGATTGGTCTCTAAAGAAAGTGTGTTGAGGGAGCAAAACTACTTATTTAAATATGATTTTACGAAAAACATCCATAATCCTCCAAGAACTTACCTGTCTACTTCATTGGTCTAAATTTGTAGGAGTTCCCTTAGTACGAGTCCCTAAATATTTATGACTTCGACTAAGTCAAATAATAATATTTAAATATTATATATATAATCTATTAATTTTATAATAATAATTTAAAATTGTATAAATTATAATTTTTTTTTGAATTACCTAGAGAACCAAGCTTCGCTCGTAAACTCTAGGGAAGTATGTGCCTGCCAAACACATACTTCGGGTACTTGTTACAGGGTTGTCAGTTTCGGGGCTCGAACTCGTGACCTTCGATCACGCAGTCCGGACCATCAACCAACTGCGCCAACCCTGTTGGCAAAATTGTATAAATTATAAATTAAAATTATAAATTATAAATTTTTTTGTATAAATTATAAATTAAAATTATATATTAAAATTATATATTATTATAATTAAAATTTATATCTTTTTAAATTAACAAGGATTACAAATGCTATAGTTTATAAGTTATAAACATTATAACAAGTTATAATGTAAAATAAGAGTTTAATTAATAAGTATATATGCATGTATCTATCTATCTATCATATTATACGAAAGCTTAATATAAATCCGTTTGCCCATTCATCTCTAGTTTTCTCAATAATCTCATGTGATGCCATGTGTCCCAGTAATGTCCAAAACTTCTCTTTACCCTTTCTTATTACCGTTGTTTTTAAAAGGAAATACCAATATAATTGTTGATGTATTATAACTTATCTTCCCATTATACTTATTCATCCTACAATTATTATGCAAGGTTTAATAAGAATGATTCTTCAATCTTTTTCAAATTACATAATTCTAATTCCATCTATTCTCTTCATTCATTGACATTTCAATCTCTTTTTTTTCCTATTCTCTAATCAGCCTAACTAAGTAAAATGGAAACCTCTTTTCTTCATTGGTGCTATTGTTGAAAAACTCATATGAAGATGAGATAAGTCTTAAGATTGGAAATCTAGCTAAGAAAATTCAGAAGCACTACTAACATTGGTATGCAATTAATATCTTTCTCTACTAATATTTCAATTTATGGCTTCGAAGTCGGCTTAAAAATTTCTTATTAAGTAAAGTATGGATCAAAAGATGAAACTCCTATGTTCTGAGGTAATTTCTCATACAAGATTTCCTATAGTTCTTTATCATCTCTATTGCATTGTAGGTTTTATCTTCAAATATTTGTCATTATTTATGCAGATAGAAAAAGGAAATGCAGACTTTGGGTATCAAATTAGTATGCAAAATATTTTTGGTAAATCAACTCATCTATTAATATGGACAAGCACCATTATCCCAGTGGTTAAGTGATTCGACTTTGGTGCGAGAAGTCACAAGTTCGAAACTAGCGTAGCGTGATTCAAACATATATTGACAAGCGATTTTTGATATGTTATTCAGTGACATGTTTCATTTAAGTGCATTTCAAAAAAAAAAACTCATCTATTAGTATGTGTTGATATTTTTATGTTTGGTATGATTATGTAGAATAGTGAGATTAATATTCATATACTCCATAATACTTTTTGCTAATACTACAAACCATTTTTTCATTATTTTGATTTTGGTGTGCAGCTTCAACTTTCAAACCGCTTAGTGATTCCAAATTAGTGTGGCATTTATATTGGTTTTAATTGAATGCTATAAAGGATTTTATGTTATTCATATCATGGAAATTGTAAATTGTTCTTAATTTAGCTATATCTCTAATGCGTCTAGTGGAAGTTAACCTGAAATTTCAAATTGACGAAATTCCAAAATCATGTGCAATTTCTTTTGTATGTTTTCCATATACTTTCTTCTTCATTTTCATTAATTTGAAGAGTGATTGATTTCTTAGTGTTAAGTATTAGTAATCCAAAAAGAAAACGAACGTAAGCTTTGTGAATTATGAATGTGATATTGAGGTACGCTATCTAATACAACCATATAATACTCACAAAATAATTGTGTGATCTAGACATTTGGTATTTATTTAGCATCTAAAGTATCCTTGATAAATTAACTCATTTATTAGCATATTTCAGTAACTTTATTGTTGGTATGATTTTGTGCGATAACGAGATTAATATACTATAATTAAACATTGATTTTCACTTACATTTCCAAATAAGGTAATTTTATCTATATCCACAAGATTAATTAATTAATCCACATTTTGAATTTACTGATTTAATCAACTATTTTTTCTTTAGTTTATCCGTATGTGGATTAACTATTAAATTTTTTTTCCTCTTGTTTCTTCTCTTCCAAATCTTAAGAAGTGAATTTCCATACGAATAATTCAATATAAATTATCATTCAATTCCTGATTTGCAATCAATTCGCTTACTTTTAACATGACAATTGTATCTTGTCCATTTGAATTTAAAGTCATTTTTTTTAGAATTTTTTGTAGAGCAGAATGATGCAAAGAGATTTTTCGATTTTCTTATTCTAGATATTGATTGTGCACATTCTTTTTATTCTGAATATTGACTGTGTACTAAAATTCCTCTCTTCATTGGTTAATTGCTTCAAGCTTAAAGTTGAATAATTCTTAATGATGGCTGAAACTAGTATACCTTTACATGTAGGAGCCAGATAAATATTATGGATAAACTAAATAACATACAAAGGTAAACTAATGCTTATATTAGAGTGGATTAACTAAATAAAATAGTGGATGAGAAAGAAACTACCCTTATTTAAATTTTGTGTGTAAACTTTGCTTTCAATAAATTAGTGCTTGCATATTGTTATTTCATTTGTGTTAATTTAATTAACTACTTGGAAAAATGTAATGTCAATGGTGGAAAAGAAACTAATTTTTTTTCTCGTAGTCATATATTTATTGCTTTTAAATCAGAAATGAACTTGGAATTTTAGAAGGGGAAATAACTCTTATTAAGACATTAATTATCACATAATTTATCAATCGATATCATTATATATTATCAAATTATCATGTAAGATTTTTATTTTTCATCATATAGATGTGGAAGCATGATAGAGTAATAAATTTTAGAAAGAAGATGAGGATTTGAAATAGAGATTTGAAGATAAAGAAAGTGTTGCATTCTTAAAATGATTTTTCTTCTATGTTACACCTTTATGTTATCTTTGTTTCAGTCATAATGCTTTCAAATAATACATAAATTTCTTAGTAATACAAATTTTAGTTATTTATTTATATAGAAAATTTTAAATTATTTTGCGATTATGGTTTTCAGTATTTCATTATATTGTTTTGCTATTATAGAGCAAGATTATCCATTATTTAAATGTAAAATGGTTGGTAGGAATTAATAAAATAGCGTGACTAATTTTAAAATCACAAACTATGTAAAGATATTTTAAAATACGATATCATGAGAAAATCAACGAGCGAGGAGAAAATTACTAGAACTAATGAGAGCCTTTAAAATTCCTTCTTTTTTACTATTATTTAATATATAGGTATAATGAAATGCAAATTGTGTCTATTGGATTCCAATTCCCTTATTTTCCCTTTTCTCTCGTAACAATTATATATCATCCACTTCATATAATTTTTTATATATAGTATTGCTATTTATCTTTCCAATACCAGAAAACCTTCATCCTGCCATGTACATATCTCTACTAATTTAACCATTCAAATAAAAGATAATCCACTCAAATTTAATTTATTTTTTCCATAAGTAAAATATGCTATTGTATTACATTAAAAGTTCAATATCTTTATCAAGAAAATTAATGAACTATAGTTATTTGGATTTATTTTAATTTTAACTTAATTAATTAATTAATTTGAATTTTAGGCTTAAATGAAAATAGTATGTTAGCACCAATGAGAACTTTGTAAATAATCATAGTATTAGAAAAGTGTAGGTATTTGATTGCAAACCCATGGAATTAACTAATCATTAAGGATAATTGTTAAAATGATTACTTACAAGATTTGGAAAAAAAATGTAAGGAATAAATGAAGAGAAAACTTCTAGATCAGTAATAGGTGTGGAAAATTGCTCTGCCTTACTATTACTCATTTATTAAATAATTTATTATGATTGATGAGTTATAATTTTATGTGTATAATTTATGTTGTATTATTAATATATTTTTATTTGAACAAAAATTAATTCTTTTTCCAATTTTATCAATAAAACTGTGGTATTCGTGTTAAAATGGTTATTTAGAAGTAGTTAAACAAATTACCGAATATAGTTAATTGATTTTCCTTAAATAGTTTGAATTTAAGACAAATAATCAAACCAACCGATAGGGAGGTTTGCCTATTTTAGGCTTACAAAACCAAATTATGTGAAACCTGATAAAAAATATACGTGTCTTTAATATGCCTCCTTAAATCTTTAGATAATATAAAACATACTGACATTTATGAAATGCAGCTATTAAATAGTTAAAAACTTGTAAAGGCCCGTTTTCCCGTACCCTTTGAATCGACAATAAACCACACATGTCTAACTCAAATTGCACAAAAAGACGGATCTTTAAGGGTGATAAAGAAAAGTAGACAGAACAGAATCTCACACGAATGGAATAACATATAATATTGAACAAATATTTTTACAGCGGACAGCTTTTAAATACATATATCAGAGTCTAACCTAAATTCAGCTTGGACAGATATAAAACCTGCCCTTACAATTGTTGACAAACATCAAACAAAATACACTAAGCAAAGCCGATAAACGAATATCTCCATACGTCGATGAATATCTCCAGCTCTCCTCTGAAAACTCCAACTGTCTTCGATTATCCTGAAACTACTCGGATCTGACCCGAGTATTGAAAATACCCGGATCAGGCTTGATAAACCAGCGTGAGAAAAACTCAATAATAAATGACAGCGTCATATATCAGCCTTTGGATAAAATCCTTTCAAAATAAAGAGTATCTCATAAGATCATGCCCACACATAAACACGGACGGGTTTTTACCTTATGATAACTAAAACACTTTTATATCAAAACATTTGATATTATTTCTAATGACATCTCTTTTAAAACATTTGCAAATAAACTTATTAATCTTAGCTGAAATTGTTACCATTATTAAATTCCAGCATACTAGGCTCTACAAACAAAACCGTAGGTTCTTATAGGAGAATGGATTTCCATACAAATGACCAGGCATAGGATCTACCTTCCGAAATTGGTACACCTCTAGATGGATGTCCCGAGGCATAGAACATCTGCCCTCTACCAACACAAGACTGACCTACCTCTTTAACTAGATAGTACCGAATATGTCATCCTTCGGTTGTTACCGACCTTTAGTCGAGAGCTCTCTTTCCATACACCACATTAATTAACATCCCGAACGTCATAGTGGGAAGAAATATATCTAGAAGGGGATGATCACACCCTACTTGGGAATGACCCACTTAGCCCTGATGCATCTAATCCTGTTTCGGTCATTTCCGGTTTGATGAGGCTTGAGGCAAACGATTACCTTTTTACAAAGCACCTATCACATCTTTGAATGCCACATTGTCATTTTCATTTAACTACTAATTGCCTTCCACAAAAATACAACCCTTAAGCTCGTATGTCTCAAGGAGGGTGTTAAGCTAAGAGAAGTTGCCTTCTCCGCCACCACTGATGTACGTTTGTAAAAACCAATGTACGTAATCGTTAGAAATGCAATGTCAGACAAACGTTCATACAAGTTGTCCAGGAACAGGACAAACCGAAGGCACTTTCCTCGGCCATTACTAGGCGAGAAGCCCTTGCAATCCGCAAAATCTCCATCACGAGGAGACCACTGCTATATATAACTCGGGAGCTACCCAGAGCAAGTCAACAAGCGGTCCACACGCCAGGAAGATCCACGGTCTTCAATCACCATCTTCCACATGTCTTCACGTTCGAACGTATACATTGGTTCAAAGTGGTTTTCGAATAGGAATTAACCAAATCCGACTCCGGTTCCTTCGAAATCCAATCATCGATAAAAGTGAATATGAGTATATAGGATTTATTAAGTCTCTTTTCACTTTAATTCTTTTCGGATGATTTCGAAATCTCTTTCTTTTAACTTAGGATGATTCTAAGAAATTTATTTTTCTGCTTTGGCAAATATCCCAGATTTTCTTACTTAATTCTTGATCCAAATTTCTTTACTTTTAAGCGGGTCAGAAACAATGTTATTTAAGACATCGTTTACGATAGACCCTAAATCAATCTTAACAAACATTTTGAAGTAAATTCGATCTTAGAAGTCATTCTTTCTGGAGATTGCTTAACTTTCGGATAATACCAATCTTCTTTTAATTCAAAAACTTAATACAGAATCTTTTCATTTGAGAGCATCCGGGCTTTCCTTTCGATCTGTTCCACCCCTCGCCTAAGAAAAGAAAACATAGGCCAGGTAAGTTCTGGGCACTGGTTGCTCCATCCCTAACCTTAGTTAAACACCTTGTTTTATCTTCCCAGATCTCACAGGCGGGACAAATGTACTAGTCGTTTCCGCATACTCAGATTTTCAACTTTATTTTGGAATTGTTTATAAATATACCAAATTATCTTTCAAAATGCTTAATTACCCTTTTTAAAACACCCACAATTGATTTTGGAAAACGTCGTTACATTTAAACTCATATTCCAAAAGTTATAGAATTTGCAACATTAAGTGCTACGGAAAGTGCTAAATAAGCTTATTTTGAATTAAACAACTTTTAAACATTCGATAATTCATATTTTCCTATCCAAATCTCTTTTAAATCATTTAAATAGATTTATCAAATTTATTCAATATTTTAAGTCATTTGAAAATATCATTTATAAAGAAATCCCTTTTTGGATTCCGAATTGCAAAACCGCAATGTTTTTAGAAAATTGTTTTGGACATATTTCAAAATCTACTTGATGAAATCTTGATTTTCTTTCTTCGTTGAAAAAATATGAATATAATAGAACGAAAAATTCTTATCTCGAAGAATTCCGAGCTATATTTCATTTTGTACACACATTTAACTTTTATGGCGCTAAATCGCGAACTACCGTTACGCGATGCGCATAGTTTTGACTTGTTTTTCAATATTTGAAATAATCAATTCAAATTGGATTTCAACACTTATAAAATCATTAGAAACCATTTTAAGTCAATATTTTCACTTTTAAAAGTATTTAAAATATATTTTCACTATTACCATATTATAATATTATTTTATTTCCATTATTTTAATATTAAATTTTAAATTCCAATTTCAACTCAATTTCAATTGTAATCTCAAATTAAACACATTTAAAACTTAGATTTCATATCTAATCTCAATTTAAACTTCAATTCATTCTCAAACTAAACTTCACTTTTTCAAAATCGATTTCAATTTCAACTTCACTATTCATCTTAATTTAAATTTCTAATTAACTATTCTTTTCAAATCCGATTCACTTTAAATTTCAAATTCTCTTTCATTTTAACTTTAATTTCACTTTTAAATGAAAAGAGACCTATTTTTCCACAATTTCTCATATTACTAAAATATGGCTTTTTAGATAAAGGGATTACTTAATCAAAATGAACATATCCAATATTCATATTTATCACTAACATAACATCCATTCAACCAATCACATGCATATGATTCAAATCTAACATTCACTATTAATATCATAACGGGATATATTATCACAATTCACTTTATTTACGACTATCAAATCATCCATATTAACAATCAATTTGGTATAAACATTCATATGTCATAAGGGTGTAAATATGATTTATAACATAATCAAAATATAAATTCAAAAGCAATGAGAATTTCTCATCTTTAACCAAAACGTTTAACTTCCTACCAACATTCATTTAATTCAACGCTTCACTAAACCTTTCTAAACCTAATCATAACCATGCTTCCAAGTGCTCGACCATCTCCATCTCTACTTGCTTTGCTCACGTCCTCCCCTTATCCACTCCCAAACTCACAGCCTAAGGCCCTTTTTAAGAAGAGAAGAAGAAGTGAATTAAGAAGAGGTTAGAGAGTAACAAGTGGATTAGTGCTTAAGCACTCCACTATTTTTATCCATCCTACCTCTCTTAAAGAGAGAAGCCATTAAACTAGCTTAAAGGAAGAAGAAGAAAAAAAAGATTTGTGTCAAAATGAAAGAGGTATGCATGGCTATTTATAGGAAAAAGTTTGGAATAAAATATTATTATGTAAAATGACCAAAATGCCCTTTACTTACTTTTTAACTTAACATCACATTTCAAATCATGCTTTATGTCACTTTCACTTAAGAAGTAAGAAAAGTAAAGTAATAATTATGTTTGGTTTGATTTGATGTTTTACTTTTTGCTTTGAAATGATATTTTTGTCTTTTTGTGCTTACTTTTTCTTAATTGTTTTCTAGAAGTTTCTAACATTGTTTAGTAAAAGTAAACTTGATTAGTTAATTAATTAACACTTACACTATTATAATATATGTTCCTAAAAATAAAGGTGCGACGACATTGCGACAACTTTTAATCGACAAAACGTCGTTTTTCGACAAAATGTTTTACGGTCACATTTTGACGTTTTAGTTAAACTATTTATTTATGTAAACTAAATTTAAAAATGAACTTTTTACTTCTTTAAATAAAATAAAACAAGTCTCTTTATATTTTAAAATCATATTTAATTAATATCAAAATCTCTAATTTTACAGTGTATGTAAAACTAACAAAATGCGACAAATTTTGGTTATTTTTGTAAAGCGATTATTAACATACTTTCAAATCTTTTAACATACTTTTATTATCTTTATTAGATGTTTTTAAATAAGATTTACCTTTTTAAATAAATATTTAAATCCCTTTATTTAAGCCTTTATTTATTATTAACAAAACTTAACTTTTGTCGATTTGTTTCAAAATCCAAATTTATACTTTTTTAATTTATTAACTATAAGAATAGATAATTGTTATTATATATAACATATTTATTTATGATTTAAACTCCTTTTAAATTTAAATTAAACGAAATCTCTCATTTTTGAAGTAGCAAAATTACAGGTCGTTACATTCTCCCCTACTTAAAAGCATTTCGTCCTCAAAATGAAATCAAAGACAAAGGAATCTATCCCATACTCATCTCCTCAAATAATATGACTTATTTCTACTAATGATAGAATAGAAGAAGACCAATATCATAACAACACTAAAAAAGATGATGCCAAACAAACATACCAAGATTTTCCACACTAACCTGAGTACTTATCATGTACTTAAGGTTATATATACATACATCAAGTTAAATTTTTATTCTACCCATCCTAGTGCATACTGCATATTTAAGATAATATATACAACAACCAAACAAGATTATGCATCCAAAACAACCACACTGATACTATATCAACATAAATGAATACATCCACATAACTCATTCCCTGTCCTGAGCATGTACTATATCTGTGGTATGTGTGTGTGTATATATATATATATATATATATATATATATATATATATCAAAACATAAGTCCAACCACTATACCTTAATGCCTACTATTTAAGATAACTATCCAACTACTAAGTAGACAGACCCAAAACATCATATTATATGTGATATTTGATTCGATCTATTATTCAAATCCATAACTTTACCTTCGAACTAGTATCGATCCTCCGATTTTCTAGTGAGGACTTTGATCAGACTTCTTAATCACAAACCCTTGCTTTCCTTGCATAGCTGTCAACTATGATAGAAAACTTGTGTACATAATCATAAACTCTCATCAATGTTCGCCATCAAAAATCGGGTGATAAATCGTTTTTCAAATTGGTGTAAACACCTCCAAGTTCTGTACTCAAATCTTAGATCAAAATTTATGTGCCGAAATGATCTACGTTTAACTTATGTACATAGTCACATTCATCTTTAACTAATACATTCCTTCAAAACTTCTTTTAATCCAACTTTATTTCACAACCATTTACCATTTACTAAATCCATTATTACTTAAGCATACAAATATGACTTAAACTTGTATAATATACCTTTACTTCCTAAGAGTATATATACATATCCCTAATCTTCAAACCATCATTACTTCAATTAGGGTCTTCAACAAATGTGAAATTCTATTATTCCAAATAAATAAGTTATAAAACTCAATCCTTAGTTTTCTTCGCCTAAGGTTTCAATTTAACTAAAATTATTTATCTAATCCATATATTAATAAGAAAATTTTACTAAGTGTACACTTTTTTTCTTACTGATTCTATGATTAACTACTTAACTTATTTACCTATCCATTTTCTAGATCAAATTTCTTAATCTTAAATCCATCAAATACCTTATAGTCAAATTGTGAAACTTAATTCACATGGTATTTGTTATTTAAACATTTTCATCCAACAATCAAACTACTAACATATAATTCAAAATTGTCTTCTTCTAATCTTACTTCATTTTGAATTACAAATGTTACCCTAAATGTATCACTAATTCAAATTTTTTATATTAGGATGTTATTTTTTATATCTCTTATTCCTAAATTTTACTTTGATTTTAACCTAGTCAAAGTGTCTAAATCTAAAATTACATTATCTCGTTATAAGTTATAGGACTTATCCTTTCATAATATATTTACCCAAAATTACAATTTTGGCTTATCTTTTATTTCTTATTGATAAGAATTTTTTCTAAGTGTACATTTTCTCTTGACTTTCTCTAATTACACTTCTAGCTTCAGTATTATCATCAAATATCTTATAATCAAATTGTGAATTTTACTTCATAAGATATTTGTACTTAGCTTTTAAATCCATCCATTATGATGATCATTAAATCATTATTCCTTAATAACTAAATGTCTAGGGGTATATGATTAAAGTTTTAAATTCTAGCTTTCACCTAATTTATTCTATATGGAATATCTTATTGTAAAATTGTGCAATTCTAATCACAAGATATTCATATTTTAGTTTCACTAAGCTAGATTACAAACAATCCATAATTTCTAACCCAAAAGATAATAATATCCCCTTTAATATTTATAATATAAACCAAAGGTAAAATTATTTCATTTACCAAATTTTTTTTAAAACAAAATAATTTTTATAAAATTAACAAATACGCGCTCATATATATATATATAATACTCTCATAACTCATTCTAGGGTGTTACTAACCCTATCTCTAATGAGTTACTCATCCTAGGATATTACTAATCCCATCTTCGATGAGATTTTACCCATAACAGAGCCAATGTTCTCACTTAACCTTCAGCTCTGATGCCAAATGTAAAGGCCCGTTTTCCCGTACCCTTTGAATCGACAATAAACCACACATGTCTAACTCAAATTGCATGAAACGACAGATCTTTAAGGGTGATAAAGAAAAGTAGACAGAACAGAATCTCACACGAATGGAATAACATATAATATTGAACAAATATTTTTACAGCGGAAAACTTTTAAATACATATATCAGAGTCTAACCTAAATTCAGCTTGGACAGTTATAAAACCCGCCCTTACAATTGCTGACAAACATCAAACAAAATACACTAAGCAAAGCCGATAAACGAATATCTCCATACGTCGATGAATATCTCCAGCTCTCCTCTGGAAACTCCAACTGTCTTCGATTATCTTGAAACTACTTGGATCTGACCCGAGTATTGAAAATACCCGGATCAGGCTTGATAAACCGGCGTGATAAAAACTCAATAATAAATAACAGTGTCCTATATCAGCCTTTGGATAAAATCCTTTGAAAATAAAGAGTATCTCATAAGACCATGCCCACACATAAAAACGGACGGGTTTTTACCTTATGATAACTAAAACACTTTTATATCAAAACAATTGATATTATTTCTAATGACATCACTTTTAAAACATTTGCAAATAAACTTATTAATCTTAGATGAAATTGTTACCATTATTAAATTCCAGCATACTAGGCTCTACAAAAAAAGCCGTAGGTTCTTATTAGAAAATGGATTTCCATACAAATGACCAGGCGCAGGATCTACCTTCCGAAATGGGTACACCACTAGATGGATGTCCCGAGGCATATAACATCTGCCCTCTACCAACACAAGACCGGCCTACCTCTTTAACTAGATAGTACCGAATATGTCATCCCCCGGTCGTTACCGACCTTTAATCGAGAGCTCTCTTTCCATACACCACATTAATTAACATCCCGAACGTCATAGCGGGAAGAAATATATCTAGAAGGGGATGATCATACCCTACTTGGGAATGACCCACTTAGCCCAGCTGCATCTAATCCTGTTTCGGTCATTTCCGGTTTGATGAGGCTTGAGGCAAACGATTACCTTTTTACAAAGAACCTATCACATCTTTGAATGCCACATTGCCATTTTCATTTAACTACTAATTGCCTTCCACAAAAATACAACCCTTAAGCTCGTATGTCTCAAGGAGGGTGTTAAGCTAAGAAAAGTTGCCTTCTCCGCCACCACTGATGTGCGTTTGTAAAAACCAATGTACGTAATCGTTAGAAATGCAATGTCAGACAAACGTCCATACAAGTTGTTCAGGAACAAGACAAACCGAAGGCACTTTACTCGGCCATTACTAGGCGAGAAGCCCTTGCAATCCGCAAAATCTCCATCACGAGGAGACCACTGCTATATATAAATCGGGAGCTACCCAGAGCAAGTCAACAAGCGGTCCTCACGCCAGGAAGATCCACGGTCTTTAGTCACCATCTTCCACATGTCTTCACGTTCGAACGTATACATTGGTTCGAAGTGGTTTTTGGATAGGAATTAACCAAATCCGACTTCGGTTCCTTCGAAATCCAATCATCGATAAAAGTGAATATGAGTATATAGGATTTATTAAGTCTCTTTTCACTTGAATTCTTTTCGGATGATTTAGAAATCTCTTTCTTTTAACTTAGGATGATTCTAAGAAATTTATTCTTCTGCTTTGGAAAATATCCCAGATTTTCATACTAAATTCTTGATCCAAATTTCTTTACTTTTAAGCGGGTCACAAACAATGTTATTTAAGACATCGTTTACGATAGACCCTAAATCAATCTTAGCAAACATTTTGAAGTAAATTCGATCTTAGAAATCATTCTTTCTGGAGATTGCTTAACTTTCGGATAATACCAATCTTCTTTTAATTCAAAAACTTAATATAGAATCTTTTTATTTAAGAGCATCCGGGCTTTCCTTTCGATCTGTTCCACCCCTAGTCTAAGAAAAGAAAACATAGGCCAGGTAAGTTCAGGGCTATGGTTGCTCCATCCCTAACCTTAGTTAAACACCTTGTTTTATCTTCCCAAATCTCACAGGCGGGACAAATGTACTAGTCGTTTCCACATACTCAGATTTTCAACTTTATTTTGGAATTGCTTATAAATATCCCAAATTATCTTCAAAACGCTTAATTACCCTTTTTAAAACACCCACAATTGATTTTGGAAAACGTCGTTACATTTAAACTCATATTCCAAAAGTTATAGAATTCGCAACATTAAGTGCTACGGAAAGTGCTAAATAAGCTTATTTTGAATTAAACAACTTTTAAACATTCGATAATTCATATTTTCCTATCCAAATCTCTTTCAAATCATTTAAATAGATTTATCAAATCTATTCCATATTTTAAGTCATTTAAAAATATCATTTATAAAGAAATTCCTTTTTGTATTCCGAACTGCAAAACCGCAATGTTTTTAGAAAATTGTTTTGGACATATTTCAAAATCTACTTTATGAAATCTTGATTTTCTTTCTTCGCTGAAAAACTATGAATATAATAGACCGGAAAATTCTTATCTCGAAGAATTCCAAGCTATATTTCACTTTGTACACACATTTAACTTTTATGGCGCGAAATCGCGAACTGCCGTTACGCGACGCGCATAGTTTTGACTTGTTTTTTAATATTTGAAATAATCAATTCAAATTGGATTTCAACACTTATAAAATCATTAGAAACCATTTTATGTCAATATTTTAACTTTTAAAAGTATTTAAAATATATTTTCACTATTACCATATTATAATATTATTTTATTCCCATTATTTTCATATAAAATTTTAAATTCCAATTTCAACTCGATTTCAATTGTAATCTCAAATTAAACACATTTAAAACTTAGATTTCATATCTAATCTCAATTTAAACTTCATTTCATTCTCAAACTAAACTTCACTTTTTCAAAATCGATTTCAATTTCAATTTCACTATTCATCTTAATTTCAATTTCTAATTAACTATTCTTTTCAAATCCGATTCACTTCAAATTTCAAATTCTCTTTCATTTTAACTTTAATTTCACTTTTAAATGAAAAGAGACCTATTTTTCCACAATATCTCATATTACTAAAATATGGCTTTTTAGATAAAGGGATTACTTAATCAAAATGAACATATCCAATATTCATATTTATCACTAATATAACATCCATTCAACCAATCACATGCATATGATTTCAAATCTAACATTCACTATTAATATCATAACGGGATATATTATCACAATTCACTTAATTTACTACTATCAAATCATCCATATTAACAATCAATTTGGTATAAACATTCATATGTCATAAGGGTGTAAATATGATTTATAACATAATCAAAATATAAATTCAAAAGCAATGAGAATTTCTCACCTTTAACCAAAACGTTTAACTTTCTACCAACATTCATTTAATTCAACGCTTCATTAAACCTTTCTAAACCTAATCATAACCATGCATCCAAGTGCTCGACCATCTCCATCTCTACTTGCTTTGCTCACGCCCTCCCCTTATCCACTCCCAAACTCACAGCCTAAGGTCCTTTTTAAGAAGAGAAGAAGAAGTGAATTAAGAAGAGGTTAGAGAGTAACAAGTGGATTAGTGCTTAAGCACTCCACTATTTTTAACCATCCTATCTCTCTTAAAGAGAGAAGCCATTAAAATAGCTTAAAGGAAGAAGAAGAAAAAATAGATTTGTGTGAAAATGAAAGAGGTATGCATGGCTATTTATAGGAAAAAGTTTGGAATAAAATATTATTATGTAAAATGACCAAAATGCCCTTTACTTACTTTTTAACTTAACATCACATTTCAAATCATGCTTTATGTCACTTTCTCTTAAGAAGTAAGAAAAGTAAAGTAATAATTATGTTTGGTTTGATTTGATGTTTTACTTTTTTCTTTGAAATGACATTTTTGTCTTTTTGTGCTTACTTTTTCTTAATTGTTTTCTAGAAGTTTCTAACATTATTTAGTAAAAGTAAACTTGATTAGTTAATTAGTTAACACTTACACTATTAGAATATATGTTCCTATATAAGAAAATAAAGGTGCGACGACATTGCGACAACTTTTAATCGACAAAACGTCGTTTTTCGACAAAATATTTTATGGTCACATTTTGACGTTTTAGTTAAACTATTTATTTATGTACACCAAATTTAAAAATGAACTTTTTACTTCTTTAAATAAATTAAAACAAGTCTCTTTATATTTTAAAATCATATTTAATTAATATCAAATTCTCTAGTTTTACAGTGTATGTAAAACTGACAAAATGCGACAAATTTTGGTTATTTTTGTAAAACGATTGTTAACGTACTTTCAAATCTTTTAACATACTTTTATTATCTTTATTAGATGTTTTAAATAAGATTTATCTTTTTAAATAAATATTTAAATCCCTTTATTTAAGCCTTTATTCATTATTAACAAAACTTAACTTTTGTCGATTTGTTTCAAAATCCAAATTTATACTTTTTTTAATTTATTAACTATAAGAATAGATAATTGTTATTATATATAACATATTTATTTAAGATTTAAACTCCTTTTAAATTTAAATTGAACGAAATCTCTAATTTTCGAAGTAGCAAAATTACGGGTCGTTACAAAACTTTTGCTATTAAATGCAGTTCTTAACTGCATTTATGAAAGATGTCAAATATACAAATGCCGAAAAGACAAATTGTTAGAGAAAAGGAAGAAGAAAATAGACAAGAAAAAATATAAAACACAGAATCCAAAAATGCAACGAAACAATATATATTTATAACAACCTGCCCTTTCGACCCCGGAATGTTGACACTAATACATCTACGGTATTTGTGTGCCGAGCATCCGAGTGCCGAAAGGATGAATATTAGGGTGAAATAAAAAGAAAACGAAAAGGAGTAAGGAAAAAGAGAACACAATACTAGAATCTCAGAGTAGAATGATAATATATAATATCAAAGGAATAGTACAAAGGGTTACTCCGATACAGAATATTCAAAGTAACAAAGCCTAAGTACCGTCATCAGTCTGGACAGTTATAACAACCCATCCTTACAAATGTTGATATGTACAATATAGTAATGTAGCAGAAATAAGAATACTATGATAGGTGAAACATCCAGCTCGTCTTCTTGAGCTCCAATGAACATCATCAAAAACCTGCCTTTCTCAAGCTACTCGAAAGAGCACGAAAGGAATTTATGGAAAACAAAAACCAAGCTTCAGACATAAGTCTGGTATGAGAAACTCAAAAAAGATGATCAACATATAACAGTACTTTTGAGACCGCATAGAATGCCATAAAAATTATCCCCTCAAAAGAACCACTATCTAATAGGTACAAAGTTGATGTAATAGATAATGTCTAAGCGTTAGAATGTAAATATTACAGCATAGCAGAAATGGTTACATTGGTTACATTTGACAGCATATTAGGAGTACAATCAAAATTGATAAGGATCGTTTGCATAATGGATGTTCCATGGAGATCTCTTTGGAGAAGTCGAATCCAAACATTATGCACACGGATCAGAAAATACCATCCGAGCATCGTATATCTTTGGATATGATATACCATAAGGTAAACACAAGAGGCCCAACATCCAAACATAAACATGAACAACGTGAACTAAATATCACTAACCACCACTGGCCAACAATCAATAAGTATGTCTAGATACGGACTTGATGACATCCCGACATGGGTCGCTAACTCCTATTCGTGCATCCTACTCTATCTTTAGTCATTTCCGATGTTGAGGTTATATTTAATATCTTTCACATGATTCTTCATTACTCGAACAAAACAAAAATATCAATTTGGATCCTTACATATCAAACTGATCTCGAAACAACACACGGATTCCCATATCTCAACAGATCTTGGATTCACACATGGATTCTCTCATCCTGGATTGATTACATATGTTCAAGCATCTTAAACAGATCTCAATCTCCACATAGATTCCTACATCAAGAACCAATCCACTTCCAAGAGATAGAACACGTATCCTAGCCTTGAAGAGGTTTTCGATAAGTAAAACACTTACTGATCCTAGTCACTCCAAGACTGAATCGACGAATTTGATCATTCAATGATAATGAGACCGATCGCATATGGAAGGCAATTCTCGCATACTTATTTCATTTCCCATATTTTCCTCTCACACTACCCCTCAATCAAGAGTGAAGCCGGTAGGCTAGAGCTCTATTGCTTATATCCCTACATGAACATCAGTCTTTATTCTCAAAGATAGACATTCCTACTTCACTGGCTTTTAGTGCTAAGTGTATGATTAAATGATTTCCATAAATGAGGAAACAAGCAAAGCACGATCAAGTCATAGAAAGCACGATCAAGTCACATAAGCAACTTCTAATCCACTTTTTATTTAATTAATCTTTTATTAATTAAAACCTCTTTTATTAGTAAAACTTCTTTTACTTAATAAATATTATTTATGAATTTATCCTATTCATTTGTACTCTTTCAATACTTCAAAAAGTATTCCTATACTTATCTCAAATGGTATAAGTATATTCACAAATCATTAATAAGACTTCTTACTGCTTTTACTCTTTTTATACTTCAAAAAGTATCCATATAATTATCCCAATTGGTAAAGTATATTCACAAATCATTAACAAGATTTCCTATTTAAACCTTTACTTTTTCTATCTTTTTCAAAAAGATTACTTAATTATAATTTTCTTCAAAATATCCATTTTAAGTATCTAAGTACTTTCACAAATCCATTCAAAATGTTTAAGACTAGTGTTACTCGAACATTGTCACTACATACACAAAACCATGTCGTTTTTTCTTATCTTTCAAATATTCTTTTAAAGATCTACTCATATTCACAAGTATAATAAAAAAAGATTAAAGATGAATGTGATCAACACATTGTCACAACAAACCCAAAACCATTTCGCTTATGCTTATCTTTAAAACATTCCTTTTTAAGATCTATTTACATCCTTAAGTATAATTGAAAAGGGTTAAAAACGAATGTGATTAACACATTGTCGCAACCAACCCAAATCATTTTCCTACTTGTCACTATCTTTAAAACATCCTTTTTAAGATCTAAGTTTAATAATAAGTTAATTCTGATAATCGATTTATCGAATATCTACCTAAAACAGTTGCTTTTACAAATTAATGTATGTATACTTAACTCATGTCCAACATTCCCGACTTAACTATTCCTCGTTCAAGAGGAAAGCCTGGTAGGTTAGAGCTCTATTGCTCCATCCTTATTTGACATCAATCTTTAACTTTCAGAAATAGACAAAACCTACTTCGTTCGTCTTTTTGTGTTAAAAAAAGTTAATTGTCTTTTTAAACAAGTAATTAAACAACAAGATTAACACGTTTTCGATATTTCAACTTACATCGTTCCTCGATCAAGAGTGTAGCCCAATAAGTTTGGGCACTAGTTGCTCCAAGCCTTACCTAGACACCTCATTCTTGGATCTCACAAACAGCCAGTTTACTCGTCGGCTTATTTGTGTTAATCCTAGTCGATCATCTTTGTCAAAGCATGTGTGTATATATATGAAATAATCCTTTTGAAATACTTAAAAATAGGTTTTAAATATCTGTGTATAATATCACTTGAAAATAACTAATTTTGAAGTATGATTAAAAACATGATTTGCGTTATGCAGCAGTTTAGTTTCAAAATTCATAAGTAATCATTAAGACTATATTTAAACTTCCATTCTTTTTTTTCATACTCAAATACAGTTTATAAGAAATTCCATCAAAATAATTTATAAATAAAAGAATTTAGAAACCATTTATATCATGAAAAACTAGCCAAAACGTCGTATTTTAAACACTTAAAACTATGACCGACCTACCACAGCATTTGTAAGTGCTATTAAAAGTCCTTATTAAATCAACATTGAAAATCACAAT
Source organism: Allium cepa (assembly GCA_030765085.1). Lineage (NCBI taxonomy): Eukaryota > Viridiplantae > Streptophyta > Magnoliopsida > Asparagales > Amaryllidaceae > Allium > Allium cepa. Next base: position 207,281,202 of record CM060943.1, read on the forward strand.
CTTTGCAACTAATTTTAACCACTGAAACAAATGATTTGAGACTTAATATTTTAATAGTAAGTACTATCATTAGGGTACTTAAAATCCATGGATAGAAATCCCTAAGAATATCGTTTCAATTATTTATAAAATCTCCCGAAAACAAGGGATTTCGAAGTGCACTTATAACGACTATTCTCGTTTCAAACACTTTCAAACTTACTTCAATTTAATACACAAGTTAAACAACCATTTAAACATCAAGTCAAGGTCACACCACATATTTAAGAGGATAATAGAATTGATGTAATAAAATATAAAGTTATCGTTTGCTTTCAAAAGCAAGAGGGATCCAAAGTTTATAACTATACTTAGTTATTTCCACTTTAACTTTATAATTTGCACTCAACATATATATTCACAATACATACTTAAGAGATAGTGAGATAAACCATTTAGATCCATGCCTAACCCAACCACAAATCTGTAAGAACCAATGAACCACCTCCTTCTATCAACACAAGCATAAAGGTCCAACCTTTAGCATTTCCGAACCAAAGCCACCACCTTCTTCCTCCTCTTCCCAAGCTCATGGCCCATGCATGGACCCCCCCTCTTCCTCTTTCCTACTCGTACTTCTTACTTTCTAATCATGTTTCCCATGATGTCTTTTGCCCAAAGCCAAAGTTTAAAAGAGATAGAGAAGATTTGGTTAACTTTTGAAAAATTTAGAGAGTAGTTAGTGAATCAGTGCTTAAGCACTTCCACCATTTTCAGCCCTCCTACTTCATCTCATACTTAGAAAATTATTTATGATTATTAAGTGAACATCTGACCTCTATTTATAGGTTTCAAATAATGAAGCTTAAGCTTACTCTCACCCCTTTGGAAGGCTTACCTTCCATCACATTTACTTTATCATTTGATTAACACTTAAGAATGTCTATTTATGCTTACTTTTACTTTATGTCACTTCTTCTTTTAGGCTAATTACTATTATACCCTTACCATAATATCATCTCTTATGCTAATAGAACTTTATAGAACCTTCCATTCTTTATGAAGAGGAGAGTGTTTAATTACTGGCTAATGCGTTCATTAGATATTAGCTTAAGAGTTAATTATTTCCATTTTTACTCATTTTTCTTATTTGCTCATTTTCCTATTTAAAGTTAGCCATAAACATAAATATTTTTAGTAACTAATTAACTCTTAGTGATGAATTAGACAGGTGAAATTTTTTTGAACAACTTCCGTTGATTAAATACTTGTTTATCGATAAAACAATTTTTGGTCATATTATCGATATTTTTTTTCGAAGTACATATTTTTGTAAACATTTTTCCAAAACAAGTTTACCATCATTAGTTATGATTTAAAAGCAGGTTAAAATGCTTATTAAATAATTTTAATAACATTTTATCAAAGATTCGAATATTTAAATAATTCAGATATTTAAAGATGAAGTGTTCGAAATTCCAGGTCATTACATTCTCCCCACTTAGAATATTTCATCCTCGAAATTCCTACACGAGCAATAGAATAAACAATCGCATAGTAATACATAACAGTATTCAACCATCAGTAAACAAAACTCATGGTTTTCTCAAGAATCCTTTCATTGCACAAGGATGACAAACGACCTACTAATTAAGTGTACCTTACGCTTAACAGCCTTAGGTAATTACTTAGCTTATAATTCGTGCTAACTCATAACGAATTGAAGATTCATCACCTAAAATCCATAAGCCAACAAAACATAGTATGAAAACACTAAAACCCGTATGATGCACACGAATCATCCATATGCAGTATCAATTTCGATCATTTGCTTGATTACATAAATTTCACTCCTAACTAGTATAGATCACTTGACCTCTCTAGTGCGGACTCTGATCAGGTTCCCCGATTAGAAATCTCCTTTCTCCTTATATAACCATATACTATGAAAGAAAACTTAAGGATCATACCAAGAATACACATCAATGTTCATCGTCAAAAATTGAGTGAAAAATCCTTGTTCGTATCAGTGTATATCACCTAAAAATCATGTACTCGTATACTAAATCAAGAACAATCATGCAAATAAAACTACCTATGTATAACTTACATATTTAAGCTATTGGTTTCTTAACTACACCAATTCCTTTTATCACTTTCTTTTATCCTAATAATATGTTACTCAATGCTAAATTCATTTACGAACCATTCATAAAACATAACTTCAAGTTTATAAATAGTTATACAACTTAAGTTCATATTCGTATAATACTACAGGCATCTTAAGAGTGCATACAATCATCAATTTTTTTTAACTTAATAAGTATGTTCAATAAATTGGAACTTATTTTAACTTACTAACTTCACAATTCGAGTGTTATATAAACTCAGTTTATATTTTCACAAAACATTTAGTTTCAAACTCTACAATGATTCAGAAGTTTCCGACTATCTAAAGTCATCAAAAATACCATTTCATTTTGATAATTGAAAACTACCAAATAAAATATCATAATAAGATGCACGCTCCATACAATCCTAATGCATAGGCTACATGTGTCCATAAAATATTATAACAAATTTCAATAATTTATTAAACATATTTTACCCAAAAAAGGAAAAACATGGAAAGTTCAAACATTTATTTTGGGCTATGCCACTATCACTCGGGTACCCTACATATAAAACTTTTCTACATTAAAAAGTTTTTTTCAAATCTCTTTCTAAAAAAACTTTAGATCTAAACACCCGAGTTTTATTTCAGTCCATTTTGAAATAATAATACATACGTATATCTTTTGTATATCAAATCATATTTTCGAAATCAAATTGCTCCATTTTACTAAAACAATATCGTAGCATCCCCCACTTAGAAACCTAAAAATGAACGTCGACGATGTTAATGTCATCACCAGAATTATTTTCAAGCAACAGGAGTGATTTCAGCACATCCAATTAATGCCTTTTGGACTTAACCAAAATCATTTCAAAATGATTTCATACACTTCATAAATATTACTAAGTACCATGATCCCGATTACATAAACTAATTTCCTAAATACATACTTTCTAATAACACCACTATTATTTTTTCCAAAATCATGAAAAACATTTTCAAACACATCGGGATTTAAGTTCTCAAAAAATCTATTAAATCCTCTTATTTACAAATCATATTTTATAAACTATATAAAATCACTTTCTTATATAAAATATTTTATAAATGTTTAATTACTAGATAGCTTACCTGCTTAGATTAAAATAAACATCTTTTACTAAATTAAACATTTAAACCAACATTATCATCGAACGCCCATAGTCAAATGGTAAAACTTAATTCATAAGGTGTTGTTTCAATGCACCCACAACATTGTTTACCCAATCCATGCAGTAAAAGGGTAAAAGTGCCCATACACTGGTCGAGCACTAACCAAGAATCAACAAATGACGGTTAAACTAGCCGAGCATATCTAAACTAATTAACGAGGGATAATAGATAAACATCATTAACCCCAACATTAATTAAACAATACTTTGATAATTCACTTATATAAGTTACCTTATATAAGATCTTTAATTTTCGTAGCTATAGTTACCATTAAGGTATATGTTTATAACAAATACAAATACGCTCTCATATGTATAATACAATTAATTCATGCTACGACATTGCATTACCCTATCTCTTAATGAGTCGTCCCCACCAAGCCAAGGTTCTCGCTTAACCTTCAGCTTTGATACTAGCTATAACAGCTCAACCTATTTCAGATGGTGACTATAGGTGGTAATCTCATTTTTTTCTCTTATAGCTATCCTCTCGACCGCACACCAACCCATAAAGGGACACGTGGGGTAAGAGACAAAGCTACATCACACGTTCACCAGTGTGAGAACCACCTATCATGTTGCACATATCACAATGCAGGAACGATAATATATAATATTAAAGGAATAATACAAAGGTTACTCCGACATAGAAATTTCTAAGTTAAAATACCTAAGTACCATCATCAACCTAGACAGTTATAACAACCTATCCTCACAAATGCTGATATGTACAATATGGTAATGCAATGTAAATACGAACATTATGGTAGGTGAAACATCTAGCACGTCTTCTCGAGCTCCAATGAACATCAACAAAAACCTACCTTTCTCAAGCTACTCGAAAGAGCATGTAAGGAATTTAGGGAAAAAACCAAGCGTCGGACATCAATTGGTAAGAGAAACTCAAGAAACATATGATCAACATATAACGGTACTTTTGAGACCGCACGGAATGCCATAACAATTATCTCGTCAAAAGAACCAACATCTAATAGGTACATAAGGTAATATAATAGATAATTTCTAGGGTGTAGAATATAAATATTACAACATAGTTAGAATGGTTACGTTAGTTACATTCGACAACATATTAGGAGTACAATCAAAATCGATAAGGAATGTTCGCATAATGGATTTTCCATGGAGATTTCTTCGGAGAAGCTGAATCCAAACTCTATGCACAAGGATTAGAAAATGCCTTCCGAGTGTCATATATCTCCAGATATGATGTACCATAAGTTAAGCACAAGAGACCCAGCATTCAAACATAGACATGAATAACATGAACCAAATATCATCAACCCCCGCCGATCAACAATCGATAAGTATCTCTAGATACAAAGTTGACAACATCCTGACATGGCTTGCTAACCCCAGGTCATGCATCTACTCTGTCTTTTAGCAATTTTCGATGTCGAGGTTATAATGGGCATCTTCCATATGAATCTTCATCACTCGAAAAAAACACGAATCCTAAATTGGATCCTCAAATATCGAACTGATCTCGAAACCACACATGGATTCCCATATCCCAACAGATCTCAATCATATGTAACATCCCTCTATTTGGAGGCCCAAAACTAACGGCTACAGATGCTACAGCCATCCATACTTATTAATTCTTGGCGATCAAATCCGGCGATATTAGATATAATGATACATAGAAACATAAGAATATAGAAAAAAATTTAAACAACAAAACAAATTCTACATTCCATTTCAAAATATTCCAAATTGGTTACATAATCCCAATTCGCAGACCATACTTAGACAATATATAATTATTACAAAATATGTCAAGAGCAAACATATGAAGATGCCCTTTTGGTAGATCAGAGTACATAGATAGGCAAGAAAAGCCTCTACAAACAAACACATAGCGGAAATAAAAGAATTCTAATAACAATCTACCTCTTGCACGTCCTCTTAAGCTTTTATTCGTCTAAAAGAGCATCTGAAAACCTTAACTCTCAATCTACTCAAAACCAATTTTGTACCAGAGAGTTTAAGGGGAAAACAAAAAATTCGAGTTAGACATAAAGCCTGGTATGAATAACAATTTACCATATCAAACTATTTAGATATCTAATGATACCACGTCGCTTAGCGGAATGGTTTTCCCCTCACTAGTATCATAAAACATTTATAAAACCATATACTGTGCTCCTGCATCCACAATGGTTAAAACATAGTATTTCAAAACATTATGATGATATGAAAAATAAATAAATCAATTCAAGATTACCCATCCTCCTTTATTCTGACTATCTGTCTTAATTATAGTTTTAGGGTTACTATCAAACTACTAAATGTTAAGGACTACCTGTCCAAATACTTATTTTTCATAGGATCACTAAGATCCTATTGGTAACTTCAATATCTTATTTTTTATCTTAGTTTTCAAGGGCTAACTAGGAACCTATTGGCCGACTGCCAATAACGTTAATCCAGATATAGTTTTCATGGGCTAACTACAAATCTCCTAGCCCCTCCAGTGTGAAATCATAGTTTTCATGTGCTGACAATGAACCCATTGGCCCCTGTCAATATCATACAGTTTTCATGGGCTTACCGTAAACTTATTGGCCCTTGCCGATATCTTTAATTAAAATTTTAACATTTGTTAAGTTATAATCACTACTAGGTCAAACTAACTACTTATTCTGCTCCTTTCTCCAAAATACAGTTATGGGTTGATAACAATGTGAAAAGCATTTCAAAATTTTTGTTTATATTATGAATATTACTTTAAATTTGAGATTGGGTTTATGTTTTGAAACCATAAAAACATCTCTTTAGAAACTTTTGGATAGCCTCCTTCGAAAGCTAAAATTCTTTTCAAAATATTATATACATACCTTTCGAAGACATTAATAGACATTCTCTTTTGAAGCTTATTATATCTTTCGATGGTATCAAATCATCTTTTTAATATAGAGCTTCGAAACAAATGAAAGTACCCCTTCGTAAGTACTGGGTTTACTCTTTAAAAACATTATTTGGGTCACAATGGTTATATACGAAAGTATCTCTTTCAAAGCCAACTGTTGGGCGAATTCTCACCCAGAAGATCTCGAGACCAAGATGCGTCAGTTTCACCCGGGTTCGCAACCCTCTATTCCATTCGGTGGCCCAACCTAAAGTCCATTCGGCATTCCCAGTACAAGGTCATTCGGCAATACAGGCAAAGGCTCATTCGGTAAAGCAAGGCAGGAATCCATTCGGCACAACACCCCCCATGTTCATTCGGTAACAGTTCCATCCGGTACACCGACAACCGGACGAAAGCCCCTCCAACAACCGAACCACCTACCACCGGTCCACTCCGTCACCGGTCCATGCACCCATGACAAGTGGAGCATCGCCGAACCAGCTCCCCCGCCGAACCAAGCATTCTACATCACCTACCGGATCAAGGCCTTCCCTAGGCACTACCGAACCGCGTCACCACAAGACACCAAGCCAATTCCCTACCGAACGAGGCTACCACCGGTCCAACCTCACCACCGAATGAAGCTCGCCGAACCAACATAGTTGCCAGTCCAGATCGCTTCAGCCCGGGCCCACCAGCAGTTATATACTTCCAAGACCCCTGCCCCCTACCTCATTCTATAAATAGAGGGGCAGGGGTACAACAATGGCAGACAAGTTTGAGAGCTCAAGCAAGGAAGGAACTTTCAAACTACTTTCATACACTTGTATACAACGCATTGTACTTGTAACCTGAAAGAAAGAAGATAATAACATATAAAGTGGACGTAGGCACATTCTGGCCGAACCACTATAAATCTGTGTGTCTTTTACATTTCAGCCCCTACTTTTCTCATATTTACATACTCATCTAAAATCATTGAAAATTACATATAATCGACTAAATAACACGACTTGGAGGTGTTTGTCCATTTTTTGTGCAAACATTTTTGGTGCTTTCACTGAGAGCTGAACTCAAGCTTCATCTTCTCCCACTCAACCTTTTTCCTAACGACATCACTCGTTGCTTAGAAATCATGCCTTCCAAACAGAGAAGGGATGTTAACAAAGGAAAGAACATCGCAACTAGCAGCCTTCCAGATCCAGCAATCACAGATCAGCCCACTTCAACAGCAGTACCAGATGAAAATCAGGAAAATCCAACTGGTCCCGCAACGGAACAACCAATCACTAGGGCAGATCTGGACAGGGTTGTGGCTGAAGTAACTAACCGCTTCACATCCCAACAAGAAACTTTGGTGGACCAACTCATGACACGCTTAAGGGACGCTGAAGAGTCCAACCGCAACACTGAATCATGGGGTGAATCCCAATCCGGAGGATCCCGGAGGCAACAAAGGTCTTCACTCTTCGAACAAGCTATCAACAGGAAAAACGATGATAGGGGCCGCGCCCGGACTCAGCCCGAATTCCGACTCGAGGAAGCCCTTGGAACCGAACCTAGCGGGGGAGGCACCAGGCGAGGGTCGGATGTAGCTGAGCCAGTCATGCCACCTAATCATAGAAACCCCGCTGAACGGAGCCGAGCTAGAACCCAGCCCGAAGTTGACCCCATGGATGTGCTCGAAACAGAACCCCACAGGGGAAGATCAAGGCAGGGGGCAACTGTAGCTGGTCCTAGCGTGCATCCAAGCAGCCAAAGACAACCACTGGATAATGCTAGAGGTGATAGACTGTACCATCCCTACAGGTCATCTGGGCGAGATAGATCCCGCAGGGAAGAACCGAGCTCATTTTTGTCCGCTCCAAGTTCTGACGAGCGGATGGCACAATTATTCAGAGAATGTGTCCAACGGGAGCAAAGGGACCGGGGAATAGGCGCTAGGGTCACCAGTCCCTTTACCCGAAATATCGAAACTGCCATCACTCCCCGGGAATGGAAAATGCCAACCATGGAACCTTACAAAGGAACTTCCGACCCCATCGTACACCTGCAGAGATACACCCAGCATATGCTCATGAGTGGAGCAACAGAAGGAGTATTATGTAAATGCTTTCCGCTATTCCTATCAGATCTAGCTACCTCCTGGTTCTGCCATCTACCCCAAGGATCCATCAGCTCATGGGAGATGTTAAAAGAAAGGTTTATTAGCCAGTTCCGCATCCATGTGGAACAACCCAGGGATGCTTATTCTCTATCCAATGTCAAACAGAAATCCGGAGAGACGCTGCAACAATATCTAACACGGTTCAACGCCGCAGCGGCAGCAGTTCAAGATGCCGATGAAAAACTCACTCTAATGGCCCTCTGTAGTGGTGTACATCCAGACACCAAGTTTGCCAGAAGATTAACTAAGGAAAAACCAGCTACCTTGCCTGATTTCTTCCATGAAGCTGGAAAGTATATGAGACTTGAAGACGCTGCTACGGAGAGGCAGTCAGGGTAACAAGGCAAGATAGCTCAGGACAAGGTTCCCACTGCAGCTAAGGACGCTCGAAGAAATGAATCTAGAGACAATGCTGGGGGCAGAAAGGTTGAGAAGCGCCAATATCGACCAGGGCCAAGATTTGACTCCTACACTCCTTTGAATGAAACAATCGAAAACATCTACCTAGCCACTCAGGGCGAACTCGGATACAAGCGCCCCCCGCACAAGAAAGAATCAGATAACGCACTCAAGTCCGGAAAGTTCTGTCGCTTCCACGAATCCCACGGACATGACACCAATGAATGCCACCATCTTCGGGACTTGATCGAAGAACACATTAGAAGAAGAAGACTGGAACGTTATGTGAAAAGTCAGAACAGGACTCCAACTCCTGCCAATGAGAACTCAAAGCAACCCCTCCCAGAAGTAGGCGGAGGGAATCGCAACAATCACAACACCAGTGGCTCTAGTCAGGAGAAGATAGTGGTCCTTACCATCTCAGGAGGACCACACATCGCCGACAGAAGTTGGGCAGAGATGGAAAGGTACGGCAAGTCGCTTAGAAATGCAGAAGGCTATGTTAACTCCATCACGGAAGAACGCCACCCGAAACGAAAAGAGAACGACGACATCATATTCAGTAGGCGTGATTTGGAAGGAAGACAGTACCCACATATGGATCCTATGGTCATCTCTGCCTGGTTCGGTCCAGCTAAAGTTTTTCGGATTCTAATAGACACAGGAAGCTCCGTAAATATCCTATTCAGACATGCTTTCGACAAAATGAAGTTATCAATGAAGGATGTATCCCCCTGTGACAAACCACTGCACGGTTTCACTGGAGATGCAAAAATGCCCCTCGGGCAACTTGACCTCTTCGTCGAAATAGGAAGTCATCCCCGCTCCGTTGTGCGAAAACAAACGTTCGTACTAATAGAAAACCACTCGGCTTACAACGCTTTCTTGGGAAGACCAGCCTTGTCTGACTTTCAGATTGTATTAGCCCCCTGGTGCCTGAAAATGAAATTTCCAACAGACAACGGAGTAGGAGAAGTAGAAGGAGATCAAGGTGCTGCCCGAGACTGCTACGTAACTGAACTTCGCAATAACCGCAGAAAGAATAAAGGAAAAGATGCAGAGACTACTCTCTGCATGAAAAGCTTGGAGGCATAGCAACTAAAGAAAGCCCCTCCTCTTCGATACACAAGCGATCCCTTCAATGAACTAGACCCCAGGGATAATGAGGAGGAGGCTACCGCCGAGCCTGCAGAGGCTATGGAATTCGTATCGGTAGATAAGCATGATTCAAGTAGACTATTAAAAATCGGATCTCAGCTGAAAACGGAATTGAAGGATCAACTCATTGACTTTCTCCGCCACAACTTAGATGTATTTGCGTGGACCCATGCCGATATGACAGGAATCTCCCCAGACGTAGCATGCCACATGTTGAACATCGATCCCACCAAGGTACCAGTAAAGCAGAAAAAGAGGAGCATGGGGGCAGAGCGATCAGCAGCCCTTGATGAGGAAGTAAAAAATCTACTTGCTAATGGCTTCATACGGGAAGCCATCTACCCAGAATGGATCGCTAACCCAGTGCTAGTAAAAAAGGCCAATGTAAAGTGGCGAACATGTATTGACTTCTCCAATCTGAATGACGCTTGCCCGAAAGACTGCTTCCCACTTCCCCGAATTGACCAACTCGTGGACAGCACAGCTGGGCACGAACTCCTATCTTTTATGGATGCATACTCCGGATATAACCAGATCCCCATGCACGCTCCCGATCAGGACCACACTAGCTTCATCACCGACCGCGGATTATATTGTTACAAAGTCATGCCTTTTGGACTCAAAAATGCTGGAGCTACCTATCAACGCCTCGTCAACAAAATGTTCGCAGAACTGATAGGACGTACTATGGAAGTATAAGGGGATGACATGTTGGTGAAGTCCAGGAAAGCCAACGACCATGTAAGCCATCTGGACGATATGTTTCGGGTACTTCGCCGATATGGAATGAAGCTGAATCCTCTAAAGTGCTCCTTCGGAGTATCATCGGGAAAATTCTTAGGATTCATCGTCCACGCCAGAGGAATCGAAGCAAACCCTGAACAAATCCGAGCTTTAAAAGAAATAAGGATACCTTCCACTCGAAAAGAAATGCAGAGCCTAAACGGAAAGGTGGCCGCCCTAAGCAGATTCATTTCCAAGGCAACTGACAAGTGTGTCCCTTTCTTCGAAGCACTCAAGAAAGACAAAGGGAGGTTCGAGTGGACCGACGAATGCTTAAAAGCCTTCCTCAACCTCATCGAACACCTTCAGAGACCACCAGTACTCTCAACTCCAAATGAAGGTGAAGTGTTATACCTATACCTCGCTGTATCATCTCATGCTCTAAGCGCCGCCTTGGTAAGAGAAGAAGACCGCACACAGCGCCCGGTTTACTTTGTAAGTAAGAGATTTACAGGGGCAGAGGCCAGATATCCTAAACTTGAGAAATTAGCATATTGTTTATTGATCGCGTCACGAAAACTGCGCCACTACTTCCAGTCTCACTCCATCAGGGTTCTAACCGATCAACCACTGAGACAAGTGCTCCATCGTCCTGACACTTCTGGGCGACTCCTCAAATGGTGCATCGAACTAAGTCAGTATGATATCACCTACCATCCTCGTACCGCTATCAAAGGACAAGCCATGGCTGATTTCATTGCCGAATTCACTATCAACGAAGGCGAGGAACAATCTGAAGTAGCAAAAAACATCAAGTGGAACCTCTTTGTAGACGGAGCATCGAACGAACAAGGCTCGGGGGCAGGTATTGTGATCATCACCCCCAGGGGAAGAAAGTTGTACTATGCATTGAGATTGGAGTTCACGGCCACTAACAACGATGCTGAATATGAAGCAGTAATAGCGGGATTGGAACTGGCCCTAGAAATTGGAATCAATTCCTTATGTATTCATAGTGATTCTCAGCTTATCGTAAACCAGGTACTAGGAGAATTCCAGACTCGAGGGGAACGACTCACAGCATACCTAAAGAAAACCAAACTGCTGCTCGATCAATTGGACCATTATCTAATCAAACACATTCCTCGAGAAGAAAACCAAGAGGCAGATGAACTTGCAAAGCAAGCTAGTATGAAGGACAGCACCATTCCCGGAGCACCAGCAATCTCAAGGCAGCTAGCCCCAAGTTTCGAACAAGTAAATCTGATAACTGCAATCGAAGAAGGAACCTGGATGACTCCTATCCGGAAATATTTGCAAGATGGCATACTACCCGACAGGCGTGACGAAGCCAAGAAGATCTTGAGAAAAGTTCCCCACTACACAATACAAGAAGGCATCCTCTACCGGCGTGGCTTCTCTAGCCCCTTATTAAGATGCGTCGCCGGAAGGGAAGCCAAGGAGATATTAACAAACATCCATCAGGGAGGATGCGGAGATCACACTGGAGGACAGACTTTGGCAAGAAAGATACTCCGATATGGATATTACTGGCCCACACTAAACAAAGATACCCTAGACTTCGTTAAGAAATGCGACAGATGTCAGAAGTTCGCCAAGATCCCTCGACTGCCCACAAACGAAATTACTCAAATGACCAGCCCTTGGCCCTTTGCTGTATGGGGAATTGACTTAATTGGCGAACTGCCAACGGGCCGAGGCGGAGCCAAATATGCTATAGTGGCAGTCGATTATTTCACCAAATGGGTGGAAGCGGAACCTTTAAATAAAATATCTTCAGCAAAAATTATCAACTTCTTGATCAAAAACATTCTGTGCAGGTATGGAGTCCCCCTCAAGATCGTATCAGACAACGGACTCCAATTTGACAGCGAAGAATTTGCCGACTGGTGCCAAGAGCATGGAATTCATAAAAGCTTCTCATCAGTAGCTTACCCTCAGGCAAACGGACAAGTTGAAGCTGTCAACAAAATTCTCAAAACCCTAATCAAGAAGAAACTTGAAAAGTCAAAAGGCGCTTGGGTGGACGAACTTCCTACGGCACTATGGGCATACCGCACATCTTTCAGAACAGCAACGGGACATACTCCTTTCTCTTTGGCATATGGATCGGAGGCAATGCTCCCAGTTGAGACTATTGTGCCTTCTCACCGTAGGATCCACTACAACCCAGAAGAAAACGAAGAACTCCTCCTCATGTCTTTGGATCTGATTGAGGAAAGGAGGAATGATGCAGCACTCAAAGCAGCAGCTCACAGACAAAAAGTGGCAGCACTATACAATTCCAAAGTCAAGCATCGCAGCTTACAAGAAGGAGATCTTGTCCTCAGGCGAATCTTTCCGCGCCCCGGGGCGCTGGACCCCGTCTGGGACGGACCATATGTAATTCACAAAGATCTCCACAACGGAGCTTACATTTTGTCAACAGTGGACGGAGAGGTGTTCCAGAGGGCATGGAACATCCGACACCTCCGTCGATACTTTTCTTAACTTGTACTGCCCATATGAAGTGAATTAACAAAGAGAATCAGTGGACGTAGGCATTTTCGTGCCGAACCACTTTAAAAAATCTTGTCTCTTTTTAACTTGTTCCTTTATGTCTTGGCTACTTGTTAAGCGTTATCCCTTTCTGTTGAACAAAATTCTATGGCATCTCCACTCAAGACGCACCGCGGCCTCATCTGGACTGGGCCTAACAGGTACGCTACGATTCTATGCACTCGCCAATGAGACTCTTTTGCCCCAGCATCCCTCTGCTGCGGGTTAACTCATTGCGCACCTGCCCTCAAAGCCAACTGTAATGAGCCGATTATAAGTCATCATAAAGGCCGACTATAGCCGATGGCAGCTCATTACGGCGTTCGGCTCGTCGGTAACTGTGAACCTACTTTAAGCCCCAACATAAGGTGTGGCCAGCCAGGGGTAGTTCACGGCCAACGGCACCCACGCTAGCCGGCCACGGTAAATCGAATAATACCCACGATTACGGACCATAATGGTTCGGGTAGTTACCGTGCGCGATCTCGGCTCCGATGTGTCTTAAGTGCGGCTGTGGTAAAAAAGAAAACTCCCCGCGGAGGCGTAAGATGGGTGACAAATGTCTCCAAGACCCACAGCTAGGGAAAGTGACTACAAAACCCGTTTGCCACGAACTTAAGCACATCGACGGCCTTCCGTGACTGGAAGTTTTACTTTTACTATATTTCCATTTCATTTAAATATTTTTCTCCTATCCTGTATAACAAACTCTAAAGTACAGGAAACCAAATAGGAAGCATTCACTCATGAGGCTCTAAGCCTGCGTGCTGGGTAGCAGGGCGCTCGGCTATACCCGTGAACAGTTACACAAGACACTCAAAGCTAACGCCTGCGAATAAAACATAAAGGGCGGTACTCTCTTCTCTTGTACATAAATGCGTAACTATAACTTATTCATACACTGACATTGCAAAACGTGAAATTATATTTCAAGCAAAAACTTAACATCAAACACAAGTGGAATCACAGGCATATACATAATTATACTTCTCACACAGCACATAAAGATAGCAACAACATTTAAACATGACAAAATCAGCTTATATTATAAGATCACACGAAGTTATTCTTTGCAAATAATTTTATTACAGTTGCATATCAAAGACTAACATGAACAGTGATAAAAAAGAAACAAAAAGATGGCAGATGCATCCACACTCCATCACCAACTCCCCCAGCCTACTTAGCCGCAGGATCGGAGCCCCCAGCATGTGGATCTGAAGTCCCACCTGTCCAGATCAGAAGAGGAATTCATTAAACGAACGATCAAGTTATGAAAACACGAAAAGAAAAGAAAGGGAAAAGAATAACTCACCAGCATCCGCCGCTTGATCCTCATCATCCAACTGCACGCCCGCTTCCTCTGCAGCGAGTAGCCGCATCCCCTCCTTCACCGCCGCTTGCTCCTCCTTTGAGAACTGAGCAGTGACCACACTCAAGTTGAAAGCCTCTCCGCCTTCCTTACCCGCATTCACCCTGGCCTCCTCTAAAGCCTGGAGATACACCTTGGCCATGACCCGAGGGTAATCGTCCATCCAAGACAAGCCGCCCTCCTTCCAAGTGTGGAAGTACATATCCTGCAACATCTCATCCATCATCCCCTCGTTTTCCTCAAACTCCCTCACCCGGGCCTCGGAAGCTTGCAACTTGGTGATGGCGACGTCCCTCTCTGATTGGTATCTCAAGCAGTCAGCCTGGAGTGACCTCCTCATTTCCTCTTCCTTCAACTTGAGGGACCTCCTCATCTCCTCCATCTCCTCCTTCAACTCGGCCTGAGCCATCTCCGCAGCCTCGAGCCTCCCTGACAACTCCTCCACCCGCTCGAGATCCGCATTTCGAACCTCATCCACCGTTGCGATAGCTATGTTAATCCGTTCCCTGCAAGCGACCTCCATCTTCCGTAATTCCGCCCTACTGGCCTTCTCCATGGTCTCTTTCAGACGCTTGGAGGCTTCCTCATGCTGGGAAATCTGGATGGCTTGGTCGGCGAGTTGCTTGGCCTGATCGGCAACCTTTAACCTCAACCGAATGTTAGCACTCCCGATCTCTTCCCCGGCCTTGACCAACTTAGCATGATGCTCCATTAACTTCTTGGTCTCTACGACCACCCGGTCGATATTAGCCTTGGCCTCATCCCCCATGGTGACTACCCGTGTAGTAAGTAAATCAAGATCTAAAGATTTGGCCTCGTCCAACACTCTTACCATGGGGTTGCGGGGAAGTAGGTGCTCGCCCGTGGTCTCATCGAATGAAATGTCCCGAAAACTTGGGTCTAAATCAGGATGACCGGCAAAAGGGTCACGAGGCACGGGGCGAGGCACATCGGGACGCCTTATATGAATGACAGTAGAACTCTTGGAAGGAGGAGGAGGGGGGCAGGGCTCCGTGCTCTCCTCCGTAGTATCACGAGGAGGCTGAGTAAGGGGAGGCAGAGTAGGAAGCTGCGAAGCAGAAGAAGACTCAAATAAGGAACGGCTCCGCTTCCTTTTCTGAATGCCCTCTTCGATGACCCCAAGAAGAGGGCGGTACTTGACTACGTCCCCAGTGCGATCAGTAGAAGGTTTCACAGAAGCTCTCCTCGACTTAAATTGTTCAAGACGATGTCGAACATCCGACGTTTTAACTGCCGGGCCTGCCCCTGAAATAAAGAACAAGTGTTACGAACATACAATAATCCGCAATTCAAAAAATGTGCTAAGTTAAAAAGAAAGAAAAGTGAGGAGACACATCTATTATACAAACCCGGCGGAGGAGTGGGAAACTGCAATAAGTCCTGGATCTCATTCCAGGACGGAAGTGAACCGTAAAAAATTTCTAAGTCCCTATCGAAAATGGAATCGGCAGAAGACAAAAGTTCACCTTGCGTCGCCGGAGTCACAGCTTTGCCGGTTTCCTTTGCCTTCTCCGTTTCTTTCTCCTTTTCCTTCTCCGTTTCCGACTCTCCCTCCGACTCCCCGAAGGCCCGACGGAGAGCCTCATCCAGTTCGAGGTCTTGCTCAGAGGTTAGAGCGGCAACACCACTACCACCTTGACCGTCGCCATCTCCTCCACCCTCCGACCCTTCTCCAACTTCGCCTCCTTCCTCCTCTTCCACACCTTCCTCCTCCGGGACAGTCGGGCAAGTACTTGGAGAAGGGCCATCGGACTTCTTCAGTTTCTTCCCCCCAACCGCAGGACGCGCTGCGAAAGGCTCCCTCTTACCGCTCTTTACCGTAGCCCCCTCCTTAGCTTTAGCAGCCCTCTCCTCAGTCGTATCCCTTTGCTTAACCACGGACTGGCGCGGTAAGATCAAATTATACTCCAAGAGGGTTGCGTTCCTGATCAAGAAAGAGGCCGACCGGTCCCGTGCCGGAATAGCCTTTAGTTCAGCAGCCATTCGCACTAAGGAATCGTCCTCCACGACTGCAATACCACCTGTCGCTAGCCAGAAATAGAAGCATGTCAGAAAAAACACTACAGTCAAAACACATGAAAAATATAAATGAAATCAATCTTACAGCCGGAAGTGAAAAGGCGGAAAGAAACAGCATCGTCCTTGACGAAGAACCACTCCTTCTTGAACATGGTGAACTTGGAATACAAGTCCAGAACTGGTTTGAAGGGTACGGCCGCCTCCAGGCTAATGTACGGAGACCCCTTCTTATAGCCTCTCAGGTTGTACAAGTATCGGATTTCCCGGTTAGAAGGAGGACGCCCGTACCTCCTCTGGAAGATAACAAAAAGGCTCACCAGGATGGCATAAGAATTAGGCTGAAGCTGGAAGGGAGCCACCTTCAAATATGTGGTGAAGCTAATTATCCAAGCGTTGATAGGAGGGATAGCACCGCACATACAATGATATCTGCTAAAAGCGAAGTAGCCCTCGGGAGGATTATATGGCATCACTCCATCTCCCGGCAGCAGCATAAGGGCCCTATCTATCCCAAAGGAACGGGATATGACGTCAAGTTGCTCCTCCTTTAGGGAGCTAGGAAAGCAATCCGGGGGAGAGATCAAAAGTTCCTGTGGACCATATCCGTCCACTAGAGACCTCGGAATAGGTCGGTGTTGCCCGGATCCTGGTTGGACTGGGGGCAAGGAAGAAGAAGGCTCTCCTGTGCCTCTAGACTTCTTTCTGTCTGATCGTGTTTCCGCTTTGCGAGACATTTTCTGCAGCACAAGAAAGACTTGAGATTAGAATAAGAAGTATAGAAACACAAACAAGCAAGTATATAAAGCAAGCGTATAAAAGCCTAAGATTTCGCTCAAGATTCAAATTTTCGAGTCTCATTCGGTATATGCCTCATTCGGAAATTCCATTCGGCATTAGGAGTACATCCGGTATACGAATTCGTTCGGTGGTACAGTGCAAGTAAATTCATTCGGCCCTAATGACGAAAGCCCATTCGGCACCTATGTCCCATGTTCATTCGGCATTTGAGAACCAACGTGTGTATTCGGCATTCTGAGCCATTCGGTAATAAGAGGCATTCGGCAATAGAGTACGTACCTGATTCGGTAGAAATTTGGTTCGGCAGAAGATTTGGTTCGGCAGTACAGTTGATTCGGCTCTCTGATTCGGTAAGGAAAAACCAAGGGGGGTGTAGCCTCTATATATAGGCGAGCTCAGGACGGCCGAACCAGTTAGTTCGGTACCGGACCAACCAGAAGCCGAATGAGAATAGCCGGACCAACCAAGAACCGAATGGAACTCTCTCTCTACCGTCCAAGACCAGGAACTAGTGGCGTGCAAAGCGCCTCCCTCAGATAAGTACCGAACTCCAGAACTAACTAATAAAATAAGATTATGATAACGGTGAATAAGTCGTAAAACTCTCACTAACATGGATTAATCGTTTACACGTGTATGCGACCACGAATGGTCCATAGGCACGCTCTGAATGGTTATTAACCCTATCGTCGTAGGAATTTACACTTTGACACGCCTTTTTAAGCCCATCGGTCATATGGATATTTGATAATTATTATGAAATGGCTAAGCTACTTACACATGTACGGGGTCGCGAACGATCCCTAGGCATGCTCTGAGCTGGCGATAAACCACCTTGGCAAACGACCCAGGGACCCACTCTAACGTGAACCTGGCATCGACAATGCTAAGCCCCTTCGGGGCACACTTGCTCGTCCCGAGCGACACGGTTCACTTCATCTCAAATATTCCGATCACGAACGGTCGTTATTTGAAATCACACTAAAATTGTAAATTCCTTTGCAGGACATCAACAGGATATGAACATCCAGCCCATGGCATTACAAAACACGCCTTCTTGCCGCAGGGAAACAAAGCGCGACACATGCAAGCACGTGCCCCACTTTGGGGGGCAAATGTTGGGCGAATTCTCACCCAGAAGATCTCGAGACCAAGATGCGTCAGTTTCACCCGGGTTCGCAACCCTCTATTCCATTCGGTGGCCCAACCTAAAGTCCATTCGGCATTCCCAGTACAAGGTCATTCGGCAATACAGGCAAAGGCTCATTCGGTAAAGCAAGGCAGGAATCCATTCGGCACAACACCCCCCATGTTCATTCGGTAACAGTTCCATCCGGTACACCGACAACCGGACGAAAGCCCCTCCAACAACCGAACCACCTACCACCGGTCCACTCCGTCACCGGTCCATGCACCCATGACAAGTGGAGCATCGCCGAACCAGCTCCCCCTGCCGAACCAAGCATTCTACATCACCTACCGGATCAAGGCCTTCCCTAGGCACTACCGAACCGCGTCACCACAAGACACCAAGCCAACTCCCTACCGAACGAGGCTACCACCGGTCCAACCTCACCACCGAATGAAGCTCGCCGAACCAACATAGTTGCCAGTCCAGATCGCTTCAGCCCGGGCCCACCAGCAGTTATATACTTCCAAGACCCCTGCCCCCTACCTCATTCTATAAATAGAGGGGCAGGGGTACAACAATGGCAGACAAGTTTGAGAGCTCAAGCAAGGAAGGAACTTTCAAACTACTTTCATACACTTGTATACAACGCATTGTACTTGTAACCTGAAAGAAAGAAGATAATAACATATAAAGTGGACGTAGGCACATTCTGGCCGAACCACTATAAATCTGTGTGTCTTTTACATTTCAGCCCCTACTTTTCTCATATTTACATACTCATCTAAAATCATTGAAAATTACATATAATCGACTAAATAACACGACTTGGAGGTGTTTGTCCATTTTTTGTGCAAACACCAACAAAAATTAGTTTTTGGTGAAAAATTGATGGTGTCAGAACCATCTTAGTCGAAAGAAAAACCTTTAAAAAAAAAACTTTAACGAACAGAGTCGAAACCCCTTTTGCTTCCAATACCTTCGAAGCCCCCAACCCCTTCAAAAGCATTCAGGAAAAAGACATAGGTTAAAACAGAAGTAACCCCTTCGACAACATAGATGACTTTAGTGCAGTCGAAAGGGAAATTAGCGGTTTGGTTTCGATTGGGACGAAACCCACCCTTTTAAAAGAAATTATTTAATGGAAAAAGTACTCCTTCAAAAGAAAACACTTTAACTGAACATGACATCCTTCTTCAAAAGCTAATTATAAAACCTTTTTGAAAGCATAGCTTATGACTGTGTCGAGAGCTTTAGGTAAAACTAGCCAAGACTTTAACTTTTGAAAACAAAGCAGGGTTTCAACTCCATCGGAAGCTACCCTTTCGACACCATGGCTTCCCTCTTCCTTCCAATCCATTGCATACCACCTAAGTGATATCTTGTGTATTGGTTTCGACTACATGGGTTTCAACTATGTTTATTTTGACTAGGATGAGGCGGAATCAAAGGAGTCAAAAGGTCCTTACTAATAGGGGCGGAACACCTTTTCCTGGTTTAAAGGTTGAATTATAGCAACTTTTAGTAGTTACTTTCTAATAACTTGCCTATCTGTAAACTATTGATTAGCTGTTATAAAAGATTTTCAAGTACTTTACCTTTTTAAAAATACCACATTTATTCAGATCCATATTAAAGGAATTTAATGTTAAAACCTTTCCATATAACAAAATCCAACATTTTGTAGAAAAGCCTTTCTTTTACAATAATTTATTTCCGCAAATAAATCAACTTGGGAAAATACCCAAAAATTCACAGAAAATCAATTTCATCAAGTTAGTAAATATATTATAATTTTAGATCCAATTTCTTCTTGAAATTCTTAAAATAAATTTTAATCCCATCTATATCATATCTTTCATTAAAAATTTATAATAAAATTTCCATAGCTTGGAAAATTCTGAAAATTAAAAACCATATACAAAATCATGTTTCATTTAACATAAAAAATTTCCATGGCAATCTAAAATCGTATATTTTTAGTTTCATGTCTAAACCGTGCAAATTTATGTGCTTATGAATTAAAATAAATCACCATAATATAATTTAAGCATGTCATCATCCATTTTATCACAAAATTGAATTTAAATCATAAATCCAAAACCATACAATCATTGAACATAATTAGAGATGGTAGAAAATTATTATTTAACTTAAACTCGATAAGGAATTTGAGATTTGTTGTTGATTAATCCTCCCTAGCTTTTCCTTAGCTTTAGATTAAAATTTCTCTTTTCCTTCCTTTGTAATGACCGACTTTAGTTAGATTTTTGATTTTTCGTTTGTGAAGGTGGAAATAAAACGTGAATGGACAATTACAAAATGATATAGCCGTGTAAAATAAATGGCCATTTACTAATATGCCTATGTGTAGTTTAATTGACTAATAAACCAATTTAAAGCCCATTTATCTAATTAATAAGAACGGTCCTATTATGTAATTTAATCAAATCTAAATCTCCTTATCATCATTATTATATTTAATTTATCTAATTAAATTTTTTAAATAATGTTATGATAAATCAGGGATGTTACGGGCTCCCCCTTAAAGAATTTCATCCTCGAAATTTAGTAAGGACTAAATACTAAACATAGCAATCATCTGTAACAACACCTAACATCCACACTAGTCTAACTGACTAGAACCTATGTATATAAATCTAATATGGACATACCTTCAAAGCAAATCAGGATAAGTATCTCTAATCTTGTCATTCGTCTCCTAAGTGCAGTCCTTCATGTTGTCACTCAACTAAACTTTCAGCAACCTGACTGTCTTGTTCTTTAATCTTTTCTCATCTCTAACTACAACTTGAACTGGTTGTCTAATAAAAGTCAAATTAGGTTCTACCACTAAGTCATCCAACCTTGTCGGAGGAATAGTAGTTTCTGGATCATGCATATACTTGCAAAGAGAAGAAACATGAAATACATTAGGGACACCTGCCAAATTGCTCAGTAACTCTATTTTGTATGCGAGCCTTCCAATCCTCTCTATAATCTGGAATAGACCTACATGTCTTGGGGCTAACCTCCCCGACTTTCCAAAGCATACCACACCCTTCATAGGTGATACCTTAATGAAAACCTTATCCTACCTTATAACTATTGGTTCTTACCCCTCTTATCTGCGTAACTCTTCTATCTGGACTGAGCTTCCTTCATCCTTCAATGGATTAACTCAATCTTCTCTGATGCCTCTCTAACTAAATCTGGGTCTAAGACTAATCTGTCTCCAGTCTCCAACCATCATGCTAGTGATTTGCACGGCCTTTCATACAAAGCTTCAAACGGCATCATTCCTATACTAGTCCAGTAACTATTATTATAGGAAAAATAAACTAAATGTAGGTGATCTTCCCAAGATTGACCAAAGTCCAATACACAAGCTCTCAATTAATCTTCGAGTAGCTTATTGACTCTCTCTGTTTGCCCAACCGTCTAAGGATGATATGCAGTACTCATACTAAGCTTGGTACCTATTATTTCTTGTAGACTCTTCCAGAATTCACTAATGAAAAATGCATCTCTATCACTGACTATACTACCAGGAAATCCATGTAGTCTAACTATGTTCTTTAGGAACAAGTTAGCGAAAATAGGTATCGTTCTGGTTGACTTAACTGGAATGAAATGGACACTCTTGGCTAATCTATCCACTATAACCTATATACTTTCATTACCTCTATTTGACCTTGGCAACCTGTCTATAAAATCTGTGGAAATCGAATCCCATTTCCAAACTGGAATCTCTAAAGGCTATGATAACATACTTAGTTTCTGATGTTCAGCTTTCACTTGTTGATAGTTTGCACATTGTCTAACCCATAAGCCAACTTCCCACTTCATGCCTTCCCAATAGAAGCTTCTCTTCATATCCGGATACATCTTGGTTCCTCCAAGATGTCATAAACTTGGATCGATGACATTCTCCAAGAACTTCTTTCCTCAAGTCCCCCACATTTGAAACACACTACCATCCCTTCTTTCTTAGCCACCCTCTCTAGTTAGGGCTAAAATTCTTTAAATCGTCGATCTCTATTCCAAACTCAAGCCTTTTAATCCTTTCAACTAATACTAGATCATTTTCTTCTTAGAAGCAATTCTCTCAATCAATACCGGTCAATCTTCTAAACAAGATAGTCTGGCGGAACTCTGACTAGAAACCACAGTAGATCTTAATTGTGCACTGCAACTGGCTAAAGCTTCCAAATCTTTCCACTCCGCTAACATTGATAACACCACATTCTGATGTTTTCCGATAAGAACATCTTCCATCTTATTACCTTTTCCTGGTGCATATTCTATACCAAAATCATATCCAGCCAAAAACTCCAGCCATCTCTGCTGTCTCATATTTAACTCCTTCTGAGAGAATAAACACTATAAAGACTTACAATCGGTATATAATTCAAATCTCCCTTTAAGAGATAATGTCTCAAAATCTTCAATGCGAAGATTACGCTGCTAACTCCAAATCATGAGTAGGATATCTAATTTCATGCGGTCTAAGCTACCTAGATGCATAGGCGATGACTTTACCACTCTGCATCAATATCGCTCCTAGTCTAGTTCCACATGCATCAGTATAAACCATGAATCCTTGGTTTTCGTCTGGACTACTAATACTGGTGTATTGGTCAAAAAATGCTTTAACTTAAGGAATGCCTCCTCCCATATGTCGGACCAAACAAACTTCACTTCCTTCCTGGTAAGCTTAGTTAAGGGTGCTTCTATCCATAAGAAATCCATAATGAATCTCCGATAGTAGCCAGCAAGTCCAAGAAAACTCCTAATCTCAATCACCATCTCTGGTCTCTTTCAATTATTTACCGCTTCAATCTTATTTGGATTGACTGGCAATCCTTTCTCTGAAACAATGTGACCAAGAAACTTTACCTCTTTCTTCCAGAAGTGACACTTGGTAAATTTTGACCCAAGTACTCTGGGAAAACTCGGTTCATCAATTCTATGAAGAAAGTAGGTGCATTTATCAATCCAAATTGCATCACAACCACTCATATGAACCATACCTAGTTCATTATGCTGTCAAGGGAATACTATCCTCTGCTAATCTCAACCGATGGAAACTTGTCGCCAAATCCAACCAGAAAAACACCCTTGCGCCACTCAACTAATCAAATAGATCATCTATTCTTAGCAAAGGATACTTATTCTTATTCCTTTCGTTTAACTCACGATAGTCAATACACATCCTTAACGACCCATTTGGTTTCTTTATGAACACTACGGCCGCTCCCCAAGATGAACCGCTTGGTCTACTTCCAGATCCACTAGCTGCACTTTCAATTCCTTCATTTCAGTCGGTGTCATCCTGCCAGGTGGTCTACTTACAAGTTCAGCTCTTGGAATAAGATCTATTATAAACTCAACAGCTCTTTCCGGGTGTAGTCCAGTGACTGGCTCAAAGACATCTGCAAACTCTCTTGCTATCTGAACCAGACTTAACTCATTTCCTACCTCCATTGCATTAGGCATAGCACTGACACTCCGGTCAGTATTCTCTACTGAGAATATCACTCGATTATGACTATCAGGGTCACTTGGTGATATTTCCCCATCCTGGCAAAATATCCTAGCCTCATACTTACTCAACCAATCCATATAAAAAATGAGCATGAAATCTACGAAATCAATAACATACAAACTGCATGCAAACTTATGACCTAATAAGTCAAGTTCTAACCGGTCACATTTTAACCCTAGAGTTGCATACCCTCCTATTGGATTCACAACCCTTAAGGAAGTAATAAGGCAGTATCAACCAAACACTGAAATATAAACAAATGTGATGCATCGGTTCAAAAAGCACTCTAACTGAAATACTTTGTATCAAGAGCGTTCCCTCCATCATAGTCTTTCCCTTATCTGCTGCTGTAGGCCTAGTTGGTCCTATAGAAAAAAAAATTCTTTGTCCTCCTTAACTGGATTTGGACACTGATTCTTATAATGCCTAACTTGATCATGGTTAAAGCATTTCACATTCTTCTTAATTGTTGTTTCTTCCCATTTCCTAACCAGTATTCGTTAGCAAAGTGACCCTTTTTGTCACACTTGTATCAAACTACCTCAGCGTTTGACTTCTGGGCAGTATCTCCCTTCTGGGTTCCCTTCTTCTTAAAGAAATTCCTCTTCTCCCCTAAGAACCTTGAGTTTCCACCGACTTCTCTTTAACTAAATCAGCAAGTAACTCCTCATGACAAATAGCCATCTCCACCACTATATTACGAGGACCACGAACCTGTGTCATGGCCATTCTAGCAAGGTCGGGCCTCGGTCCCCGAATGAACTTCTCATTCCTTTGATGTCAGTATCTATAATAGCATACCCATATCTAGACAGTTCTTCAAACTTAGTAGCATACTCAACTACTAACATCTCTCCCTGAACCAAATCCATAAATTTCCTCATCATCTCAAACTTAGCAAACTACGATACAAACTTCTGCTTAAATCTTATTCTAGAATCATTCTAAGTTAGCTTCTCTTCCAGCACTCCAACAGTGACACTATTCCACCAATGTTGTGCTGGCCCCTGCAACTGTTTAGAGGCCAACCTCCTCTTTTGTCCTTCATTAAGGCCTAAATTAGTAAATATACGCTCACAATGCCACAATCAATTCTGAACCTCTATATCACTCTCCATTCCCAAAAATGGATTCCCATCCAAACTGGTGTAATCTATACTCAACAAAGCAATATTCCTAACTGGAGCCATAGGATTACCTCCTCCTGCATTTCCAACAACTCCATCTTGCACTAACCAGCAAAGAACTAATACATCTCCTCCATATCTACTGGTGGATTTCCAACAGCCACACTAGCTTCTGCATTTTTGTTACTATCATTAGCTGGTCGACCCAGGTTTCTCCTAGTAGTGGGTCGAGCATTTCCATTAGTTGCGGTGCTTCCTCCGCTAAGATTTCCTCTTTCATTTCCTATTTCCATATATTTTTCTTGTAAATCTGCATACAAGCCGTAGTAAGATATAGAAGAATGGTCTAAGAGAACAAGATACATACTTATGTATATATAATTATATATAGGAAATACAAGTACGTTATTATAGTGTTAACCCAAACCCGAATTATACTCTCTCATTCATTGGATTATGTTTGGAAAATCTTTTAGGTTTAAGTTTCTTTTAAAGTTTTATATACCTATGCCCTAATAACAACTTGTGACATCCCCTTATTTGGAGGCACAAAACTAACGGCTAAGATGTTGCAGTCATCTATACTTATTAATCCTCGATGACCAAACACGGCGATATTGGATACATTGATACACAGAAACACAAGAAGATGGAAAAAAATTAAATAGAAAAACAAATTCAGCATTCCATTTCAAAATATTCCAAATTGATTACATAATCCCAATTCGCAGACCACGTTCAGATAACATATAATTATTACAAAATACACCAAGAGTGACATATGAAGATGCACCCTTGGTAGATCATAGTATATAGATAGGCAAGAAAATAATTTGCTAAACAAACACACAGAGTAAATAAAAGAACACCAATAAATATCTGCCTCCTACACGTCCTCAGAAGCCTTTATTCTTCTAAAAGAACACCTAAAAACCTTAACTCTTAACCTACTCAAAATCAATTGAGTACCCGAGAGTATAAGGGGAAAACAAAATTTTGAGTCAGAAATAAAGCCTGGTGTGAATAATAATTGATAATCTCAAACCATTTAGATATCAAGTAAGACCACGCCACTTAGCAAAACAGATTTGCCCTCCCTAGTATCATAAATTTTTTATGAAACCATATATTGTGCTGCTGCATCCACAATGGATAAAACATAAAATTTCAAAACATTATGTGATATGAAAACCAAATAAATCAATTCTGGATTACCCATCCCCCTTCATTCCAACTATCTGTCTCAATTATAGTTTCTAGGGTTATAATTAACCTATTAAATGTTAAGGACTATCTGTCCAAATACTTAGTTTTCATGGGATCATTAAGAATGTATTGTTAACTCCAATATCTTATTTATTATCCTAGTTTTCATGGGCTAACTAGAAACCTATTGGCTGACTGCCAATATCATTAATCCGGATATAGTTTTCATGGAGTAACTACAAACCTACTGGCCCTTGTTAGTATAAAATCACAGTTTTCACTGGCTGACTATGAACCTATTGGCCCCTGCCAATATCATACAATTTTCATAGGCTTATTGTAAACCTATTGGCCCTTGCCTATATCTTTATTTAAAATTTTAGCATCTGTTAACTTATATTCATTACTAAGTCAACTTAACTGGTTATTTTGCACTTTCCCCGGAATAGAGTTATGTGTTAATATTAATGTGAATAACATTTCAAAATCTTTGTTTATGCCATGGTTATTACTTTAAATTTGTGATTGGGTTTATGTTTTGAAACCATATAAACATCTCTTTCGAAAGTTCTGGATAGCGCCCTTCAAAAGCAAAACTTCTTTTCAAAATATTATGTACATACCTTTTGAAGCCATTAATAAACATTCACTTTCAAAACCTATTACACCTTTCGATGGTATCAAATCATCTTTTTAAAATATAGAGCTTTGACACAAATGAAAGTACCCATTCTGAAAGTATTGGGTTTACTATTTAAAAACACCATTAGTGTCAAAATGGCTATATACAAAAGTATTTCTTTCAAAACCAACAAAAATTACGTTTTGTGGAAAAATTGATAGCGTCGGAACCATCTTAGTCGAAAGCAAAACCTTTAAAACAAAAACACCGAAGAACAGAGTCGAAACCTCTGTCAACTCCATCACCTTTGTAACTCCAACCCTTTGAAAGCATTCAGGAAAGAGGCTTAGGTTAAAACAGAAGTAACCTCATCAACAACATAGATGACTTCAATGTAGTCCAAAGGGAAATTAGAGGCTTGGTTTTGACCGCGACGAAACCTACCCTTTCGAAAGCAATTATTTAAAGGTAAAAGTACTCCTTCTAAAGAAAACACATTAACAAAACACGACAGCCTTCTTCGAAAGTTAATTATAAAACCTTCTCGAAGGATAGCTTATGACTATGTCGAAAGCATTAGGTAAAACTAGGCAAGACTTTAACTTTTTAAAACAAAGTAGGGTTTCAACCCCAGCGGAAGCTAACCTTTCGACACCATGGCTTCCACCTTCCTTCCAATCCACTACATACCATCTAAGTGATATCTTGTGTATTAGTTTCGACTACATGGGTTTCGACTATGTTGGTTTCGACTGGGATGAGGCGAAATCAAAGGAGTCGAAAGGTCCTTACTAATAGGGACGGAACACCTTTTTCTAGTTTAAAGGCTGAACTATAGCAACTTTTAGTAATTACTTTTTAACAGCTTGCCTATTTGTAAACTATTGATTGGTTGTCATAAATTCTTTTCAAATACTTTACCTTTTTCAAATTGCTGCATTTATTCAGATCCATATTAAAAGAATTTAACGTTAAAATCTTTCCATATAACAAAACCGACATTTTGCAAAAAAGCACTTCTTTTACAATAATTTATTTTACCAAATAAATCAACTGGGGAAAATCCCCAAAAGTCATAGAAAATCGATTTCATTATTTAATCAAACATATTAAAATTTTAGACCCAATTTCTGCTTGAAATTCTCAAAATAAATTTTAAACCCAATTATATCATATCTTTCATTAAAAATTCATAATAAAATTTCCATAGCTTGGAAATTCCGAAAATTAACCCATCTCTAAAATCATGTTTTATTTGACATAAAAAAATTTCATGGCAATTTGAAGTCACATATTTTCGGTTTTGTGTCTAAACAGTGCAAATTTACGTGCTTATGAATTAAAACAAATTATCATAACATAACTCAAGTATATCATCGTCCATTTTGTCACAAAAATTAATCTAAATCATAAATCCAAAACCATATAGTCATAGAACAAAAATAGAGATGGTAGAAGATTATTGTTCACCTTAAACTTGATAAGGATTTTGATATTTGTTGTTGATTAATCCTACCTAACTTTTCCTTAGCTTTAAATTAGAATTCATCTTTTCCTTCCTTAGTAATGGCCAACTTTAGTTTAGATTTCTATTTTTGTTTGTGAAGGTGGAAATGAAACGTGAATGGATAATTTCAAAAGGAAATAGCCGTGTAAAATAAAGGCTATTTACTAATATGCCCATGTGTAGTTTGATTACCCAATAAACCAATTTAAAGCCCATTTATCTTATTAATAAGCACGGCCCTATTTTGTAATTTAATCAAGCCCCAATCTTCTTGTCATCATTATTATATTTAATTTATCTAATTAAATTTTCTGAATAATGTTATCAAAAATTAGGTATGTTACATTATAAATGGACTCCTTCATCCTAAATAGATCATGAACAACTACATGTGTTCGAGCATCTTAAATAGATCTCGAATCTGCAGACAGATTCTCGTATCTAGAACCAATCCACTTCCAAGAGATAGAATACATATCTTAGCCTTGAAGCGACTTTCAATAAGTAAAACACTTATCGATCCCAATCACTCCAAGATTGAATCGACAAATTTGGTCTTTCAATGATAATGAGAGCTAGCACATATGGAAACCAAGTCTCGTATACTTATAACTTTTCCAATATTGTCCTTTCCTCTCACACCATCCCTTGTTCAAGAGTGAAGCCGATAGGTTAAATCTCTATTGCTCATATCCCTACACGAACATCAATCTTTATTCTCAAAGATAGACAAGCCAACTTCATCGGCTTTTAGTGCTAAGTGTACGATTAAATGTTTTCCATAAACAAGGAAACAAACAAAGCACGATCAAGTCACACAAAGCATGATCAAGTCACATAAGCGACTTCTAATACCTTTTTATTTAATTAATATTTTATTAATTAAAACCTCTTTTATTAGTAAAACTTATTTTACTTAATAAAACATCATTTATGAATTTCTTCTATTCATTTGTACTCTTTCAATACTTCAAAAAGTAGTCATATACTTATCCTAAACGGTATAAGTATGTTCACAAATCATTAACAAGATTTCTTACTTTAATCCTTTACTCTTTTTATACTTCAAAACATATTCATATACTTATCCCAGTTGGTATAAGTGTATTTACAAATCATTAACAAGATTTCTTACTTTAAACCATTGCACTTTTTATACTTCAAAAAGTATTCATACACTTTCCCAATTGGTATAAGTATATCCACAAATCATTAACAAGATTTCTTATTTAAACCTTTGCTTTTTCCATCTTTTTCAAAAGGTTTCCTTACTTATAATTTCCTTCAAAATATCCATTTTAAGGATCTAAGTACTTTCAAAAATCCATTCAAAAGATTTAAGAATGTTACTCAAACATTGTCACTACAAATCCAAAACCAAGTCGCTTTTGCTTATCTTTCACACATTATTTTGAAGATCTATTCATATTCACAAGTATAATAATAAGGGGTTAAGGATGAATATGATTAACACAATGTCACAACTATCCCAAAACAATTTCGCTTATGATTATCTTTAAAACATTTTTTCTAAAGATCTATTTACATCCCTAAGTATAATTGAAAAGGGTTAAAGACGAATGCGATTACCACATTGTCACAACAAACCTAGTTCATTTTCCTAATTGTCACTATCTTTAAAACATTCTTTTAAAGATCTAAGTTTAATAATAAGTTAAGTTCGATAGTCGATTAATCGATTATCTTGCTAAAACGGTTGCTTATACAAATTAATGTTTGTATACTTAACTCGTTTCCAACATTCCCGACTTAACTATTCCTCGTTCAAGAGAAAAGCCCAGTTGGTTAGAGCTTTATTGCTCCGTACCTACTCGAAATTAATCTTTAACTCTCAGATATAGATAAACCTACTTCATCGGCTTTTAGCGTTAAACAAATTTAGTTGACATTTTAAACAAGTAAGTAAACAACAAGATTAACACATTTTCGATATTTCAACTTGCATTGTTCCTCATTCAAGAGTGAAGCCAGGTAATTTTGGGTATTGGTTACCCCGAATCTTGCCTAGACACTTCATTCTTGGATCTCACAAACAAATACTCATGCTTATTAGTGTTAAGCTTAGTCAATCACCTTTGTCAAAACTTATATATATATATATACATAAAATAATCCTTTTGAAATACTTATAAATTGGTTTTAAATATCTACGGGAATATAGCTTTAAAATAACTATTTAAAAGTTTTATCAAAAACATGTTTTACATTATGCAACACTTTACATTCAAAATTCATAAATAATCATTAAGACTATATTTAAACTTCCATTCTTTTTTTCATACTCAAATACATATTATAAGAACTTCCATCAAAAGAATTTATTAATAAAAGAATTTAGAAGCCATTTAAATCACGAAAAACTAGTCAAAACATCACATTTTAAACACTTAAAACTATAAACGGCTTACTACTGCATTTATAATTTCTATTAAAAGTACTTATTAAATCAACATGGAAAATCACAATCTCTGTGACTTGTTTTAACCACTCAAAAAATGATTGAGACTTGATATTATTATAGTAAGTACTACCATTATGGTTCTTAAAATCCATTTAGAAAAATCCCTAAGAATATCTTTTCATTTATTTATAAAATTTCTGTAACACCGAGATTTTTGGTAACATTATTTAGGATATTTGGTTAGTCAAGATAAATAAAATAATGTGTTGATTATGAGATTGAGATTTGATTTTGATTAAGGTAGCCATTCCATTGAAACAAATGAATTAAAGAAGATTTTAAAATGAATTATAGGAGGGGTAATATGGGAAAGAGGCCATTCCTATATCTATTCCCCAGGCTATGTATAATGTACACATTTCGTTTCAAACTTTTTATAAATAAAGGCCGACCACCATTAACAAGGAAAGGGGAAGAAGTAAGAAAAGCTAAAGGAAAAGCTATTCAAAATCAAATCCATTCAAATCTCAAGCTTCTTTAATCTCTAAAGAAAAGGTACATAATGTTTACATCTCTAATTTTTATTGGTTTCGGTTTTAAGGTTAAATCCAAATATTTTGCAATGATTTACCACGTTTTTGAATGATAGAATAATTATATATATTTGTTGATGATGTAAGTATGTTTATATAAATTTTATGACATGTTTTGAGATGAAAACCCTATTAAATGACGTCAAATTGCCTTGCGAATTTTTATGTAGATCAAAAATGATAGTTTAGAGAAGGGTTTCAATTTTTGGATTTTTTTGAATTTTCATGCATTTATTATGAATTTTCTAGTAAAGAAAATGGTATTTTGGATTATATAATTATTTATGGGAAAATAATTTATTATTTAGGTCCAAAATTTTTATATGTTGCAAAACATATGTAAAGTTATTTTCTAAAAAAATTTCAGATTTTTCCAAGGTGTTTTAATAGTTATATAAAATTATTTAAGGTATGGAACTTAAAT
This sequence comes from Allium cepa, assembly GCA_030765085.1. Taxonomy (NCBI): domain Eukaryota; kingdom Viridiplantae; phylum Streptophyta; class Magnoliopsida; order Asparagales; family Amaryllidaceae; genus Allium; species Allium cepa. The sequence continues at coordinate 207,313,174 of CM060943.1, forward strand.
GTTTTATATAATTATAAAGGAGAAGGGACTTTTTGTAAAGTGTTTAAATTTCCAAAAAAGAAAAGATGACATCACTATTGAATATAAAAATCTAGCAACCAATCATATTTAGACAAACAAGGCAAGTTAGGTACAAAAGCATAGTTTTAAAGCACAAATAAACAGCCTTTTTACTGTTTCGTCTCCTTTGACACTAGGTTCCACCTCTATCCCTCCCCTTCCGACACAGTCGAAACTAATACACATGGTATGAGGAAACTCGTATGTGCTGAATGGGAAGAGGGTAGAAGGTATAGGTTCGAAACCATAAGGTTCCAAAAGAGGTGAAGCTTTGTTCCGGTTTTAAGGAAAATACGCCTGCTTGGTTTCGATTAAGTTGCTTTCAACCTAAATGCTTTCGACTAAGTCAAATAGTTTAAAAGGAAAGGTTTCAATTGGATTGCTTTCTTGTTTTAATTGAGCGCTTTCGACCTGGTCGGAGCCTATTGCTTCCTATTTCTACCTTTCGAGCCAAATGGTTTTGAAGGGACTCTTTTGTTTTATAAAATTTGGCCACCTCTCCATTGCTTTCAAAGGCATGGTTTCGGCACCATTATTCATTGTTTAGGAAATGGTTTTGCAAGAGTTACTTTCAAATGGTTTTGAAGTAGATGCTTTCGAATCTAATGTTTTTCCGATCCTTTTTCTCTACTTGAAGGCATAATCCAAGTGTTTTAAATCAAAAAGTTTTAAAAGGGTTTCGAGGTAGATAACTTCGAATGGTTCCGAAAGGTTTCAACTTATTTTAAAATTGAACCCGAAGTGCTTTCGGGAGAGTTTAGTTTGATGCTTTCGAAAGGTTTTATGAATGGTTTCAAAAGGGGTGGTTCCTTAGGGTTTCGACAAAGATGAAAAGGAAGGTTTTCCCTAAGTTTTCAAAAGGCAAGGTTTATATGGTTCTAAAGGTGGATGTCATATATTTTAAAGCTTTTAAAGGGAAGTCTTTTAATTGGTTTCAAAGGAGTTACCTTCATTGTTTTCGAAAAGGGGACTTTCAAGGTTTCAAAAGGGTCTTTCAATGGTTTCGAAGGGGTTACCTTCAATGGTTTTGAAAGGGTTGTATAAAGGTTTTAACAAAGGTTTCGAATATAATGAATATATAGATACCCTAAGTGTTTTAAGTTATAAAGGACTTTAACTTATTTTAAAAGCATAGATAATCCTTACTGAACATCATCAACATTATTTTAAGTAAAGTATATATAACATGGAAAAATAGCTTAGAGTAAAGCTAAAGATATTTTTTCCTTGTTTATGTGTGATTTGACAGACTAAATCATTTTGAGAAAGGTTTTCAAGGAAAATTTAAAAGGTAGTTAACCCAAATAAAATTTGGACAGTTAGGTTATTTAAATTCGGACACTTATTCCAGTCAGCCTAGAGGACAGTCAGTCCAGTTAAGGACAGTTAGCCCAAATTATGAACGGTTAGTTCACTTGTTAATATAACATACCTTGATACTTCTCAAGGACGGTTAGTCTACCTTTTTACCTGTTTTATAGACAAATAGTCCATTTATTAGCATAAAGGATATTGTTATTTTGGTATAATCAGATTTTAGACAGTTAGTCCTTTATTTCCTGTTTTTAGCTCAGTGGATCTTGCTATAGTATTATTATAATCAGTTTGATTAACCAGTTTGGTTGCAGGAAAGGATTTGCAAAATACATGTTTTTAAAGAGGATATTAGTTAGGGGAAACCCTTTCCGCTAAGCGGCGTGGTCTGACTTAATATCATTAATCGAGATGTAACAAATTATTCATACCAGGCTTTATGTCTGAATTGAATTTTTTGTTACCCTTTAAACTCTCGGGTGCTCAAAATTTGATTTGAGTAGGCTGAGAGCTTAGGTTTTCAGATTTTAACAGTTTTGGCAAATAAAGCATCCGAAGACAAGTAGGAGGCCGATGGATAGCTAATTTAGGAATTCAGTTCATTTTGTTTCCGCTGTGTATTATGTCAGATATGAATATATTGCTTTAATCATCTAAGGGAGCATCGTCATATGTCGCTCTTGGAGTATTATTGTAAAATCATATTTAATCAATGCCTCGGAATACGTTTGGGATTTTTGTAACTTAGATATGATCTTATTTGAAATGTAATCACTGAAATTATTGTTTTTGGGAAATCAGTAATTTTGTTCATGTTCAAATGCTTTTGATATTATGGATACCATTATCATTATTGTATTTCGTTATCAGAAGTTAATACTATGGATAATTGCAGCATCTATAGAGGATAGTTTTTGGCCTCTAGATACGGGATGTTACAACTTAGTATCAGAGCATATGTTTATGAATTTTTTTAACTAAAATTGGTTTTTAAAAGTAAAATCCAAATGAATTAGAGATTGGGATTTAGGATAATAGTAACATACTTGTATTTGCTATATATAAGTATGCGCTTTATCTCTAGTCTACTGTCTTTGAGTATGTTATCTTTCTGTATCTCATGAGGTTTGAATACAGATATGGATGTTAGAAGAAGCAGGGTTAACCCAAGAAGTGGAAGCACCGAAGGAAATGCTAGACCTAATGCTGAGTGAGGTCAAGGTTAGGCCCAAGCTGAGAATGTTGGTGCTGAGGTCCCGCAGGTCAGAATGGAAGCCGTGCATCAGTTTTTTAGGAATATGATACAAGCGGGAGTTGCAGCCAGAGTGCTGGGAGGAAATGCTACAGGAGTAGGGGTTCCGGTAGTTCCAGTGGTTAATCATTTTCCTAAGCTGAGCGGAGATTATATTAAGCTTGAGGGGAAGCCCTTTATGGGAATGGAGGATGCTATTGAGGTAGAGAACTAGTTATTGCATTGCAAAAGGATTTTTGCATATTTGGGGCTCAATGAAGAGCAGAAGAGGAGGTTGGCATCTAGACAGCTTTAGGAAGCTGCTTTGTACTGGTGGAATAGTGTGATTATGACGGTTGATGTAGAGACAATGACCTGAGAGGATTTCAAGATGAGATTCTTAGAGAGCTTCATGTCTATTATGGCACAGTCGGCCTTGATAAGATAATTTGCTGAGTCAAAGTAGAGAGATATGTTAGTTGTAGAGTATGCCAGAAACTTTGAAGAATTGGCTCGGTATGGGTATGCTTCAGTGAATACAGCGATGAAACGGAATGAGAAGTTCATCAGAGGATTGAAGCCTGAGTTGGCAAGGGCTACTTTATATCATCTTGGAGATTCTTCTGATATTGTGGTGGAGATGTCCATGAGGCATGAAGAGGTTGAGTCTCTGGAGAAGAGCAAGGATAAGGAAAACTAGGTTGGGCAGGGCCAGAAGAGGTCCCCAAGAAAGGTGCTCAGAAGGGTGGAGCAACCAAGAAAGGGAAGTCTGAGAATGTCTTTATAAGTGCGACAAGAAGGGGCACTTTCCTAATGAGTGTCATTCTGGAAAGGAAAAGGTTGTGGCTAAGGGGAAGAATGTCAGTTGTTTCAACTGTGATCAGATTGGCCAATATAAGAACTAATGCAAGGAGTCCATTAGAGATGGTAAGGGAAAGGTGTACGCATTGGAGTTTGCTGCTTCTAAGCCAACAGCCCAGGAGAAGGGAAAGGCAGTTTTAGAAGGTATGCTTCAGATTCATGATATGTCTATTAGCATTTTATTTGATACTAGTGCATCACAATCTTTTATATCTAGATGTTTGATATATAAGCTTAACCTTGAACCCACATATTTAATTACTTCCTTACGGGTTGCGAAACCAATAGGAGGGTATGCAACTCTAGGGTTGAGGTATGACCAGTTTGAGTTTTACCTATTAAGTCATAATTTTTTTTGTAGTTTGCATCTGTCTGAGTGTGTAGGGTTCCGGCTTATCCTTGGTATGGATGGGTTGAGTGAGTACGATGCTAGGATATTTTGCCAGGAAAGGAAAATATCTCTTAGACACCCTGATTGTAGCGGCCATATTGTTTTTATCATAGGAGGTTCTGGCGGTGAGGTATTTGCTTTATTCGGTGCTACGGAAGTCGAATTTTCATCGTTAGAGAATCCGCGGATGTTTTTGAGCCTATAGTTGGATTGCCACCGAAACGTGCCATTGAATTTCAGATAGATTTGGTTCCAGGAGCAGGACCTATGAATAGGCCGCCAAGTAGGATGACCCCTATAGAGATGTGGGAGTTGAAAGTGCAGTTGGTGAATTTAGAAGGCAAGAGTTTTATTAGGCTGATTAGTTCACCGTGAGGTGCCATGACATTGTTTTCTAAGAAGCCAGGTGGATCGTTGAGGCTATATATCGATTAACGTATGTTGAATAAAGGAGGATAAAGAATTGATACCCATTGTCCAAGATTGACGATTTATTCAACCAACTGAGTGGAGCAGAGGTATATTATTAGTTGGATTTGGCAACATGGTTCCATTAGCTCAGGGTAGTAGAGGATAGTATACCTTTGACAGTGTTCAGGACCAGATATGGGTCATATGAATGGTTAGTTATGCCATTTGGACTGACAAATGCGCCATCTTTCTTTGTGGATTTGATGAACCGGGTTTTCAAAGAGCACTTAAATAGGTTCATATTTTTTTTCATAGATGATATCTTGATTTACTCTAAGGATAAGAGGGAGCGTGAGGTTCATCTTAGAGTGGTCGTTGAGATGCTGAGGCAGCGTCATCTGAAGGCATAGTTTTTGAAGTGTCATTTCTAGAAGATGGAAGTGAAGTTTCATGGTCGTGCAGTCTCGGATAGAGCATTGTGAGTAGATCCAACTAAGATCGATGCGGTGAATAGTTGGAAGAGATCCGAGATAGTAACATAGATTAAGAGTTTTCTTGGGTTACTTGGTTATTATCGGAGATTCATTGAGGATTTCTCGCAGATAGCAGCACTGATGACCAAGCTGATGAGGAAGGATGTGAAGTTTGTGTGGACCGATAAGTATGAGGAAGCATTCCAAAGTTTGAAACACTTATTGACACACACCCTTGTGTTGGTTATTCCAGAGTATAATCAGGATTTGGTAGTTTACACCCATGTGTGTGGAATAGGACTAGGAGTTGTGCTAATGTAGAGACTTAAAGTGATTGCCTATGCTTATAGACAGCTTAGACTGCATGAGGTTAGATATCTGACGAAGGATTTAGAATTGGCTGCAGTGGATTTTGCTTTGAAGCTATGGAGACATTACCTTTTGGAAGAAAGGTTCGAGTTATATATAGATCATAAGTCATTGAAGTATTTGTTCTCTCAGAAGAAGCTGAACATGAGAGCAGAGATGGCTAGAGTTCATAATCGCTTATGATTTGGGGATTGAGTACCCACCATGGAAAGGCAACAAGGTTGCAAATGCACTTAGCAGGAAACATCAGAATGCTGTGTTGGCAATGATTGTTGAGTGGAAAGATGTAGAAGCATTAGAAGATTGCAGATTGTGGTGGTGTGACGACTGGGCAATCCGTACCCTCTGAATCGACAATAATCCACACATGTGCGATCCAAAAAGCAAAGACTGATGGAAAGTCAAGAGAAAGAAAAGAAGAGGGACGAAGAGAAGAGAAGAAAGAGATAAGATAGAACCAAACAGAACAATACGTAATCTCACATCGCAGCGGAAAACATATAATATCATATCAATGATCTTTACAAAATCGAAACTGTATATATACACATAAATCAGAGTTCAACAATCAATCAATATTATTAGCCTGAGCAGTTATAAAACCAATCCTCATAATTGCTGATAATATAAACAACTAAGCAGATCAGATACTCAATAATCAAAACAAATACTCGTATACGAAATGAAGATCTCCAGCTCTCCTGCTGAAGCTCCAAAAGCACCAAAGCATAACCTGTAAATATACTCGGTCTGACCCGAGCATTAAAAGGGAAGAATGCCCAGATCAGTCTGGTAAAAAAGCGTGAGAAACACACTCAACTGAATTTTATTAAATTATCAAACTTTTCCTTAGTTTTCAAAACAAAAGTATCTCGTAAGACAAGTCCACACATAAATACAGATATGTTTTTACCTTACGATAACTAAAACATATCATATCAAATCCTCTTATATTATAGTAATGTCTACTATAAACAAATAATATTAATCATATCCGAAATTGTTACATTGATCAAATTCCAGCATATAACCCAATTGGGTAATACAATCAAAATGGCAGGTACGTAGTGGAGTTTGGATTTCCATACAAATGACCAGGTGAAGGGACTACCTTCCGGCAGTACATCTCTAGAAGAATGTACCGAGAAACCATCAACAAGTTTCTCTACCAACACAAGACAGGCCCACCTCTATAACTAGATGGTATCGAATATGTCATCCTCTAATCGTTACCGACCTTACCGAGGTCCCTCTAGCATACAAACCACAATAATCAGATACACGACGTCATAGCGTATAAAGATATATTAGAAGAAGATGATCATATCCTACATGGGAATGACCCACTTAACCCTACTGCATCTAACCTTGTTTTGGTCATTTCCGGTTGATGAGGCGAAAGGTAACGATTACCTTTCACAAGCACAATCACATCACTTAGAATGCCACACAACCATTTCCGTTGACTACTAGTTGCCTTCCACAAAATACAACCCTTGAGCTCATACGTCTCAAGGAGGGTGTTAAGCTAAGAGAAGTTGACTTCTCCGCCACCAACTGATGTACGTTTGTAAAAACCAATGTACGTAATCTTAAGAAATGCAATGTTAGACAAACATCCATACAAATTGTCCAGGAACAGGACTAACTGAAGGTACTTTCCTACCAAATCCTGTCAGGAAATCCCTAGGATTAGTGGCGAATAGTCCTTGCATTGGATATTTCATAAACGAAGAGACCGCTGCTATTGGATGTATATTGGGATTTTAACCCCAAATGATCAACAAGAAGTCCCCCACAGTGAAAATCCGGAATATCAGTATCATCATAAGAAACCTGCACAATCGTCGCATATACTTTGGTCCGAAGTGGTTTTCAGATAAATCCGATCCCGGTCTCTTTGCACCAACAACGCAAAAGCGTTTCTCAACTTCACACAGAAACTAAGTCTCATAGACTTGTCATGTCTCCAACTTTCAACTTGATATCCTTCAGGCCAAGAAGGAAGCTCGATAAATTGGAGTAATACTCCACACTATACGAATCATCATCCTCAACACAAACGATAATTAAGCCTACACAGAAGGCTACGTACTAAATATATGACTAAATAGTTCCCACATCGAGTCGAGGAACTAAACTTTTGGCCCAGTCCGATAGTCGGTTATTTAACTATCAAAACAAACAAACAAATATTCGGCATCATAAGCAATCACTAGGCCTTTTTTTAATTAATATTTTATTAATTAAATCACTTGTCAAATATTCACCTCAAATTATCTTTTAAAAAGATAAAATTCCCAAAACCATTTCAACATTGGAAAACATTTTCATATGCTTATTTAATAATAAGAAATTCACAAATCAACTTATTTTCAACACTTAAAAAATATTACATATACTTAAAATCACGATTAAGCATATATTTTATTCTTTAAGAAAAACGTTCTCTTTAACATCTTTATTGGGTCAAAACGAATGTTGCGTAAAACATCGTTACCACAACCCAAAATCACTATTATAAGGATTTGAAATTTAGATAGATATATAAATCCCAATACTATACTAAAACATTTCCTTTCAAAATCATTTACTATAACAACAGTGTAATAGTCCATCATTTCCTTATTTCTCGAAAACTTCAATTTCAATAATGAATGTTAAAATCTACGTATTCGATATGTAACACATTTTAAAACCATCTTTAAAACATTTTATTCCATTTAAAATATCACTTCCCAAAACATTTCTTTAATATATTATTCACCGTCAAAATCGTGAATATAAATCGTTTACCAAATTTAATATTATTTCAACATTATTTTAAAGGATAATTCACTGTCAAAAATCACAAATATAATTCCTTTAATAAACTTCCATATTTAACTTATCAAAATCAATTGATTTTGGAATTATAAAATAATGTTTATAAATTCCATTCATATTTTATTAAAACTTCAATTTATAAATTCTATTTATTAACCAATTCTATATATATCTCATTTACAGCCAAAATCCAATTTATAAGTTAATTCCTTATAAATTATTTATTTACAATTTTCATTCTTTTATAACTTCACAAATTCACAAAGCTTAATCACTTCTAAGATTCATTAATAACTTCATTTTAACATTTATAAAAATCTTTTATAATTCTAACACTTTGATTTATAAAATATCAATTTTATAAATCATATATATATATATATGCCATTTATTATAACTTTAAAAATCTCCATTTAAACTATTTTACTAAATAGTTCATTTCATATTCCAAAAATCATAATTTACTATATTTCATAGAAATCATAATTTTTATAACAAAAAATTATAATATTTATTTAGTCAAAATAAAATCAATTCCTTTACAATTCAAAAATCAATAAAACGTTTATTTCCAAAATCACTTTAAAATCCTTTTAAATTTGAAAATCATCACTTCAACATTTTAAAATTCTAAAAATAGGCCCAATGCTGAACAACACTAAATACATCAATCACGACATCCCAAACATCATATATCATACGATAACAGCATATACCACAATATCTGTAAATACGTCAATACTGTTGAGGAATCCAGTTGGATCCCTCCAACCCGCCACCTGCAAAAAATATACATATTAGAAATATGTGTACAATATTCGCTTCAAGGCAGACGCGCGTACAAAGGGTCATCCGCTTATACACGGGAATGTATAGGGCCATCTGCTCTACTAGGCAGGTATATATCCAAATACCAATCAGTATATCATATATCATTCAACAAATCATTAATCATCATATAATAATTTATTTCTCACTTATATAAAAATATCAGTGAGTCAGAAAGAGTGAGTTGTACTCACGTTGATTGTAGTCGTCGCGATAGCAATTTATTTCGATTAAAATTAAACAAGCATTTAATTTCAACCAAAATTTTCTCTAGCTCAAATAAATCCTAATCCAGCTCCATAATGTAGTGCTCATCAATACGAACCCAACGCAATTCGTTTCGTCAATTTTCGACCTCGTATGAAGAAGATATGGCGTTTAGAAGTTAATACGAACTTATATAAATTAATTCACTATTTTCTTTTCTATTTTTATTAACAAACCCTAGCTTTAAATCTGGCCGCTTGTTTTGATTAAGCAGATCTCGGCTGTGCTTTTCCATCTTCTTCTTCATTCATCATCTTCACGTTTTTAACCCATTCCCGCCACTAGATCTTGAATTCATGCTCCCTCCACGATCAATTTTAGATCGATCGAAGACCATCATCTCGAAGCCCGCTATGCGTGCCACATTGGCCAAGGACCGCCCGAGCTTGGTGCCTTCCCTATATTGAAAATCGTGCGCAAACACAAAACCCTCAAACCCAAATTGCCATTGATCCATCATGTGAAATCCAATCATAACCGTTGGATACGTAGGTCTCGTCACGCTCTTTGATTTTGCAGTTGAATGTTTTCGAAGATTGTTGGTGGATTGGAAGAAAAAGGAGGAAGATTGAAACGAAATTCCGGCCATTAGAATAGGAAGTGGCGGCTACAACCCTAGCTAGGTTTTCGTTAGCAAATGGTAAAAAACGCCCTTCTATAGAAAATTCGCGTGCACTATTCATCCGAATTTTTTCCGAACTCGAAATGAGACATGTCGCCTGGCGTTTATAATGTTTTACCCCTATTCCGAACGCAATAGTAAATATATCGGGATCCAATTCGATCATATTTGGAAGATAGGTTTTCGAATCGACTATTTAAAGTTAAAATTCACTTAAACCGATTTCTACACGTTTTAGCTTGCACAGGACAAACCGTAAATCCGATTGACACGAAATTTGAAATCTTACAATAATATAACATTACGGATCCAAGAAACTAGTTTCGTTAAAATCCGAGACTGTTTGAAAAATGTCCATTTTTACTCGTCAAGTTAAATATTAAAATATTCAATTTCTACAAATCAACTTTTAATTTGATTTTAAAAGTTCTCTAACATCATTCTAATTCAAATATGATTTAATTCAACTTTACAAATTATATTTATTCACATTAAATCCAAATTCCAATTATTTCAGCAATTTCAAATATTCAATTAACAATTTAATTATCCAATCAATTCACTATATTTCAAATATAAGTTATTCAGCTATTAAAATTTACCTGTGAATATTCAAAATCAATTAAATATACGAATATCGAATGACGAAAATTCTGGGTCGTTACATTCTCCCCTACTTAAATGAATTTTGTCTTCGAAATTACTAACTAAGGAAAAGTCACAATATCCATTAAATTTTCAAAACAATTCATTCATTTTTTATTTACCAAATCACTAAAATGTCTAACTTTCCCAAAATCCAATAGTTAAACTTACAAAAACTTTTCTAAGTTTTCAAATCTACTTAGTTATCTTTTAAAACCAACTAATATCATTTAACTTTATAACTCAATATCAAAATTTTAGTTATCAAAAATTTTCCAATTTTCTCAAAAAATTTCTAACGCTTTAAATTTTCGAAAAAATTCGCCAACGTCTCCTTTGCGCGGTTCGATCATAGTAGGATCACAATATATATATATATATATATATATATATCACAAATATACATCTCATCATCGAGGATGAGGCATGCCGTAGAAAAAAAATATGTAAAAGTACGATATGTAATCCGAGATATGTACCTTATATATTATTAGCGAGCATATACGGCTAATATAGCGCGAAAGCGAGCTCCAATGCGAAGCATACGCCATGCTCACCTACTAAACACTCAAAAACAAATGAGAAACATGTATATATGAAAATAATATCAACATACAACATATACCAATATAACCACTATATACGCCAATATAGCAAATGCAATCACCACAACAAATCCAACCATCAAACAACTATCATCCAACTAACATCATTAAGGAGATATCTTAATTGGAAGAAAATATCATGTAATGCATTGATTAATAAAATGATGTATTCAAACTAGGAAAATACATTGGTTAGAAAATTAAAATATCAATTGAAAGGAAATTTTTATATAAAGTTATAAATGATGACCATGAAATTTTTTTGGCACTTGGTTGTTTGAATAATAATAGATGGTAAGGTATAACTCCGTCTTAAAGAAAATGAAGAAATGCTAATTTTAGACTTTTTATATGAATTTGTGAGAAAGCTTTTGTTTTTAGTTTTTGATAGTATTAAAAGTTCATTGGTATAAATTTGTAAAATTCTTTTAAAAACAAGTTTAAGATTATTATAAACCTTAGCTAGTTTTATGATGATAATAAGATGAAAATTTAATTTTGTGATAAGAGGAAATATGAATTTGAATGGTTCATTTGTTATAAAATGCTATATTAAGAAGTGCAAGGTATAGTAAATGAATAAGGCATGAGATACAATTATTTTCAACTGTAAGAACAATTTAAAAATTAACTCTAAAATTTATTTTGGATGGATAATTATCTCTTAATAATGGAAGAGATTAGTTATCTCATTCAAAATGAGTCTTCAATGTTAATTGTTTGAATAACTTGATTGTGTAAAGTAATGAAAGTGTTTCCAATTAGTGAATTGTTTCTTTTAAAAGATGATTACATGAAGTTAATTATAATTTTGAACGTCGTAGCTTTTCGAAAAAGTGGATCATATAAGAATGATTTACATAAATAGCCTATTTAAAAAATGTGGTTTGGAATTAGAATGGTTTGGGAATTTCAAATTTTAAATTGATTTTGAAAGCTGAAATTTCATTTGGAAAAGTACCGTACTATAACAACAATAATTTGATATTTATAACTCCAAATGAGCTCAATCTTTTGGTAAATGAAAGTGCTTTCAGTAAGCTATAAGTCTTCTTTTTACCACTTTGATAGATTTTGCATTTTATTCAGTCTAAAATGGGTTTGAAAATGGATGGACATCTATGTCCTATTATAAAATTTCCCAGATTTAAGCTGAAAGTAAATTTAGCATAACTTTAAAATTGTGAGTTAGATTTTGATGATCTTTATATTACTGAAAGCATAGACTTAGTAGAACAACTTTCATTTTATAAGTGTTCTCAGATTTTGAAGTTTGTTATGTCAAAACTTTAGTTCTTTACAACAGGTCTGAAGTAGAATAAAATGATTTGTATCCCTTAATAGTCAAATGTAGTGCTTGTTGTTTTATGAATGATCTGTAACGACCTGATATTTTCAACCATTTTCATCCGTACATGTCGGACTTAAATAGCTCAAAATACCAAATTGTAAAATAAATTTGGCAAATCTCAGAATATACATCAAACAAATAAATCACAGAATCACAGAGTAATATAATGTAGTGGAAGTAAAGAAATAGTAGTTCATGAAGCTACTAATAAATACATCAGAGTTAAACAAGATACACAAAAGTCTTAATATGAAAATCAAGTGCAAATCAGAATACATCTCTGGCATCAACTGGGTAACTGGAATCAACAGAACTAATGAAAGAGAAATAGATAGCTGGATCTTGAAGCAAAGCACCAACTCTGAAGGTGAGTCTGTAATGCTATATCACTCAGCCTGACCCAAGCGTAAAGCAAAACATAAAACACTCGAGTCAGAACATACATACTTATACAATGCAAACCAACTCAAGTGAACTATAATAAAATGTACAAGTAACTTAAAGGATTCTTGGGACTGCCCATCCACTAAGGATCCGTTAAACTATTTACTATATAGTAATATTTTGCTATTATAATAATGTCTAAAGTAAAATAAACTTACTTTTAAATAGCGTTAAGGCTTTACATTTTCCACCTTAACACGTAATAGTCCCAGTAGTCCATCTAGATCATAGTCCCTCCTGATCGGGAAGCCACCAGAGGATACTTCATGGCTATGGGAGAAAACCAAACTCGTACAAGGCGCCATAGGGTAGGTGACACGACACAACTAAGCATAACAGCTACTACCGCCCACCTCGAGCCACACCCCCATATCAAAAAATTCAAAAGTGGCCACCGAATCAATCTCAAAGTCCGAATATAATAGCGAAGGAGTGTGTCCGATCAGAGGACCGACCTCATTAGCCCGTCGATTGCTCCTATTTTAGCCACCTTATGCCAACTCATGTGTAACATCCCGCCTTTTTGTACGCTTTAAATCGATGATAAACCACACATGTCAGACTTAAACCATACAGAAGGGCGGATTGTTATGGGGTAGATAAGAAAAGCAGATAAAGAAACAAAACAAAACAGAATCTTGTAGCGGAACGATAAAATATAATAATCAAATAAACAGTTCATGAAGCTGTTTTACAAAATATTCGATTATACTCATACAATACATATCAGAGTTACACTACTAAAGAATAATAAATAACAATACAACGGAATAGTGTGATGCAGTGGAATATAATAATAAATAGTAGTACTAAAATTTTCGTCTTCGTCCTCCATAAATAAGGCCTTCAAATCCTGAAATGCTCAGGCTGACCCGAGCGAAATGAAAAGACAAAACACTTGAGTCAGAACTAAAAGATCTTATGTAAGTAAAATCAACGGTAAATATGAGTGGAACGGCGTCAGAGATGTTTACGGGATTTGACATCTCCTATCCAGTGTCAAACGTGAATGTAGTAACTTAAGAGATGCTCGGGATTCACATCTCCTCAGGATCCGTTAAACTATTTACTATGTAGTAATATTTCGCTATTATAATAGTGTCTAATAGTAAAATAAACTTACAGTTAAGTAGCGTTAAGTGGTTACCCGTATAGCCCTTAACACATAATAGTGCCAATAGTCTATACAGTACCGTAATACCTCCTAATCGGGAGGCTACCAGAAGATACTCCATAGGTACGACACAAGTCAAACTCGTACAAGGAGCGCTAGGATAGGTGACACGGAACAACTAGGCAATGCCATGGTAGATATACCAATTACGCTTTCGAACAGGTGGTAGCGCGTAGGAGCTACTACCACCCACCTTGAGCCACAACCCAAAATCAAAAATCAGAAATGGCCACTGAATCAATCCAAAAGTCAGACTATAATATCGAAGGGATGTGTCCGATAAAATGTGCTACCTTCTTAGCCCGTAATCGCTCCTGTTTTATCCACCTTATGCCAACTCACGGGAGTCGGGTCCATGTATTTACCTCAAAGGAAACGCCGACACTATCCTACTTCATTCTGGAATCTCCACCGCGTGCATGATTGTTAAAGTGGTTTTCAGAGTTAGCAGAGAGTATGATAACTTCCGATCCTGATCTCTTTAATAACCAAACGTTATTATGACACCACGGTCATTTTAAAATAATCATACTTAAAAACCAGAATATAATATCCATTTCAAAACCATATAAATACGATATCATTTCTGTTTTAAAAACCCAAATCAATATGATATCATTTTTATAAAACCCAAATTAATATAATATCATTTTTATAAAACCCAAATTAATATAATATCATTTTTTTTTCAAATATGTTCTTTTTCCAAAATCATAGCACTTTCAAATTTATATACTTTGAAACCAAAACCACTTGAAATATAACACTTCCAAATTATAATACTTTGAAACTCAAAACTTTGAAACATAACTACACCACTTTAAATGGCTTAAATATTAAATTACTTCATATAATAAAATAACTTCTTCGATTTCACAAATCAAATTCCAAATACAGATTCGAACCCCCAAATAACCATTTGAATTTCCATATATTTCAAAGCTTAAATATTCCACCATTTCAAAACTAATTCTTTGATAATTCCATTTCTATCAAATTCAATTACTATTATTTAGATTGGAAATGTTTGCTTAATAAATCAAATATTATTTAAGTAAAACCTTTAAACTTCAAATAACTGGATATTCTTTCAATTTGATTAACTTGATATGTTCATTTAAATCAACTCGATATTTATTTAAATCACTCTAAACAAAAATCAAGTTATAAAAATCAAACCCTTTAAAATCTCAATTTTATTTAAATTTCACATCAATTTTATTCGAGTATAATTCTTAAATACTTTAATTCAAATCAAATTCATATTTATCCTCGAACCTTAATTTTTTTATTTAATTCATTGTAGATTCTGTATACAATAAAATTTGAACAGATACTTAACCATATTATATAAAAGCAATCAAACTTTATTATTAAACTTGTTTTTATTAAACAAATTAATACATAGCTTAAATTCAAGAATTTAACTATATATAAAATAATATTTATGTAATATCAAAAATCAATATTTATTAAACCGTATATTTCTATCCAAAACCATAGAAATCATTTTAAAATATTTATATATAGATCGACAGTGTCTGTATATAATTTTCTGTCCTATGGTCAAGTGATATGGATATTTATCATTTCATCCATAATTTAAAATAAAATTACGGTTATATATCATTTCAAACCGCAATCCCGAATGAAATGAAATGCATAACAACTTGCAGTTTATAACAATATAAAATACAACATCCATTCATCCAATATCGATCATCAACCATTTATCACAATCATCATCCAATTCAAACAATAACATCAATATAGAACATATAATAAATAACAGGTAATTACTGGCAGTTTATATACAAAAATAAATTAATTTAACTGGCAGTTTATATGCAATAATAAATCAAATAACAATTTAATTCAATAAATTCAATTTAACCGAAATGATGATAAAAATATACCAAACAACAATAACTAAATTTCTAATCATATCAGAAATTAATTTAACACACATAAGAAATTTTATAAGTTGCGAGTGGGTTAAAACACTCACCTTTTGAATTTAAATTGAATTTAAATCCAATTTAAACCCAAAATATGAACAGTCTTAGAATTCGTCCAAGCCAGCGCCAAAATGTCCGGAATTCTAATACGAACCTAGCAGAGAAAACCGCACATAATTTCGACCTCGTATGCAAAAGTTATACGCGTTAGATCATTCGAAAACAATTTTTAAATTAAAACAAAAAAAAAATAACCCTCACAATGCCACGTCACCGTTCTTCCATTGGAAAGAAGAGGAGCTAATGGAATTGAATGTACAGGAATGAGGAATAAAAGGTAGACTAGGGTTTATAGCAGAGTATATATAGCCGAGCTGAAATTAGAATGGATGGATAAGATTGATATACGCATTGAACGATAAAGTGGCCTGAAAAGCCCGTTTCGACTCCGGAACGAAATTGGGTCAATCCGTATATCAAAATAGATGTTTAAAAATATTTTAAAATCAATGGAATAGGTTTCAGGTACAAGTTCCATCTTATGAAGAAGTTATGCTAAAATCAAGTTATTTCAAATTGATTTCAATTAAATTGATTTCTAGGCGTTTCGAGTCCGTACGATCAAACGACAAACCCGATCGCTACGAAATTTGAAATTCTACAATAATTCACCGTTACGGATCCGATGAAACTAGTTTCGTCGAAATCCGAGTCAGTGGCTAAAATGGCTGTTTTCCAGTTAATTAAATAAATTAATATTAACTAATTAAACCACCTTTCAATTTAAATTCAATAATTGATAAATTTTATCATCTTGTATTACTTTAGGTTTTCCCCAAATACAGATTCGAACCCCCAAATAACCATTTTAATTTCCCCATATTTCAAAACTTAAATATTCCACCATTTTAAAACAAATTATTTGATAATTCGATTTCTATCAAATTCAATCACTATTATTTAGATTTGAAATGTTTACTTAATAAATCAAATATCATTTAAGTAAAACCTTTAAACTTCAAATAACTGAATATTCTTTCAACTTGATTAACTTGATATATTCATTTAAATCAACTTGATATTTATTTAAATCACTCTAAACCAAAATCAAGCTATAAAAATCATACCCTTTAAAATCTCAATTTTTATTTAAATTTCACATCAATTTTATTCGAGTATAATTCTTAAATACTTTAATTCAAATCAAATTCATATTTATCCTCTAACCTTATTTTTTATTTAAGTCATTATAGACTCTGCATACAATAAAATTTGAACAGATACTTAACCATATTATATAAAAGCAATCAAACTTTATTATTAAACTTGTTTTTATTAAACAAATTAATACATAGCTTAAATTCAAGAATTTAACTATATAAAAAATAATATTTATGTAATATCAAAAATCAATACTTATTAAACCATATATTTCTATCCAAAACCATAGAAATCATTTTAAAATATTTACATATAGACCGACGGTGTTTGTATATAATTTTCTATCCTTTGGTCAAGTGATACAGGTATTTATCATTTCAATACATAATTTAAAATAAAATTAAAATTATATATCATTTCAAACCGACATCCTGAATGAAATAAAATGCATAACAACTTGCAGTTTATAATAATATAAAATACAATATCCATTCATCCAATATCAATCGTCAACAATATATCACAGTCATCATCCAATTCAGACAATAACATCAATATAGAATAGATAATAAATAACTGGTAATTACTGACAGTTTATATTCAAAAAGAAATTAATTTAACTGGCAGTTTATATGCAATAATAAATTAAATAACAATTTAATTCAATAAATTCAATTTAACTGGAATGATGTTAAAAATATACCGAACAACAATAACTAAATTTCTAATCACATCAGAAATTAATTTAACGCACATAAGAAATTTTAGAAGTTGTGAGTGGGTTAAAACACTCACATATTGAATTTAAATTAAATTTAAATCCAATTTAAACCCAAAATTTGAATAATCTCAGAATTCATCCAAACCAACTCCTAAATGTCCGGAATTCCAATACGAACCTAGCGGAGAAAACCGCGCGTAATTTTAACGTCGTATGCAAAAGCTAGACGCCTTAGATCATTTGAAAACAATTTTTAAACTAAAACAAAAAAAAAATGACTAACCCTCACAACGCCACGTCACCGTACTTCCAGAGAGCTGCACGCACAAACTCCGGGCAAATTTTCGAATGCACGAACCCCATCGCACCCTCAACGGCACTGTTAACCGGCACCTTGGTCCGGCTACAAGACGACAGTTGAAGAAATTATCATTAGCACCAGACAAGATTCTGACCAAGAAGAGCCTGAGGATATATGGGTGTGATGCAGTCGACATGTTTTGGCAATCAAGAGCGTTGGGCATTGGAAGGACGCTCGGCATTGAGAAACGTTCGATATTGTATATCGTTCGGCATCTATGGAATGCTCGGCTTATAGGAGCACTCGGCACCAAGAACGTTCGGCATCCATGGACGTTCGGCACCATAAGGTACGTTCGGCATGACTGGGTGAACTGGTATTAAAGAGCGTTCGGCTTCAGGAACGCTCGGCATTCATGCTTCACTCGACATTCCTGGACTGTTCGGCATTCCAGCCTCGTTCGGCCTGCACCCCTCACTCAACACCTCACCTCGTCCAGCACAAATCTCGTTCGGCCATCACCTATCGTTCGTCCTCCAGAGTCGTTCGGCACCAATGGGTGGTCGGCATGTAGAGCGTTCGGCCTCACTTCGTTCGGCATAAAGATGGAGGTTCGACATTTGGCTGTTCGACATGTTTGGGTCAGCACACAGGGCTTATTCCATTTGGACCGAGATATTCAGCCACCAGGCCCACCAGGGAAGTCCAACCCATCTTCGTCTATAAATAGAAGGGCAGGGGCACACTGAAAATGGACCTTTTTTCGGGAACACTGGGGTGACTCTGCCATTTTCTTTACTCTCCTCTTTTTTCCAAACTTGTATTCAAGTGATTGCTTTACGGATTGTATCTGTATTCAAGTAATTGAGAAAGCGATAAAGATTAAACTCAAAGTGGATGTAGGCAATTACGCCGAACCACTATAAATCTGGTGTTCTCGTTTTTATTGTTCTTTTTGCATTAATTACACTATTTTTCAGTTCTAACTCACTCTCTTCATTAATCTCTTTACATAACTCTACTCAAGAGTGTTAGTGACCAATTTTGGTGCTAACATTTTGGTGCTTTCACTGAGAATTGAATTCTCAGCTTGATTGGATCTCATCATCTACTATCGGATTTCCATATTCGCGAGATAGATCCAGTTGTCTAATAGAAAACTTCCTATTCTACTCAGATTTGAAAGAAATCTAAAGGAAGCTGATAGCCGTAGATTGGATTCACTGATGTACGCAAGATTTGGCGATTGGATGTTAAAGTTTGCACTCAAGTTGAATGAAGGCCGACCCTCCTCTAAAGGCAATTCAACCGATCGCCCTAGAAAAAGTCTATGCCGATCGTTGCAGAAAAGGTGTATGCCGAGTTACACTTGGCCGAACACTCCTGGCCGATCCATCTTGGCCGAACACTCGTGGCCGATCCATCTTGGCCGAACACTCCTGGCCGATCCTCTAGGCCAAAAGCTCCTCCAGGCCTAGCATACCTCTAGGCCGAACGCTCATCCAGGCCGACCATACCTCTAGGCCGAACGCTCCTCCAGGCCGATCCAAACCTCTAGGCCGAACGCTCTTCCAGGCCGAACATACCTCTATGCCGACCACCTCTATAATGCCGAACGGTATTGTATATGCCGAGCGACATCCAGACCGTTCCAAACTTAAGTTACACCGGTCTCTTATACGACCCCTATAGTGAATTCAAAACTCAACATAACAAAGGAACATTCTATCTACTTCCCTTACATCCCCTGATCGATCGGGGCATAGAGGATCTAGCGACAGCTTCTGAACGACAACAAGGGAGCGGACAAACAACTGCTACTCGAACGATACTCTCAAAGGGATATTATATTGATCACTTGAGGATAATCGACCTCCATATATATTTTAGCAGCCGGTTAGCTGGAGAGCCTCCAACGACCATGGATCGCCTCTATGACAATAATGAATCTAAATCAAAGTGTGGAGGAGGAGAACAGACTACGGAAAATAACAATGAAGGCCCGTTGACTAAGGATGTAGATCCCAGTAGCCGAAACAAGACCTCAAAATTTGGCTCATATGCTCTTTGAAAGATTCAATTGACAACCTGTACTTGAAGACTCACGACTCGGAGTGATATTGAAAACCAACCTCGAGAGAGTACACCAAAGTCTAAAGAAAATCAGGGGAATGTTGTATATTCCCAAATGCTCACTGATCCTAACACGGGCGATTACAAACACCTCCAAGGTGTGATCAAAAAGCTGATCTAGAAAGTAAAGCTTCAATAGTATGTACATGTCCTGCAGAATGGCGGGCAGCGAATATCCGATGCCTATTAATAAAGGGCTATGATTATCAATTGGACTGCTGACGGCCGACATCCCTTTGAAAGGAGCCAAGGGCAAAAGTCGAATAGCAAGCACACGATGCTACTTCATCTATCAATGAGATTTATCATAATCTTCTTTGAATCATTTCCATTTCTATTTCAATTGTTCTATGAACTACGACTAACTTTAACTAAACTACTTTCAAAACGATGCAGGAGATTGGATACTCAGATTTGGTCACCAACCAATCCACGCAGACCATGATCGGACGTGTGGAGTACATCTAGATGAGAATAATTCAATCGCTCATCATCAATCATGTGCCTTTAATTTAGGGCCAAGAACTAGAGATTGAAAAGCTCATTACGATTAGAGCCCAAATATAAAGTCGACATGACTGACCATCTATTCATTGACCTCCACGTTTGAATCGGAGACCTGAACGGGGCTTGGAATTAGTATGGCCTGATCGCCCACTCAAATCAAGTCATAGAACAAAGTTTGACAAAATACAGAGGCCTCTTCTGAAGCTCAGTGACGCCAAGATCTGTCTAGAGTGGACGTGATTTGATCATCTACACACCAAATCCTGCCTTCAACACAAAAGAAGGAGATACAGAGCAAATTGTAAGAGATTCTGCTATCTACCCCAACACGGATGTGATCCAACCATCTGTCATATACCTCCTTCCTTGACTCGATTGGAAGAGCTATAATTACCAAGCGGACGAGAATCGATCGTCCATTTTTCAAATTTCGTCCCTTGAGCTGGGGGCAAGATCCCATTCCATGAGCAAACATGGTTCGACTGTTCATTCGACAACATTAGCCTCGATACGGTAGATGATTACAAATTAAAGAGTGGAAATACGACTACTATCAACTTAAACCTCCAAGTCCCCAGAGCGCGGACTGGAGTACTCTAAGTCCCCAGAGCGCGGACAAGAGTATACATGACTTAAACCTCCAAGCCCCCAGAGTGTGGACTGGAGTACTCTAAGTCCCCAGAGCGTGGACTAGAGTATAAACGACTTAAACCTCTAAGTCCCTAGAGCGTGGACTGGAGTACTCTAAGTCCCCAGAGCGTGGACTAGAGTATAAACGACTTAAACCTCCAAGTCCCCAGAGCGTGGA